>CM030369.1:136511262-137111262 GCA_003604175.2 Clonorchis sinensis
AGCTGAGACAGAAATTTAAAAACTCCATTCTGCAAAATTACTCATGTAGGGCAAACGACTTGAATAAGATTTTCTCCAGACACTTCGAACTCAATGTAAACTGTAGGAGCGGATTTGATAAACTAAATGTTTTTGGATACCAATGAAACCAACTAATCTACTTGCTTCCTTTCTCCATAATTTCAGACTAAGGAACATCTGAGAAATCGAAACTTACTGGACGGTTCTGTTCAATTCATCAGTGATTACAGGGAGGCAAGTCCCAACCACTAACGCATACATACGAGCTATGGTAATAAATGTTTTTCATGCACCTGACAAGACAAGTGGATTATTATTTTAGCTGCTGGTTCTGACTTTTCATGAAACACTTTTGAGTTTAGCTCCCTGAAATTCGTTTTGTTCTGGACAAAGGTATATTGGTCCTCAGCAAAATTTTTTCTCACCGCTCTCCATCTTGCCCATCACCGCTCGTGACAACTTGTGAATATACCTGTAACACAATAAATGTGATCCGTTGAGCTTACAAAAAATAACCAATCAGACAAAACCATTTTCAGGNTTTGGTTTTGCGGGAGACTCACCTGGAAAATTAGCCGAATCTCGCATTTTGCTGTACATCAGTGGAACTCAGGCGACCTAGCCCGACTAATTGGGTGAGCATAGCTGGAGCACTAGAGACCTGAGCAAAATCTCGAACAACGGGCCTGAATGTGCGTTCCCCTCAGCCTGGTATAGATCCGAATGATTGGAACCACCAGATTGAAACTCAGACGCAGCATTAAAACAACCATTCAACCTAAGCGGGAACTATCAAGAACCACAAGAAATGCCGATATAACCCAAAAATTCCCTGAAGGATTACGACAGTGCACTCTAGTCAGATAAAAACTGCAGGAGTGTGTTCTAACGATGTCCACCTCACTGTAGAAAGGATCAGTTCAATGCATGTTAGTCGTGGCGAGCCTGGTTCACAATAAAAGGATAAAGGTGTACAGAATATTGACTCAGAAATTGGTCAGTAGGAACTCGACTGCATTCCGACGCTTCAGGTATTATCTAGCCGGGCTAGCTTCATCCAGACGCGTGTACCCGTATGACCATTCGTCAGTTTAACCTAACCTCAGCTGAGACAGAAATTTAAAAACTCCATTCTGCAAAATTACTCATGTAGGGCAAACGACTTGAATAAGATTTTCTCCAGACACTTCGAACTCAATGTAAACTGTAGGAGCGGATTTGATAAACTAAATGTTTTTGGATACCAATGAAACCAACTAATCTACTTGCTTCCTTTCTCCATAATTTCAGACTAAGGAACATCTGAGAAATCGAAACTTACTGGACGGTTCTGTTCAATTCATCAGTGATTACAGGGAGGCAAGTCCCAACCACTAACGCATACATACGAGCTATGGTAATAAATGTTTTTCATGCACCTGACAAGACAAGTGGATTATTATTTTAGCTGCTGGTTCTGACTTTTCATGAAACACTTTTGAGTTTATCTCCCTGAAATTCGTTTTGTTCTGGACAAAGGTATATTGGTCCTCAGCAAAATTTTTTCTCACCGCTCTCCATCTTGCCCATCACCGCTCGTGACAACTTGTGAATATACCTGTAACACAATAAATGTGATCCGTTGAGCTTACAAAAAATAACCAATCAGACAAAACCATTTTCAGGATTTTACCTCCCTTGTCTCTTTGACGTTATATATCTACATACGCTTGTTACTGATTTGTGCGGAAATATTTAAGATGGTTCACACTCACACCACCTTCGTTTGAACAGTCGTCCTCTTGTCCTGGTACAATTATTCTGGTGAGTCCACACCAAACGGAGGAAACCATCAGACTCGAGTTTCTCTCTAATTGAGGTTCGTCAGCAGTGCATATCCCTGGCCTTGCCGGGGCTTGAAGTCTGCACTGGGTAGTTTTGCTGAGAACGGCCGTAGTTCCCTTTTTTCATGCTTGCTGTTTCGTCTTGGTCAATTTGCTTTGCGTCCAACGCGTAAAACATCTTAATCACCGGCCGCTGAATGGATTTTAAAGCACAGAAAGCCGGAATTTTGTTTTTCTTTGATGTTTCCTCAAGTGAGAAAGCAGCAGCAACAGTTGCTGCCAGGATAAATTTACAGGGTTCACTATTACATCGGCGTTTACCCATAATTCTGTGTACAGCACGGCATAAGAACAGGCCATTTCGCTGTCTTTTTAATTCCAAATAACATAACCGCTATTCTTACTTTCTTCAACCCAAACTTTGGATTTTACTCGCTTCTGTTTGTGTCCAACTTCTGCGCGTGTGCAGCAAATAGTGCACACATCAGTCAAGCTTCAAGGGGAAGGTGTGAAAAATTCCAATCCCCTCTTCTATACAAAAACCTGGACAAGACTAGCAAATCTAGCTTGATGATTTCTGCAAGTGTAGCGCAGTTTAGGAGAACAAAGCGCCGAATTCCAGTCGGCCTGGTAGGTGATCGTAGCCGCACTGTTCTTTTGAGTGAATGAGAGATAGGTAGTCCCAGGATTTAAGCGTCCTGTTAGTTTCACAGGCAAATGTTCCATATTCTGAGCCACTGAGGCAGTTTAGCCAGGCTTACAGTTGTTTGGTAAATATTACAAGGCCATGCAGAAAGGACACTTCTTATCGGTCACAACAAAATCTCTGACTAAATGCCAAAAATTGTAGACAGTTGTATTTATTCTTTACGTAAGCTAGACCTTAAATTTTAAGAGATAGTCTGATAGAGCCTTGAGGTATGTTAAACCGCATAAAGGGGCGGGCTCATCATTTAAGCAAGCTCTGATTGTAGATCTCCTGCGTTTTTTGCAATGCCTACACCTTGATTTTTCTTAGGAAAGTATTCACATTTTCGATTTTCATGTGTGCAGCGTCAGAGTGGAAAACAACTTGCGCGTGATCTGTTATGTTACCTGAAACAAGATGTCAACTGTCCCGATTTCGACATAATCTGTCTGAATCAGAATAACTAACTCGATTTTCCATGGTTTTCTTGGACCAAGTAACACCGCATTCTACGGCAGCCAATAAGTTGCTCAGAGCTGACTGGTCTTGTCATATTTTGATGCGTCTATGTATGGTTTGCGTGGGTAACAATTGAAGATGGTCCTAGTGGCTACGACCTTCTCAAAAAGGTTATAGTTGGTCCAGATCTGTAGAAGTAATGAGATTTCTCAAGCTAGACATGGTACGCACACGAACATAATGATTTAAGATCAAAATTGTAGAACAATTAGGAAATGACCAGAAGTATGCTACTTCGTCTAGAAATATCCATAATTCTGCACAGATTTATTTCAGGACGAATGTTCAGTGAGCCAAGACCAGTCTAAGGTTTAAAGTACATGTAAGGTAGAATAAAACTACTGTTATTCTGTAGTAGGATTATTTAATTATTTTGCCTCTAAGCTTGATGGTACGCCTTCCGAGACCAGTAAAATGAAACTTCTGTACAACTAAACAAAATCGCCCTCTTTGATCAACTTTTGTACAATCGATTTTGTCTGACAGTGATCTGTCCCAGCTTTTACAGGCAGGAGTCAGTACATGATCGTCCCAAGACGACCACGAATGACCGTAACATTGAAGTGACATTAGGCTTTACTATTAGGTTAGGTAACATGGGCTTGATATCATTGGAGATATTGACGTCCACATTAGGGCAGATTTTGGGACCAATGTTCAATACGCATAAACTTGTCTGTTGTCTCTCCCTTTACACGTGGTGCTAAATGTAAGAAAAACCATCTCAAATCTGTCCTCTGATCATAGAGTATTATAGTTTTTTTCCTCGTATTCCAGAATACTTCCTCTTTCACGATTAGCTAAAACGCCTCTTCATAAATTACGCGTCATACAGTTTGTGATTCTGCTATTTCTCACCTTGGGTTAGAGATCCGTATACTGGTGATTAAAACGACATATATAAGCACTCTTCATCATTTCCCCGCTTCGCCGCTCTGAAGAAATCACCCATGTGTACCCACCCCAAGTGGTCTGGTTAGTGGAGCTCGTAAGGACTGAAAGATCTTTAAGGTGCGTGTACTGGCTATTGAGAGTTTGCTCTTCAGACCGAAGCAGCTGTCAGTTGTTGTGTTCCGTGTTTGCAAAACACGCAAAACCACAAGAATTGCGTGCGAAAAATGCGGCGCCCAACCTTCATTCAAGCTGAAACCCGGAGGATGAATCTTTCGTCCTCTTTAGATTAATTTGAGAATTGAGCGTGAAATAATTTGAGATTGTACAAGTCAGTATGCATTGGCGAAAAAACCTCGCGAGAATTTGAGGAATGGTCTACCTGATGAGTTTCAAGTAATTCAGAGCCGGCAGTATGTTTTCCAACTTTTTATCGACCTCATGATTACCGTTGAAATCGCTTTTAGTCGCGTCCCTCATTGGGCCTTTCAGGAAGCAGCCCTAAATGCAATGGTAGATTTGTGTCTTGGATTGTATCTTTTTCCCTCAGACCCCCTAGGAAAAGTTTGTCGCTGCATTGGGCTGAGGTTTTTCAAGCATCACAGTGTAAATTATAGGCTCATGGAGCAACAAGTCAAGCGAACTGACTGCACTTGGTTTGGGATTTAAGCAGAGATTACAAACCGGTCAGCGTTATCCTTTTTAAACCGGCCAAAAATTTTATCACCACACCGATGAGGCGCAAAGCCGTTAGTTATTCGTTCTAAATCCCGTAATCTACTCTTCATAACTGAAGAAATCTACAGAGGGAACGGAGTCAAAAGTGTGCCACTTTTTCGTCATTCCATCCTTATTACACAGTCAATCTTAAACACTACATATTTATATATATGTATATTAGTTAAAAATCAGCGTGTCAGTTTTCCAAATAGCTGGCTGTTGCTGATAGACAATATAATGTGCTTGCCAACAAGCTTATACTACGTTCCATAGTCTTTAATGAAAGTATACACATGCACCTCCAGTTTTTAAGTTTTGTTCTGCCCTGCCTGTATATCGGCTAACACCTACCCATAAAGTAATTGGCCTGTTAATCGTACTGGCCCAACGTCGAATAAAATAATTCACGGGACTTAAAAAGACTAAAAAATGGTGGTTTGTTGTACGTAATTCGCATACACCGGATATTGATTAGAAAGTACATGTATAGCTACCTTTCTGGCGCGCCACCCTGAAGTTTTCAAAGTGTACAAGGTTAGAAACATTTTTCTCTGGTCATTTATTTTCTTCATGGCGGAAAATGTCTGAGAAAATTTTAGAAGCAGATACAGCGTTAAAACAAACGTCAATGTTGAGGCGGAAAATGTCTGAGAAAATTTTAGAAGGAGATACAGCGTTAAAACAAACGTCAGTGTTGGGGAAATCTCAGCAGTTCCAGAGATTTCCTGTCTGAAAATTTTTCAAATCGGCGTTTTAAACAATAGAATCCAGTGTGGATTGCGCCGATTATGACTGTTTGTCTCTTTTTTAAACAGCTGGAGACCATTAGAATCCTACTTGCAGATCCACATTCCCGTTCCAGTAGAAAGTGGAAGTCGCTTAGTTTTTTTACTATAAGAAAACCCGAGGAAGCCGCGAAATGCAAAGCAAATGGTGGAATCGGATACATTGACCTGGATTGCGCTTGTGGTGATCAGTGGGACGGCTCGCTCGTTGTGGTCGGTATAGTCCAGTACGCTTCCAGCAAAACTGATGCCACGAGTAGGTGAGTTGCAATTTCCCAAAGTATACTGGACTGCAAGATGAGTGTATGTGACCTGCAGACATCACATAGACAGCTGCTACTCTCAAAGATAGTGGCCTCTTGCCTGGCAAGCGACCATCCTAAGATAGCTGGTTTGTGCCCGAAGATTGATTCAAACTGCCTTCAGCACTTCTACTCCCTATATTGTGCTGGCAAGTTGTTATAAATATTATATGTAATAAGCTCCGTTACTCATTGCTCCACTGAAAATGGCTTAACCAAGGGTACGGCTTGTGACTTTTGAATATTAAACTTTTGGGTTTCAAGAAACTGCAGGATTTGACGAAAGCATATAACAAATTTTGGGATAAACAACCGTTTGTATGAAAATCCGAGTGTTCCAACTCAAAGTTTTCTAGTGTCAGAAAGTTGTGGAACCGTATCCCGTGCATCCCACACTATGAACCTGTTTAATCAAAAACAAAGGATTTTCAAATTATGTGCAGTGGTAATTGGGAGAGAAATCTTTGCCCTTGCTTGTAGGGTTTCTAAATCAGCGATAGCTATGTCTCGAAACCCAAGATGGATGTCAGTATTCGGTGAAACTAAAAGTTTTGCGTGCTCAGTGATGCGTGAAATCCCTGACACTTCACAATCAAGAGTTGGTAACACCCTAATTACTAATGTTCATATCTTGTTGAGGTGATGGGCAAGAATTCTTGATCAAGTCCATTTTTACACATGCGTGCGGGAGAGCAAGAATAGTCGCCATGGCGAAGAAACAAGAATGTGCAACTGGGAGTGGTTCAAAGAGATGCGGAAAGCCTGCAGTTGAGCATGAGTTGGTCACATGAAGGACATAACTAAGTATAGTTTAACGTATGACATTTAAATTTCACAACATATCTTAGCTCCCATCATCTATATCAGGTAGTACACACGCTGATGTTTAGAAGCTACTGTGTTCGCGAACATTTTTCAGACGCAGCTGTCGTCAGTAGCAAAATTCGGGGACTGTAGTCTAACTATAAGCCCGAGCTTGTCACATTCAGTTTTGATTTCATATTTGCTAACTTGCAACTGAGTTCATCAACCAATCAAAACGTTTCATATTTGACTCTTCAATGAGTCATGCAAAAACATGCAAAGTCAAAATCCTCCATGAATAGAGCAATAAAAAGAGGGTTGTGATAATCTTCCGACAAATTTTATCCTCTGAGATCGTTTGAACTGGTGATTTTCTGAATCCGCCATCCCCATTTTTTGGGCTATCTGATTTGTGATTTAGAATTTATCCCAACATCTGTAAACTAACTCTGGTGAGAATTTCCTCTTCAGGAACGATTTTGTATCGCTGATTACCTTTAGGCGTTTCGATCTTTAAAGAAGCCATTTTAGCATGCTGTTACTCTTTTAAAATTTGCGATTTGCAAACCAGTATCTCGTTCGTTTGTCGCATACAACATATCATTTTGCTCTGTAGATTTTCCTCAACGGATGATGTCAAACGCAAACTGGAAAGCGAATGGTCTACTCTGGAAGAACTGCTCACAACTCTTCATATCTACAACCGGCATGGTGCAGATTTACTGACAACCTGGAAGGTATGCCTGATAAACTGTAATGCTTTCCAATGATTAAGTAACCGGGTTACTTAAAACCACCGCCCGGGCAATCTGTAAACCAAATTAACCCTGTACCTAGCCTAATGATCATCATAAAATTATCACAAAGAAACTACTCACAAGGTTGCTGAAAATTCGTCGACAGCCCACGACCAGTTTCGCCCTTCTTGGAGCTCATCGGGTAGGCAGAGTTCCCGAGTATTCGTGAACCTTATGTTCTACTTGAACCCAAAATAGACTAATTTCGACAAATACACTCATTTGCAAATCAATTTGTTCCCATGGGAGACTCACCTGAATCTCTCGTTTATGGTCTTCTTCAACTGAATATGCTGCACAAAGGCCACCTCATTTTTCACTTGGTATTATGTTCGAGATACCGCAGTATATTTTCACAAAGGAAACTTTGCTGAAAACTCGTCGACAACCCAAGACCCGTTTCGTTCTTCTTGGGGCTGGAAGTTATACCTGATGAACTGTAATTCTTCCCTATGATAGATTAGCCAGGCTACTTAAAACCACAGCTCCGGGCAATTTGTAAACCAAATTACCTTTGTTCTTAGCCTGATGAAGAACATAAAATTGTTTTCTTATCAATTAAATAGGTTATCAGTCCTGATATGATGTTGTATTCGTTCAGCTGTGAATAGGTTATCAGTCCTGATATGATGTTGTGTTCGTTCAGCTTTGACACCCTTTTGGTGCCTAGTTGCCATGCCACCCAAAGGAAGCACGACAGCTAGGGTGTTGTCAGGTTGCCAAAGGGGAAGTCGAGAGACAGGGGTCGGATTCGAACCACGGAAATTTTGGCCAGTAAATTCGCGCTCCAACCACTTGAGCCATGTTGCTATTAGTCCTACTGGTCTCCCGACATATATCTGGAAGACCAGGTGAAGCAAATTTCCTGATTTATGGCAAAAGAACCGAGCAACTCTGGTCTTCACAATTTCTTCGCCTTATATAGCTCTATTATTAGAAGTGAACTAATAACTGGCGTCCAAGTTACCAAATGAGGCGTGGTCCATCATTTTGCCAAATTTCCAAGAAATTTGGGGAATATGCTCACTGAAAGTTGACAGGAAACAGACAATGTAGAGCAATCTGTCAGTAAAAGCGGTTATCAGAAAACCATATTTGCGCATTACGTGCAACTCACAATTTTAGAAAACGATGGCCGAAAAGTCTGTATATTACACACGACTAACATTGGCCAACATGGAAGGCTTTTTTCGGCTTGCCCAATGTATTTTGAAATGTTTGGTGAACTATTTTTATTGACAAAATGAGTGGACTCTGTTTTCAGAGGCAGATCTTACTGGCGAATTGAGATGGCCACGGCTGTTTCTATCAAATGGCCTTTTAGGTACCGCAATAATGCAAGATAAACAGCTCGGAACGCTGACTTTGGTTCATAGAAAAATTTGTGTTGCCGAACCATGCCAAACCATTACGCTTTTTTGTTCCTGTGATACTCTCCATTCAGTCCAACTCAGTGGTGTTCACAGGATTTCTTCGAAAAAATATCTCGAGGGTCGGCATTACTGGAATGAATAAACACGTGCCTGCAGCTACCCTAGAGAAGCCGAACAGTAGTGGCCAACCAACAGTCCGGAAGAGATCAATCATTGAGTCAGCTATCAACTGTCCACAGTCACATGAAGTCGACAAACTTTCAGATCATTGAACCCTTGTCTTTCGTACTATTAGTAATGTGAAACTGGACAAGACTTGGGGTGGTTTTGCACGAAAGTTACCTTTGCTCTCTGTCCGTCTTAGCGAAAACCCTACAATATTAATAATTAAATATGCACAACATATCCCTCGGTAGTTAACTCCAAAGTTTGTCCTAGGTATTGGGCCTGTTGAGTTTTTTTAACATTGTTGTACACAAACTGAAGTAGACTATGTGCAAAAACAAAAGACACTGTGTAGCAGCCTCTTCCTCAAGGAGTTCCGCAGTAATGCAAAGTTCAAGGAAGTGGAGGGGCACAAGTGAGTTAGAACATCTTAAAATTCACATCCTACTTGATAGTTTGGCCAATTTGCACTGTCAGTTGACCTACGGACATAGAGAAATGCTCTCAGTTATTGACGCCTTAGCTGGAAACCTATTTGCCGTTGACAGAGTGGTTTTTCCACAACTCCTTGAACTAGTAACTATGAGTGATTTTAGTTCTCATTCTATTTATGAAACTATTCGGGATGAAAATTATGAAAAAAATGTTACTTTGAAGGAGAAGACAAAAAAGATAGGGACTGATCAATACGAGGCATTTCTATATGACAGTTTTAACTGATGAAATCTCTGCTGCTGATAACATTTTAATTGCTTGGAGAGATTTGGAGATTTTTAAATAGGGACTTTGTGCTACAAATAAGGCTAGACTATGCCGAAAGGCAAGCACTATATAGCTTTTTCGTCCCTATTTGTAATCATTATCATGTTGTAAATCTCCAGGATGACTTGTACTCGTGGATCCAGGCCAGTAATGAAAGAATAAACCATCTGACTGCTACCCGCCGATTAGTAGTATGATTAACTTGAACTTAGACAAGGTATAGCGCCAACCATCTTTCAGTAGCACCAAGTGGTCACGTGGTCGAATAAAATAGCCTTTAGCTATCATCCGGGAAGTTGCTGGTTCAAAACTACCTGAGTTTCGTGAGATGGGCATTCTTGATAATTCCTAATCAGGATGGAACAGCTGTGTAGCCTTCTCACCTTTCAGCTAGACTGACTTCACGTACGCCAGAAAGTTTCCAATAAAAAATTACAGTAATTTCACATTCTTAGATCAGTCTCCATTCCCTCAGTTAGATGCAATTCGGGAGTCTTTCCTTGCAGTCCACCAACTGGTCAAGTGTATTTTTAGCTATTTCGTTATTTTGAAGGACTGTGATTAGTGTTGTTATAAGTAGAAAAACCCCTGCGGTCAAAGCTGGGGGGTTTGTCTGATGTGTTTTACACAATACTTACACGCATAATTGTAATGTGATAACTAAACCGTCGCACAGAGTTGCGGAAAGCGATTTGTGTTATTGCCTTATGTTAAACGCGAATTATTTTACCGCTAACGCTTAGAATCCTTCTCAGAAGGTATCCCGGAATAACGCATCTCAGTGCTTGAAATTCGCAAACCTACGGATACAGCCTATAATTCTCTAGGCTCTCACAGTACAGTACAAAATGCTGGTAATTTGAGGGTGACAGTTACAAGAGAAACATACTATCTACAACGTTGTATTCCCCTATGAACCAATGCGTTATTCGGGTACAGTTACAGTCTTGGACCTACAAAAGCCAATCTTTGAAAATCCAACTTTGTAATACGTCCTCATTTGGGCCAGTCATGTTATTTGCTGGGCTTCATTTTACATCTCAACTATTAGGGACGCATTCGTAATTCATTTGCCTGCAGCAAATCTCCAAGTCGTTGACACAACAAGGCAAATGTACTCCCACTCATCGGGTATCTGCAAGGAGTTTCTTTTCCTTTGCTGATATCGTGAATTTTAAAAAGTCACATCAGACGGAAATCGCAGTGATGTACTTGCTAATTCGTGACAAAAGGAAATTGAAAAAGTTCATGGAAGGCTTCATTGTTTTTATGTCTGAATGAAGTGACAGCCTTAACCAGAATATATTAGATTGTGAATTTTACTTACACTGAAATCACATAAATACCTATATGTGGCGATATATTCCCTGTCCAGTCCTTTTGCACGAATCCGCTTATTTTCACTGCAAAATAGACAAGACGATGCCGAATCACCATCAGAATTGTAAGAATAGGTATGCATATACATATGCTTGCAAAAAAAATCGTTACAAAATAACCTAGTTTTAACTCCCACCTCAAATTCAGTATCTGAGTTACGAGTTAACTTTCTGTACCGCGGACCGACAACCTGAATTTGTCCTTTCTGTCTGCTCAGTTAATCCCCCAGGGGTTTGGAGACGAGACAGTAAGACCCACCAACGAGAAGGGACGCAAAGTAATTTGACTAGCTAGCGAAACCGTTTTTGTACCTTTCACAGGTACACGAGGGTCGTTTTCTGAGCAGGCTAGGAATGTCAATGGGGTAACGGGACAAGACAGTAAGAAAAATCCAAAAATAAACTTCTGATAAGCTTGGATCGTCGCAGGTTTACAATGAACAAGGGTAGTTTTGCAAGATTTTGTAATGATACTTCAGTATTTCCGATCCAACGCAGTCCAGAGCAAACGGACATGTGAAGACACTTTCAACAGTCGGTAGCAGGGACTTGGGGCGGGTAAACTGTAGATATCAGAAAACGGTTCCAGGCAGACGGAAACAGTGAGAAGGCAGGAAATGTCATTCAAAGGTGGCATAAGATGTCAAAGTGCAAATTTGTACAGAAGTTTGGGTACCACGCATCGTTGAATATCATTTGAACTTGGATCTCGATCAAATTATACCCTCTCGGAAAGGGAAGCGACTTCGTGTCTATCAGGTTGAGGTCCATTTTAATCAGAACAGGCTGTCTCCAAGCGTATTTGTGAATCTGCATGGAAGAATTCACCAGGCAGGCTTGAAGCAGACTTGGAAGATATACGGAATAATAAAGAGAATGCCGTAAAACCAACATAAGGATTTCGGTTTGCAAGCAACGGATGGGCTTTAGTACAAGCAAGAGCAAACAAAAATTAAACTAGGTGGAGATAAGTCCACTCGGATTGATTAGACGCGAGAAGTGACTCAAAGTGCACCTTTGTCGTCATCCAGTACCCCATAGAAACAACCCGAGGTCCTCGATCTTGAAGAACATTACCTTGGGTTGCATGGTACGATGATTGGAACGATACAGATGCCTGTAATTACTTAATTGTCGTCTGCCTTCTTACCTTCTCGGGTTTATTGTGCGCGAAAAGAGCAATAACTGAGGTGCGGTTGAACGGACAACTCCAAAGAGCATTTTTTTTGTCACAACAAAACAGCCTTTAGGTATTAAAAAGGTATAGGACGATTGGCGAATGTATACCCAAATTGGTGACGTGATTAAAAATGATTTTGCGGGTTCAGATGATGTACGCACACTAACTGTACTGTGGTTGGTTCATAGGGTTGGTCACAATTAGTCACAATTAGTTGAATGACTAACCACTTTCCCTGCTTTGTCTTGGAGATGAACTGAAGCAAATTTCTGTAACATATCAGACTCACTGCTTTTGCCTAGAATGAGAATCCCACTAGAATGTTCGCGTTGTTAACAAACTTCGTCATTGACTCTAACAGTCCATTTTCTTGTTTCTCACTTCTTCCAGCACAAATTCCACGTCATTTCATCCAGTCTGGTTTTTTGGCACGTCTCACCAACTACCACCCTAGAAACGATGTTCACAATGATACGTTGTGTTCTTGACTTCGACAGGTACGTTTTCACATGTTAGGCGGAGTGTTTCCAAGTAGCTGGTTGCGAGGTTTAAAGAATCCACACTCACATCATTCTCGTTTAAACAGTCACCCTCCTGTTCTGGTGATATTCTCCTGGTGACTCCATCCCAAAGTGGAAAGAATTGGATTCGTGTTTCACTTTTATTAGAGCCCACTAGCGGCTCACACCCTTAGCCGTGTTGGGGTTAAACTTCAGACGTCTGACATGCGTGGAGAGTGTGTTGCCACTACTGCACCAGCGCACGCTGGATGCATCTAAATTTTCACGTCTGAAGAAGCAAACATGTTCAGCTTGAGCGATATGATTGCTTTGTGGCTGATAATGGCTCTGTTCACCTACAACTGAGTGAAATTTAAAGCAAGTACCCACATCTCGCACTGTTTTAACACTTTTGGGAATAAGACCTGGTGGTGGCTGTCTTAGATTGCAGTATATATAGCAAGCCCTCGGAACACAAATGTGGATGTACACAGTGAACTTCCATGTGTATGTCGACAGCGTGTTAATGGGTGGACTCGGTAACACCTACACGATGCTATACTGAATAAATTGAGGTAAGAGTCTGAAAATTAAAGAAATTTACGGATGACGCCGATGTCCCGATACACAACACGGACAAGGATATACACTACGGATGAGCTTCAACAAGAATGGAACTCGAATTCGGTGCTTCTCTCTAGTGCAGACCCACCGGAATACTTGCATCTGGAGAAGAGGAGGACTATTCAGATGAGAGCGAAATCAATAAGAATTCTTAAATTCCTAGGCACAATCCGAAAGAAGACGTTTTTCTCAGATTCGTACCGACTATGCTCCCAGATAAAAACGAAATTAATTTAATTGTGGTTAATCAGGGTGATTTAGTAAAATTTATTTTTCATACAGTATA
This sequence comes from Clonorchis sinensis, assembly GCA_003604175.2. NCBI lineage: Eukaryota > Metazoa > Platyhelminthes > Trematoda > Opisthorchiida > Opisthorchiidae > Clonorchis > Clonorchis sinensis. The sequence goes on from CM030369.1 coordinate 136,524,882, forward strand.
TTGTTTAAAGTACTAAACGTCCGCTGAATCCAATGTACGTTAAAAACGCCAGAAGCGTTCGGCGATCATCTGAAGCGCTTTCAATGGTACTGACGTGGGTGTGCACTCACGGAGTTTTTAAACACAAAAGTGATCCAGTGTGCATCATTTCCACAGAGCATACTAATTTCCTAATTGATGCAAAATGATCACCGGTGAAAACACCAGTTCTTAGCCTGTAGTAATTTAAGCTGGTCAGGTTTTGCATTGGCACCGCGTAGAGTAGAGAGGAGTTCTAACCAACTGACATACAAGTTAGTTTAATTAGTAATGGTGCTTTCCGGAAAATTTTTACTTACGTCTCATTCACACCGAAAAACGCACCCGTTCTCTTAGTTACTTGGTCAACTGTATAACGAAAACTCGTTTCTGCGGTCATTCAAAATATTCATCTGTAAAAGAACCTCCTGTTGCTGGTCTAGAGTAAAGTTGCCTTAGATTCACAAATGTTTAACAACGTAGTCCTCGAACATGGAAGTCAACAAGTCTTATAGTACACCAGAGGGAAACAGCATTTTCTGAAACGGCTTATCAATCTCAGGTACAGTATCCTTTGTTGGGATTGTCGCTGTCAACTACCACTCATACGAAGGTAAAACTACAGTATTCTCGCAACTCTTGCGTATTTTCAGTTGTGTGTTCGCTTTTACGACTTTCAATAACGCCGGAGGTACAAGGGGTCATAAACCTTACTTCTTTCACAAGATATTTGAGAGGGCCTGTTCATTATTCCACCTCGAAATTTCTAGGTGAAGAAACCCGTCAAAATATCCTGAAGAATACGAGACTTCAGCACAGATGTGCTGTTTGGGCTAGGTGACTTGCCATCACAGTGAACTATCCGGATTCCTTTTCTGAAGTTCAGGCAAGGGTTCTATAGACGCCCAGAGAGGCAACCCTCGCTGCTACTTGAATTTTACTATCTCCAACCTGCTTCACTGATTGGTTCGTTTTGACAAAGACAAATCAAAACCAGGAGTAGTAGGTCTGTTCTAATTCTAATCATCGTGGGTAATTCGACCAAGGAAACTTTACGAGCAGGTCGTAATCCATGACAGAATTTTCTGTAACCCAGCTGAGTAATGTAGCATTGTATCTGTTTTCCCGCGCTTTGACTTGAAAAACTCAGTTGTTACACGAATGTCTTCCTAAATATCCAAACTCATTCATGTATAGGCTTGAAATATAACTTAGCATTTTGAAAGAAGACCTAATCTAGGTACCTTAGTAAAAGTAATATATATAAGTAATATATATTTTATTTGTCTTTATATACATCTAATACATATTATATATTATTATATTATATATATATTATATAATGTATATTTATATATATCATATAGAATAATATATGTTTCACTAAATGTGTAGTTTTTTCTAATTCCAAAAAATAATACTTCCATAACAAAGCTACCCCGCCTGACAGTGAATTCCATACATGAAGTTTGGCTTGGTTTTTTACGTTTTATTTATCCCACTTTACCTCTTGTGTTCCCCTGATGATGAGATAACAAATACTTCAGTAATCGATACACAATGGGATGAATTTCTGGCAACCCAATCAAAATATGGATGCAAATCTAACAACAATAATATCCTGTTTCCTTTCTAAAAATTAGGTGTTCCGTCTTCGCGTATGATCCACTAGAAGATGTGTGGATAGCGCATCTCTACAATTATCCTACAGAAAAACAGGTAAGTTACTTTAGCTGTCTGCCTGTTGCTCTTTTATAAAAAGCTTATGTGTCTGAGGTGTAGCTCATAGCTTTGATAATACAAACAGAAAAGTAGGCAGTCGCTATCACCATTTCGAGAATTCAGAAATAAGAAATAATGGCACCTTATGCGTCTGGTCAACTGTGGTGGCGCAAACCCTTCCCTTCAACCTAACTCTATCACAACCCCTAAAAATACAAACTGGAACAGTGAAGCCAAAATTCGCCCCCCTCGTTTGCTCAAGAAGTGTTCAAAGCGTGTTTTTTTAATAGGTAAAGAACATACAACAAACTGCAGTCAAGTTGCAAAGGTAGGATGCGGATACGCTGTACAGAAGAAGCACTTAATTATGTTAACTTACAAGCTGTAGATAAAGATCAAAAATTGCCAAAAATATATACGTCGAATCAGACAACTCATTGGGGACTTTTGTCGTCGTCAATTTTTCGCACAGTCAAAAAATACAAATAATAGTATCCAACATCAGAAACAAGCAAAAAAACCTTGTTTTTGTTTTAAAAACATGTCTGGCAATCTGAAGACATGTTTTCTATCAACCAGAACCTAGTACAAGGTCCATCGATGAGAACCTACCTATCACTGCATCAGAATAGATCACAACCATATTTACAGAAGTACCAAAGATTATTGTGCCAGTATGTTATTTGATTCGTCCTCGTTTTCATGTAGGGCGAAATATTGTTCTTCCTCTCAAATAACGGGTGCCCAAGAAAGGCTTCTACGGAGGGCCTTGAACTTTTTTTGAAAGTGTTTCTTCACCACCGGACCACAACCAAGGTCATAGCCGCCAAAGTGAAGTTGTAGCCTGTACTACGGTATTAAAATCTGTGGTCATTGGCCAAAAGAAGTGACAGCAAGGACACTCGACGCTAAGAATGCTCAGAGGACTTAGGATGATTTAACGTACTACATGCATGCTTCAAAATATGGAGGAAATGGAACGCGGTTCTGCTTTCATACTAATTTATTTGTGCCATATCATGTCTGCCTCAAGGGAGACTAGTAAGCAATCCTCTCGGGCGAAGCATAAAGACACTGTATGCGTCAGTTCTTTGTGAATGGTTTCTACATAACTGCCTGTGTGGTAAATGAACTTGTACCAGATAAGAAGCAGAGCCGAAAGCCAGAATCTCTGAAACATGACGCGCTATTTTGTACACATAGCCCTGACGAAATGGACTTTATTTGCTTACAACTACCATCGGGTCCGCCAAAAAATCCTCCTTGTATGCTTGGAACCTATGATTAGGTGTTCATGAGATTTTGATCTGCAAATGATTTACAACAAGGAAATATACCACTGACGGTTTTCAAGAAAGTTCACATTTCAATGTTTGCGCACCATAAAACCCATTGGGAGTTCAGAAAATCTTACTGAGACTTTATTATTTTCATCTTTGCTTACCATATCTGTTCAACCCCACACACCAATGAAGAGGTCATGTGTAGTAGCCGAACCAAAAATAAGGGGGGAATTTACAATCCTAAAGACTTTCCATTTTAATCATTCATATCGAATTTCTGGACATCAGAATATTCGTTATTCTGCCAGGTAACGGTCCAAGATGCATCATCTTCCCATCACTTCTGCAACACTTTACCGCGAACCGCAACAAATTCTAATTATACCGTTACCGTATTTCCTTTTCGATAACAGAACGTGTTATCAATCCGTCCTCATAGAAGGTTATAATATGGTGTGTATGATAGACGAGCTTATTTTTTCCAATAAACCTGACCAATTGCCCGCGAAACCTGCGTCACCATTCAGGGTAAAAAAATCTAGTTCATCAGTGATCGACGCTTGAGGTGATAAATGAACTCGTGGTAGATAATGACATTCCATTTTGCCTGAAGCGCGTTTTGTTCAGTTCTACGAGTTGACTAATCAGCCATTATCTAAATTGGCCGGTATTATTTTGACTTTTAATGGCTGTGTGGCTGAGTACTATGTGCCTAAGTTAACCTAGTCGTTCCCGTTTCCTGAAATTCCAATTCGAGATTTACTCACTTTTGAGGGGACGCTTTGCTTGTCATTATGCGTTAGTTCAATTTGTGTGGAGGCATGCGGGTTGCGTAAATTCTCCTAATAGCCTTGCTAAATACGGTGCATTACTCTATATGAGCGGAGTCTTTTTACATGTTCAAACTGAGTCTGGATGAGTAATATTTCATTCAGGTCAGCAACATTATATTTCAACATATATAACATTATATTTGCCTTAAAAGGTCCATTCTTTCTAAATGGAACACACTGCTTGCATGAATCACTTTGCATCAACTTCCATATGCTTGATGACTTTGTTTTGCATCCTGGTTATGCTGAATTCTTGTTTCATGCGTAAGCTAAGTGCAAACTCAAAAAAGGTGAAGGGGGAAGCGCGTCGTTGACAAATAATTTTCAGCTTATTTTTAAAAAAGCACAATGGAGCAGCGGAAAAACTACAGTAAGTAAAATACATAGACTCACTAGATCAACTCTACACTCGTTTTTTCCTGTTATTTGTGTTGGTAAAATAATTACGCTTCAATTTATTTCACCGTCCAGATGCGGGTGGCACACTCATGGAAGAACGTATCGGAAATGTTTTCTCCACTATTTCCTGCAGGTATGATTGCTGAAGCCATTCTCAAGCGTACATTTATGTAGCTGGATGAGGCAAGCATAAAACGACTTCTTGCAATTCATATCAGGATTCGCATCAGTTTCTTGTCACCTTATGATATTTTTTTTGTAACCGGATGCTAAGCCCAATTCACATATTATCCTATTTGAGTGTTTGTCTCCAGTGAGATCATTGACTATTTTGGAGCGTTGTCGGTGTTACTACTAAAAAACTCTTTTTCTAGAATGATGGACTATTTACGGTAGTTGCCTAGACAACGCATCAGGAAGGGAGCTTGGTTTGTTCCAAAAAATCCTGTGGCAACAACTTTCTCGCTTTTGTTAGGATTCGTCAGAAAAACGTTTAAAAGCTGTTTTGTGAAGCCGCACATCGTCCCACGCTTAATCAATAACATATTGTGCATGTTAAAAAAATCTCAACGTTGTAAAACACCAAATTTTAAACCAAGAAAGGGAATACTGTTATGCAACTTATCGTCTTGCAGAATGACACGCACTATAAGATTTTGTTTCTCGAATCATGAAGTCTACTCACATGACAACTGATTTTAAGCGATTCCATTTAACAAACGAGTTAAGCATCCAAATGCTTCATCGATCTTTACTCAGTCCATCATAGAAGTGCATTTACTCCTGCTACATGGTATCCCTGGCTTTAATATTGTTAGAAACAAACGTTTCCTGGCAATTTAGATTCCATAAATTGAATAGCACTGTCATTTCCAAAGAATGGTAATTAGTGACAACTTTCAGTTGTGCGTTTGAAAGCAAAGTATGTTTTAGTTTTGTGAACGAATTCGGATTGAGCAGAACTTTTCCCAAAGGTCGTCCAAAAGAATCACATTTCTAGTCCGTTTGCCAAACGAGTTCAGCCCGTTTATCTTCCATTTATTACTTAATGATCTATTGCAACCGCTTCAGATATGACAACTTCACAAACAATGTAAAAATAAGTGAAATGCGGGTTATATCCTGACCACCGCCTCGGGTTAGGCTGCTTCCGATTGGGCTGTCCAAACTCTGTTCCTCCGTGAACTGTTCACTGATAGGTCGCCGCAAGAGCTATTTGATATTTGTGTGGATTTAGTAGCATCAAACGCATTTATTTGAGCACCTTGTCAGTTTTACTTCATCATCGTCTCATCACTCCCGTGAAGAAAATTTTAGGCATATTTCTTACCGATATACAGATTGCCCCTTAGAGCGAATTTTTAGCTATTTCTTGTTTTGTGTGCTATGTATTTTCATGTTTGAAATATGTATATGGAACTGATATTTGTTCTTCAAAACAGATCGCTTACGTAATACACTTAAGACCATCATAAACATGGGATTGAGCTGGGTTTCCGGTGGGTCCCCCCGTCAAAATCAAGTTGACGTGCCGATGAGTGTATAAGTCAAAGTTCGTGCAATTTGGGTTCAAGTAGACCATAAGGTTGGCGGAAACTCGGGGACTGCGCCTACCTGATGAGCCCCAAGAAGGGCGAAACCGGCCGTGGGCTGTCGAAGAATTTTTAGCAACCTCATGAGTAGTGCATCACGAATGTTTGTAACTAAGTTGTGCACGAACTGTTTGTTACTTTCGTACTCGTCATCGTCTGCAAGCTTCACATCGATTGTATACTTGGCTTTATTGTGAAGAAAATTCCCATCAAAATGTGATCAATTTATTACTGCTTGCTGTAATATACCCGTATCGACCAAAACAGTTTAACTCTGTCCTTTCACTCTTCGATGCTTTGCTCGAAAAAGGGATGGTGCGTTGAACCAAAGTTCACGATAAAAATCGTAGGGCAGCCTAGTCTGAACACGTTTTTTCAGCTTTCCATAAGCATGACCAAGCGGAAAATTGCTTCCAGGGGGCAGCACCATGTGGAAAAAACGTACCTAAAGTATTCAGGAGCAGGTCTCAGAAAGAGGATTTTTTACCAAAATGACACCCGGTGAACTTCATAAGAATCCATAGCAGAGCAAGACCGTTTCTCAATTACATCTATGAAGAATAGACTTTTAAGGTGACCTTTGACAGCTGATCATCTATTTGTTAGTTTGGGTAGGTGTTAATATTTTGTTAGGTGGCACCTGCCTGGATTCCCAACTATGGCCCGCTCAATATACTGAAAGACTAAGGCTATAAAACAGTAAGCACCTTCACATGAAAGCTAAACAACGCTCAATTTCTTTAACAATAAATGGTCAAGCAACTTCCCATGTTACTAAAACAGTGGCCATTAGATCTGGAAACAAAAACCAAGCAAGGTCGGCATATTAGGCATATTCTAAGAAGAGTTCACTCGGTTTACTATTTAATCGGTCTTGCTGAGCAGCCAAAATCGTCTTTTGTTGACATTAGTGGAGTTTTTTTATCAGGAACAAAAAAAATGTTGAGCGCGCAGGAACGCCTGATTCCAAACATCCGTGGTCTTTGTTGTATATGTAGATCGGATCAGAGACCTTGTACTTCTAATCGATTCATTTATGAATTGACCTTATCAGATGAACCCATCATCCAAGATGCAGATCCAAAGCACCTGGTGGAAAAATTGAACCAGGTACACAAAAAGTGAGTGGTCAATCCCCTTTGTTCTGTTAACTTTGTGTGATCAGATAAACCCGCAGCATAAAGCATTTTGGTCCAGATATTTTTTCACTAAATGACCAGTGAACGATCCTCGTGCAAAGCAAACAGATGATGAAGCTGAACAGTAGTGTAATTTAGGAGGACAAAATAGTGAAGTATGATTTTGTCCCAGAATGATTTGCTTCCGCTGTTCAACATAAAGGTAAATACCTACTGATTATCTAAATAATACCGAATTTCGTGTTCACTCCTCAGAGGAAAAGGATCATCTTTTATTTTTTGCGATCCAACTTGATTAATCTTCCCGAGTGTGCTCAATGTGGTTGGTGTTCACCGAAATTGCCTTATTACGTCACCTGTAGATACTGGAGAATGAACGTAGTTTCACTTTGTTCACCTGACCAAATCTTCCCAAGGTTGTTCAGTAATGTTAGTATGCAAGTGAACCATCATTACTGAAGGGCAGCAGCAATGGCTCGATTGTAAAGGTAGTATGCTCCTGATGGCACACCTTTGGGTAATGCCACGATGCCTTGCGCAGTAAGGGGTTTTCCTTGAAAAATATAATAGGACAGTATAAACTCAGCGAAATTCATTCGTTGTAAGCCGCCAGTAGCACTCAACTTCTCACTTACAGCCTTATTTGTAACTAATGTTTACTGTGGGCTAAGGACCTAACCTGACCCTCATGAGACCCACGAGACCCACAATCACGATGTACAGTACCACGGCCACCACCACCTGTAAGATTTTCGGACTCTTTCTGATCGATAGCTTCCATGTAAAACAAGATAAAACTGATTCCTTGGTAATCACGGTCGGTCAACAAGTTTTGTCCACAAGAGAGTTTGACAGGTCTGCTAACGAAACTGTAGCTGGCCGTACGTGGTCCATCCAATATTCGGAGGAATCTCACTTTTGTTGGGCTTGATCAGGACAAAAACGGCAAAATACTGTCCTCAAAATTCGATAAATCCTTGGGCACTGATTTAAACTTCAATGGCTAATGTAAAACTACCTCTAGACAGTCTATGATTCTTCTAAAGGGTTCTCCCTTTATACAAGTGGAATACAGTAACTACTCGGGTTTTTTTTAGCTCCGGGTGAAACATTCTGGTGTGGCACACTGGTCCTATTTAATGTTCTTCAGCTGCGTCCATCTTGTTCAGTTTGAAAGAGTGGCTTTAATACGATAAATATAAACGGTATTCGAATAACACTCAAACAAGCTGGTTTATCATGATTGTTTATTCCAGCATAAAAAAGAATTTCAGGCAGAAGACCCCTTGGATTCTGTTTATAAAGTACATGAAAACTAAAAGCTAAGATGATACAAACCCGTACTTTATACCTGAATGAAACGCTAGGCGAAAAAGGTGCCTATTTTAACGTGTATGACGTCAAGGAAATTCAATTAACTGGATTTTGTTCTGTCAGCATTTCCTTAAGCCTTGTATTCTTATCTTACGGAACACAACAGTCATGCTTTCTGTTTCTTGTGAATCCATTAAACAAACTAAAAATAAGCAGAGACCAGCAAACGCCATTTCCGGCCTAATTCTCCACTAGTTCGGAAGAATTTCCCCTGTCATGAGACCTATTTTCTTTTGTTGGAAGATTAAACCATCCTTTGTTCGGACGCCTATAAACTGAGAGTTGCTCAGTGATATTTACCACAGTTTATCAGTAGTTTGCTCGCTCGTCGGTCGGATTAGTCTCATTTACTTTCCAGAGTGACAATTCACGTTGTTATATTCTGTACTTTCGGCTTTTAGGTTCAGTAATACATGTTACAAAGATAGGCTATCGTGCTATCCTCGGGCTGTTGACTACACTTGCGCGAAGTGTCATACCTAACAGTATTGAGTTATGCAGGTCAGTCTTTCAACTGAAGGGAAATTTATTGTGAATAACATCGTTCGAATCCATTGTGGCTAGTGGCACCTCACCATCTTCTTTGCCAGATGCACCGGACACTCCACGCTCATCTGGCCGGTCACTGAGCTCCAAGCATCGGTAGCAAGCCTTCAACGACAGTAACTGCTGAGGCGAAAGCAGTAGTCCTATGCCTTTGTTTCAGACATAGGCATACTGAATACTGAGTCAGTAGCTGAGTTTATTGAACCAACTAAGGAGTATATTGTCTACCGATTTGGCTGCGGATTACGCTACATACTATTGACTTGATTTCCAACGACGTAGGTACACCGTTTTATTGCACCTCTCAATCTACAGGTTTAATTTGGCACATAAAAGTTCTGTATTGTGTTTATGCAGGAGAGATTTGGGCTCGAAATATCAAACCGCAAGAAGGATTAAAAAAGGTTACAGAAAACGTAAATTTGCAAGGGCTACTCAAATACCTTTCCTGTTTACTTACATAAATTCTACATTTTTATTTTGCTTTTCAAAAAGTTCTCCTGACTTCGATATATACACTCATTTGCAAATCAATTTGGTTTTTGCGAGAGACTCACCTGAAACCCGGCTGAATCTCCCGGAAACATCACAAACGGGAGATTCAGCTGGGTTCCAGGTGAGTCTCTCGCAAAAACCAAATTGATTTGCAAATGAGTGTATATATCGAAGTCAGGAGAACTTTTTGAAAAGCAAAATAAAGTAGAACATAAGGTTGACGGAAACTCGGGGACTGCGCTTACCTGATGAGCCCCAAGAAGGGCGAAACCGGCCTTGGGCTGTTGAAGAATTTTCAGCAACCTTATGAGTAGTGCAGTACGTTCTCCTGACTTCATGAAAATAAATGAGAATAGCTCTCTTGATAGCCCTTTCCTAAATACGTGTAGGTACGGAACATTGGGGTCGCTTGCAAACATATGGTTGACGTAAAGGAGACAAACATTAGGAAATTCGTAATACAATAGAAGTAACCAGGTTATTGTAGCTTGTAATTTATCAACCACTGACAGACAGAAATTTAGACTTTCAAATATTGTTCAACGGTGAAAATTGGGTCAGATACAGCCCTACGCACAGTCGCAAAGCCACCTGTAAGAACAGTATAAAACCTGCCTATTGTCTCTTATTTCCCTTTTTCCTTCATTCAGCGAATATTGGTTACTACTGAAGAGCGATTCATCAGATAGCAAGGCGATTGTACAATTTACCTCTCGAGAAGATTTCTCCGAGACCCAAAGGCGTTCAATAGAGCAAGATCTGTCTTCACTCTGCTCAAGTGCAGTACAGTGGGTAGGTGGATCGTTGATACTTTGTAGCACTTTTGTTACCCTGGTGACAAATTAATCGAAGTAGTCTGTACACTTACTTCCCCAAACTAGGCTCCGAAACTTGCCTCACAGGTGAGAGCAAGTCCAGTATCCGTTGGAGAATTATGTCGTCCTAGACGGACACATGAGCAGCTCAGCCATGTGCAGCATCTGCTTTGACCACGCCCAGCTTGACCAAGTCATTCCGAAGACAGTTGGAAAGGCCGTATTGACAGTCCTGTAACCCAGTTTATACTTGATGCAATATTCGGTTAGTTTCTTTACAGACTTAAAAATTTCAATCGACTTAATCACAACACTTATCAGTACTCTCGGCTCCAAAGATTGTACTGTACTTTCGGATGTTCGGTTGCAAACGTTACACAACGCCCACAGTTCCTAGGTCCGATGGCGCTTCCTACAAACCCCTGGTTACGAGCTTCGGGCAATTAAAACATGAAAACGCAATGAACTTTATAAGTTCACTCAAAATAAAAATTATGAAAATTAAAACCCCTTCCATGTTAACTTAGAGTGCTTCGAATGTTTTCAACCCCAGGTATAGATTATGAACCAGTGAGCTTTCCCGATGAACACCTCAACCCAAAGCTGACTTATCTCGAAATTTCCAATAGGACGGTCGGGAGGACTCCCATCGGGCCATTTTAGAAATCTTATTGAAACACCTCGCAAAAAACATAGTAACTTTCTAGGGTGCGACAGATTGTTATCGATAATTAACATTTCCTCTATATGTATTGAAAGACCAAATTTTTCCCTGAAGGTCAGCCAGACATGCCTGTCACGGAATTTTTTCACAAATTGTTCAAGTCTGATTGGTCGATTGACCGTCGAGTGACTAATTTCCTAATCTGTTTCCTGGCCTCGTTATGGAGTTTGATAAATTATGTTTATCCTTGGGAATGGTGAACCCAGTCTAAACAACTGTTCGTTTAACTCATTCTAGGATCGTCCGTCTTCTAAGAGTTCGAAAGAGTTGTTGCTGCCAAATTCGGCTGGACATATTGCTTCTCAAAACTAGCTGCAGACAGGTAAAACGCAAATTTGGTATCTTGGGCAAAGACAAGTCTGTGTAGGCTAGAAAAATAGTTTCGTTCACATTTAAACTGGATCCGTTGGAATTATGTTACATTCCGTTTGAAAAACCATCATTACTTGGATGCTTGCACAGCTGCAGAACTGACAAACCCAAAACCACTGAATTACTAGTTTGGAACTTTTGTCGTTCATGGGAAGTGATCAAGATTCCTTCACGTTTGTAGCCATTTATACTGTTCACTGCTTGCAGAAGGTACTTTAGAACATTTGTGGCCTCATTTCTCGGAACGCATTGAGCTGTTATGCAAATTGAGTCAACAAAACTTCTAATAGATTGACAGACTTCCGGGAAAGTGGCAAGACTTAAAAAACCAAGGTGGTTCGGTAACGAGCGAACAGATAACACTAGAGTTGACAATCCCGACTGAGTGCGGATATCAGTTGGCATTGCTAAATGCAAATAAACTACTTTGCTTTCCTCCATTTTGTCTACCGGACACTTCGAAAAACGTCTCCGAATCACCTCTTTTGCGGCCTAACTTCCGACGTCATCCCTTTCGCAGTGCAATATGTAACATCATTCTAGATCATTTGTAAGTGGTAATCCTAGTCCTTATTTGAAGGCCTTTAGTTAGACACTAGCAGTATCCTCTCTGTATGTTGGACAGGCATGATTCACATCGGGGTCCGGCGATCAGTTCACTTGCAACTGCTAAGTTTCCGTCCGACTTCTGCCCGTGGGACACCGGCAGAAACAAAATATCTTCGACGTGTACTTGAAAGTAAAATGAGGCTGAGTTGTTATTACATGATTTGCTCTGAGTCATGCCACCACCTACCTCACATAGTGTAGGTCACAATGTAGGCCGCATTATAACACCACAAATAGTTCTCTGTATCAAGTTGGGTGTTTTTATCAAAAGCAAAGTAAATTCTTCTAGAACTAGGTAGATAAATGTTATTGACTGCCAGGAGATAACACAAAATGTCGGTTATCGCACATATTTGTCGACAAACTTAGTTACTCTATCGCGCAAAGCCCAATACGTGTAGGTGTTGAGGTGAATATACTTTTTCTCTTTGTTAACCAAATGGATCAAAGAGGCAGTTGCAAGTTGTAAGGCAAAGACTACATCGCTCGCTTTAAATGGCTTAGATGTCATGTTACTATCAAGTTGTAAGGCAAAGACTACATCGCTCGTTTTAAATGGCTTAGATATCATGTTACTAATAATATGTCAGACAATGTCAAAAAAGCGGACGCACGCGTCGAGACTCCACGCAAAATTGCCCCGATTTATTGGAACAATAATCTATCTTCGTTTGTTTCAACTCGCTTTTCCTTGGTTCACCACTCTGGGCAACAAAATGCTCAGGAGGGTCAAAGAGCTGACAACTTCAGTCCTGTGCCAATTGGTTGGGTTACCGTTCTTTGGTAAATTATATGCACAAAATCATCTATGAAAACCGCATCATCTCAGGTCGTGTTCTTGTAATCATTGCAAATATGCCTGGAAATAAGTAAATTTAAGTCCCCTTTCTGGCTAGACATGTTAATCTTGGAGTCATAAAAAGCTATTCAGAACTAAAGCACATGGTACGATAAGCACGTTTGTAAATAACCCGGATTTCATGGAATATCTAAGTTCAGCTGAATGCTTATTTAGTTGAACGCAGTGCACACAAGCAGCCTCGTATGAGCAGTTTTACCTCTTTGGGAATCACCACCTCTGAAATTCCGTCGACCTTATTTGTTAATTTAGCAGTTGGCGCCTGCATGATGAGAGAAAAAATGATGAAACCGGTTGCGGGCTTCCGAATAATGTCCATTAACCTTTGAAGCAGTGTGCTCTGTCAAGATACTATACTGCAATTTCCCGAAAGCCTTTGTGCAACGCCTTTAGTTCAAGAAGAATATGACAAACGGATGGTTTAGATGGATTCTGTTTGGTCTTCTATGAAGGCCAACTCAGATGGAAAATGAGTATATTCTCCTCTCTGCGTACAATCCAGGTTCAATTGGGACATAAGGTTGACGGCTACTGTGAATTCGAGATAAGTGGACCGTATAGGCATGACTCATGCATTATTTTTCCTCATCTCAATACGTGACCTTGAGAAAGCCGCTTATTTTAGGCGAGCTTTTACAACCGGCCAAATGTTTCGCCTCAAATTTTCTCCAGTTTTACTGGAAGTTTTGGATGAGGTATTTTTCTCCCATTATTATTTTTATTATTATTAGTAGCGTAGTATTCACTTGATCCCCTTTTTAGACCTCGTCCTACTTGCTCACACGAAAAATAAGAGGGTAGAGTGGCTTGTCATCCCAATTTACTCTTTCTTCTCTTGGCAAGTTATTCTATCGCTAACTGTGCTTTCATGGTTCCTACCTGTAGATGAATTACTCTGTGTAAACAGTCTTTATTTCTTTGCCTAAAGTTCTCATTCGGTTAGTGGGTTAGTCTCTCGTTAGTCTCAGTACTCGAAATTCGGAAGCTAGTGTCCTGGTCCCCTTCTCAGTAAGGCTGGCGTCTTGTTCTATGCCAGTTTTATCCCCATTTTCAAGCGCCACACTGATCTTCAAGCTGTTTATCCGGCCAAACTTCTTAAATGTACTGATGGCTTTGTTTTTCACCGTGTCATTTCGTCATATTCCAACGCTGTTCTGAAGTTAACCCAATACAGAACCCTTCAATGCCCAACAGGAATGTCCTTAGGTCTATCTGTTGTCACTGCCTCTATAAAAGACCTTGAAAAGTGTTCACTAAACAATGAGCATTGAGGTACTGACTCCAACTTCGTTACTTTAATTCGGAAACATGAAAAAGCTACTCCAATTTAGTCTCCCCACAATTTTATATGCAAGGTTATGTGCCTTTCCGTAGTACCCGTCATTCCGTCTGTAATTTTTAAAGGCCTGTTTGAGAACGGCTTTGCTGAAACGAGGTCCAAAACTCATTTTTCTGTCTTGTCACAGTTGCATTTCCACAGCTCGCAAGTACATGCTATTCCGTCCCTTCATAATTTTTACACGTGCGTCAAAAGACGCTCCCTAACATCTTCAATGTGATCTCTCATCAGTACGGTCATGCATTCAGACGTGGTTTTATTGCATACCCTTTGGAGATAGTCGATTATTCGGACTCTGGCATACCAGCACCTCAACTCAGACATCCTCTTCATTTAATTGTTGTCTCGTGTATTTCTGTCTCGTAATCATTTATTGTTAGTCGGTTTTGTGATTAAAATGGCCTGATATCTCGTCACACAGACAGGAATTAATGGACCCACTTAACCATTTAACTCTCTATTCATCTCGATTTTTTTAAGATAATCTACATTACTTTTTAACATTGCCATATTTTTCTACTTTTTGCTTAACTTTGAGTGTTCGACTCACACTATAAAAGCAGATCGTAGCTCCCCAACTGAACGAGTTCTTCCGAATTTGACAATAAGAAGATAGCGTGTTTACATCCGAAACCAGTCGTTTTTTTTTACGACGCATTCTTAGATCCCTCACAGGAACCCCCGAGAGGTGGTACCTCTAGAAGGCCGCTCTAAATTTGTTTGGGTAAACAGTATAGGGAAGACGTCAGTGCCATAACATCAGCCATCTTATCTGAAATTTGACATTTTGGTCAGCTGACTCAACCGCCGCTGTACTAAAAGCTTGTTGTTAGTCATATGCTGTAAGTTGACATGGTTCTGAAAAAATTCCTAGCTAATAGGCATGAGCGCACAATCACTCATAAACACAAACACCCATAAAGCCGATGACCCATATTATCAAGAATGTCTTGTATCCTGTCCCGAACAGGATTTTAAAGAGCTGCTACTCAGACAATTGAATTTTACTTTGGAATTTTACAGAATACCATACAATTAAACTAGAAGAAGAACAGGTATAAAAAGGGTCTGTATAATTTAGTCCTGTAAAATTGATATTTTTCGACATGTGTCATAAGAAACCATGTGCGTTCTTGGTTTATTGACTGACCACCACTCAAGAGCTGCAAGCACAGTAACGCCTGTCACAGAAGAGAACATTTGCAGCTCATGCGGTAATGATGGCCCCCAACCTCAACTCAGTTTCACTTAAAATGTGCTGCTGATATCACTAGGATTGTTGACCAGAAGTTAGCAGTCGAATTACTCAGCTTGGTGAACAAACTAGCAGCCAGGGTAATGCGTGTTTTGGTTGTGTTTTTTTCTTTTCCATAATGAAACGGCTAAGCCATCCAAGCAGTGATATCCTAGGATATCATTATTTCACGTCGACAGAGATAAAGAATAATACGGACAGGAATGTGCTTGACTTACGTGTGTCATTTCAAGCTCATTTCAAGATTAGGATGTTCACAATGCTTGGTATATCCAAGTGGTTGGAAGGTAGGATGTTAAAGTCCTAAAAAGAGAAAGCCCTCACTTTAAGCATATATACATTACATACATTACATAAATATCAGTACAGAGTCAGTGGCAGAGATAATACGTGGAAACGCTATATCGTATAAGAAAGAAAAACTCTTCCGTACTCACTTGAAACAGCATGGGCACTTCCACAAAGGGGTTGCTACGACAGTAGTGTAACATAAAAACACTGCTTCACTTACACCCAGGGCATCGATGCGGATAAAAGCATACATGCTTGGACATCTTTCAAGTGGCTTGTTAGCGAATAGGGTGAACGGTCAAAAGGAGAACAGCGCGGATTGGTGTTGCCTGGTCAGACACCAAATAAAACACAATGTGTTCTTTTGAAAAATTTTGGGCACACGGAAACAACTGTTGAAGTGTGACTATTGACTGATGAAAGGCGAACATTTGGGTTGTGTAATAACACTTGGGACGAAGACTTTCTTTAACTTCCGGTACTAGTTTACGGAAAGGATTTAGCATCCGACGTAACAGGTTTGCAATCAGACTTCTGACCATCTGGATACCGTTACAATCTGGCTGGAAGGAAGTACTATAGTACATCTCTAACCATGTTTTTCGGTAGATACAGATTTGTTTTGCTAATGTAAGTATATCAGTGGCCAAAACATGACTGGTAGATTGCGTGAGTGGCAGATACATCTGACGAACTAATTTCATACTTTTACAGAACGACTCATTTGGAGGTTTGGATAGGCCGCAATTGCGCTTTACCGTTTACTTGTTTGAGAGCCTCAGTCATTTCATGTCATTCGCCAACTGGTCGTCCTTGAGCCGTAAACAGGTTCCTTTCTTTCTTCTGAGCTCCAGCATCTACCTGATGCGCTGCACCATTATGAAGTTCAACGGAGCGTTCGGGCTAGAAGTTAAAAAAATTTTCACTGAATCCTCCTATATTAACTGTTTGGGCCCGAAAACGTATTCTGTCCACAAGCCACGATCTGCACCATTATTAGAAAATCAGAAAACGAGCACCCAAATTCGACGTACGAATGATCGAGCGTTGTAGGAACCCCACATTAGTACAGTTACAGGTAATGAAAATATAAATAGCTCTTTCCTCCCATACAGTCCGATTATCACTCTCAGAGAGATCTCAAAACGCTACGGAATTGAGTAAACTAGCTGTGTGAAGTAACCATACCATCTAACTGAGTTTGACCATCACTCTGACGACATCTCCAATGATTCAGGCTACTCTGTTTTTAAAACTATTTTGGAAATGGTGAGTTGCATGCGGTGCTGAAGTATTTTCTTTCTCAGCGATGCTAGACTGTGGGATATTTGAGGGAAACGCCGAGTTTACGCTTGTAGGCGAGTTAGGTAACATTTAGCCCCAGCAGCAATTGTGCATTAGTGATTTGTCGTAATTTCTTCACCACAAACCCGCTTGTGAATGTGCCGTGTCCAAATTTTTATATAGAGGAGCGTGGTTTGGCTTTGCTTTTAAATGCAAAATCTTATGGGTAGAAAATTTCCAAAATTATGCTCTTAAAAATCACATTTAACATTTTATAATTTTCATTTCAGCATGCATTTCTCCGGGAGAAGGAGATTATCGAAAGTCGGAAAGAGGTTCTTGATGAACTACTTACCTATCACATGAAGGTATATTTTCTATAAAAACCACACCCCTCTTGTATGTTCTCCACATATTTTAAACAATCGTGTACCCTGTTGTCTCACTAACTGGCATGCCGTATTTCATGCCGCGCAAAAGCATGTGTGTATTCACAAACAATGCACTCTGATTGCACTCAGAGCACTTGATCTATACTCTGATTGGATTTCGAACTTGACAACATGACAAGACAAAATCCTGTAGGCATATATCCACCGGTTTCTTCCAACCTGGCGTGTATTCATTTGCCTTGGCCTATAACTCATTTATATCTCCACAAATCTTATACTGGACTAACCAACATGTCGGACCAAGTTGGATTTCACCGTACATGGTCATACACCCTCATATAGATAATTGTATTGTGTTGTATAAGAAAGCGTGATCCTTCACCAACTGGGTGGGCCTCACCCAAATGTGCACTCATGATGCGTCTTCGTATCGTGACGAAAATTTCGCAAGTCAACTGCCAAGCTCGGCGAACAGATGAAAAGCCAGCTGACCAACAACAACTAATAAACTCACCAGAGCTACCAATATTTCAACACTACCAAGACCTGCAGTAGTTGGAATTTCTTAAGGAGGTATACCAAAACGAATTTGGAACACAACTCCGGTGCTAGGGATGCTAGTTGAGATTGGTGAAAGTACGGTTTCCATTGGCCGGAATAGGACGGTGTAATGACTATTTTTATGCTTGTATAAAAAGTGAGGAAAGAAGTGAGACATACCTGAACTGATTGGATGCTGTCAGTTGAAACAAGTGTGACAAACTGCTCACACGTAACAAAACTGTAATCAAAGCGATAATTCCGAGCAAAAAGTTCGCATAATCTTACTGTATTTGACCTCATACTCAAAGAATAGCATGATATGAATGTCAGAATTTCTCTGAGGCCATCAAGATCTCCGGAGGACAATATTCCTGGCAGTGTAAGAAGGAAACGATGACTAAGTCCGAGAGAATTTAATGACAGCTGAATTTCACTGAAAAAGAGAAAGATTTTGTGACGAAAACTCTTCGACAGCCGACGACTTGTTTATCCGTTCTTGGGGCTTACCAGGTAAACGAGGTTCTCGAGTCCCCGTCAACCCCATGATCTAATTGAATCCAAATCGTACGCAACTCGTAAATTATTATGCTAATTTCTTTTTCACGAATGACTCAGCATAGTCTCAGCCTTATTGATTGTTTATGATATTCGTAAACTGAAGGTGCTACTCCAAACTCTCCTATGTTGCAGCTGATACGATACTCGAAGTAATACACTATATTCACTTGAACGCACATCCCGAAATTTTCTGCTTCTTTGGAAAATAAACCTGACGAAGACTCATGATGGTTGTCAAAGTGTTTCAATCAACCTTATTAGTAGTACTGTGTCAAAGAAAAGATACACTGATGTCTGGAGTATGGTACCAACTGAAATATTAGATGACGTTTATAAAACACCTTTGATTGAAGAATATCATGAACGACAGCTTCGGCTGGAATTCAGGTGAATCTTTCTTTAAAAACAAAGCAGCTCGCAAGTGCGTTCATTCTGCAAAAAAGAAACCTTATTTGTCCATCCAATGTGGGTTCCATCTGAAATGGCCTGTAACGTTAGTGTATTCGTATCATGCCAAAGCATAATAGAGATATGAGGTCATCTGCCTTCAGGAAGAAAGGTGCCAAAGAACTTAACTCTTAGCAGAAGGGTTTCTTTTTCACTGTTTTATGTTTGTGTGGGAAAAATGCGGCTTACTTGGACGTCCATAAATTAGTCAACTCAAATAAATAAAACAGTTTGCTGCTTGTCTTTTATGTTAGGCAATGATATTAGTGAAACACTCAAAAGGAACTTGCTAAAGCACCACATGTAAACTGCTCTAAGATGCTGAAGTTTTTGTCATCTTAAACGCGCAACTTATGCTTATCCTCTGTTTAGGCTTCGCTATTGTAAAGCTCGGAAGCAATTAAAATCACGTTTCCGAAAACTTGCAAATGTTCTGCTTCCGACCAGTTTAATTTAGTGAGAAAAAAATCCAGCGAAGTTTATATGGCTCAGTGACTTACTGAACAAATTGTTAGTCATTCTAAATTCGGCACTTTGACTGTTTTTGTCTAGACTTGGACAGCCTGACAGTACCCCAGCCAGAGTGCTTCCTTCGGATGGCATACCAGAAAGGAATCGAAATAACGTTACAGCTCAACGATTATTATTTATCTGTTTATTTATTCTCTCCACTAACGTTCACTCTCTGTGAATGCAAAATCTACAGTGTATCGTAACAAAGCTGCACATGCTGATTAACTTGAAGCCGATGATAAACCATACCTTTCACAACAAAATATGTTCCACGAAAACGTGCAAAAAGCTTGTTAACTATATCCTCTCAGCTAATAAAATCACCATACATTAAAAGGTACAATAATCAGCATTGTTTGACTTCCGTTCGCAACCCGCTCCAGATATCCCATGACGCTGTTCTTGCTCTGAAGGAAGGCTATGAGCAATTTGACGTCAATTGTCCCAAGGACTACAACACATTTAGCTATTTCGCTCGAGGTTTACCCATTGAACAATCCGTCAAAGTGAGTATGCTTTTTTATGCTTTTTTATCCCAAGCGATTCGGTAGTTCCTTGTGTGTGTGGGTTTCTTGATTCCTTCCAATTCTTTTTACAGTTGATCAGGTGACCGTTAACCTACTGCACAAAGGCTTATGTGCGTCGCTTTCAGTTAAAGAATCGAACAAATGAGAGATTCAGTGGAATCTCTCGTTGGCCCTGGGGTAATTCACAAAGGAATTTAATTCGTCAGTAGTCCCAAGTTGACTTTTTCAAACGAAAACCTATTCTTGCACACGCTGCAATTAAGTCCACAGAAGTGGGAACATGAAGTAAGTTAGTTCATTATTTTAATGTTTCCTGAGTCTCGCGGACCCTATGAGAAATGTACAAAGTCTCGATATTCCGCATGTTGTTTTGTAGCCGAGGGTCGTTTCAGAAACAATCACCCTCCGTTTGAAAGGTGACGATGAGTGGGGTCAACAGACATGTTCTTTCAGACCCAGTCCGAGTTTCACTAACTTGGCGCTTACCACACCCTCCTCAATGGTGCTGAAAAGTTAGGATCATTCATATGGCTTTTCCAAAGCGCTCCGACAATATCCGCGCGTGAATGTTGACAAGACATAGCTTCAATTAGCATCCATCGTGCGCGCAGGAGTTATTAACGGCCACGTGATACCACGGGAGATGACGAAACTGCCAGCGGCACATGACCAATCTTGTCATATTTACTTTCATAGTTCCAGTTCAGACGGAATGTGTGTTGGACTTCATAGTTTATTTTTCTGTTCACTAGGCTACGGTGTTGTTACATCCTTTTTCCTTTTTATAGGCCTTTGAAAACAAGGAATTACTCTAGGAACGACAGACACAATAGACGGGGATTATCCATCATGTGAAATATTAATAACTCGCTGTGATTGACTGATATGGCATCAGTCACCAGATTCCTTGTAAATTCTATCAAACGCTACCGAGTTTCTCCACCTGTCAAAAGCAGGTTGATGTCGCCATTAGCTAAGACTTGCGCTGCTACATTTTCCAGTACACAGTGGAAACAAGTTGCACCAGATGCAACGGCGCACCGACTTTTTTTTACTTCTGTAACCAAAAAAGCCTCATAAAGTTACACATGCTACTAAACCTATGAAAAACAGTCGTTTTAACTTGGATTTTACAGTCCTTTTTTGAGCGTCCCCATTGTGTCGTTCACTGGTTCGTCTTTTTTCAATTTAATGTAAGCACTACAGTATCTACAGTAAAGCGGTTTTGTGTATAACTTGCCTTTTTGTTACACTTTTAATTAGGTCCATCTGGTTTCGTTTCCTAATATCTGGTGTCGGCAGTCATGAGTCATGAACAACGAACAATCGCAGTTAGGTTCCGACAGTTCTCCGTTCAGTGAACATATTGATCTAGTCCGGAATTCAGGGATTAGGTTCGCTGGAGGGGGCGACCAAAGGATACACAACTTGTTGAGAGATGAATGGTTTTGCATATACGCAAGTTTCCAGAATCCAACTTGTTGAGAGATGAATGGTTTTGCATACACGCAAGTTTCCAGAATCCCCCCCATCGTCCTTCTATTCATATGCAGTGTAAATTTGAATTTACAACCGTGGCAGATCAGATATCTTCAGTCGCGTGAATTAAAATCTAACGGAACACAAAGTTTCCCCAGGAAATATACCCCGATTGCCTGAAGCCCGGTGATACCAATTGGTGTAGGGTGTTCAATAATGCCAAAATGCCAAATGAACTCCGCATGTTGTAGCATATGATATCAGATCTTTTTATGCTTGGGTGTGCAAATTTAGTTTACTTTTAAACTCAACTTTTTCAACAGTGAACTTCTCCAGGTAAATCGCCAAACCTCCCAGTGTGATTTCTAAACGGTCTTCACTCCAATGTGGCGATGTTATGGCGATCGTTAAAAGATGGCTCAATGACTAACTGCAGACTGTAGAACTGTTTTGTACATTGCACTTATGCAGGGTTTATCTTTGCAATGACGGATACAGCAGCAGTGATAAAACGGCTCCCTCAAAGAGTTTGAACGCTGTGAGCACACTGCAAGGCAACACTGTAACTATACCTTCAAAGCTGAATGCCGCCTTTGGACACAAGTCAAGGCCAGGGAATCCCGATAGCAGTCGTCGTTTGGCGAAGCTGGAGTTGCAATTGAACGTGTCCTCGAAAGACCCAAGGAGCTGAACTGTGAGAGAGCTCCGTTGGCAAAAGTGCCTGACAGACGAAGATTTACCAATGCTAACTAAACTCAGTTCATTAGGTCTGGTTGCAGATACTTAGCCCTAGTGTTTTTTTACGCTAAACAGCTGTTGTTCACTGCCTATTAGCTCCTCACCGTCTTTGTTGCGTGACGAAGCCTGGAAGAGGAGAAATAAAAAATCTTGCTGCTAGCAAAATATCAGTAGCATAACCGTGATGATAAACTTGAATTCCGTTCACAAGGCAAAAAACGAATGCCTTGTTTAGACGTAATCTAAGGTTGCTGAAAACTCTTCGACTGCCAGCGACCTGTTTCGTCCCTGCTGGAGATTACCGTAAACGAGAGATTGGTATGCAGATGAGTGTATAAGTCCAAGATCTTTGTTGCTTTCGAGCACGTATTTCAAGACTAACCATAATTTTCATCCATGAAAGAATAGATGCTATTCACCAATAACCCCGCTTTATTAGAGGGAAATTCACGTGAGCAAATTTTCGCTGAGGAAACTGACATTTCTTTTACGTTTTTACTGCGTGGTCTTCTAGTATGTAGGTAACTCTGCGCGAAAGTGCTTCGCGGATCTGAAGAGGTTAATGAGTGTAAATTTCGTAGTCACGATTAATTTAGGATTTCACTCATGCCACACAAATTAGAACGTAATTCAGCCGAGTGTGTAACGATCACCTTTTCAGAAAGTTTTGGTAAGCAATCGATAGTTTTTAAATGGGCCAGTCGAAAATTCCCGACTTTTTACCAAGCCCTCTGAAATGATTACTTCTCAGTCGGTTGAAAATTCCTTTCATTTGAATGTAAAAATCATCTTTGTCAGTACCATTGTGGTGTGTTTATTTCGTCAACATTTCTAAGGAGCGAAAAATTTCCGGCACCTGAGTTCGTTAAGACTTTTTGCTGTTGAAGGAACATTGTCTAAACCCACATGTACCTTCTTATACTTGAACTCTCCTTTTATTTTTTAGTGCCCAAAAGATGTTTTAAACATTCCTCACTGCATTTTCGTCCCTCACACTTCTAGGCTGTTGTGAATATGTTCGCTCGTTTGAAGTTTGTGGAGCACTGGAGGATACCAAGTTCCACATTGGTCCGATTCGTATTAGCTATACAGAGGAGTTATCGCAACCCTTCCTACCATAATTGGACTCATGCGTTCTGTGTCGGTCATTTTGCATACTTGTGTATGATCAACGCACAGCAAAGGATACATGAATTCCTAAGTCCGTTAGAGTTACTGGCATTACTGGTCGGCACCCTTTGTCATGACATTGATCACAGAGGACTAAACAACTCCTTCCAGGTATGTCAAACTTGATTAAGCTTATAGAATGTCACACGGTTTTCTCCATGATAAGTAAACGGGAAGCTTTGAGTAAGGGCTGTGAATGAGGTGAAATTAATAGGAAACTCGAATAAATTCTTGTTGTTTTAGCCAGTCT
Source organism: Clonorchis sinensis (assembly GCA_003604175.2). NCBI lineage: Eukaryota > Metazoa > Platyhelminthes > Trematoda > Opisthorchiida > Opisthorchiidae > Clonorchis > Clonorchis sinensis. The sequence continues at coordinate 136,548,448 of CM030369.1, forward strand.
TCCAGTACACAGATTTGTTTCCTTGATTTTTCTGTACATGACTGTCAGACAAAGTGTCCCATCTTGATATCTGAGTGAAACGTGTGCTCCACCGCTAATAAAGCTATCAATGCAGCTAATACTATGAAGTGCATGCACCTGGTTTCGAAAATCCAATTGGATGATTTCCACAATGGGACTTCAAAGGTACAGTAAATAGCCAATGATAAACAAAGAAGTAGATTTCAAATTTGCCAACGTGTTCTGTAAATTATTAGCTAAGCTGTGGAGTACTAAATGGCAACCCTGAATTTCATCAACTACCTTCCATGTATTCGTTAGTGTGTGACAGAATTCTCGTTAAACTGAGAGTTGTACTAGTAACCTATCTGTTATTCATCCAAGGACCGATTTCTCCCATATGGTAATTGGTTCGGTGGAATTAAGCCACCAGAGGAGACACTGATGAAAGCTGCAAGGACAATGAAGAATTGGGATGACCAGGTGGTGATAATGTGAACACTACTACCAGTAATAATGATAATTTTGATGACAATTTTGCCAACGATCATAGTGGGGGTGATGAAGATGGTTGAATAAATTCCGAAATGCTTAAAGATGTCTTCAGTGACTGATTGTTAATAGTGTGCATTTTGTCGCACATACGGCAAAAACTCAACATCACTTTTGTTTCTCAGTAGTCATCCTTACATACCTAGATCTCTATGAGTTCCGCTCTCACCAGGCTTCTACAGGTCATCACCACAGATAGCAGCACAGGCATAAATAGGAATTCTGTTGGCCAACAACTGTTACCAAAATATTGTGTCTCCTTCTTTTCAACTAGCAACTGACCAATTCACCACTCTCCTCACTCTATGGTATGTACGGCTCGGTTCTCGAGCGTCATCACGTAGAACATACGATGCGAATCATCCAGACAAAAAACTGTAATATCTTCTGCAATCTGTCACCCGAGGTAAGCTCCTACTTTTTTTCAATACTATGCCGTGAAGCAACAACTCCTTTGTTATACCACTTTTACGTACTGCACTCATGAAGGATTAAGAACCATCCGACATGAAACAAAGAGAAAAGCCTGTTTCCGTTATTCACATTAGAATCTCGCTAGACTCCTTTTGCTTGAGCAGAAACAGTGATCGTTGTGGTAGTTGTCTACGAAAAATAAAAACAAAACGTCTTACAAAAAGTCCTTATATTTGATGAAATCATAGTTGAGGAAAGGAATTCTTCCTTGAGGAACCTAACACAACCAAACAGAATAGACTCTACATTTCGGAAGATGTGCCTCCGTCTGAAGGTGAAGAAATCACAGTGCGCTTCCAAACTGACTGGATGATGGCATTTGCATGATTACTACATTACCTGTGGAAGCAGAAGAGATCTTCTGGACTCCACTAAGACAAGTACATACTATATCCAAGGTTAAATGATCAGAGGAATTTGCTCAAACGCATTAGGTAGAGGAAAAAGGAGCTGAAATGATAAGAATCTAGGGGATTTTCTAGGGATTTTCTCGCTGGCTAACTAGTTTTACGTATTTATGCACTTTTTTCAAGGCTTCATATGTTGTGGAACGTGGTAGTTTTTATATCGAATAGGTTGCGCAACTTATCGTCCTTTGGTCGAGCTCATTCTGTAGGTCGACGCCAAAAATCAAGAGACTTCGCGACGAGTTGACTTAACGATTCGGCGGAAACCGATCCAATCTGCGCACTAATACAAGCACAAAACGAGCACATCGCGAAAATCTAGGTGAAAAGACCCAACGGACTAAAATGCAAAAAGGAACCATGTACAAAAGGGGTCGCTAAGCCTGAAATGGAGTGTCACACTGAAATGAAAGGAATCTCCTGTTGGACACACTTTCACAGTTGGACATGCTTTGGTCTTGACAGGAGATCTGGTAGTTTACATTTGCCTAGCTGTGGAAGTCCGAAAATGAAGATGCTTATAAGGCTGTTGCGTGACTGAAAGTCAACTGGAGAAAGTTGATCAGATGCAACAACAGATCGCTGGTTTGTCGGAGAATAAAAGCATTTTCGCAGCTGTGGTCAAAGAAGAACCTGTGTGACGACACATATCCTGATTCAGTCTTTAGGCCGTTATGAATCAGTAAATCAAAACTCACCTTCTATTAAGACAAAATATCATATTTTTATTGGTGCTTAAAAACATCACAATCGAGAGATTCAGCTGGATTCCAGGTGAGTCTCTCGTCAAAAACCAAATTGGTATGCAAATGAGCGTGTTATGCTAAGTTCGTGCAATTTGAATTCAAGTAGAACATATGGTTGACGGATGATCAGCCCCAAAAAGGGCAAAATCGGTCGTGGGCTGTCAAAGAGTTTTCAGCAACCTTATGAGTAGTGCATTACGTCTGCAGCTGACTATTGTTCGGAACCTTGAATTGGTCATTTAAATGCACTTCGTTGTTATTGGTTCAGCGCTTGCTTTGCTCTTTACTTGCTCGTCAGCGTTGTCTGTTGTATGCTTGTGATTCTCCGGTAGACTGTCTATGTTGCTGACTTAAACATACGTGTTACAATATGTGCAGTAAACCCAAGGGTAAAGGTTTAAAGTAGGTGGAGAGCGTAGTTCAGATCCACTGTTCAACCAGCTACCGGTTAATCAGAAGGGACTTCAGTCAGCCAGCCAAACAGAAGACCAGTCAGGACAGCCCATGCTAAGACAAGGTCAGCGTGAGTGCCTATATCGTGTAAAATTTCACGCGAAACCAAGTGCATCTTCCAACAGCATATTGAATATGTCATCTCGATAGCAAAGAAGAGCAATCATGTGCAAATTTTGCAGTTCGGTATTCCTAGGAATCCCATCACGCGAATATGTACGTGTGCATTGTTGTGTTTCTAAAAATCGGACATTGTACAAATGTCATTTTCTCTTGTCACCGTTTCAGGACGAGAAACGAGCCCTACAGTTGGTACGCCACGTCATTTTGGCAACGGACTTGGAAGCACATGTAAAATTGCTACCAAAAATACGTCAAATGTCTCGTGACGGATATGACTCATTAAGTGAGGAACATAGGCACATGTTGTTGTCGTTAGTTGCTACGGCGAGCGACCTGAGCGATCAGTGCAAATCTTGGTTCAACAGTCGCAAGGCCGCAGGTCTCATCTACGATGAATTTTTTCACCAGGGCAAACTTGAGCGATCGATTGGAGAGGAACCACCACACTATATGGATCCGCAAAAAGTTTGCATTCCTGAAAGTCAGATTGTTTTCCTCGATTCCATCGTATTGCCATGCTTTCAGTGAGTCAGGCCGAGTGCAGCTTTTTCGTAGTCCTTAACTCTTTTCTCGTTGAAAATTCTATACTCGCTAGTAGTATGATTTCTAAATAATTTGTAGCGACTCGAATGATCTACCGGTGCAAATGGGAACTGTTCTCGCTAGCGGCACAAATGACTTCATATACTGTCAAAGTTTGGAGTAGATAGAATTGCATTAGAGCTTTCAGTACTCCCTCACTGGGGATTTTTATGAGAGACTGGACTCCGAATCGGATTTGCCGGTCACCAGTTATCAAATCTCGAAAATGCATGCATGTCAAGTAGCATTTTCCGTAACGACCGTAGAGCAAGCACACAGTGTTGCAGGTTTCAGTAATCCGAATTTACTTCACCAGATTCATGCAGTTGTGTAATGCGGCCTCTAAATTTTTCAAAAACCGAGATGCAAGTTACCGAAAAATGTGGACTACCGTTCAATAAATTAGTCTCTAAATCACCTAGCTAGTGCCAGCGAGGTTTCTGTCTGTCTATACAGCTCCGGTTTCCATTTTGCAACTGCAGCTGCAAATGCATAAACTGACCGAATCTGTTTGGTAGGTGCGTGAAACAGAATCTCAAATGCAGCCCCCATTTGTCTGCTACGCACCAAATGTCGGCAATGGACGAAATTGGCTGCGTTAGGTTGGTTAACTTCTGATTGGCGTTGGAAAGTGGCAAATCTGGTTAGTCTAGGAGCTTCTTAACTCTGGCCGGCAGCATTCGCCCACTGTCGGTCGAAGTTTTCTTTCCGTTCTTCCCACTCACCTGACCAGATCCCCACATGCGGAACGATATATCACATAGAGTTCGGCGGACGTAGTTCATGCATTATGACCGGTGGGGAGTCATACAAAAGGACTAATTTTAAAGTGCAGAAAATGTGATTTACCGCAGAACTGAGATAGAGTTCCTGTAACTCAGTGACATCACTCTAACATGGCAGAGGCAGAAATACCTCTAGCTTTGGAGGGGAGGGCACGATATCCAGTTTAGGGTACTATATTTTCTTAAAAATACTCGTTAGCGACCGCCTGAGCGAAATGTTTTGTTGAAGAAGTGAAGCTCACTTGTTATGGCACCCTGCTGACAAATTCGTCCAGCTCTCTAACGCTGAGTTATATTAGTCCCTATTTATACGTATATGCATACATATCTTCTTGCGGTGGACGGATCATCGGATTCTTTAATGTGTGGGACTGATCACTGGTTGGTGTCTTTATATTTGGTGTGCGGTTTGATATTCAGATGGGGGTGACTATGCAACATGAAAATGTTATCCCCTACTTTTCGGATGCCGTAACTGTCACGGCGTCACCTATGTATCCAACATAGAATGTTGAATTTTTATAAAAATTCTGGTCTTCCTCCAGAAAGGTCATGAAAATATCCACCGAAACAGAACCCAGTCGATTACCTCCAACTATTCCGTCCTTACTGGTAACCGGAAGCTGAGGTGGACCTGTTTTATGCACAGTAGAATGAACTACTTCAGCTCAGTGACGATTATATCCAGTTGTACTCTGTGGTGTTTAAAAAAAATCATATAGAAAATCCACCATTTCACTGACAGTAAACAGGAGGCGATAGTGCTCTTGGTCGGAACGCTTGGTAGGTTTACACGGATACGGACGCATACATTCTCTTGGCACTCCTCTGGACCCGAATAAATGAGGTCGGTGGTGGACTTGCAGAGATATGTGGTGAGGTATAAGCCAGACTAAACATGGTGATATAACCAGTAGCACCGGCGCCAGATACCTGTCTACCATGGACATACCGGCGTAGTCCGTAAATTCCTCAAAGTTTCAGCGTAATAGCGCACCTCATCTCTGATACGGCACTGTAGAAGTGTTTCCTGAGGCTTTCAATGATGCACCATTAATTGGCAATGATTAATGTGGCTTGATTTGAGTAACTGTATCATCAGTAATATCGTCCGCAGGATAATAGAGTCAGTGCGCATTTGTAAATGAAAAACCTCACCTCTGGGGTAACAAAAATCCTTTTTAAAGAGCGCGAATATTTCTAGGGACCCTAGGGTTGAGAGGTGATTTCTTCTCAGGACTTTACACCCAAATAGTCCCTGACGGTACAGCTGCAGGTATAACATTCACACAAACCGCACCTCAAAAGATATCACTCTTAACTGTCCCCTCGAGGATGCATTTGTCCCTTCTGGAAGGACCTAATAAGGGTGATCCTTTTCGGTAGGTCATTTACAACACTTCCCCACTCTAAAGGAAATGACGCACCTGGTTTTATCTATTCACTATCAGTAATATACTCAAAAGCTCTGAACAGTGCATCCAGTATTTGATCTCCCCATTATAGAACACTTTCAAAGTTGCTGCCTGAATGCTGTGAGGCAGTCGATGCGATTCAGGCCAATCGGCGTATATGGAAGCATTTGACAAGACTGGTTGCCACAAACCAACTTCCCGACTATTCAACTGAAAGACTGTTTGCCGGCCAATATGACGCGATTGCAATGGCCAAGTAGAAGGCAGCTCGGTGAAAATTTTGGACAAACGAAAAATTTCCCATTCCAAGATGTTCATTGACATCGCGCTACAGATACAGTATTCTTTATAACAACTAGTCAAATACGGTCGTTTGGATTCAATCACCCGAGGAAGTAATTGAACACGTCCCGGCGTAGAGAACCAAGTTAGACGAGTCATGGCTGTGTGCAAAACAGGTGAACTTTTGGAATCAGTTTGTGTCACGTTGTGCACTCAGTTATTTTTGGTATCTCCAATAAAAAACATTATATATGACGTGTGTTCAGCTGTATAATACTATCAGCCGTCCTCAAGATTCTGTAAGCGAGCCCATTTGAAATAGCCATGCGCAGGAGTGCTTCAGTGCATGTATTTTGCACCAAATCAGAGAGATACTGATACTAAACCTGCAAACCTTTGAATTAAGTATGCACGACTGTAATACGTTGGTCTCTTTGGAACTCTTTACAAAAGCAGGAGACGTGGCAATTAGGCAAATTTAGTTACTATCCATGAGATTCACGACAACAGGGCTATCGTCGCTACTTCCAGATTGACCAGAGGAAGGTCATGTCCCATTCAGACGAGAGGACTTTATCGGATAAATTAGGCTAGAGAAGTTCCACAAGAAGCTTGAAATTACTTTGATTGTAAGCCTTGAGATAAGCATCACGAAGGTACACTTATATAGTTCCAGATCCATGCAGATTTATGTCTGCCCCGACTGTGTCCTCTATGCATGCTGGCAGTTTGTGTATGGTCAGATGAGCCTATATCTGAACTGATCTTGCAGCGAAGCAGTTACCCCTCGAGATTTTAGCCAGTCGCATTGTTTATCGAACAGTTACGCTATTGTTTTATACTTTTGGATCTAGTGAACTTCCCTTTAATCAAGTATGATCCGTTTTATGGCATCGGGAATCCACAGGCTTGAGTTCTACGGAGCCCTAGATAAATCTATCACTGAAACTGACAACTTCATATGGTTCGTTTAAACAACAGGGACATTGAGCCGATCACCTTCTAGTACAGGCTGATAGGTCAATAGGCACTGATTTGTAGCGTTTGAAGTTAGTAGTATATTTTCCCTTGGTTTCCGTGTTTTTCTCTCCCAAATACGCTCATCTCCCCGGTTCGTCTCCGCCTTGAATACCATTCTTCAATTTATATTTCAAATTCCATTTCTCATATCACCGCATCAGAAATAAACTTAAATTTAGCCACCATTGAGTAAGCCTGCAATCATTTTCCGGACTCTAATTACTGACTCTGAAGAAGAAGAAGAAGAACACTGCACACATTAATTTTTAGCCCAACTCAAACTCAGTTAATGATCACATCGACGTGGACAAAATATTTTGTACAGAGCACAACCAACCTAACGAAATGTTTTACTTGTGACTGAAATCCCAATAGCTACTACATTCCCTACGTAGTCTCCTTGAGTGAGCGAAAATGCATATTTTTAGTCTTACTGGCTCCCTCGAACGCAACCGATGTTTTAGAACTAGCCCTAATCATAGCTCTTCTCTTCAGCTCAATATATAACAAGGCACTCGCAGCGAAAAATTCAGTGTTTCAGTTGATTAGATTGAGGACCATCACAAATGTCAAGTAAGATCGTGATCCTACTTTCCTGTCACCATTTTCGTGGTCCGGTTGTAGGTTGTGCGTAAGATTCACGTTCACATCACTCTCGTTTGAGCGATCATTCTCCTGTCCTGCCGAGTCGGTGAGCGAACAATAATATTGCTAAATGGTATGATCAAGCGAAATACACTCATTTGCAAACAAATTTGGCCTCACGAGAGACTCACCTGGAACCCAGCTGAATCACCCTCGGGGTTGATGGGTCTTCAGTTAAATGTGTATGTTCTAGTTCACAGCAAGCGTGCAAGATGGACAGCTTCTGCTTCGTCGTTTGTTCACACCCATACTTGAGAAATGAAAGCAAGCATTCTGTGGTGACCGGACTGACAGTTTGTTTTGGTGAAAGCCATTGTGATTTGGGGTTGCTTACAAATTCTGCCCAATTGCCTGCAGAAAAAAATCCGGAAAGTTACGTTCCTGTTCTGACAAATTTTCTGAGTTCCTATCTAAGTTTAGAATGTGGCACAAATCAGTATGAGCTAAACCATTCCTACGTCTTATAGACGTAATACACTACCCATAAAGTATCTGGAAACTCCTAAACAAACCTCGACCCGTTTCACCCTTCTTGGGGCTCATCAGGTAGGCAAGGTCCCCTAGTTTTTGTCAACCTTTATGTTTTACTTGAAATCAAATTGCACGAACTTAACGAAATACACTCATTTGCAAACAAATTTGGCCTTACGAGAGGCTCACCTGGAACCAGCTGAATCTCTCGTTCATGAGATTTAGCTGGGCTATACGGGTATGATTAAGGTTTTTGTTATGTTAGGACTGAAACTAGCATATGGTGGGAAGGTAGCCGCGCCGAACTTCAGACAGCACAACTTGGTCACCAAAGGCTGTATAGTTACGGCAAGTTCGGAATGATTGGCTGCATTGTTGCTGCACGTTTTTGCGCACATCACTTTCCCACACCAACTCATCTGTCATTCTATTACCTAGCCACCTAACACGGAGATAACGGCGGCTTTCTTTTCAAAACATTTGAGAGTGTTCAAATCTATGTAGCTCATGCAAGACATTCTATCCAGGAAACTCTCGACATCCCTGCACTTTAGACTGCGCTTCCTCCTTCGTATCACGGAATCAAATTCTGGAAGGAAGACACACAGAAAGATATACTTGGTTCAGTTTTCTTGGATCATGATCACGCTTTGTGAATTTGCGGACAGTCTCCGCGAAATACGGAATTGCCGAAATGTTAGTACGTGATGAAGGAAGCAGTTTTCGAGACGGTTTCGCGAATCTCACTCTTCCTAGGTCTTCGGGTCGAAAAAAACATCTGTTTACATACGGACACAAAGATGACCAACTTATTTGATTAATAGAGTGCTGGTTGACCACGTTTTCTTCAGTTTAGTTAGCTTTGTATGCCAAATCTATCATAGTTTCTGCAGGACGAAGTAAGTGTACATGCTTCCTATCCTAAAGAGTGTTAAACCATTTTGCAATTGGTCTGTTGGTATAAAGGTCAAGAGAAACAACGGACTCCCAGCAAACGTTTGCCCGTCTTTTCATTGCTATGACACGATTAACAAGCCAGCAGGTCAGTTCCATGTGACTGTTTCACATTTGCCTATTGAATCCTCTTTGAGCATTTGTATGGTGCTTCATCAGACGTCTTAAGCCTGGTGCCGAGCGCACTGAGCAGTCGTCTTGGTAGATGGCAAGTAGCCAAACCATCCCATGTGTCCGGTGTGAAATGCCGACGAAAAAACGGCTTGACTGCTTTTTCTGCACCACTGACTCGTTAGTAGCATATGCCCACATATGTCACAAAAGATTAGGCTTTTCCGAAGTAAAACGCCTCACGCAATATTTACCCTTCCGACATCTGTCACTGTCTGATATTTCGTTCGTTTCAAATACCTCTCTATTCGCCAAATTGTGTACATATGCTCGTGCGTGGCCTTCCCCTGAGCAGTATTTTGTGCTACGACGTTGTAAGATAGTCTCAGTCAAAAAATCAACAATTTTGCGGAAAGTTTTACTTGTTGAGAGAGTCCATTTCTCTTAGCTTTCTCCTGGTTATGAATTCAGACCGCATCTTGCTAACGACAGGGAAAGCAAACAACTTGCCGAAGAGTTCACAATTTAAAAAAAATGTGAAATAACTTGGATTTAAAAGCAAACAATTGAGCTTTTATGACGAGAACTAAGACTTTCCTCTTTCGGACAACTTGGTTCACCCAACATATTGTCGGTATATGTTTAATGGATTCCGATACATTTTACGTTTGAAAACTACTTAGAAATTGAAGGGGACTTCTTGGATTGCAAGACGGTCAATGATCGATAAGAAAACTTAGAGGAAATTAACGGACTAGTGGCCTAGGTTTTTTATCGCGTCATGTTTGACCGGGATTTTCGAATATAAATTAAATTTGTTTTATTACTCGACTCAACATTCTGAGTGTTTCACGTATCACGCAGGTAAACACTTTTCGCTACTTTTTCTGATGTTTTTATGTTCGACCTTATTCTGACCGTTGCTGTGTGACATGGAATTTGTGGAAAGTTTTCGCAACTAGGAAACAACTACCTTGCAAACAAAATTTGATTCTGATGGGTTCTAATTTCCACTGATTTCCTACTACTGGGCATCAGTTTGACCGGTGGCACGTTGGATCGAAAATTATTTGTCCCCGGAACCACAAATGCCATCGAATTTTCGCAAGCCAAGCATGCCAAAAAGTTTCGGCAGTCATAGGGCTTTCTTAGGGGCTCAAAATATTCGTTTGGATCACAGTATCAAATGAATACGAAGACTGATTAGGAGCCATTAGGTGGGCACGGAAAATCGGATAGACTGGATGAGTAAAATACCTGTACATCAAATTTGAACTAAATGATCAGGAAGCTTCCCAAATCCCTATTCAAAGCAACAGAGCAATTGTTAAAAACTTTGTAAACGGTGGGAAATTCCGGAGCCCTTGGGAGTCATCTACGGAGTTGGAACGTTGGCATGCACTCTACCGTCATATTTTTTAGTCATGAAGTTGGACGAAGAACGCTTGATTGGTCTTCTTGATAAACTTCGTTTTATGTGGGAAAACCTCAGAAGCGTTGATGAACAATAACTCTTCCCCGGAAATGGAGAGCGAATTTAGAAATCCCCTCTGAAAACGCGCCTACGAACTAATCAGAGAATAATCATTCTGTGAACCTTTTACATTGATAGAACCTAGATACCATCAGGCGAGCCACAGGATTCGCATTTTTGCTTTGATGTGACAGGACTTCACACAGCAATATACTAGTAGTGTATACTACCGTTTGAATGCCACCCTACCATGGGGTTAATGGCTGCATACTACATAAGCCGAAACCTAGACAAGAGAGAAATAAATTCCTGCACTGATCCGAAACAACGGCTGCAAGACAGTGGTTGCTGGCGCAAGATTACTGAATAGTCCAGGTTTTAGCGGACAAGACGCACACAAATGATTCAACTGCAAATCTAGGAGGCCAGGAACGTGATTGTCAGGCTTTTAAAAATGACCAGTCTGGTATAGGACGCTATGAGGGCAGCGGAGATATAGCCCACTGTATTACAGAAATCTAGTCCCTCCGTGAAAATAATTGTCATCAAAATGGGCACCACAAAGACATGAATGAGCAGGTTAAGTACGGTTGTTACGATCTGAATCAGCCATCGATTGATTTGTGGCCAGTGAAATTTTCTGGTAGGTTTTGAACACAAAAAGGACCCCTTAGAGCGCAAACGAATCTGAGTTGACTAGCTCCATTGAAGAGAGACGTTTGTAGGCACGCACACATACAAGCACAGTCGAACAGGTGAAACCATATTGCTAGCTTACAGACCACATCATTCATCCTTTAAGCCATTAGGTCTCGCCCAGGCTGTGTAAACACACCAGACCGTCAACACAAAGGTCAGGTTATTTGCGGTCTGCGTAGGTCAAGCGGTAAGCATTAGGAGAAGTGGGGTTATGTGCAGTCATTGAAATGGTTTTTGTAAGCTTAGCTAATCTCAACGCCAGTTCCGATAGTCTTTGGGTGTTCACACTGCGCTTTTGTGGCAAGTTACTGGGTTATGTGAGGATAACAAATTGGTAGGTTGCAATCACTATACAGTCTAACAACAGTGCTCGATCGCGGACTAGTGGCTGCACAAACTCCCCCGAGAAAGTTCAAGGCAAACTCTGTTTGTTGTCCAAGTAAGGCTGATGAGTAACTTGAGGCAAGAAGACCCCGTATTTACGGTAAACAGGATTTTATGACCAGAGTTAAGATCCGACCTTGATTACGCCTAAAAGTGGTCGGTGACAAACAAAAAAGGGTTACTGTAAATTCGCTGGATCAAAGGTTACAGGAAAATGGCCAAATACGCATTCTAACAGTTCGTAAACTGTTTCGTGAACTTTTAATGAGGCAGTGAACCCTTGTTGGCTCCAATAATGACAAGATAGTAATTGTAACTGCACGAATGATTTTAACGCAAAGACAGATGTTTGACGCCACACTGGCAGGCTGGCATGGACGGATGGTATTACGCGTGCACTCAACATCAGCACAGTCTCTCGACCCTATGATGAATATCATATTGCCTGGCGATTAAGCTACATTTTGATGAAGCTGCAGGTGATTGGTTACATTGTAATTTTGCAGCTTGTGTTACGCAAACCGTCGTCTCAAAAGTGACAACCCGCCAAAATAGAACAGGAGGTCAAGAACAATAACAATTCCCCGCCCTTTACAACTCTTGTAGCAATGAGAACAAAGCGGGATCCCGATTGGCATGCGATTGACTGAAACCTTAGAGATGTTTACAGTTGTTTTAGCTGTGAAAAAAGCCGGTTTATCGCAAAAATTATGCGTTGGAGCTCTTCGTTCGTTGATTCAAGCGGTGTGCAATATCATCCCGATTTTTGGGAATCCCTCACCTACACAGACGGTCTTCGGCAATAGTTCTGCAGGATTAATGGGTTTATTCATTCATTGAACCTACTAATTAGTGAACGGTTTAGAATTTTGGTGATGCCAGACACAATGATGCGAAATCAGTCCTACCGAATAGAATTTGCAGTTCTGCTTAGACAAAAATCGTAAGCAGTACGAAGCGCGTAGATGAAATAATCGTTCAGATGTCATATGCCGCACAGCACTCAGAATATTCTGTTGCTCATGATTCTTGAAGCCAGAGAAGAAAATGTCCGTGGCTCAGTGTGAGCAAAGTAAAGCTGCACTGCCAACCAAAGCATACCTCAACTGTTAGCGTACTCCTGGAACTACAGGGTTCAAACAAACGAAATATGAGGTAAGAGACATCATGGGGTATGTGAAAATCACTGACCTTACACGTAATGTACGGGAGCTCTAGGACTTGTGGGAACAAAACTAGCCTGAATCAGAAACTTGTTGACATCACCATCTTTCATACTTAAACAATATACTGTTCTTATCTCCCTAAAAAGTGTCACGAAAAATTTGTTGCATGTTCTACTTCCCAGGTCTTACACTGTACAATGCAGCTCATCTTCTACGACTTGGAGACCCGGAATGTAAAGTCCTTCCTGCAGACGTTCTCAGGTTCAACATGGGTTTTCGTAAGTATAAACCTGTCAAGCGTCAGGTAATAATCAATCCAACTGGTTGCATAGACAGTTACGGGTTATTGAGGTCCTGGCCATTCAGGTGTTAACCTGAAACATACGAAGGTATAGATGAAAGCGGGACCGGGAAGTTTTAAGTCCTTATTGCGGTGATATGCTGGCCAAACGAAGTAATCAAACCTTATGCATTTGTCTGAGAGAGTAAACTGATTTAGACATAAGACTTCATCAAAACGAATTTTTCGAGCGCCGGAAATTGAAGCCTGGCACTAGATTCGAGTTTCGTCCTGATTAGAGCTCACCAGCAATTATATATATATATATATATATATACGAGGGAGTGTTTCCAGGAAGGAGTCTATTACGTTCGGTGAACATTGTTCAAGGGAAGCAATTCACTTGCAATCTCATTTGCATCACGTCATATTTGTGAACAGCACCTTATGCCTGGAGGAAATTCTGAAAGCAGAGATATCGCGCATCATAGCTCGACATCGATAAAACAGCAGTTGCCAGAACTTATATTTTTTAATCCCCTTTGGGTTTCTGGTATCCTGGTTTCTGGTATCCTCAATTACTGAGACAGACTGCAATAGCGAGATATGAAAGCACACCTGGAGAGTGATGTAACACAATTGGAAATTCTGTGCACGTTTAATGTAAGGTCCAATGTATGATGAAGTACTGGTATTTTGCTTCCGTTTGATAATACATTGGGGCCTTAAAAATAGCACATTCACGCACATCTAAGCATATATCTGGACCATATTTATGAAGTCTTCTTGCATCGTTCCTTACCTCTCAAACAATTAGTAGTCCGCATCAGGTACTACTACTGGTGGGAAATAAAATCTTGGTGTTATGCCTCTGTGCCCTAAATTCTTGGGATTTTGATCACCGGATTAAGGGCATAGGAACAGCCGATGGGCACAGCCAACGCAGTTGCTAAATTTGGGGCATCGAGCTACCCACATACCGTTCCATCGCGAGCTTGTTCCTCACTTTATATGTGATAACGTAGGTCTGTCTTTTGTGCACTCCCAGCGGAGTCGGTATAGCAATCTCACGTGACATGTTAAGAACGAATAAATCTGGCACCGCTTATGAGGTCTCATAAGAGCAGAAAACGAGTTCAGTAATTCCATTCTTGCTTTGGATTCGCCCAATCATGCGCAGGATACGAAAAGGACCAAAATCAATGTGGAAAACTACATCTTTCGTGAACAGCGACACAAGTCTGGAAGTGTTCAACCCTTTAAATGCAGGTGAACTCTGCTTGGTCAATTGCTTTCTTGAGGAAAAATCCTGAAGTAATCACAAACATAGGGCCAGAAATTAATTCATATGCCGAAGAAAGGCGCCAATAAATTTCAATAACACTTGCCGTTCGTCAAATTCCTTTAGTTTTGGTCGGTGAGGCAAGACTGCGAAGTCATAGAGGCTTTGCAGACAATTGTATTTGTTTTAGAAACAGCTTTGATTCATTGCAGTTCATATTAGCACTGGAGAACCGTCGGTTTTTACAACAAGTCCCATATGAAAGCGACCGTCGCCATCTCAGAGAAACCGACTTGCAAAATGGGAAGCGTGTTGGTTGACATAACAACACAATAAGCACGGCGACATGCACAGTCTTACTTGTATGTCGGGTAATGGGTACTGTGTGATCTCGGTGACGCACTGTGATATATCAAACCGGCTCCTCTTTCCATCAATGGCATAAACAAAATGGACATGCTAAGGCACTATAACGTTTGATCTATTTAAATAATGCAGTAAGAATATCAAAGTTATGCGACGTCACCGTTTAATTTTTACCTCTTCGTCAGCAATGCTAAAAAGCGACCAGATTTACATCACAATTGAGGATTAAACAGAATAACAGACCAATCACATTATGGGCCAATCAAGTCCAGTCCTCATAACCAAGTTAAGCAGATTGCTTGCGCTAATGGCTTTGTTGCGGACCACTTTTATCCACAGTGGGTATTCAGCATAGCCTCAACAAACGCTAAAATGCCGGGTTGACATTATGCAGTGAAACTCTGAGCGGTCCTGTTCCTGCGATGTAAGACTGATTGGTTTCAGTCGGATTACAGTTGCCTGTGATTTTATTAAATCGGTTAAAGGGCTGGAAACAAAGTGTCGACATCCTACAACTTCTATTCCAGATCATTAAACTATTCTAAAAAAAAAGAAGTGGCAGATTTGTCCATCCTTCTGACATCTAAATTGCGTAGAAACGCCCCTTCGATTAGATCAGCAGGAAACTAGCCAAACTTTGCGTTTACTTATGACCTTTGTAAAGCACGTACGCATCAAGCGCACGGTCTGAATAATTTTGACGTTACCTAGTCCAGAAATTCAGCGCATGTAGATGTCTTTCAACGCCCCCTCGCTCTCCGTACTCTAGTTTAGGCAACAAAACTAGCAGTGATAAAAGAAATCCAACATTATCCAGCACAACTCAGTCCGTGTATTGTGGGAGACAGCATTAGTCAAATATACCGTATGCTCAAAGAAGTGTATCCGACTGTGGAAAGGGACTAGTTTTCAATTTGTTACTTATCGTGATTTACACATTTTGTGAATTCAGCATGTTGCATTCCTATATTCGAGCCGGGTAGAGGTGCACTCATGTTCTCTTTGTCACGTCAAATCACTGGGCGGACAAGTCATGTCAGGATGAGGTTTGCGACAAAAAGGTTTCAAGTTGACTCAGTGACCGGATCAGTTTACTTCGGCCCAGCGTAATCTACTTAACCTCTTCGCTGGACCCACTCCAGCCGTAAAGATAGCAATTTACTTATGATCTTCTGGTCGCACAGACTGAGCTGCTGATTGTAAGCGAGGGTGCATTACAACTTGGCAACGGTTGTTTGTAAATAGAAGTCACGTTGACACTGATCAACTGATGAAGTGAGAGTTGGTTTCGTAATACTGACACTTCAGAAACTCGAAAAAGCTCCGCCCAAAATTCGTGTATTACACCTTCAGTTGGCTAAGATAGTGTACTTCAGTATATGGTTCAGAAATTTTCATATGCACCCATTTACAATTAGCTTCAAAATTTCACTTTTTGGTGTGCGATAGCTCCAAGAAACAGAGGAGGATATTTGTGGAAGACTGGTAACATATGGAAATGCTAAAAGCAAACAAAAACTTGCCAGCATGTAGTTCCGCAATACAAGGAAAATAAACCTCGAAGTAAGCGATATAGCGCATCAGTCTTAAAAAATTGAGCCATACCATCCCATTAGTATTTGCCTTTTTCACAACATTTTGTTGAGCGACTGGCCAGTTCTTCTAGAGGAGTTGGACCGAACATTGTACTAGGTCTACGTGAAATATTCAGTCAGGTTCAGAACACTGTGGTGGCCGAAATAACGGCCGGCCATTTATAAAAACTAAAAACCTGCTTGATTTGCCATGGAGAGTTCCAAACGACTGAAGAGGCATCTGACCTTAGGGTTTGGCCCCTTCCAGAATAGCTGTAGGTGGTTGGGGGATTTGTAGCGTTCAGGTTCACGTCACTCTCTTGTAAAAACTTGTTCTGCTGTCCTAGTGCAATCATTCTGGTGAGTTCGCAGTAGATGGGAAAAGCACTGGATTCGAGTTCTGCTCCCATTAGGGCTGATCAGCAGTACATATCCTTGGTCTTGCAGAGTATGAACTCCGGATATCTGACATGCGATGCGGGCGTGTTGCCAATAATCTAACACTGCACGCTGGACACTGGACTTTCAGCACCATGCTAGGACACCAACGAATTGCAAGAACCTGCTAGTGGTTTTCAAGTTTGCGGCAGCCATTTTAGTACCGTTATGTCCAGACCGAAATTGGTTTGAAATGGACTTACCAACTGTCCTTAATCACCGCAGGACCCGAGGGTATCAATGAAACTCAAGCAGTACTACATCCTTTTTTGACCTCCAAGTTGTCTGATGTGCAGACCAGTAAACAACTATTGCTCTACAGTACTTCTTACTGTTAAACAAAAAACTGCAAACCTTAGTTTGTCACAAGCTATTACATCCAATATCGTCGATGAATCCCTCAGATTTCATCGCACACTCGTAAAACATGTCCTCTCGTTTACCCGTTCGAATGAATAATTAACTACAAGTGACTTATTCTTCCTGTGCCCAGTTAATCATCTCCACGTACACCTCATGCCAGAAACAGATGTGGGTTATCTAGGAAAACCCTGGATTGTGTGGTTTTATTGTTCCCATGGGAATCCAAAAAAATGATGGAGCTGGAGAACGAGGCTCAGTAAGAATCGCAACAATAGCTGATCATGAACTTGTTTATCCCCGTACGCCTTTCCCCCACCCTGTTTACAATAAATAACGGCGCGCGCGAATTTTGTTTTCTCACTCCCTTGTGCTGGTTGATTTATAGTCACTTAGATGGCGTATATTTTGGCCTACACAACAAAGCACATTTTTTATTCGAACTGGTTAGATTTGTAATAACAAGTGAGCTATTTTGAAGGGCTTCTGTTGTTACGCTGACACCAATAACTGTTGTACGTGTAACAAAATGAATGTACAAAGATCACTGTCTTGGTCTGAGGGCTGGCATTTATAGGTTAATGTAAAACTACCTTAAGTCACCAGTGAAAGTGCATGACCATATTTTAACCCTACAAAAATAGATGGAAAGTGCATGTTCATGTCTGATACTTTTGAACAAGAAACGATTCTCTTTAAGCCCGCGGTTAAAAGTTACTTATCTACTTCAGTTGCTAGAAGAGGGTTCTAGCAGGACCTTTTAAAATATCCGAACATCAGTGTCTGCTACACGGATCATGCCTCCAGTTCATGTTCTGAAATTTCCACTTCATAAGCTTTTCTGTAGCGGGGATAGAAGACGCTACATACATAATTACTTCACCTTTCAGAAGAAGTATCTCCGGACTGGCGAACTTGACGTGAAGTAAATTGTTGAGCTTACCTGTCATTGTTCAAGGCCACTTCCTAAAAAGTTTTCCCAAAGCTTGACAATCAGTGCGGTATGCTCAAGTACGCTAGCGATGTTCCACCTACTAAACTAGGAGGCGTACATTTCGACCGAGATCATATCCTGCAACTAAGGCTTATGTTGAAAGTCCAAAATTCACCCTTCACTTGGGGGTTACCAGCATTCACTATTTTCAAGAGCGATCTGGATCGGCGACCTTCTAGTTAGTATTTGAATATCATAACATTTGACCAGGAGCTGTTGATCAACAGTGGGATTAACTTGCATTTACACAGGACATAGCGTCACGCAAGATTTATAAACTCATCTATCCTTCAGTCGTGAATTTTACATCGCGTGCTGCTCAGCATCGGACGTTCATCTATTCAAACTCGAAACCCATGGTATGTGATATCACATACCATCCAATCACATTCAAGTGGACCAGACTGTTTTCAAAGTGAGGCGTGATATTCATCTCGATGATACATCACCCAAACAGTATTATTCAACCCAAGTGCCTCTACGTTGTTAGTTTGAGCTGACGAAAATAAACACATGGATGAAACCTACTTCAAAATTCGCAGGTGATATTAATGTGTGTGATAACTTTCCTCCAAAGATATGTTCAATTTTTTCAACAGAAATTTTATGCTTGTTTTGGCCTACCCGGACGTAATATCTTCCACTCGACGTTGCACTCGGCATTCCCCAACTTTAGTTTCGTCTAGCTTCACGACAAAAAACGTGGTAGAGGCATGGTTTACCGTAAAATTCATAAAGCAGACAATGTTGCTCGGGGGATATCAGTTCGCTGTGCGTTTGATTTTGACTGAGACTCATCGTGGATTCCATTAGGGCTTGATCATTTCCTGTCTATACTTATCACTTGGTAATTATTGGAATAGTATAATGTTGGAAAAATTCGGACTACTTACTAGTATTGGGATTCGGTCCTGCCGGTGAAGTCAGTCAATGCTGAAAAGCCGAGAAGCGCTGTTCAGCTGTTTCACCCTTATTGGGAGTCACCAGCAGTGCATATCTCACGAAACTCAGAGTTTCGACCCCACTACCTTCCGACCTGTGGTTGGACAGCTGATCAGCACTGTGAATAGCTATCACTTAAATGGAACATAGCACCATGTCGTCCTACAATCACGGGAACCCCATCACATGGTCTAGTGATGACTTCACAAGTGGAAGTTCCACCCAGCTTATGGAACTATGGTGATGTCAGGATATTTGTTAATTTCATTTGCTTTTCACTGGTATTTTTTAATCCTCATAGTTGTGGATAACCGCTGGACAGCTACAGTCTGAAATCTGTTATCAAAATTTACCCAAATGCTTCAGGGTACGCAGGTTAGGTTACTTCATACATGTACAAGTATACATCAGAATCTTACGGGAAAGTGTGTTGTTAGAGGTACTTGAAAATCAGTGATGTATCACTATACTTGTATTTTTCTCATTAACAAGTGATAAATCTCTTAAGCACCAGACGTACAGATTTCCTTGCGAGTTATTTCTGTCAGCGAACGAAAACACTCTGGCGCCAACCGCCCTCGATACCGGTCTTACCCATGGATAGGAGAGAAAAAGCAAACCAGATATCCGAAACAATTAGTTATGAGAAACAACGACTGTAACAATACGCCTGGTAATTCGTTTATGGTCATAAACGAGCGATTCAGCTGAGTCTCCGTCAAAACCAAAATAGTATGCAAATGAGTGTATTCAGCCAAACTCACATAAATTTTGCTTCAGTAAAACAAGATTTTTCAGATCAGGACCCATTTTCAAAACTGAGATATTGTTCACCGGAGATCCAACTGGAGTTTCTCCTACTATCTTGCCTTAAATACATGTTCATTTACACAAAATTTCAGTTTAGTGTTCAAACATGAAGTAAGGCGGATGGCAACTCAGAGAGTGTGCTTATCTGATTGCTTAAAAAATGACGTTACCGGTAAGTAACTGTCTAAGATCCCCTTCAAACATATAACAAGTCCCACATCACGGAAGGATGATTGAGTTAGACGGAATAGTAAATTTGTGGCTCGGACAATCACAGTCGGAACACCCGTGAGCATCACCGTTATGGATTGTCTCCAGCACTCAGTTTGACCACGCACAAAACCCAAAATTCATATCGTTCAAATGGAGGTTTATCAACAAATGCGGTTCTATGAGTAAAGTAATAAAATAATAGAACTTTACAAACTTCAAATCGTGGGAATGCGCCAGATTCTAGACACCGGTTTAGGAACTGCAAATTCCCAACGGGATCCCAAATTCCACACCGAACCGAGGCAAGCTGGGCCCAATATAGCGAAACCCACATGTTGATTTAAACAACACGTGTGATAACAAGGTCGAAGAGCGGTTTACGTTCAGGTCAAAACAAAAAAGGCGGTATATGCACAAAACGGAAACAACAAGACGGGGAATGACATTGTACACAATGAGAATAGCAGAAAAGATTCAACAAATGTGCTGTACAACGCACAAATGAGCAAAGCGCAGCTAAGTTCATAGGAGTAGCTACAACAATGTTGGAGTTCCAGTGCCTGCATCTCTCATCGGATTATCGGAGAAAAATTCTCATTCTCTAGAAAACCGACCGATGTTAAAACACATCGTCGCTTTAACAGTTACTTAAGTATGATCCCTTTCAATTACGGTAGTCTTGAAAAGACCAACCTGAAGCACCGATGGAACATTTCCTGGTACTCTCAAGCACCATTTCAGGGCGCAGAATAAAGTTACAAAGTATAGTTGGGTACAACTCAGGATCAACCAACCGATTACCATACTCAGTGGCTGTAGACACTATTGTTGCGAACACATGCTTCAGTCACATGGCTTGACCTGATGGGAACAGAGCTAGGTGGACGTTTTAGAGCAAGACAAAATGGAATTGTATTATAATTGCATTGTAATTGGAACAATGCGTAGTGACCGGTTTTCAAAAATAGCTACTGAAGGGTTGCTACTCAAGGGTAATGAGTAAAGTAGTGAGAGTAAAGTTCGAGTCACATGTTTTGTCGTGCAAGTTTATGCTAAAGAAGCCAGGAAACAATGCATAGCTGTCTTCTAATTTTGGGGATTATCAGTAGTAAAAAATCGGACAAAAATCAGAATTTAGTGCCTTTAAAGTGAAAGTTGGGCACTAGTGTTCAGTTATGACCGGTTTATCAGTGGTGTGCCTTAGTCGCTCGCTATCAGAGTTGAAACGTAAGAATCTCACCACTGAATTTAAATTGTCTGTATTTTGATAGAGGAAGAAAACCACCCAAAATTAGATGATCATCATCGTTCGAAGAATCAGATAATTTCATGTGAGTTGTTCGGCTGAAAGGTGGATTACGCTGTACCTTTAGCAAATGGAATTCCTCCAGACTGAGGTTAATAAAGGCACTCGCATCTGAATGCCGGAGTAGGTGGCTCCTATTCGAACACTGATGGTTTCATTCCACCCTGAATATTTGTGAAGTGGGTATCTTTGGTGATTTTCAACAAGGATAAAAACAACTGCACGGCGGTTCCTATAACTCCGAATACTCGACTCTGGTGACCGCGGCTTGGCAAGGACTTCAGAAACTGCGCTGAAGCTTGCGTAGGTAGACGACGTACAATGTATCAAAGAATAGCATGGATCAAATATATAGCAAAATTTTTGTTCTGCTCGGCTTAGTTACTCATGCAAAATAGGTATGTTGATGACAGATTCACCGAGATGCCGACCAAAATTGAGAATTGTGAACATATTTCTGATCGTTGAAGAGTTGTTTCAAGTCTTTCTTGTCCCTTCGGAACGGGGTTTTGGCTCTAACATTCTCCAAGGTCTAGACTAGCCCGGGCTTGCGATATAGACTTGTGGATGACCGAGAAAACCCTCAGGGTACAAAACTAAAATCATTCCCTCCTGGTGGACAGTCTCCTCGACAGTTTTCTTGCAACATAGAATGCCGTCTACACAAGTTCTCATTACTGTGTATACAGCAGATTTACAGATGGTTGGTCGTTGAATGTGCAGTCAGTTCATTCGCATAGGACACACCAAGCAAGACATCTTTACGAAAGTCAAGTTTGCTCAAATCCTTAGCTTGCACACTCAGTTCTGTGTGTTATCTGCCGAAATTTTGGAGGCTGAAAATACGCCCAACTTGGTCGTTCAGCCTTGACACCCTTCCGGTGCCTAGCTGCCATGCCATCTGAAGGAAGCACGAGGGTTTAGATACTGTCAGGTTGCCCAAGCCGAGATACAGAGGTCGGTTTCGAACCACGGATCTTCCGACCAGTAAATTCGCGCTCTAACCACTTAAGCCATCTCGCCTTCAGTCCAACTTGGTGTTCATATTTAAAATATGGTCGATGTATCTGTGCCTAACTACTGCTGTCCCTAAAGCCACTTATTCCAGGAGAAATCACACGATTTTTTTAGCAAACTCTTTTTTGCCTTTCGTAACAGAAATCCAGTTCGCTGGCAGCTTATCTTTCTCTTCCTTATGCTCTAAAGGAATTTCTGATCATCTTTGTAAGTTACTGTCCCAATTTTCCACCAGATGTTCATGAGGTTCTATTTGGACTTGAGCAAGCCCTTTTGTATACTTAACCGAGACAGAGAGTGAGATGAAGAGTCATTTATCATGATGCTTATGAAGCGGTTTAATTTTATGCACTGCTGTCTGGAAATTAGTCCAACGAACATCCACGCACATATTTGAACAAGCGGCGTATCGATAATAACAAGCAGGTTTTTGGAGTATATTGTGCGTGACTCCAATCCACTGTCAGAATAAGGTGTCAATCATTCGCCGGGAAGAGCGTGTCCAATTTGATAAGCGTTTTTGGGCGGACGTGCAAATAACTAAACTACAATTGATGGGTTGCTAAAGAGGGAGGGCTGTTCACAAACTGCTGAGATAATTTGTTTGCCCATAGAATTTGCGCACATTATTATTAATGTTCCATAATTTCCTATCGATATGAGCAGCCACCGTCTATTAAGTCAATTTTGTTGAAATTTATGTTGTGATTCGTATCTTTCGTGAAATCACCCGCGAAGCCACAAAAAATACTCAGTGTATATTCAAGGGGAGGATTCCTCAGCAACAGGGACCAACATTAAACATGCACCTTACCCACCTCATTGCACCGTCGTATGTTTTATATCACCAGATTTAGTAAGTTTTTAGAAAAGTAATCACAAAATGCTATCACTCGGAAGAAGTATCTCTGAGAACAATTCACAACGACATTCTGGAAGACTGTGTGAGTTGCGTATAGTGGCGACGTGAGAAGGACACAAAAGCAACTGAGTTTACTGAAATGCATGGACTGGGAAAAATGCAGTCTCTTAAAATGCATTGGGTCAAGTTTTATAACCAGGTGAATTGCGATGGAGAAATTTATCGTACATGAGTATGCCTGCTTGCCTCGGAGAATGTGATGGAATTGAGGTTACGCTAGCATACGTGTAAACGTTTCCGCGGACCATAGTATCTGCTATCGTTAATGTGTATAACTGATACAGGCATCCTTCTGCAAGCTGGGGCTAGTGGTTTTGTAAACTAGGTTTGTAAATGCTGCCAAATGTTGTATCCGCACTTGCTCAGCCTGAGCGAAACTCAACATGTTTAGGCCAGTATTGACACAGAAACCCCGAAGTTTTGTCTTCATCTCTGACTTCTGGTGGATAGATTTCGTATAACCTGCGTTTTAATACAAAAAACGAGGCGGTCCAGTAGCTGTACCCCATGAAGCTTGACCATACGTCATTACTTGTGCATTCTGTTATTCTGAATGCACCTCAGATAATTCATCTCAGTTTTAAACCTACCCTATGTTAGGGGGTTTTTGCGAAGAGGACGCTCTATTTCATCTGGGCTCAAATCTCAATGAAAGCGGTTTTATTTGGAGTTGGAGTAATTAGCTTTCTGATGGCAAGAAAAGGCCCCATGAACCTCAGAAGACCGCGAAACAAAACGGTCCGACTTTCATGCCAGCACTACTGATTTTTTAGGGAGATTTCGTCATATAAGTAGAACCAATTTATGCTGAAAAGCCAAGATGTACCGTATAGCTGTTTCATTCTTATTGGGAATCATTGACAGTGTACATCTCATTTAGAGGACGAAACCTCCAATAGAAATTCCAAAATCTCATCACACCACTAACAAGCTTTAAGTAGATCAGATAGAAAGATCCATCTGAGAAGTCTTCGCTCGAGAAGCCAGTCATTCAACACGTGACAACGTGATGTGCATTCCATGATCGAAGGATGAGGGGCGCTATATCCTGTCTAAGTACGAGTAAATTACACTGCTGATCAGTCACTTGTGGCCGAACAGTAAACTACTAGCATGGTTCGAGTCGCCTTGGAGTTCCGTGAGATGCTTCTCGACTTTTCAATGTAGACTAACTTCACTTACAGGACGGAAGCTTCATTCAAATTTCAAAAACTCCCCTCACACTAGCGCACATTACTTAATTCCTGACATGAGTAAGTGGGCGATAAATACTTTGGTTGGTTTTATTGATAGTCCCGATTTGCTGCTTCACATATTTTCAATGACATCTTTTATCATCGTGTGCACCTGTAAAAGTCTTCGATTATTTTTCATTCATTCCACTGGTTGCTACGTGTACGTGAGCGCTAAGATTACGCATAAAATATTTGATTCAGTGAGCTGGTTATCACGTTATAATCAGATGTTTAAACGTACATTTGGCTTAAGTAAGTACATAAGCAAGATAACCATCATTCATCTAACGCAGTATGTGGCCATCAGTTCATTCATCACAATAAACACTTTGGTGTAGACATCATGGCTCATAGTGTCCACATTACCCGCGTCCTGCTGGCGCACATAATAGAAGACCCGATTGCCAGACCACATGCGGCGAGCCTGATCAGTTTATAGTTCTAACTAAAGCGCTAGAACCCTGAGTGCCTCTGCGAAAAATAGAGCATCAATTTTCCGTGACGATTTTACCGCAGTTGTAGATCTCCACTGAGCGAAGGCGATCTAATCGCGAGAGCGTACGAACTGGTGGAAACGAAGGACAACACACCCGGCTTTTCTCAGGCTTGCTTCTATACTACATGAACACGTACAACCAATCGATCGCACTTCATAAGATTTGAATAGGAGTACAGCAGTGGTGAAAACCGGATGACCGGAGCAACGCGCCACCACCGCCATTACATACACCTGATGAGTCCCGACCGGGTAAAAATGCGTAGCTTCGGTAATGGTGTTCCGGTCAAACCATTACCGTGAAGTAAACCCTTACTTCTCCCAAAGTAACAAAGGCTGTATCCTAGTCGAAGTGAATAGTTTCAGGGCCCTTAATTTTGAATCTTCTGTAGGACTGTTTCTGACCGCTAGAGGACACTGTTCAATGAGGTATTATTTGGCGACTGGTTTGTGCCCTCTCCTGCGCCATCCGCAGTCTAAATTTGCACAACTGATGTGGTGCGAATTTGGCGCAACCCGATTCGTGCGCAGTACAAATGATTGTGGATTTGCACCCACAGTTTACTCACATCACTTGGCCCATGAAATTTTCATTAGGTGAAGAATACCTACCAAAAAGGATCTGATTACAGGTAAGATGTAGTAGTGTATTACGTCTATACATGTATCGCGATATCTCGAATACCGTACCAACTGAAACATGAAGCGGCTTGGTGCGCCACATTCAGCTGCTTAAAAACATCATAAACGAGAGATTCAGCTGGGTTCCAGGTGAGTCTCCTGTCAAAACCAAATTGGTATGCAAATGAGTGTATTTCGCTAATTTCTTGCAATCTGATTTCAAGTAGAACACAAAGGTTGACAAAAACTCGGGGACTTTGCCTACCTGATGAGCCCCAAGAAGGGTGAAACGGGTCGAGGTTTGTTTAGGAGTTTCCAGATACTTTATGGGTAGTGTATTACGTCTACCAGATGTAGGAATGGTTTAGCTCATACTGATTTGTGTCACATTCTAAACTTAGAAAGAACTCAGAAATTTTGTCAGAACAGGAACGTAACTTTCCGGATTTTTTTCTGCAGGCAATTGGGCAGAATTTGTAAGCAACCCCAAATCACAATGGCTTTCACCAAAATAAACTGTCAGTCCGGTCACCACAGAATGCTTGCTTTCATTTCTCAAGTATAGGTGTGAACAAACGACGAAGCAGAAGCCGTCCATCTTGCACACTTGCTGTGAGCTAGAACATACACATTTAACCGAAGACCCATCAACCCCGAGGGTGTGGTGTATGGTGAGGGTGGGGTTTGTAAGAGCGTTGCTGTCTCCGGTTGTAGGAGTATAGTAATTTATCACGGTTGACTAAACAGCAATAAGACAGATGCGAATGCCGGTTGTAGCCCGTCTCTGTTGATCTAATCAGTTCTTCCAACTCCTTCTCGGGCTATATGGATCAAACATCTCTTGTGTCTGTGTGTGAGAAGGGCACGAACAAAAGGTTGGAAACTGCTGCACACCACTTGGTGTGTTTGAAGATTGAAGAACATGAGCGGTTATTGTCATACTAACCAGCATTGTCTTACTGTACGCTCTGTCGGCTTCCAAAGGGAATACAACCTTGGCCAATATGGAGGGTGAATCAAGTGCACCATAAATGTTGGCCAGCATTATGACTGGATCAGTGGAGCATGAATGTATTTGAGTTTTTCTCAATAAAACTGCATGTTGTTTTGTAAATCTTAAGCAACTTCTTGTTAGTAAACGGACTTAGACAGACGGACAAACATTGCAGACTTATTTCAAAACCATTTCAGAGGTAAAATGTGCAAAAAAATGCTCAGAAATTTTTTGGAACAAAGGCTTGCCCAGCAGAAGCCAGTTACACAGAACAAGCGGCGATCATGATGGCAAAATCCAGAAGTCGGTAGTTTCCGTTCTGTTTTTCGTAACATCATTAGAATCTTTACCGAAAGTTTTTAAAATAGCATTTATATATGCAATAAGTGGGGACGCCCGCTCAGAAGACTGTTAAAAGGCGCTTGAGAAACTATATTGGCTATTGGTTCCCGTTACTACCTCAAGTACAATATTGAATGCGCGACTAACATGCTTATTGCCTGCTCGCCCAAAGTGATTCATTATTCTGACGAAAAAGACAAGATCTTGCTTACTTATGTCATCTGAACATCTCAAAACATTACTTTCAAAAATTGGTGTATTCGTTTCCCCTCAGATTAATGTTTAGCTTCAATCTTTAAGTTCAGAACTTCAGCTCAGTCTGAAATGCCAGCGTGAAAAGTTTTATAGGCTTCCTCTGATATCTGTCCCCCGTTGAAGCAATGCATACTAGGGCACAGACGGCGGACCCTTGCTTGTCTTTTATGGGAGTTCTATCAGCGCTGAGCACCGTTTATTCCAATCACATTGGAAGAACCGTCACAGTACGAACTGCAGTACGCAGTGCAACAAAGCATCGAAGTTTGGAGAGATTTTTCCATTTGGGTGGAATGAAGCGATTGTTAACTCAAACCAACTGCTTGGCAGGTCCTTAAAATTCTTTTTAGTTCGTTTGTACAGACATAGTTGTGTCCAGCTTTTAGGAATGAAAAAATCGCCCAATGGTTTATACCACTTTTAGATATGGACCGAGTTGTCCTTACCTTAAATGCTACAAATTTCGAGTTATTTATCCAGCTATGATCTGGTTGTATTGTCCACTATTAAAATGCGCTAGTTTGCTGCTCATAAAGGATGGCGCGAGAAATTTTAAAGCAGGACAAAGAGGTGATCCAAGGTGTGCAATTTCGTCTCTTTCCTGAGTTATGTTCACCTGGAAAATTTCGTGGACTAAGTTTAAGGGAGCTACTTGCAGAAAACCTCCACTAAAATAATGTTTGGAGTACGAAGATTCCCAGTTAGAATAAGAAGATAGACTGGTTGACGAACATTTTTTCGTCAAGGTCTTTTCAAGTCATACAGTTGCAAAGGTTAAGAGAACACCATTCAACATATTTGAGTGAGCATTGGATACCTATCAAAGAACAACTAGTTCAGGTCACCAATAGAGTGACATGGGCTGACCAATTCTTATCCTTTGCAACTGTATAACTTGAAAAGACCTTACCGAAAAAATGTTTTTCAACCAGTCTTTGTTCTTAATCTAAATGTTTGAAGTGTTCCGTCAGTTTGGTTCCACAAAATTATGGCATGTTTCATATGTATTCTGAAACCAGAACCGATCAAAGCGACTCAAGCAAGGATAGAAATGGCCGGCCGTTATGTCTCTCTATCAATCTTAAATGCTTAGCAACTGCAAACTGATTCATATGGTCTGTTTGATCAAGGACTTGACCCAGCAGGAACGTAACCTTTAAGACCTTAATCTGGTTCTTCTATTATTTTGTCAATAGTATGAGTAGATTTCGGGATTTTTCAACCGAGATTTCGTCCTGCAAGTAAATTCAATGTCTACTGACTAACCGAGAGGCCCCGTACAGCTGTTCAATCCTTAGTAGGTATTTTTGATTACCTTTTTGCAAATTATTAGTTCAAAAAATCTTTCTGTGGCTTTCAAAGTAGCGTTTGTACTGTCATCTCTATTACAGTGCATTCACAAATTGGTTTTACTTTCTAAAGAACAATCCGTAACTTTCAGACAACGCTACCCCACTGAAACCAAGCCTAATTGATTGTCCGGAAGACGTTACCGAACTAAGCATTTCTTACTCCCAAACGTCCAACTACAAAATTCAAGTAACTGGTTTCCACCTACCATAAAGCATATTGCTATATCGCACGTGTTTTCTAAGTAGACTGCTCCAATTTTAAAAAAATCCCCAGTTTGAGTTTTTTCTCTGAGTGCAGTTTTCTCACCTATCAGTCAAGTTCATTACCAAGTGTAAGCAGGAACACATCAAGCAAGCGAACTCTTTTTCAAACCCATTCACGACACTTCTGTTTAGTCGAAACAGATGACAGACTGGGTAAAGCAAATGCACAGACGAAAACTTCCCTCTTAAAATCACAACAATCAAACAGCTACGTGACTGTCAACTGGCGTATTCGTTCCGGACAGCGCAAATCTATACTAAGCCAGACAATAAAATTTGTTTTTAGCATTTGCGTGCCAGATTCTGGACAAGATTCGAAATTTAGTCCCATCTTCTTTGGATAATCTGTTAAATATATGGCGTGTAGGTTATTTTAATGTGCCATCTGGATGTAAAATGTTTGAGTGATTGCTTGTTTTTGACAGAAAATTCAGGACCAGCAGACACTATCTTAGTGTCGCCTAACTAGGATAACAATATTTTGTATAACCGAGTCCCCAAAAGATAACCGATAAAGGAATAAATTACAGGGAAGTATCGTTTTGCTAGATTATCTCATTGCCATCTGCGTTTCGCTCACATTTCCCTAAACTGGCCTTATAAAAGGAAACGAATAAAGAAGAAAATCGTTCCAGGTCAACTGGTTTGAAGTTCTGGTGCGCTACTTTCTTCCCGTGTACAGGTAAACCCTTAGAAGGAAACCAACCGCATCCGGAAGCCAAATTCGCTGCGCGAATTCTTTGTTGTCATGTAATTCTGTAAAAAAACAAGTCCCTTGAAACCATGAAAAAGACGTTCTCTTACTTCCAAAATGGCTTCAAAAGGAAACTTCTAAATGACCAAAGTTAGATGAATTAGTGTAATTTCACCGTTGCCTTGTTAAA
The DNA here is from genome assembly GCA_003604175.2 of Clonorchis sinensis. Classification (NCBI taxonomy): domain Eukaryota; kingdom Metazoa; phylum Platyhelminthes; class Trematoda; order Opisthorchiida; family Opisthorchiidae; genus Clonorchis; species Clonorchis sinensis. The sequence continues at coordinate 136,578,138 of CM030369.1, forward strand.
TTACCTCACAAGCCTGTGGTCTCTTCAGGGGCACGAGTCGACAGTTTAGCCTAGTTGCACCTGGTGCATGTCAATCATTTGCGATATGGACTGACCGTACTGAAGCTAGAAAATATGTTCAAGCACGCAAGCATGTTCAGTATTCACCTAGTTGGAGAAAGGTACGTTTGTCTGACGATAATGTTACAACAAGCCCCTTACTGATTCTTTAGTGAAGTCTGACTAGGAAGCTGAATGTTGCTTGTTTGTAATGACAGCTGATGAGCTTTTATAGCAATCGTGCGTACGTATCATACAGGTGCATTAGCATGTCAGTCCAGTCAGAGTAGAAAAACCAATCACGCTCGAACAATTGGTGTTGCAAGCATGTGCATACAAGTGAATATGTGCTTGCCAAGAGTTGAAAGTTCCAAAGACTTCTAATATCAGTCGCTCCTATCACCAACCCTATGGGGAGGTGTCCGTATTGTATGCCAGATATTCTTCATTACGTAGCAATACGCGCTCACAACATTTCCTGTGCCATGCGGAAAGCTGAGAACAGTAGCAGTGGCTTTGCACATTCTGCAATAAGCTAAAGCTTAATATTCTTTGAAAACGCGCCTTATTTACGCTCGCTCATTGACAAAAAATTCACCCTTCTATAAGGAAGTTGATATCATTCAAATGGTAGAACATTGGTAAATGTCATGTTGTCACGAACGTAGCACCTGATTCGCAAGCCGAACGAAAATGTTGTCAGTTATCACGAGATCGAATAGTATGCAAATAGGTATTTGTAAGAAATGGAATCAGCCACAGTAATCAACGTTTTGAAAGCACAATGTGGATTGAGAGTTCTTTTCATGGAACTTTCCAGTAGACCATTCAGGACGAAGGACTATTTCGAAATAACCTAAGCTCCACTGTGAAGATAAAACTATCAGTACCTAAGATGAACCAAGGTGAGAAAAGTTGGTAAAATGCATGACAAATGTCTGGGCCTACCTGATTGGCTTGTTCTTTCAAAATAAAACAAAGTGGAGTCATTTCACGGGGTGCGACAAAGTTTTTTTTCAATTAAAAGTAGATCAGACAAACTGTGCAAGAACGAAACTCACAAGGCGCTTGAAATTTATTTCAAAATCACTATCGAAACCACTGAGTTTAGAGTTAACCTCACAGTTTATCTCCACAGCGTGGTGGAATGCTTTGAAATTAGCCACTCTTACGAGTACTATTCTGACAGGAGACTCGTTGAAATCCAGTTGAATCTCTCATTTGTGGTGGTCTTTTTCAACTGAATTGGTCACACTAGGCCGCATCATGTTTCATTTGGTACGATATTTGAGACATCGCAATACACTATACAGATGAAACTCGCGACTCACAGGGTTGCTTAAAACTATTTGATAGCCCACGACCAGTCTCGCCGTTCTTAAGGCACATAAAGTGGGTGCAGTCCACGAGCTTTCGTCGGCTTTATGTTCCGTCTAAACCCAAACTGGATAGAATTCTCCAACTATTTTCACTTGCGTACGGATTGGGTTTTAACAGGAAGCTTAACTGAATCCAGCTGAATCGCTCGTTTAAGGCGGTCAGAAAGAACATAAGTTTCACGGAAAACCGGAGGATGCGCCCACCTGATGAGCCCCAGAAAGATTGAAACCGGTCGTGGACTGTCGAAGGGTTTTCAGTAACCTTATGTGTAGTAAACTACATCTAGACAAAATAGTTACAACTGGTACACCAGTATATCAACTTGCCACTACATTTCTCCGGGGTATAACTTGTCATATCGTGGCATAACACCGTGGCAACGAGTAAAACTTAACACTGAAGACACTACACAAGGCCATGTTGTTCATTTGGTCAACGTGCTTCAGTGGTAAGCAAACACAGCGTCGTCAGGTACATGATGTCGCAAATAATCCCCTTCTCAACTATTGTGGCATACCTGTCCTTCAGTCATGTGAAATCAGGAGCTTCACACAACTTCAAAAAGCACCCAACCTGTGGTGGTGACTTACACTTGATGCTCCTGATACCACTAAACTAAAATTAGCACACTACTACAGCCCTTGTTTCGCTGTGGGAACTGAAAACTGCGGCAACCTGTTGTTCCTTCTTGATTGCTGTGTGAGACAGGAAGCAGATAAAGCGTGTGCGTAGAGAACCTGAAAAATCCGATCGTCACTTACATTATCTATGTTGTCCAGTCATTCAGTCACTAAGATAAAACTTTCATGTTCAAACTCGGGGACAGCGGAACAACAAATACCTCTTACCAGATGATGAATGGCCGACAGGTTGTTCGTGCAGTGTCCTAAAAGTAGGTTTACGACGAGCAATGCAGACCGCCAGATTCACGAGTGTCACAGTCTGCATAGCCTACCGTACAGACACTTCCGAAGCCAACCGTACTATTATGAATGGAAACCACATTATGACCTTTTCACGACGGGGACTACTCATAAGGTTACTGAAAACTTTTCGACAGTTCAAAAATGAGAGATTCAGCCGGGATTCAGGTGTTTCGTCCGCGAAAATCAAGTTGGTGTGCAAATAAGTGTATCTGTCGGACAGTGTGACATATCTCAAGGTGGATAAGATGCCAGCTGAGTCCCTAGCCAGGCTCAAAGATCAAGTTGCACGTCTGAACCGAATTGTGACTTTTGGGCTGACATGTAGATTGACCAAACTGTATACACAGAAAACTAGTGAAATAAAAAAATATTTGTGGGAAGTATGTTAGTAGGTGATTCACAATGAGCTTTACAACAAACACAGTTTCCTTCGAAGGAATACAACTATTTTAACAGTATATGGTCAGCGAAAGGGAACGCCTTGGTTTCTAGACTGCCAACATAAACAAGCCCGTAGTTGTAACAGTTGAAAGGACGGTTGTAGCTCGCCCCCATGTGAATGATATTAGTTCATTCACGTTCACGCCACGATGACCGATAGGCCAACATCTGTCAGCTACGATAACATCGCCAAGTTCGCACGTTCGGTCTTATCACACTTACTTCATCAACCCACGTCCACATGTGCTCCGACAGACACGGTCACACGAATAGATTAAATCACCCTTCAGATGACCCCTGTGCGTTCCACACAGTTATCCAGTCAATGTCATTCTAGCGCTATAGTGGATTCAAATGCAACATTTCTAAAAATAACCACCACTGTGTGGCACCCCTAACCTACACATGGTTTGGCACTCATTCGAACACAAAGTTTTGCGCAGAATTCAGTATGTCGAAGAGTTTTCAACAATATTGGGAGTGGCTTCATTTACCTGGAGAATAATTCCTGACTATCGTGCGGCACACTGACTACAGCAAAGCTCTGACAAGCTCGAAAATTGAAACTTATGGGCAATCCACATTAGCGGAGTCATTACGGACTAGCTCTGTCAACAAACAATTTACATAATGCACTACTCATAAGGTTGCTGAAAATTCTTCGACAACCCACGACCGGTTTCGTCCTTCTTGGGGCCCTTCTTCAGCAACCTTATGAGTAGTGCATTATGTAAATTGTTTGTTGACAGAGCTAGTCCGTAATGACTCCGCTAATGTGGATTGCCCATAAGTTTCAATTTTCGAGCTTGTCAGAGCTTTGCTGTAGTCAGTGTGCCGCACGATAGTCAGGAATTATTCTCCAGGTAAATGAAGCCACTCCCAATATTGTTGAAAACTCTTCGACATCCCACGACCGGCTTAACCCTTTCTGGGGCTTGTCAAATATGCACAGTTCACGAACTTTCCGTTAACTTTATATTCTACTTCAACCCAAATTGTGCCAAATTCGCGAAATAGACTCATATTGTTACTGAACACTCTTTAGGGATGAGTGTACTTCGCAACTTTCGTACAATTTGAGTTCAAGCAGAACATAAGTTTGGCGGAAACTCAGGGACTGCCCTTACCTGATGAGTCTCAAAAAGGGCAGAATCGGTCGTAGGTTTTCGAATGGTTTTCAGTAGCATCCTTTAAGATGAAAAACACTATTTCATTGGTCCCGACAAATGATAGCTTAAGAGACCCAAGCGGGGGACTGCCCCTTGTTATTATTGAGACATCAGTGAAAGCGCATTTGGTCGAACCCAAACACGCTGGATTTCACTACAACAAGTAAGAATCATTCAGCAGCTGGTACGCATCCTGTCTTGCCCATTGAAAGCCACTCAGTCGGAGTTGTGATCAAAACAGATGGACTGGCAACTGTGAACAGGTAGTGAATACTGTCCCAAAATGTGCAGTGCGGGTCACAAATGACAGCAGCAAACCATGTCTTTTAGGGTTTGTCTCCACAAGCACTTCAAGACACGTAGTTTAGCGATCACGAAGTGGAACACCCAACTCGAAGATCGCTCAATAACTTTCTGCAGATTGCGTGATTTATTACCGGAATACCTACAGGCAAACATCTTCTAGCTCTGCCTTGCACTCGCACATAATGCAGTGGTGGAAATGAGGCATGCATGTTGAATTCAGTTCAGCCCAATTCAATGAGAGTTGGTTAAAAAAACTATATTTTGGAGATCTTCTTCTGCAAAAGCCATATCTGCATTCATTCCATATCAAGTAAGAGGCATGAGCTTTTAGGACCGAGATTATAGTTGACTTAAGGATATCTGTCTGTTGAAGAATACAATCGTGAAACGCCGAAACGCAACTCTAGGTATCTGTTCTTTCGTTTAGACCATGTATAATTTGCTTCTGTCTGCTAATCAAAACTGAACAAAGTGGCACAACAACTTCTGCATGCTGACAGTCGTACTTATCCACAAATTAATTATTCTTGATTAATCATCGGCTCGTAATTGACGCTGCCCGCTTTGATAATCGTTAATTTCCGCCAGAACAACTGCATGTAACGGGTACTTTTCACCAGGAATAAAAACAGCCACTGTAAAATCCAATAAAATTCCATTTCACCGACAATATACAGTTTGTATTAAGGTGACTTTCGAATGCAGCTAAAGCAATGTAAAATGCTCAAATTCGGTAACCTATATACTCGTAAAATCAGTTTTTTTTAACAACGCAGACAGTTTAGGCGTACAACAACGAGGTTGTTTCCTGTGCACTCAATCCCTCACTGAATTCTGTCACACTAGACTAAAGTCAGCAATAATTCAAGCGCATTTCTCAAGTGAACACAACTACTTTCATGGAGGTCAGCTGCACACAACAGCCGGAAAACACAATTCATTCTTTCATCGACAGTTGTTGCGTGACAAAATACAGGACAAATCACATGTCCAAAAATGAGATTTATGTGTGTGTGTGTGTGTGTGTGAGAGAGAGAGAGAGAGAGAGAGAGAGAGAGAGACGGTTCATTAAGACAGGCCAAATCAGAATCGATGCCACCGGCGCTTGTGTGATCACAACGAAATTTGAGAAGGCTTATAAATCGCGCACACTAAGCACGACGAGCAAGTGAGTGATTGATAGCAATTTCTGTTTTGTTTCAATCCTGTTGGATTTACTGCCCTCACATGGTGTAAAATAATGAGGAGAGAAATCTACGGATTTCATAGCCAGCTAAAAAACCAAAGAAAATCTAATAGTAAAATTTCGTGTGGTAGCACGTGATTTATTCAGTTTCCCACAAAAAATGAAGTATGGCACGTTGAGCGGTGAATGTGTTTGCAGCGTCTCAACCCAATTACAAACATTTGAAAAACGACACCAATTAGCCGAGGATGCGGTGTCCAATACCCCAGATAGTTTGTTCTTTACAGTAGTTTAATAATGCAAGCTTGTACTGGTCTAAAAAGGTGCTAGGAGTATCACAATATGAAATTTTGAAAGTCGGAAGCATTGTCAAAGTTTCTGAAAATGGATGACAACTGCGCACTACCATAACTGTTGATTGAACCATTGTAAATGCCTAGAAAAGTAAAAGCAAGCCAGGGGGATACAGCCTGTGCCTCGGAATGGCGTCTCCATCATTCAGTCTCTCCTCTGGTAATAGAACAAAAACGGTGTCTTCGAGTGAGGCGTAAAACTACTTCCTCTAGTTAGACAGAACAAACTTGGAGCTGGGTTTCCATACGCTACTGTTAGAGTGAAAATAACTCACAGAAATACGCAAACCCCTATTGTAGCTACTTGTCTGCAACAGGTGAACAAAGTACAAAGCACAAAGAAGTACAAAAGCAACAACGAGCCGCACGAAACAGGCTCAGTCACGTGATTCAGCCGTGCATGAACCACCACGGCCACAAATGATTTGGTGGCTTCAAGGTCAAAGTGGGTCGGACAAACAAACGCTACTTCACATGCACGCACCAAACATAAAAGGAGGACGAAAGCTACAAACCGGAGCATAAAATCGCGGGGAATTTACAATATCTGAACAAAGGCGATGCGTCTGTTGTAAGAATTACCAAGTGTGATCTGATGCTAAAGGTATCTCATTCATGTCGTTCTCCTGAATGATCAGGTTGTAATGCCGTCATCTGCTGTTATGAAAAGTACTTACAATTCGAATGCATATGTAACCACCTACATCTTTCTGGTGCCAAAATCTCAAACTTATTATTAGAAGTGAATCATTGGGAAAGTATTGCAACCAATGGTTTTCATCCGGTTAACTGTTTTTGCTCAATGAGTGACCGAACAATTTAAGATTGTCATTTGTATTTGAGTCCATACACCTGCAGTTAAAACTGCCTGAGAATCTTGACACAATAAAATGGGCCGCACTTTTACGATTGAACTGTTATGGATACACTGATATGAGTCAAATGAGTCAGTCCCCTGTGGCGAGGAGTACTGGAAACTGACGAAACTGACGGAACTGACGGAACTGACGGTCATTAGGAGCAACCTGTTAAAGAGGGAGCTGATCCTGGTGGCGTGGTGAACATCAGTGCATATCTGAAAACAAAGACCCTGGCAGAACAATATGTTGTGTCGTTTGAAAGAAGTCGATTCGGAAGGAAAATATATCCTGTTGCAGATCAATCGCCGGGCAGTTGATGAGCTGACTTACTTTCTTGCTGAAGAAAACTGACAAAATCATCCTGGTGATCTGCACAGACGAATCCTGTTAAACCGTTCATATCGAATTTTTCGGGTGAGTTGACAGAAAAGCGGTAGATGAGAAAATGTATGGTTGTTCACTTACATTAGCATATTTTCACTGGAACTCAAACCCGATATTTGGGTACACAAAGTTTTTCACATATCTACTTTCCTATAATTGTGCGCTAACCAAAAGATCTTAGTTGCTCTACGTCTGTTTAAAATCGAATATTGGTTGTTCACGCATCGACATCAAAAACATTCTCAGAAGACTTCTGGACCAATAATACCTGTGGAAAATTCTCATTACTTCTCCCCGTGTTAAATTCATTCATTCAGATAACTTTTTTTCTCAGGTAAATTTCTGCCACAAACGTTGTCGTCACTCCAAATCAGGACCCGCTTGCTCTGGCCTGTATGGTCTTCAGCGACCTACAAATATCCATTTTCAGAAGTATGTTTGGTGGCGTCAGAACAATTTGTGACCAGAACTCTTCCTAAGTTTTACTCGAAGGACAACAACCGTCTCGTGGCACATACCAAGAACATTTTATTCCAAAAGCCAAACATAATCCCGTTAACTTGAACTGCCTTTGACTAGCACTTTAGAACATATGCTGTGATTGTGATTACCTGTACACATGCTCTCAAGCCACCTAACGTCTCCTTATTTGTTATCCAAGGTAGCCTCACAAAGAATGTACCAAAGGTTACCGCCGGAGTAAAGCACACAAACATGAGAGCAAGGTGGCGACTGGAATGTACCAAAGGTTACCGCCGGAGTAAATCACACAAGCATGAGAGCAAGGTGGCGACTCAGAGTCAACCTATTCTTGTTGATTTGTAAACCAAAAATTTTGTGTGTAGTACGCGACACAATCTTCTGGAAGCGAATAATATTCTTTCGGGCCATAAAACTGTCATGTAGAATTTCGACCAGCTAAGACCATAAGCCACTGATAAGTACAATAACCCAAAGAGTTTGAATACACACACTGTACCCCAGCGTCTGAACACAGCTCAGTAGGGTAACCGTCAATGACGCATACAATGAACAATACGATTCCCCAGAAAAGGAGGTTAGTGTAGCTGACGTTGTGTCTACTTCTGGACTATAACCCTGTGACACGAAACTTTTCGTTCTGTTGTGCCATTTCTTTACCCACCAAAGAAGTCACCAATCGTTAGCAGATGGTGAACTCCTTCGATGGTATTGATGTCTAATCTTCAGTTACAACAGCAGTGCCTTAAGGATTTGAGAGATAACGTACAGTATCATATGGCCTTAAACGACGCTTACCAATAGAAACAGCCTATCACTGATTCAGTTGCTTGAATAATGCATAACATTTTGGAACCCCTGGACGACGAAGTCAAACACACTCCCACCAATTCTTCTCACTTTTACAAGGTATTTGATTCATATGAAGGCCGTAACTTCCAGACGTTACCTGGAACCGATATGAATGAATTCCATCTTTCACATTCATACAACTATCTAATGATTTGATAAGGCCTCAGTTGAACTACCGCTGGTGGCGACAAACAATGAAGACCTCTTGACGAAACTAGCCTCATGTGTTCGTCTCAACGTCTGGCTGTCCCGCAAAAGGCGACTTCTCGATTTTAGTGAACTTGTACAGTATTTTGCAAAAGTTTCCATTCGTGATCGTGTACTGACAGCTGTGTACCTAATGTAAATAAAACCATCAACCTAACTACAAAAAGTTCGCTTTGGTGACCTTTGTGATGAAACAAATCATTTCTAATTTAAGAAATGCAGGACACCCGTGCCGAAAGGTCATCAGTCGAGGCTGATAAGAGGCAGATCTTAAACGTTTTATTGCTGCTGCTAGATGCCATCCTCTGCTAGTTGTTTCACTAAACTGAGGTTTCGGTGAACTGGAGGTAGTTTGATCAAAACATCCGATTTACTGAAGCTTGGTTAATCTGAATCTTTGGTTACCTGAATGTCGGGGAATCGAATTCGAGTATTCGACTGGTTCAGTAGTCAGTGCAGTGCAGACAGCCATTCGAAGAAACACAATGATGTTAAAGTTGGATAGTGCGAGACTGAATGGTGAAAATGACTATATAGCATAAAAACTGGACAGGAAAAATGGCAATCTTATCCATACTGGCAGAAGTGGTTCGATTCCAGGAGCTTCTACTTCCAGTGCCAATGAATCGTACCCTGAATCATTGTAGCCCGACAGATTGGCGAAATTGTACTAGATTTTCAAAAGCTTCGGACCTTCATTATCATAAGTCGACAAGCAATGTTTTCAAAAATTCGTGAGCCTTTCAATCAGATTGACCAACGCGCACTCTGGACAGATTTCTTGCAAGTTTGCATAGTCACTCGGATACTTTGATTAGTTAGTGCCGCTGCTGCAGTTAGTCTGTTTTTTTTTCATTAATTTGTGCGCGGGTTAGTGCAGTGGGCCAGGCAACAAGATGTAAAGTGCCAAGATTGTGAAAACCTTTTTGTGAAAAGTCATCTGAACAGAACAGAAGGAAGTTCGGTCGGACGCGTGAACGCCTCTTCAGTGATGAATGAAACAACCCCTCTGGTGCTTACAAATGCAACAAGTGAACACAAACAGAGAGGGAGGTTCTGATTTATGGCCTCATTTCCGGCATCGGATGTACTATTCTCAATAGTCCTTCTAGTTTTCAAAGCAAGCACCCCCTGTTTTATGGATAATTCGGGGTATATCCATTAGAGTACGTCTAATAGTTCCACATATGAAGTTATCGAAAACACTTGAAGTGGTAGTGTTTATTTACACCCGTCCTCGGGTGCAGCTAATCACTCTCCGTAAAATACACAAGTCGGTGGTTCAGAATTCTGAAACGAGCCATTTAGTTTCCAGCGCCAAACAGGGAATTCCTTATTAATTGCAGTCCCGTTTATCCGCCTGAAGCCACACGTCTATTTCTTCAGTATTCTACCATAGTGACGCCTTCCAGATCTACCACGAAGCACCGAATGTACACACGCATGACCTAGGTAGCAAACTGTGACGTAAACACGTTACTTCACCTTATGGCCTGGTCTTCGTTTGCCAAAGTAGATTTTATGCGCACTTATGAGTGACCGCTTGCGCTGGAAATACGTACTACTCATTACATCCAGTAAAAAGTGTGAAAGTAGCAGGTAGATGAATATCCATCCACCAAATACGTACCTCTGGCCGAGTGAATCCTAACCTGTGGATCCCGCTCGCCAGAGAGTCAAATTACAGGCCTACTCAGTCTCTGTATAAATAGCCTTCAGGATTCAATAGAAAGAAGAACCGACTGGCTTTTGAATAAATCGATAATCAGCAATAAGAAGTTCTTCATTTTTCTTTGCAACATTGGCCCCTACTTTGACGGTAGATCTGTAGACGGATGAATCAATGCGGATTAATTTTATGTCTCACATCCTGCTTTTCCCTATCACTATGATTTAAAACGGACTAAATGAGCTCTTTGTGCTCCAGAATGACTTTGTGCAGCTTGTCTGTTCTGTGCACGAAACCAACTGGTATGCTTTTTTACATCAGGTAATTCCTAGTGCCCTGGATTCCCTGCCCTTTCTGCTCTGTTTATGGACATTCCAGGTATTGTATGCTTCATTTATTTTCAGCCTTGTGCAAGTGAGCGAAAACTTGTGGCACCAATTTTGTTGAATAAGCCCCCCCCTGGTTTGAATTTTCGATGTCAAAACGAGCCCTAATTTCTAATTTTACCTCATTGTTGCGTTGGAATTCTTCGTTGGCCTTGCAAAGTCTTGAGCCTTCTGAGCACAGTAGTTCCGTGTACGGTGTTCATCCGGTCGATCTGGACTGGTGACCATCCATCAGGAATATTTTGAACAAAGTATGACAACCGGCTCACTACTCACAATATTAAGTGTGCTTTTGTTTCTTTACTGGTGAATAAATCAATGTAAACCTTCATAAGCCTGTGGTCGAAATAACTCTCCATTTACTGCATATGCATGACGGGTGATCCAGACACGCTTTAGCCAGCTCAAATTTACCACCTGACTTGTTGACTACTCACTTTGCCTTTTATTCGAACCGGATCTTTTGTAAAAATGCATCTTTTGGTGTCAATATATGAGTAATCATACAAAAGACAAAAGGACTACATTTGCCAGGTTTGTTATTCTTCAATTGAAAACAACTGATTAAATGGAAGTACTTTTGGAGAACCAACACCAAAGTGTACACGGTCGACGCATAATGGGCAGTCGAACAAGGAATCAAAGGTCTGGCGGAATTCCCCCATCATATGAGGCATATTTGTTCAGCTGAAGTGAGGCACAATGTCCTCATAGAATCAAACCTAGGTTTGGGCTATCTTGGATGCATACTCAGCGACAAAATCACTCTGCGTGTATCATCCTAAGCCACTTGGGTGCGATCTCTGATAGTTTTTATCTCTGTTATCCATCGATTTGGAATTGTCGCGGTTTGCTCAGTGATGTTCTATCATCACCTACCAGTATGATAGACCTTTATTTAATATTCCCAAAGAAGTAGATGAGGAAAGTTTCCTTGACGTACAAAGAAATGGAAATGAGGAGTTATCGGATAAGGTGTGTGAAGCCGTCACTCCGTCTTATCCCGATCTTGCAAGGACTCCCGCTGTTATTTGACGAATGCATTGCCAAGTGCACACTGGCTCCAAGCACAATCGGAAAGCACTTAGCCTCCAAGGCACATCGAACAGAAAGGAATGCATTAAACAATCGTACCGGGAAAACCACTTAGTAAACAATCAAGTGAAAACGCGAAAGCCCGTGTATGATAGGCGGTAATGTTTTGGGCTGGGAAGTCTGTTGGTATAAGCATGTGATGCATCCTCAGATATAAGACCAAACGAAAATCTATTTTCATGACTTCTAAGCTGCACGAACTTAAGTTGATTGTTAATCAGTAGTGTTGATTTTAGAAAAGTTCTTCTCGTCAAGTCCAAACTGAGTTTCACCGCATACAGATCTTTGTTGATAAATCACCATTTACTCTTCTCTTGTCTTCGCAACAGGGGACAACTATCAATCATCCGAACTGGTCAACTTACAGCTGTCAGCCAATGTTACAAACGAACGAAAAAGTTACTAGTAATGAGAAAAGCCCTCGTGGTTCATCTTTTCTGTACAGTTCCCCAAGGATTGTGTTCTTCATGAGATGACGCTGCTTGTAACATTGACGCAACAAGTCATATCAGGGAATGTTGAAGTTGCATGATATACTTTCGTTCAGTGTTTTGTGCACTATACTCATGTCCGCTGTTGTTGATACTGACAATAAGAACGAGGCTGTGGATAGTGAATATGGTTGCATGAATCTATATTATATCGTAGAAGGGTAGACGCAATTTAAACGATCAATTTGAAGTTGTGTCCGTACTGATCCGTTGTTTCAAAGTTTTACGGGAAAAAGTACCTCGCTTAATATAAAACAATTTTGAAATAAACTGATCATGTAAGGCAAAAAAGCCAAATGATCTGATGAACTTATTTCTGGTTGAGTTCTGTTCACTGATAAAATGGAGTTTCGTGAAATTTTCTGCGCATACTAGGAGTTCGAGCTTAGGAAATATCAAGGCAGCTTATGTTTTTGTGAAGAAAATAAAATTTTTAAGTAAGATCAGAAGTGTTGGTATGTCCCCAAAAGTGCCACATACGTTAAGGCATGGTTCAGACTGGTGCAAAATAAAATGCATATATGTATATATATAAATATATACATATATGCATTATATATACGCATAAATTAGGGCCTTGACAAGGACGCGCTTGGCAATGGTTGATTTGTGATCAATATGATCTCAGACAGAAACACTCTCTTTCTATAATATGACTCCATTAGCATTTAGCACACGGTGTTCACGAAAGAATCATACAGTTGGAATAATTACTGAACAACAACTTGCAACGTTGTTCAAAGGTTAAAATTCACCTTGTCTGGATGGCAAGTAAGGATGAATCTTTTGGTTGTTTCAGAATACAGTGAGATTTTTATCCTTTAAGCCGAAATAGCAACTTTCGACATCAGTCGACAAAGCTGAGCAAGCAGGTTGGGAAGAGAACCTTTTCTGAAGAATACCTCAGGTTGCAGTGCCCCAAAATCCTGCCAAAATGTTAGAAACTGTTATTCCATTTATAGATTAGGAAACCGCAAAGGATAGATACCTGGAAGCTGGCCGACAAGTATGTAGATGCAGTGGTGTCTGGACCATACTTTTCACTGTGAAACTGAACAGCGGCTGGTCCCATCTTGAAGCTGTCAAATTCACTAGATTATATCTGCCAAGTGTATAACACTTGAAAATGGTGTCTTGGAGTAAAATGTGACGAACAAGAAACATTGCTCCGACCAGTTTAGAACTGGTTAATTTTCCCTACTACAGACAAGCATGGCCTACTACTTTCGATTGGACAATGTACAAGATGCAAGGGAATCAAAAAGCTAGCCATGATATACGATTCCCGAGAAGCCGAATTTAACGACGAAGTAAAAAAACAGTGGGCCTTTTTGCAGTAGAAACAAACTTGACCTTGGACGTCTTCAAGAATCTGGAATCAGAAAGTTATTCTAGAAGAGCATGCAGTTCGCAACTTTAGTGAGTATTTGACGCGGCAGACGAGTTATCAGTTGTGTGGGTACTGTGGCTTCGTAAATTTTATTCCGTAGTTGAGAAAGGAAATATCCTAACAAGCCTACTGACAAAATGATCACAATCTACCCGAGCTTCAAAATGTTAAAACTGAAAAGTTAAAAATACCTGCTAGGAGTTCAGGTGTTGAAAACGTAAGTTTTTCGTCGTCTTAAATCACTTCAATATTTTTGGCTTTTCAAAAAACAGTTCGCGGAACAAACAATCACAGTTAATGAAACTCCGGGCGAGCATCTTTGCTTTTTTCCAGACATACATAGGGCAAGAATTCGATTCGATCCATCCCTTGCACACATGCATGCATGTCGCGAAAAAAATAACCTGTAATAACTGAACAAAGTTTTGCATTAAAATCAGTCTACGATCGACAACCAGTCTACGGTGAACTAAGGCATGAAAGTTCTTGTGTGTCTAGTGATTCTCTCCGGTGATCAATAACTTTCCTCGGGTTTGCCGGATTTGAGACTCTTATGACTAGATTGCTTTTTAATTACATGTCTGTCTGAACATAACTCCATTCTAATCTGACACTTCTGCGGACGGTAATTTAGTCGAAAAATCAGACGAATTCGGTCAAATTAGAGAGGTGGGAAAGAAACCGACCGTGGAACGGCCGATCTGTAGCATCTCTCATGTGAATTCTGGTATCTTACTAGGCAGGATACTGTTGAGCCAAATTTTAATGAATTAGACCGAATATTATGGCGTGATAAAACTGGAAAACAAAGTATGTGACTGGAAAAAACAACTCCAGAATCCCTCTGTTGTCATTAGATTAGGTGAGTCATCCATTAAGACATTTGTGCTGCGAAGCTTCTGAAGACGGCCACGGTTCAGGTTATAAAAAAAACACCCCTTTCAGTATTTTATAGTCTGATTCTATTCAACCGTACAGGCTTCGAAGTTGAACTGTGTCCTGTTCTTGGGCATACTGAAAATCATTCCTTTCTTGTGTCAGCTGTCATCCAGTGAAGAATATATCAAGCTAGGTTGCATTCAAACTCCTCAATATTTTCACGTCGTCAGTCCCATTGGATATGCGGAAAAACCTTTATCAGTCACAAACTTTGACGACCCCTCAGCCAGGCTACCTCAGAAGGTACACAGGAGCTGATGTTTCACGTTTCAGGAGTGACTTGTAACAATACTGTAAGAATACAGTGCATTCACGTCGTCTTCTGGCGAACTACTGCAAGCGAGTTCTGTGTTTTCCTCCATAAAAGGTAAATACGGTACAACTTCATAGTGGTTTTGCATGGCCTTATGTAAACTATCTGGTCCGCTATTGTATGCTGCCCACCCTGCCAAAATTCTGGTCCAATATGCCAGCTAAATTCCGCCTCTCACTGGATTATTGAAAAAACAAAAGGTAAGCTGATTAAATTCGATTAAATTGATTAAATTAAGCTAAGTAAACTAAAAAATCAAACTGATCAACAGTACTGTCCGTAGAAAAGTTCACTTTCTTTCTTGACTCATTCTCATGCCTGTCATTTGGTTATTTAAATAAATTTAATGTCTCATTCTTCACTTGAATTGACTTGCAAAAAGTTGCAAGTTTTACTGCGATTTTGCTCTCCGTGAGGAATTCAAACAAATTTTTAAAGGTACCCTTTCTGCAACTTACACTCTATTCAACATAACGATACTCGAACAAATTTCAATGCAAACAAGACTATCTGGGCTATTCAAACCGGTCTCCAAATTTCGCTACTCCTTGGAGAGACTGTTTACCTTTGCTGACTCGCTTTTTTTGTTTGTGCAATAAAATCCTTTATTTCTTCGTAAACAAACTACAAACTGCTCGGAGTTTATCTTGCTACATGCTTACCCACTGTGTTTTCATTAGTGATTATGGATTTTTTACCAAGAAAAACTAATCGTTTGAGCAAAAGGCTGGGCAGATAAAGCTAGACGGTGGCTAAAAATTAAAAATCTAACAATCCTGGGTTAAATGGTTCCCCGCAATTCGAAATGCAGGTCGCCGTGGCCTATCCTGTAGAACGTGGTAGCTTCAGATCGAACTGAATAGCTTGACATGAAGTTCTGGCTCTTCCAAAAATCTGTGATACATCAGTGCTTACAGCTCAAAGCAAACCAAGGTGACGCACCGATTATTTTGGATGTGCTGTCTCCTTCCCACTTTGCCTGATGATTTGCTAATACACCCTATTTTTACGTCAGACGCTTGGAATTTAGCAGGCGGAGCTCCAAGAGTGAGCTGTGTCATCTTTGGCCCCATTGCAAAAACGTTACTTCTACCAGATATTTTGAAAAGAAAGTTATCCATTGAAGTGACAACAATGCTTGGGTGGAGCAAAATCTTGCAATATGTTTGTGGACACTAACGCTTTGATGTTGACAGGGTGGCATTTATTGTGTAATCCGTGCCTTAGAGTTAGCCCGAAACAGTTAAATGGTCAATTTACCGTTTGTTTATCAAAGAGGTCTTCACTAAACTCAGATGAGGTTAGCTAACAATAACACTTTCCTATAATGAACATGAATGTGGTGCTACTAGTGTTTTGGACGACTACCTTACTGCAAGGGCTTCTTACACCAGACAGAAATTTTTCCCGCTCTCTATCACCCCCAGTGTTCTTCAGTGGGATATTCAGTTCCTTCATTGTTCACCAGGGATATCCAGCATCCTTCATTTCCCCGGAATTTTACTGCTTGCAAATATGCGGAAAAGTTGGTAGCCTGTTACCCACTGTCTGGTACTTCGGGAGTGCTTTCACTATTTTCAAGAACCGAGCTTATTGGTGATTCATTGAAATAAATTTACAAAGTTCTTTAGATGTGTCTTAATCGCCGGGGCTTTGTTTTCACGCCTCAAATGATTTTGAGTCTGCGACCAAGCTACTCTCAATTCTCATTTTGTAAAATAATAGTTTCATCACAACCTGGTCTTAGAGTGTTGAATCATCCTTCTCAAAGTGGGAAACATTCGTTGTAATGCATCATGATCAGGGCACTCTTCAGAGCTCGAGGTGGCTCGGGGGTTAACGCGCGATCTTAATGACTGACAGGCCCGTGGTTCGAGCCCGACCACTGCATCTCTACTTCTATCTGGCTTGGGCAACCTGGAAGTATCTTGGCCCTTCCTTCCGAGTGGCTTCCTTTGGGTGGCATGGCAGCAAGGCACCAAAAGGGGGCTGCAGTTTAACCGCCACTGTTATTATCATAAGTGAAACACCCATCCGCCCTGCACTAGCCCGTCTGTGGGATTTTAACCACATGCATTCACTCATAGTGACTTCATTATTCACTATTTTCTCAAAACTGAAAACAAACGGCTTTTCTCGAATTCTTATCTGAGTGCGGCCTGTGAAACACGCATTATCTGTGTGGAATTTGTTATCTCTAAAAATCCTACTAATCCCTATGAACCGTGGATTCCTCGACTTTTCGGTTCATTGTCTCTCTCAGCATTTCACACACGACATCAAGGTTCCCTAATTGCACATTCATTCCGCGCCCTTTTCAGTAGGGACCTCTTCGAAAAGAAGTCACGGTCCTGGGAATTAAACATCGGCATTCTGTGTTATGTGTTGTTTTCAGTGTGATCCCTTAGAAAATAGACCATATTCGAGTGAATTTCAGTGCCCCTTTAACCCGCGTGGCCTGTCCTAGATGATTTCTGCATTGAATTAGTGGCTAAGGTGTTGTGTACCTGTCCTAGATGATTTCTGCATTGAATTATTGGCTAAGGTGTTGTGTGTGTTTGGTGGAAGCATTCCAAAATAGGCTTACCATAACTGGAGGTTACAGTCAGAAAGGTTCGAGATCTCAGGGTTGGAATTTGTAGTCTCTTTTGAAAGATGTATGTGGGCCTCGCTGAAAGCTGTTCTGCTTAATGCAACTTCGAAAACACCGTAAACGAAGCTTAGCAGTTTCAATTAATCAGGTCGCGTAAAAAATATTCGTTGGTGCAAACAATGGTTTTAACAAAGATTTTAACCCGTTCGATATATTAGTTGATGCTTCACCCATCTTTTCTAAAAATACCATGCAAATGTGGGGTTTTTCATATCCAAGTCAACGAGGCAAGACAAAACTGACTAACTGAGGCATTGCTGCATGTACAGTCGGGAAGATATAATGCCCTGTAACACAGTGAAAGATGATAGAAAGTGTTACAAAAGCAAATTAAACAGGACTGGGAACCGTGTTTGTCAACTTTCACTCTGAACAGTGACAGTTAAATCTAAAATTTAAAAGCCTGAAAGTCAGTATTTAAAATAAAAAAATTAACTAGGCGTGGATATATGACTTACGTTGCTTTGGAGCAGGCGTTTCACGCCACTGATCACAAAGAACAAGCCGTAAAATTAAATAGGCCTCCACACTTTGAAATCCCACTAGTTGCAGTGAATTCCTCAGGCCATCTAAAATGTAACAATCTTTTTAACCGATTTTCCCCAGTTTTCACACTGAAGTTAAAAACTCCAAACTGAAAGTATTGTAAGTTTTTACCTATGGAACCTCAGATGATTTTTTTTACTAAAAACCTACTTAACTTGATTTGATTTCAATTAGGTCTTCACGAAGATCGTTGTGACCAGCTGGGACGGTAGATATGGATATTTGAGGTTGATTGCTAGTTTTGAAGACACACTTGGCCTACTTGACGGAAAAATGAAAAATCTATCCTGTCCTATTTTCATGTTTTAGGTATGCATACACTTCTCTGCAAACAAACAAATTCTGCCATGCAACTTTGTGTGCGGATACCATCTCGAAATCACCTTCAGTAAGAAAGCAAAGTTGGAGAAAATGTCTTAGGGTTTCATAACACGCTGGCTACCCTGTTTCTTGATATATTTACTATTAACGGACTAAAAAACATTAGCTTTTTACCTTGATACGATGCCGCTCTTATGTTTAATAAAAGCATTTTAATAACTCGCGAACAGGTTGACCAGTTAGTGAACTAATGCGTACACATAACTCGCGAATTTTCTAAAAAAGATGGTAGTTTGCACTAGAAAACTACATCAAACACATGCGAAATCGAACACTTGCAAAGTAGGTGAGACAGACGTGGCACTCAAATGAACCTCTCATGTGTGATCGGATGTGCAGCAGAGGAACCGTCATTGTTCAAACTACCATGAGGTTTATACTTCGTACGACGCTGTCTGTGAGGTGGGCAAACACTTTTCAACCATCCACCATCAATTTTTCCCTTTTGGATGTATGATATAAACGTAACCCCAGATTTTTAAACTAGACGAAGACGGCCTTCAGAGCTACCAGATGCTGTTTACGAGCCATATAAGCACAGGCAGAAGAGGATGAATTCACCAACTCAACCCCGCACTGACGATGTCACCTCGATTGGTGATGAAACGTTTGCAATTCAACTGCCGAGCTCGGCGAACAGAGCAGCAATCAACCTTATTTAGTCCCTGAAAGCCAAGGTGGATAGATGTGGAATTAAACGTTTGTTTGAAAATTATGACTAAAATGAAACTTCATTTGGCCTCTTGTTTATGACATTCTTCAACCGAATATGCTATGGAAATACTGCCTTATTCAAGGTGTCAGAGACTGTATAGCGTTCGTACGTGTAGTTTGATATCAAGGACAATTTACGAGCAAATGTCTAGAGTACGAATCATTTTCCGCTATCTCGGCTTGCTAATAAGTAAATCGGATTATTACGGGTTATGAAAATTTACGACGTGGAGGATTTCAAATGCGTCTAAAAGCCTGTCTAACTTTGTTCTTAGCCATCCCTATGCATACGGTTGAACGTGCCCTTACGATAATATTGTCTGTACTGAGTTAGCGTTTGAGTCTAAACTTTTTTGTCTAGAAGGTACAAGAACTTCATTAGTACGTGCAGACGAACAGCTGTTTCTTTCTTGAAACGAACAACTGATTCTGTAACTTTTACATGCGGGTGAACATACCGCTTAGCATTTTGAAGTGTAAACTGACTGGAGGCTGCGTCCGTTATGTCACACACACAAATAAATCTCACAGAGAGATGCCGCCATCAATCATTTACATCACCTTTATTGCTAATAGGAATTCAATTCTCAATGCCGTCATATTTATGTGCATTGAAGTTGCTGTCTGAGGTGTGGTCAGATGTTAGCAGAACTTGTCTAATGTGACTGGTCCAGTTCCTCGCTAGACTGGTCATTAAATCTACTAGAATGGATCGTGATTTCTGTTAGAGTGATACCTGAATAGCCCCCGAGTTAGGCCTGTATGTTTCATTCGATTTTGCCTCTGTGGTAATGACCCAATTACGACGTACAACACCAGAGAACATGACAGAATAGCTGCTTCCCAGATTATACGCAACATGATACGTACAATGAAACCACATCAAGATCCACAAATGAAAATGTACCGGTCACATCAGGGGAGCAAATGTAATATTTAACATACGAACCAGATAGTCTGATACGGTGACACCCTCCGTGGGAGACATAGACACCTTCAAAATAATAAACAGGTGGTCGGTCAAGCGAAGTCAAACGTTCCTCCGGTCTATTCGAGAGTGATGCACACTAGGAAGTGTCCCTGAAACTAACCGAAAGAAATCGAGCCGAATCTAACCAATGTGCACCAGTCATTACAAAAACAAACAAACAGACAGACAAATGGACGAACAAACAAACAAAACCAGTTAAAGGACTCTATATTCGACCGCTGTGTGATGCATTGCTGCACTTTTGGAACTTTTTAATAATCCACTGCCTAAATCATGACTGAAGTTTTTTGTTGTACCACCTTTCATATTATGAATATTATGAATAGGAAGCTACTATTCCCAAGTATATTACCACCATTCTTTTTTTCGGATGAATGAGCAATTCGGTAAAAAACACCAGCAATTTGCAGAGTGGGAACGAACTTTCCATGGACCGCTTTAGACAATTCGTTTTAATCATTTAACAAGATATGATTGACTGCTAAATCAGGTGTTTATTACGACTGGTTTACCCAGCCTTGGTTTAATCAGTTTAGTTAGGGACGGAATTCTCACCTGCGTAGCCTCCACTGCTTTCAATGTTGCGGTGTACACTTCCCGTTCACTGGGTGCCTATTTCGGCTGGGCGTCGTATTTGTCTCCGGATCCTAATAAACTAGTGTCGCTTCTGGAATTCCCCGCCTTTGGAGATGTAGTATGGACCATGTCTTGGTACAACTTAGTGGCAGACTTCAGAAGCCAGTGTATGTCTGTTCCCTGAGTCTGACTACATAAACGCTCTCATTCCCCGAGACATACATGGGGAACTTACCTGCTAACAACACAGTCACTTTGTCCCTTTGTATTGGCCCACTCCTCCGTGTGTATTTTTACCTCACCATTGTGATAATTGGATTTCTCTCTTTCCGATAACCTGAGTGTGAAAACAGTTTGAAAATTTTTTTAATTCCAGATTTTTCGGCAACTCATCAACTTGAGTTCTCAGTCAATGTTATGTATTAGTAGAATTTTTTAACGGCGCAAAAAGTCCTCCCTTCATTCTTTGGCAGCACACAAGCAGTTTGGGTCGCATCAGTTAGCCGCAATCCCCGAAAAAGAGCGCCATTAACGAGAGAGTCAGCTGGGATTCAGGTGAGTCGCCCATGCTAACGATTTCCGGTGTGCGAAAGGACGCGTTTTTCGGATCTTTCCTCCATTGTTCATGATGGCCACGTCAAACGTCAACGTAATTAGCAGCTAACTTATAATTCACATCTAATTAGATTTTATAAAGACGTGGAAACCGAATGTTGGGCACTTCAACTTTTCAGTAGTTAACGGGACAAGCTGCTATCAGCCTGTCATTTGTAACCAACCACACTTTCCTGAAACATATGAGAATGAGGAGATTTGGGGGGGACAAAGAGACCTTGTTAATTCTCTGACACTCATTACAAATAAACACCAAGCTGATGGCTACTCCAGGAAGATATTTTCCGGATGGACACGTGAACAAAATTCTTTGAACCCATCACAACGGCTCCAACTGGCACGTTGTCGTGCTTTAGACGCGCCCAGGGCATTGTCTGGTCCAGGATTCGTGTCCATGCACGAACGCACACCCATTAGCTCTGTGTCTAAAACAGCTGAGTATGACTGACAATTTCCTTGAGAGTCGTTTAGCTGTACGCAGCCAAGAGGTGGTCGTGGACAACTTGGTTACCGAATTCATCAGCTGATATCAGCATATGCTATTCAGACTTTCAAGTTCCTTACCGCGTCTTCGAGATTCAACTGCAAGACTCCTCCATACAGGTCAGTATTTCGCATCTGCATTCAATTCTACGTGCATATCTTACTCATGATTATCTAGACTATTCCAACCAGTGGCTCAACTACATCCAGATAACAGGTGATAGGTCGGTAAAATCACAAGAGTGACAAAAGTTTACGAGTAGGCGCGGAAGTAAACAAGTCAGTGACTCAACAAACCACTTTGATGCCAGTACACTTGTGCATGGGCACCCTTCCTGTTAGTTCACAACATTTATTCCTGTTGGCCCAGGACTAACATATTTACAGAAAACGTCAGTTGATGTCCATATCCATGCCTCCCCAATACAAACAAAATAAAAGTTGGTACCAGAACATGGCAACAGTACTAAGCTACTAAGTAACCGCCGCGATTGGCCCTCTGGCTCCGGAAGTCCTGGAATTTTCTGGCACGAAAATCACTTGGAAGAATTTGTCCAGTTGCAGGAGGAAGAACATCACGTCATCAGCATGGAATGGGTATTTCATCATTAGTTGCTGTTCGGCTTCATCCGATGGCTATTTAGAGCACATAATCAGCTCCATTTAATTTGCTTGCGCCTTTGAATTCGAAACCTAGACTGTAGGCTAGATGAGTCGTCTCTCTCTGCTCAAAAATTTGGCAACGATATCGCTCAACTATGCGTGCATGCAGACTACTGCGATGAGTGGTGCTGAATGTTTACCGACCAAAAGGAAAAAAACGAAGAAACAATGGGGCAGAAGGTGGGTGTGATCAAGATAATTTTCTATTTCCACTCACAATGCGAGCATACACGGAACACGGAAAGTCTGCGGTCTAGATTTCAGTATTTCAGATATTTCGGGCGTGCTACGGAATCCAAGGTTTAATACGATACGATGAACAAGGCAAAACGAATCAGAATGTGTTTTTTTTTGTAACTTGAAGGTTATCGTGGACAAGTCCAACGAATTTCTTGAACAATTTCTTGAACAAACAACCATGTTTAGTTGGAGAATATTCGTTCCTTTCGTAATGTCCAGCTGTGTCATATGTATGCTGTCCGGGAATGTAAACATTGCCAAAATACCATTCTAAGTTCAGCGAAATTGGACCTCAGACTAGTGAGAACTGCATAATCCTAGCAGCCTACAAACCACTGTCGCCAACAACTCGAAGAAATTATTTCAAGAGCTAAACAAGGCAGTCTAGTACCCAGAGTAATGTAAGATATCAGCGACAAGTGAGGTAAGTTCCACAAGCCCGAGTTGTGCAACCTGCCTACACAGTGCTATGCTGTGAAAATTCACTTATGTTCGGGCGCGTTATCAACAGAACCAGGGAACAAACAACCGTGTGATTAGTTTCTTCCGGACTGACTTTTACTGCGTCAATTTTGCGATAGCAACTCACACTGATGCACACAGACATAAGTACAACTTCTCCTGATCAAGTGATCGCGTCCTTTCCCCCGCCCATCCGTGTGCGATATTCCCGAAAACGACTTTAGATGCAACTGACGAACTTTAGAAATGAAAAAAAACGAAGCGCAGCTGTCTGATTTGTGACTGGATCTAATCAAAAGGATGGCGGCTGTATTTTAGTGTTTTTCAATGCATAGACAACTAAATGCATAAACGAAAGAAATCCGACAAATTGTATTTTTTGCGTCATGGTTGGACTGTCAAATGGTTCACGTTGATTGGTCCGTTCACTAATGCCTAGACAGAGAAGACAGGCGCATTTCCAGCTCATTGTTTTCTGACTGATGACTGACAACTTAGCCTACATTATGAGGTTGTTTGAAAAGCATAGGAATATACAAAAGGCCCACTTTTTCAGAACGCTAAAATGTAAATACAATAGTACATTTGAAGGAAGGTATGACTTTATTCTGTAGCACAATATTACTATAAAAAACTAAAACCCACACACGGATGACACGCAGAATTAGGAAACAGGCGTTTTTTCCCCACAAGCACAAACATCTGGCACGGTAAAGATGCCAATCCTGTTCTTCTCATCACTACCAGCTTTGCATTCTTTCGTTCCCCGAGTTTATGCATCCACTGCCAAATTAAGGTCGTTCACAATTTAGACTCTGCTGTAAACATTTCTTTGTCACCAAGGGAACTAGTGAATTCCGCCCGCGAAACGCGGTTATCTGGACCTCGTAATTTAATCTGCGATACCTACATTTATGTCAGGCTCAAGGGCATTCTTACGGTTGCCTGCTCACAAGCCTATTTATGTACGCCTATTGATTTGCCCTCAGCTCTCTTCTCTGTCGCCTTGCAAGGCACACAAAACCATGCCAGGAATCATTTGGTAGGATGTCCTTGAAGGTGCAGTGATATATATCCATTCAATCTTTCTACCCCACACGGAGAAACAAAAAACTTTCTAGAAGGTTCTATGGGAAACTCGCTGCGGCCTGCTTCCCGAAAAGTGTTCCGGAGCCGTTGTATCCTGGTCTGTGCATATGAGACCTATTAGATGGTACTAGCTCCATTATGTATTCCAGAGTGCCAACCTTTTCATGCTATGCCTTAAATTCGCAATTTCAAGGGTCGCCGAATTCTCATCAGTCATACATCAGTTCACATTAATGTCCTTTAGACTTCTTGCCCTCCGAAGAATTCACACTTAATGCCCACCAATGAATGTAAAACTCATCGGCCTGTAATCCATGAAAAGTTAAAACAGCTGAAAGCCGCAATGCTAACAGTTCGTTTGTTATCACCAGACGCAACTTATAAGACAGCTGTAGCAATAGTCAGCATAGAGGAATGACACTGTTTAACCAACGAGTGAAAGCAAGGGATAATTCCCAGTTAGACAAAAGCTTCCGACTAACGACTGAGCATTATTTGACTGTGAATACTGGTGACTACCATGTCCAGTTCAGGCGCACAAATGTGGTAGACGTCAAGCGTCCGGAGCAGCTTAGCTTGTAGAATGCCTGAAAGCCAAGCCGGAAGTTGTCGTTTTGTACCCACCCTTAGACCTGTTCTTTTGCTCACACAAGATGCACCTTCACATCAAATTTTAAAACCCCTGAATGCATCACGCGAATTTAGGTTCTCGTTTTATAGTCCCCAAATCCCCATATCAAACCAACCCCGATTAACTGACTGGACAACACTAAAAACACTGACAACCTTTGGTGATAGGTCCATAAGTTAGTGTACTAAATCGTTATGAAACCCAAACGCATTTGCATGAGGGAGTGTCCCATGTAGAAAGCTCATCCATCAAATGAAGGATCGGGGTTTTGTTGTTCTGCTGGGCTTGATTGGATGGCTGTATAGAGAATTCTAAGCCTCTTGAGTATGTATCTAAGCGTCAACAAAGTCAACAAAAAGATGGAGTTCTTGGACAGGACTCGAACCCGCGACCTCCCAACTACCGGACTGGTGCACTTCCATGTGCACTTGAGTTCACATTGACTCTCCACACCTCTGTCAACAGACGCTGTCCCTCAGTGACACTAGTGAGCCCCCCTCCCCTGCGTTTTTTTACAGTGGGCCAGATGACGACATTACTCATACAATAAAGAGGCCTTGGTTCAGAGTTGGCTCACCGTTCAAAAACTTCGCCTTTTCGCTTGCACTATGTGTGCCTGCGTTTTTACTCCACATCCCTCTTACAACAATTCGGTGCCTCGTTTCTATCACGTGATTTTTATGGCATGCTTCTGTACTCAAGTGTTCATTACTTTAATTCGTTTTTCGTAGTACCAGATAAATTTGAAACTGTTGATACCGACTTCAACTATGTAAACAAGTGCAAATCTTTAATGGAAACTTTCAAACTCCGTTTTTACGTGCAGAAACCAAGTGCACTTATTCCATATAGAGTGTTCCACTGGAAGTTTGCCGTTAAGTCATTTATGAAACTTTCGGAGTATATTTCTCGTTACCAGTGTTGCTGCAATTTACTCGCTGAAGGGCTAATTTAGCTAACATCAACAGAATTACCGGAACCTAATCGGTACTGAAGTACTCGTGGAGAGCAGAACACAAAGTAAACAAGGTTAAAAATTCATTCTATGGCACACTAACGAGGATAGATTAATAGATGGCTTTTAACTATATCCCAAATATGGGTCATCCAGATTAAACGACCTCCCAAATGATGTAACGCAAGCATTGTATACATGACAGAGGATCAACACAAACGCAGTGACGATTGCTGCTGCTTTAGACCAATCGGTGAAAGCTACTGAACCAACGAAAGAGAACGTGATGAATGAATAACTGGGATACAAAGGGTATAACAACAAGTTCATGGGTCAAATCTTCACTTATCGCAGCAATAAATTTACACACAAGAGGAAACCCTGGCTGACCTTTTTCACTACAATGCCTAAAATCTCGGGATAGATGACCAGAGTTTGGTAAGCAAGGATCGGATATGTGCACACGCGGGTGAAAAAAAGGATTGAAAAAAATTGGCTGGATTGGTTGAGAAAATTCTCTTTCTGCACTAGTCATCCTGTTCCTGGTGCACCAACTACAGTCAACAAGATAAACCAAGGTGAATGAAAGCACATGCTAAAATCAGTGAATCTGTATGACTAGGTCAAATCGGGTTCAAAACTTTTATTCAGATATTTTTCAGAGGTTTTCATCTATGCAGATAAGAAAGACGAGTTAAATAATAACCTGAGAATTCAACTCAGACAATCCCGTGCACACAGTCTTAGACCGTTACTCCATCAAAGTCTGCTGTAATTTTTGTAATATTAAAACTTTTATTCGTTGCCTTTTAAAATTATCCCAACGACTGTCCAGTCTTATTTTACACATGTGATAAAATTGCTTCTGTGGCAGAAAAACAGCCGTTTGCGTGCAACAGCCAAGTTGGCGTTGATTAACAAATAAAGACCGCTCTGTCTGGTGGGTTTGCATCACTGAACCATGACGTGATGAACTAATCGATGAGATTGGCAGGTCAATAATGCAACGTGTTTACGTGATTAGTTGATACGCATGAGCGCATCTTATCATGTGGTCTGTTATTACTACAGCAGACGATTCTCGGCTCATTAAACCTGGAAATGTCCATTTTTCGTTTTTTTTAAAAAATGTTTAGTGCAGTCAAAGAAAAAAATGTTGGGAATACAGTATCCGGACACTCCTTTCCGGAAGTTGTGCACAGAATGCACGTTTTCGCATTAATTCAAGTTTTATTATTACTTGCAACTCGAAAATCATTTCTACTGTTTACTTAGACGATGAGGGATTTGACTCTGACATGCCGGGACCCAGTCAAAATGATGCTTAGGTTCAGCGATTATAAAGACAACTCGCCCTGAAAACATTCAAAGAGCTGAGTGATCTTTTAAATATCGAATAATTTTCGGAGCAGCTGTACGCTAATTTGTGGCGGGTTAACTGGGGAGCAAACTCCATGCGGTGATTGGTTGCCTGGTTAACCGAAAACCGTGACTATTTATCGGAACCACAGTCTTAGATCATTTTACCTGACATCCAGTGGAGATACGATGCCAGGAAGCAATATAGTCAAATCGCAGTACGAGTACCTTTACAATGTCCCATGGTGGTCCCTCAGGCTAAAACTTTTGTGTTGTTGACCCACATCTTCCCAGAAACAGGTTGCCCTTTAAGTAGTTTGGCCGTTCTCACCTGGACTACGCGTAGCACTGCCTTTCCCCCACAAGGTCAGCCATATACACATACATTATACAATTATACAAACATCAATCGTGCTGGTTTCTCGCTGCATGTCTAAATTGAAGTAACTCATATCCTACAAGAAGATAATGCTCATTTTAGCTACGTGCGTTGGTAACACTGTCGGATTTAACTCACAAAGAATTGAGTTTTTACCTACTTTCGCAATCTCTTCAGTCGTTTGTGAACAAAAGTGTCCGCTCGAACCGTCACAAACTGTTCACAGTTGGTTCCGATAATACTGGTGTTTTCACCCGTCCACGTGTTTTATCGTGGCAATCTATAGAGTAACTACAACTTTCTTAGCGGATTGTGCTCATCTCCGATGGTTGTATACATATTTTTCAGCTTCACTGTAACTATTTGCGGTTAGTATTCACATGGTGTGTAACCTGTGAAAAGCCATACAGACAAACAGATGATGGCAAACAGATGATACCCACACACATACCCTTTGATCGCCACTGTCCTGATGAGTCTTTCATGGTCCTGAACTTGAACTATCGCACCATTTTTAAACATTTGTTGGTTCACTTCTTCTACTCTCACTGTGTAAAACGTGTTTCTTCGTTTTTTCCGTCTCCGTTTTGCACTTATATCTCCTTCCTTGTGTTGACATGAACATAAACCGCTCTTTGAGCTTGACACTGTAGGTCTAGTCTAAATCAGCCAAGTGAGTTTCGCTATCTTGTCGCTGTTATCTGGAGTCGGTGTAGACTTTGGGTAGGCATAATGTTCCCTATCACCTATGTTTACAGGATCTCCTTTGGAATTAACAAGTCTTGAACCGTTGTAAAGAAGCTGGCGTACGACTTTATTACTTTATTATTGTATTCATAGTACCGCATTTGTTGATAAACCTCCATTTGAACGAATTGGCTTTGGAGGTTTCACATGTAACTAAGCGTGGCCCAACTGATTCCTGGAAACAACGAGTAACATATTCACCAAATGTGAGGGTGTAGGAGCAAACATGCCTGAAAATTTGTAAAAAGTCAGGCGGATATCGCAACAAAACGCTTCAACTGATGCTGTGTACTCCATAGAACATCTCGTCTTTCTATATTTAAATTTGTTAGCCTTTATGGAAATCTTCGGCGTCCAATACTCGATCAACAATAGAAAACGTAATTATTACGACGTGGCTAATCTTCTGTTTCAGACCTATCAGTAGGTCTGTTAGCAACATCTGCAACACCAGGCAGCGATATATCATTAGAGTACGTTTGCCTGTCAAGTAGCTGGTTACCATAGAAACGAGCTACAGTTTGCGTGCAGGTTAATCCCCAAGAAATAGACAATACAAGGGCAAAAAAGGAGTTTACCGTTTGGGAGTGGTCTTTCTACGGAGAATTGCCCGATTAGTTGAACGTTAAGATGGGTTTTATTTTGAACTCTGCGGAAGAGTTTCAAGGTTCCCGAGTGGTTTTTAGTGAAAGGACCGTGGTGCTTACCGCTGTGTGCACTACTGTGCGAAACGAATGCACATCGTATTGATAAAAAACAGTTTCTGCACTAATTCTTATTAAAATGAAGGTAAACTTTGTCCACGCCTTTCTGAAAAAAATGGTCGCTAGAAAACCGTAGATGAGTAACAGACACCAGTCAGGTCCTCATGAGATTGAGTCGAATTGTGATATAATCCACATGAAGTTCCGCGTCGCAAGAGGTGATACGGGGAAATCACCATCACCCAGCGTGAAGCCTAACCAAATGTACGCACGGATCAACGGATAGTGGACCATAGTTATGTTAAGAAAATTCCTTCGTTCCGTACCATGTTAATTACTAACGTTTGACAGTTGTACATAGGGACTAACACCGCCTAAATTTTCACCAAGCGTGCAATCACTGAATAAGTGAACAGAGCTCAGGCCATACTGGATTGCCAAAGCACTGCCAGTTCCCGGACCAGTGTCAGTAATACCCCAGTTGCCCATTTCACGAAACTATCGTACTGAGGGGCTTACTTCTCATGCTACAAAGTAACAGCAAAGTGGATGATTGGAGGATCGAACCTTACTTGTTCAGAGCACCGGACGTGTTTATAGCCAAACAGAATTACCCCAGAAGCACCATACCGTGAAAAAAGATGAATTAGTAATTACCCTTATGTAGGGCCCTCAGTTCATCTTCTCGGTCGATTTGGACACATATGGCACACGATGCATCTTACGTAACTTTTTCTCTGGTTCCTAATCTCTAAAAGCTGCAGTCTCCTGTGATCCAAATACTCTTTGGTCGGGTGTTTTTGATGGGAACCCTCACCTTCATACGTTAATGTCCACACAATTACTCACCTCTTCCTTTGACAGAAAACAAAGCCGTGTTATTCAGACCTGACATAGGTTTGTATTTAAGGGGTGAAGAAAAATCTACGCCAAAGCGAGTGCCAGTTTTTATTCAAAAAATCGTTGATTTGATAGAATAGACCGCAGCAGATCGCCAAAAGCACCTAGGGACTTGAGATTTGTCAGCAAACTGTAAACTTTACTCTTGATAATCAGTTATGTGGCAAAACTCCATTTGTTCATGCAATTGACATTCAAAGCTTTGCAACACGTTGCACGCCTTTTGAACAATGAACAGGCTGCTAAATCTAATGATCCTTTGGTTTCCTCAGCAGAAAACCAAGCACGCACATCGAGAACTTTTGTATGTCAATCTTTGGTTTATACTTATGCCCATAGGAGGAGAACTATGCTAGAGGTACAATCCTTGAGTGTTCCGATTGAGATGTTGGGCCAGACTGACTCCAGAGTCGCTGAACTCAGTTCGCAAATGCATCCTCGTAATCCAGTGCCAGTCTACCGACTCATTTCACCGAATCCCAGCTGGCTAAGGCCGCGAGCAATACAGAAAGAGTTCATTCGAAATGCCAAGAAGAGGTTCATGAGGCCTGCTTTATCTGGTCAAAAAGAGGCCCGTCCACTTCACCTCCCAAGTACTGTTCTTAGTTGGTTGTATCGTTTGCTTTAGGTACCAGCAAACCAAGTGCGTTAGCCTCTAATGATATGGCTGGTATCTCTCCGCATGACACGGAAATGTGATCTTCTTTACTACCTACACGGCCCGTTACTTTTGGAATACTGTGAAATGGGGTATCTGGGCGCCTCGATATGGTCTACGGCACACAGCAATCGGATAAGCATTGGACCACAGTACGGGTGGGTCTGAACAGAGATCGCCATAGGATAGCAGCTGACGTTGTGAAGGAGATAAAATAACTTTGGTGAACAAACGCATGGAGGCTCGTCGAGAACGATGCAGTTTAACAATACTCGGCAGCAATGGACTTTTGCATTTAGACTTTGGTGTCAAGTCTTTCATGTTGTACCGGAACGTTGTATTTCCACGGACAAACACTTTCTGGGCATCATCTGTACTACGTCGGTCGTCGATAGTTTCGATTCAGTGTTCAGAATAACTCTGTTATATGACTGGTTGCACACAATTGCACGTTTCTGCGCACTTCGACCCCATAATGCACTTTTTCTGCTTGCTTTATGAGTCAAGATTTTGTTCACTCACGGGAAGACCATTCACGAACCAACTTTGAAGCGTCGTGCTAAAAACTGCGTTCTTCCGGACGCAGAAGTATCTATTTTAGTCGTGTTCATCTTTTAAAATTGACGTTCCCAACCTAATTGATCAGCTGAGTCCAATGTTTCTTCGCCATTTATTTAAATAACCTGCTATAGTGTTCATCAGTGAAAATACCTCAAAACTTCAACAGTGATAACTTACTCACCAACTGCTTGATCTACGATCGGGCCGACACTGGGGCGTCCCAGGGACAAACCGCACTTTGGTTAACACAAGCACACGAGCTGTGTGGCTTTCTCCATTTGGTATGAGAACTTATTTGATAGTGAAAACGATATGGTTCAACAGGTTTCCGGACCCACTTCCAAGCTCCCTCCAAGTAGTGCGTTTCTAACATTTCAGAATTGGGTGTGACAAATTGCATTGTTACGTGCGTCATAAGCAAATGTTGGCCGTTTACTTTTGAGCTCACGACTTCGAACAAACCCGTGATATTTCCACTTGTGTCCTTGTTTAAAGGTGAGGAATGGACAACCAACTACTAGTTGGCAACTTCTCGCAGTATTCGTTTTTCTGGGCTTTCGGTCGTGATGTAGTTAGAGTATTCGAGCTGGAAAAAATGGCTAAAATTCTTTCTGACCGTCACGAATGGAACACGGTAATTCCCACATGGACTGTTTTCGGTTCATACAACGTTCCTTTGTTCAACTGACTGGCCATCGCTTGCCCTATTTTGGTTTTCATTCTTCTTACTCTCTAGAACCTGGGAAAATGCTCTAAACAGAGGATATCGGGGTGGGTGAGGTGATAGCTCATAATCTTCACCTTGCTGCATACAGCACTCGGGTCTCAACCGTACAGGACCCTTGGTTTTTATGAACAGACAGATGAACTTGACATGCATGATCAAGTGATCCGTCTGATGAGAAAACCAGCCAGAAGAAAACTTCCAAAGAGAAGAGGAACTACATAATTCAGAGCATTTTAGGTTCCTAGGACTCATAACGTATCAGAACGCGTTCCGAATTATGGCCGTTCTGAACTTAGTTGTCTTTTAGTGCTTATTTCATAGGATACAAAGCATCAGATCACTCACATTTCAGGTTGGGCTGTTTTTCTGTTTGTACCGTCGCAATTTTCAGCGTTGCGTACGATCACTGATTTTGTTTGTGTAAACACATTGTTCTAGTAGAAATCTATCGAATCCCAGGAGAGCTTCTCACGATGAATAGCTGACTACATGTATTATTTAAACAGCTGCTGATACACCCGTAACCTCAGGATAAATTGGTTAAACATTCCACTAGCAGCTGCATATGTAGTTAATGGGTTCCGTATAAGTAAATCTGTCTTACCTGGTTGGTATACTCTTAGGCATAGAGTTCAACAACTTTGCAATGTAAAATGAATCATTGTGTCGCTCAACATACATGCAGCTTGGTTTGATGGGCAAACTATGGAGGGGTAGGCAAAGGATGTGGGATATTCTATTGTGTTCTTCACATTTACCGTAAACGTAATTTAGATGCCACTTGGCTTTGATGTTTACAGGCCTCCTGTGGAAAGCCAGTAACCTAGTACAATGATGATGATCTTTTGATGACAAGCGAACCACCTAGTGTTTGGTTAACGTCTGACCTGCTAGCAGTTTTACTCACCTACCCAACTATCTTACGCTTCGAGTCAGGATTCCTTTGAGTATATCCTATTTCAGTTCATATAGGTCCAGTCGACCCAATATGAACGTTACACAGCCTTAGGAGTCGAGCACCAAGTCTGTCCTCCTCGTATCCAAATGTTTCAGACAATCAGGCTCAGGTCTGGTGGAGAATTATTCCGATTTAAAGGCCATTCCAAAGTAAGCCGACCAATGAGAATCTGTTAGTGAAGAACACACTGGATATGTCGGCAGGGGTTGTACGCACCTTTCGCTGATCGTGGGACGAGAGGATATACTTGTATCAAACTAGGCTCAACAACACTTTGGAGTGCGGTGGATGGGTAGATAAGACTAACTTTCAGACGATCCGGGTTCTGTCCCTCACCAATGTTCTGGGATTTGTCTTCCGGTCCCTAGCCCATTATGATAATCTATACCCCTGTAGTTTCTGACATAAAAACGTGGGAGGTTATTTCCTCTTTCGTAGCACTAAAACTTTGACAGATTTCTTGCACGTACCCAGTTATTTGGGGTATTCCGATGCTAGCTACTATTCATTACTCTGTTATTTCTACAAAAACTCGCGTTGAAGTTTTCATTTGCGATCCTCAACATGTTTACCATTTCGATTTTATTGCCTGCACGAGTTGAGGATTCCTCGGTTTATTAGACCGACTGCACTAGGCAGTTAAAAAGCTTATCAATGTGAGCTACGGCTGCTTCAACCATCGTGTCGCAAACCGACAAACAATAAAAAAAGTAGCGATCGATGGACGAGCTTTAGTCATGCCCTTGTTTGATGAGGAAAAGGGGCTATCCGGCCTCATCTTTGGTTGCACATAAACGTTTCGTCAGCTGGAACTCAAAATTATCTGGCAAACAAGTATACTTTAAAGGAGGTGCAACTCGAAGTGTGACTCTACTCAGGTTCAACTTGATTCGAAGCGTCAGCAAAGAGACTACGAGTAAAGACTATTAAAAATTATTGATATACAATAATAGGGACACATGAGTTCTGTATTGCCTTCAGTACAGCGCCATTACGCAAATGCAAGTAACGATTAACCTCAATGACCTATCCTACTTTCGAGAACCAAAATATTCCTTTGCATAGTTATCGACAATCCTCAGTAAGGCCTTTGCTCTTCTACAATGGCTGTCGATTCCAATGCCTGCAGAACGTTTTTAAAAAATAATTTTTGCAGGAAGGCCCAGATTTCATCAGCTCTGAAAACGGATCGGACATATATATATATATATATATTGTGCAAGTTGCCAATGTCTCTTTCAGAGAATTTGTTCACGTAGCCACATAGCCCTGTCACCTGTCATCTGGATGTAGTTGAGCCACTGGTTGGAATAGTCTAAATAATCATGAGTAAGATATGCACGTAGAATTGCATGCAGGTGTGAAATACTGACTTGTATGGAGGAGTCTTACAGTTGAATCTCGAAGCCGCAATAAGAAACTTGAAAGCTTGAACAGCATATGGTGATATTAGCTGATGAATTCGGTAACCAAGTTGTCCACGACCACCTCTTGGCTGCGTACAGCTAAACGACTCTCAAGGAAATTGTCAGTCATACTCAGCTGTTTTAGACACAGAGCTAATGGGTGTGCGTTCGTGCATGGACACGAATCCTGGACCAGACAATGCCCTGGGCGCGTCTAAAGCACGACAACATGCCAGCTGGAGCTGTTGTGATGGGTTCACTGGTCTTAGTTCACGTGTCCACCCATAACAACTCTCCTTGGAGTAGCTATCAGTTTGATGCTGATTTGTGAGGAATGTCAAAGAGTCAGTGACATCCGCCTATCTCCCCACAATCTCGGAATTCTGCTGAGTCCAGAGGTAGGGCGGGCTGCTTATATGAGTGACAAGCTGCTCAGATCAGGCATCATTTTTATTCTCTTCACGGGTTCGGTTTGCTCGTTACCAGCAGATATCAGGTCAAGTTAGACGGGCATGGTGAAGCAGACATCTTTTGTGTAAATTAAGGAAAAACAGAAAGGTGTCATCAGTCGTCTTAAACTAGTGTAACAGGTTTTCAGACTGCTTCAAACGAATGGGAAGATATCTGATACATGGTTTATGTACTACGTGGAAGTTTGACGAAATTCGGTCCGATTTCATGACTTTCCGATCAGAGGCGGTCTTTGATAACCGAATTAATGAAACCAGTCCTTGGTGAAACAGTTACGCACCCAAGGCATCTGTTCGAATAGTGAAGAACTGCTCACAAGCCGGTTGTCAAACTTAAGAAATAGACTAACAGACTTCTGGTCTTCATTCACTGGTTATACTTGTTTCACTTATCTCTCGGACAAAATACTAAAGAAAACAAATATTCGAATTATGCCCAGAATAATGGTTTCGACCTTCACGAGTACTAATACCCTCAGAGGAATCGGGTCTAGTTCTATTCACGTAGACTCTTGAGCAACTGTGACTAAAGACAATGTCAGTTTGCTTGCAAAAAGCGCGACGCAATGCTGAAAAAAATGTTTCGATTTTTCGACACAGATTCATCTATATTCCTAGTGAGTTCCTTTCAAAAGCGAACCACGGAATGTTTTAATGTCCAGTGTTTTTCATTTCGCGTAATTAATGTCTACTTTTCTCCATCAACCAATTGTCGTTTTAGTCAGTCAGATGGATTTTCTCCGTACGGTCAATTTTTCTAGAAGACTTCCAAACCAACTGGAAATCATGGCGTGTATCCACACTCCACTCCGGTCTTGAGGTGTAGGTTACCGGTTAGGGACAGAGGGCATTCGCTTTTTGCCCCTTTGGTTCAAACACACGATTAGCCCACTGCCTCTGGCGCAAGCTATCAGGTAAGTTTAGCTAGTAGAAGGAAACTACGTGTCTCCACCTTGGACGGACGTTCACGCACATGAAGTCTGATGGTGCTTAAACCGAGACGTGTACGCTACACTCATGTACCTTGTTTTAGCAATGGGATAAAAGTGGAAATCCACCTTCAAAACAGCATATGAGAAGCCTTTGTGCACAGTGGTATCCCATAAGTACGATACCTTAAAGAGTGGCATTTTTTACTAACATTGCAGAACAAACCACTGAGTCAGTAAGTGAGTCCATGTTGAGAGCAACGCCACTGGCTCCTAAAAGATGATCACACAACTTTTCTGCGCTGTGGTTACTACCAAGATTAACTGATGAACTTACCGGGTAGGAAGTGTGATAGCAAGTGACTGATCAGAAAATTATCACTGTTGTTTCAATTTCAGCGAGCAAAAATTCCGCGAATATGAAACTACTTCCAAAATCGTCACTATATGGTAAATTCTGCAACCAATAACTAGATAAGTTATATCATCGAATAAGAGATTTTCCGGAACAGTGCTCCACTACCTGGATCTTCAAGATGCATTCACGTTCCTAGGAAACACAAGTAGTGATACTGACAGTCTCCTGAATGGTATTCACAAAATCCTTCAAGGTTATTTAGCATATGGTAGTCCTTCATATATTGGGTTTGACGACCAAAATCGTACGTAGTATAGATGTATTTTGCGTCAAGGCCATCTTTTCTCTTGTTACTTGTTCGAATACTTCATTGATCCTGGAAACGTTCAGTACCAAAACCTTTAGATTCTACCTGCAAATTCCACCGGTGTTCCATCACGGCCACCTTACTACAATCGACCTTCGGATGTCCACGACAAAATGCGTGGTGACGAAAGTTCAACTAGGTTTAAGTTTTTGTCTCCTTAGCCATACATTGAAATGGTGCTTTCGCTCCCACCGAGGCGCAAGCCGACGCAACTTTCCGAACGTCCAGTTAGTAGAACGACCTTACTTGGCGCACTGGATACAACCGTGCCAACCGGAAGGATATTCTGTTGTGACCCGACAAACAGTAGAAATTCCGAAGGAGGAATTCATGTCTCTTTGTCTTTCTAGTTCACTTCCCTCAGACAAACAATGATGACTGTCGCGAAAGTTTGCTCATGGACATGACTGACCCGATTCTCCATTCTCACAAACCAGGGTCTATCAAAATTTTTATAGTGAGCGATAATGAACTTTCCGCCATTTGTGTCCGGATCCTATTTTTACGGTTTCCGAAGGTGGCGATTTCGCCGGCAGCGTCCCAATCAGCTGACTCACCGGGACTTCATTCAAAATATTTTCACGAGACGTCGTCCCATGCATCAACGTCCACTCGCTCACCCTTTTTTCAAACTGGAATCATGTGTGAATGCTTAATTCATATCTAAGATTTCAACAACCAAGTAACAACATGGAGAATTTGGAAATTTCGTTTGGATCGCATGTTTCTGTGATCGATGTTGTTCCTAAATAGAGCAAGTTCGACAGTTTTGGTGTTCTTGTCCTTTGAAGAAATATAGACTTATTTCAAAATCAAGATTTTGACGCAGCCCAGACTCTTTCCGTCTCTAGCTGCAGCTAGACGCAAACTAATTAATGCCTCTTTTCTCGCCGACTGATTCTGCACTAAACTATCGTGTCGCCGACTTCAGCAGCGTTCCCAAATTCTCAAGGGTAACTAGGTGCATGCAAGCGATAGGTTTTTACCCAACGTCGCCGACCGGGAGACTAGTAAACAAGACCAGTCGGAATTATTGTAGGTTGAAACTGGCTAACCCAAAGCTCATCGGCCAATCGACTTATTACTACTGTTCAGTGTGTGAATTTTCAGGTCCAAAAAAACTAATGGAAAACGATGGACCGGTTTAGGCGGAATGTGGATGCATTCTGTGAAAACCGATTTGGCTAGCTACGGTACCTCGTAGCACGTTTTGTTGCGGGTTATTTCGAAATGGCAGCACAAACTCCTGGGTGAGGACATTTTAAATAAAACAGCCTTCTGGGTGTCCGACTTCCCGCGGAGTTCGGTTTCGAGCTGTGCAGAAAATGTCACAAACGGAGGATAGGAGTAAAACTGAACTTATTTTTTTTCAACAGTGTTTTCATCAGTAGCTACCACTAGTAACCAGTTTAAACTTGGACAGTTACGCCGACAAATTAGTAAACATTTGTTAGGAAGTCAAAAATTTCAATGGCCATTGACTATTACTCAATCTACTCCCATCAATATATGGTGACCTTTTTTCCGTTGTATGATAGGTGAAGAGTCAAGTGAGTTCTCACACGAAGCATGAATATTCAGAGAACAAGCACAAATAGATTATGGAAACCCGAATTTGTTTGCATACATTCAACAAATAAATATGATCACATGTTGTTCTGTCTCTCTCGTCCGTTGAAAAAAATAACGAGATTTAGCAAGGTCAAAACCATCGATTTTGCAGTGTCGACGAAGCTTTTTTTGCGAGAGCAAACTATTGATGCATGGGTTCCTGATAATGTAGCGATTTTTTTTCGTTAAAACGCAGTCGTGTTACACAAAGTACCTTAATCAACCAGAGGAGTAGAGGTTCAGATGAAGACTCACTTTTCTGTGGAGTTGGCAACAGCGTTTACCTTCGGTCACGTGAAAAAGGCTCCAAATACGGGAGCTCAAGGGAACACTCTCAGACTAATTGAAAATACATCACTGACAAAATTGTTTCTCCACAAACGAGATAATTTTGAAAAACCGATCCAAAAATTTTGTGCACGAAGAGAACGTAAAAGCAGTGGCAGCTGGGCTTTGTGGACGGAAGACGATATAATATGTCGCTTCGCCTGGAATGACAGCTTCAGACTAGATCAGTCACCATACATATTGACGACTAAAACGTGCTCAGAGCAGCCCGATAAACCCGTATGATGTTCAGCCACCTCTGCATCTGTGTCAAGACAAACAATTCGTTTTTTTACGCCATCGATGTGAACTTCATACAGGACAAAAAATATAAATTATTACAAAAAGATATCTCGAAAACAAAGCAAAACAGCCTTTAAAAAGTTATTGTGCGTTCTCACTTCTTTGTTTTAATCTGTTGTAACTAACGTACTCCGACAAACAGCGTTATGTGCTTATTCAAATCTGGGTTCATTCTACTCCAGAAGAGCTTGCTAATGTGGCTGTACAGTTCATCGGCAATACTCATGACTCTAACCAATTACCGTGACAATCAACCATTGTGACGGCACTTCTGAAGAAGTAGACAGGAGATTTTTGCTTTTCTTTGGTTTTGATCAGTTTAGTTCCTCCCGCGGAGAAAGCGGACGTAATGCGAAATTTCTGTGCCACCCAGAAATTCCCTAAGAAAAGGGAGTGTACCTCCAAGAGTAGTTACCTCACCAGCAGAATGCTCTGGTTTCTTTCTCTCTTGAAAATTGTTACTGTATTGTCATCCACCGCGCAATGCGGGCGCATCTGTGCCACAACCGACTGAATAATTTATAGACTGTCGATGGAAACTTTTTGTGCTAAGTAGCCAGAACGTAGGCCGTTTTGGTTAAATACATTGTGAAGTTCTTTTCTTCTCACGTGACTAGCAAGTCGGACCAATTTGCCACGTCGAGTACTTCTACCGTACAATCCACAAGACCTCATTGCTAGCTCACAGACACAGGATCCTCGGCTGAAAAACCTACTCATTTCCCCGACTGACACTAGAGATAAGCTTGCCCGTAAATCTCCAATGCGTCTCTAGCTGCATCTGGTTTAACGGACTCCTCAGTTAAAGCGACGCAGGCTGATTATTTGTCTTCTTACAAATCTCCGAAAAGCCTGCACACCGCAAAGTGGATGGTTGCACATCTACATCATTTGCATTTGCCAGGGTTTGTTTGAACTTTATTTCCACGGGCTCCAATACTTGCCATTGTTCATTTTCTCTCCACATGTTTACTCGCATGACAGCTCAGAATAATGGTTTCACTTGCCTAGCGGGCCTGTGTTCATTCTTACGCCTAGACACACACAACACAGCCGGGGACTTTGGAAATCCTGATTAGTACATATGGTTGATCAGAGATCACGGCAGTGAAAGCCATAAATTCAGAATGGGTAAACAAATTTCCTCATCTGACTTAAAATGTGTGTGGAAATGTGTTCCCGTGTGTCGCGGTTTGCTTTCGTTAGAAAACATTCAACAAGCAGACGATGTGACTATCGCACACAGAAGTAACAAGCAACATCTGCAGCAAGCAACGTTCGGAAAAGCAGTTACAAGTGACCTATCCTGATCTGCCAGATGGTCCACTCAATCGTTTTTCTTTCAGCTGACTGCATAGTCAACATGATTTACTGAAGCGCTTTACATTGAAACCTGGAGAATGTGGAGTAAGCCCAACTCAGTATGTTGTAAGCTAGAGATTCTCTGGTTGGATCAGGGGAGCTCTTCAGATCACAATTTTTGCCCTAAAGACAGTGTTCCATTTAGAGACCTACATAGCAGGCTCATCGTCAAGATTCAGAAAGATAGCGGGAAATCTTTGTTTAGTCTTTTCAAGCTTTTACCATCAAGACCACTTAATCACCTATAGGTTGACAAAGCCAGTAAACTGAGATAAGGTGTAGATCGTCGTTTTAATTAATTCATTACTGGTGACGAGCATAGAGTTATCCATCTTTCCTTAGGTTGGACCTGATGATTACAAAGTTATGAGCCTGGATGTTTCAACCCACGAACAGTCTGTATTCCAGAAGGCTCATCCAATTTCGATACCTCGTCCTTACTGTGACTTATCAGACGGATGTAAATGGAATGGTCATCCGGTCAAATTCAGAAGCCACGCACTGGTCATTTTCAGGCTACCTGTATTGACCGATGTGTACTAAGTTAAACTAGCCTGATAGTTAAAGGCCGGGAACGTGGACAGTTTTGCAAAATTTTGACTGGTATTTCTGGTCTGAATGGTAACTTGGTGTAAGACTCGACGGCCCAGATAAGATATTCAGTCTGTGGTCCAAAGTTTCAGAGATCGAACTAGGCCTTGGTTACTGAGGCGTGCTTTTATATCACGTGACCTCTATAACTATAGATAAGCAATCGCTTCGCCAAAAAGCCACATCCAGTATTCGTTATCTTCTTATATAAAAACTAGTTTTCTAATTAAAATTGAAGGGCAGAAAAGGGGGAATTAGGGCATTTCTGGGGATGGTTCTTACTTCGACAGCCACACTCGTTTGTGGCACACGGAAAGCTAAGTTTTAGACCGTGAAGGGAATTAGTCTCCATTCAGGGAATCTTTCTTGGAGAGATTCATGTAAACGTCAGTGACAATGAATAACGAAGTAACATCCCAATCAACGTCGGTTAAGTGTGTATTTCAACATGAATTATTGCCAATTTATTGCAATTTTCATTTGCCTGCCAATCCACAGAATTATCATAGCTCCTCTGGTCCGAGCAGATGGGTGGCCGAAAACATGAGTACATGGGTTGGCACTTCGAACCCCAAATGCTCCCTCTCCTGAAAGTATGTAGGTATACAATAACAATATATGTATATGCGCTGCCTCAGATTAAGTAGTCTTTTCAGAGTCTTTATAAGCCTCATTTATGAAAATTCAGTACTGAATTCTCATGAATAAGAATCTCCTGAACCTACGGGTCGATAACATCGTACTCATCACCAGTTGGTACTCAGTAAGAAGGCTTTGAGCGCTTGCAGCCAGTTAGTTTTCTCTACACGGCACTCCTCCACCATTCCGAGAAAATGTGCACCAATATCATTTAATTTATTTCCATAAACTACTCTCAAGGCTGTTGAAAACTCTTGGACAGCCCACGACCGGTTTTGCCCTTCTTGGGGCCCATGAGGTAGGCGCAGTCCCCGAGTTTCCGTCAGACTTATGTTATACCTTGTGAGTAGTTTCCTTTACGAAAAAATACTGTGATCTCTCGAATATCGTGCCAACCGTGGCCTTTGTGCGGCATATTCAATTGAAGAGCATCATAAACGGGAGATTCAGTTGAGTCTCCCGTGAAAACCATTCAGTTTATTGTTTAAGGTTGACATCCATACTGTCTGTTACTCTTTGTTTTCTCAAAAATGGTCTGCTTGTCAATATATCTTTCACATTACATTCTCTAACCACATGGTTATTTGATTGGACAACACTCACATGCACGAACACAAAAAAGCGTACGGCATACTAATTTTCAGTGTCGCTTGATTCACATTGCTTAATCTGTTTACGGAATTCCATCAAATAGATTGACAAGCCACGCCCGCACTCGTTTTTCTGCGCCTTCTTTGTTCTCACACGTGAACGAAAATCCCCATGATAGTGTCATTTCAGGAAGAGTTGTCTGTCAACCCAACATCCATCGGAGAAGAGTTTTTTTTAATGTACTTCCCCGTTTCAGTTCGACCATGTCCGCAGGAATCATTGTGTGATGGTAGAACAAAAGACAGCGACAGTTCTTCTACTAGATGGCTAAAATAGTCGCACTTGTATGTGTCTATGTCTCCTTCGGAAAACGACCGGTGAAGGCGGATATTGCTACAGTATACCAACTGACCCTTCAAGCAATACACACTCAGGCACCGACTAAATCTCCATCTGGCTACTGGGCTTACTTGCAATCAAATAAATACCGAAAGAAGGGCAATTGTGCGCGCGCTTTAGAACATGGCATTCGGGTTAGTCCAGTCACTGACTTGAACAATGAGACAGGTGCGTCTATTATTTTGCTTACCGATACAGAACGATGGGATTTTCTCACCTGAAAAACAATCCAACTTCTGGCTACAGTGCGTGCGCTGAAAGCACAAAGTGAGACACATAAGTTTTATCTCAATCAGACGATTCTAAAACTCAATCATTACTTGTAAATAGAACTATTTACAAGGTTCGATCGATAATAAAGTACGTGCCGTTTTGTGCGACGCTCTACCAGTAGTAAACGTCCCATACTGCTCACCAGTTAGTGAAATAACAGATAGAAGCAACCAGATAAACTGCTCAGATAATTTGCCATAACTGTAGAACTAGAGAGGGATGCAACAGAGGGTGGTAACAGATTAAGCGGCATATTTCGGCAAAAATCAATGGTCGAGATTTTATTGGCTGTAAGAGAATGTTGTTGAAAACCGGAGGATGGGAAAACAGCGTTTAGTTAGTGAAGAGAAACCCTGTGAATACGGCTTTCACCTAACTAAAACGGTACATATCTTTACCAACAATTTTTTGTAATTAACGTTCTCGTTGGACACAACATCGACCAGTCATTTATTTTGGACCTATTTCTGTAGTTAATAACTTGGTTCGCCATTCCACTGACATCGCTCATTGTGCAAAACAAATGCGGAATGTGATATTTAGGACGGTGTTGTTTTCCTCCCTCAAAATCTCTGGAGTTGCCCTAGTTTAGGTTCGGTTCTGCTAATTATCATTGATGGAAACTATTCCCACGTCCAACACGAAATGAGACTGTCTCTTTCTGGATTCTAGTTGGTCCTTCAGAGTATACTCAATTAGACCAAACATTTCCCAAAAACACTTCTCCCTAGAATAGACAGCTTTTGGTTGGTTACTTAATACAACTTCTCAAGAGAACAATAGCCGTAGTTTGGACATCGATTTACCAAAGTAGCGTGAAGTCTTCTTGCAACGCTCACACGTGAGTTGTTCTATTTTGTGTTACCCTTGGAAACCAGAAAATCAATTAAGACTTTTTAACTTATTAATCACATTTGTCGTGCAATCCCATTCTCAGTACCAGTCGGAATTGGGGTGAAATTTCTTGTCAAATTTAGTTCCTCAATTCTCGTTTCTGAAATGTTTATGAGCAACCAATGGATTTACTGATTAACCACCAGTGACTCTATTTTATCAGCTGTAAAGCAAATAAAAATTAAAAAAAACTAAAGAGCCAGTTCTGTACAACAAAAACAGCAAGGAAGTAGCTGAATCCAACTTCGAGTTAACTGTCAGTAAGGCGCCGAAAATATCAGGGGACATTTTGGATTTAAAGGTACCTGCTGCAAGCAACGCTTAACCTCATCTAAATGCGTCGTTTGCTTACGAATGAGAACAGTACAGCAAGTAAATTTTTTCCCAATTTTTTGTCTTATTTTTCCCAAAAGAATCCCCGGGGAGTTTTCAGCAACCGCACGAGTAGTTTGTCCTGTCAAGAAAATAGGTAAAACATCCCCTCCAGTTTGGTAACCTTATCTGAGAGAAGTTGCGACAGAGGAACTCGAGAACTAGCCAGTCTGGTGAGCTCCACTGGGGACTTTTGGAGTTTTCAACAAACTTATATAAATAATTTTAGGTCCAAATTAAACAAAATTGCAGAACAAAACTCAGCCCACTTTTCCTTCTATAGTTTTATTTGTTTTAAAAAACCTGAACAACAAGTGAAATATATGCTCTTTGATTGCCAAGTTCAAGAAATGGGTTTCACGAGGAGCTGAAGCTAACTTCAAATGTTGATTTATTTACCCAAGACAGCCGGAACCAGTGGAAAGACGTGAATTTTCTGGACAGGCAAAATTTAATGTAGCTCCAAACAAGACGTCATATATTTTCTCTTCCTTAAACAAACCCGTTGTCGGCTAGCTGCGCCAGCGCATGTTACGCCAGTCTGCGAGACGATAATCAGAG
Organism: Clonorchis sinensis; assembly: GCA_003604175.2. NCBI lineage: Eukaryota > Metazoa > Platyhelminthes > Trematoda > Opisthorchiida > Opisthorchiidae > Clonorchis > Clonorchis sinensis. The sequence continues at coordinate 136,622,449 of CM030369.1, forward strand.
AGTGACATCAGTTGTGTGCGGCATGTTTGCACACTTTTCTGAAATAAAAATTCCTTAAATCCATCGTTCTAGAAAAGTCTATTTATGACGTGGCAAAAAAGTGCTGTAGGCAGGAGACAAATGGACAGATGATATCGGGAAATCATGCATCATTCATTTGCATTTATCCTGAAAATCCGGTAGGGTTCTAATGATAACTTTCAAGTTTGTGCTTAAAATAATGAAGAATGCAGCCAAGCAAAGTGTGTAACTAGGCTAAATAAGGCGTGTCGGTTTCAGTATTCCTCTCATAGGGTAAAAAATATTGAAGATTGGTTTTCCTATATTTAGCACCCAAAAAACAGACGATCTAATTAACATTTCCGGGGGAACGCCCATAAACCCATAGTAACCGGATATTTGGAAATGAAATCAACTGTATCCTAAAGATATATGTGAAATTTGTTTTTGAAAAAAAATATGTAAGAAAAACGCGTGAGGTGCGAAGAATAGATTGAGCTATCCCAACCTCATGACATTTTGCTCAGCTAGATATTGTCACCAGGCTATGCAACATAAACAGAATACTGTCTGCGTAGAATCCATTAAACCATGAGACCAAACTTCTGACATGAGATAAAACGTCAGTACTAGGGACATGTGTAAATCGGAAGTGAGCTAAAGCCAAGAAGGACTCAATTCACATGGGAAGATGTCGGTAGCCAGAACAAAAATGGACTGAGAATCATGCAAAAGAGAATAGCCAAAGGATTCTGGTATCTTGTGGCGTAACCTACTACTCACCAGATTGATGAACTCTATTTGACTGACCTATAGCGGTCTCGCTTTGCTCGGGTTTCAGCAGGTGGTTGCAGTCCTTAATTTTCCTCACGTTCCAATTGAACACATGATTGTTCACACCTGGCGAAACTCACTCACTTGAAAATTATTTTGGTATTTTCGGGAGACTCAGCTGAATCTCTCGTTTGTGATATTTTCCAAATAAATGTGCTGCGCAGAGACCAAAGAATGTGTCGGACGACCAGCATGAACGAGAGGTTCATTAAAATATGTTCAAATTACTACATTTCACCAATCCAGTCTGATTTCTTTTCAGTCAGCCCGGGGAGGTGGGTCGAGAATATCAGCAAGTGCTTTTGAAAGGCTCAAAATTTTTTTCTAAAATCAACCAAAGGAGGCTCCGTGGAAAAATTTACCACCCAGTTATCTTTGTTTTAATATGATTGTTGTTCGTCGTGACTCGGTTAGCGGATGCACCATACACGTCCGGTATAGTCTCTTCGATATACCCCTCGGTCAGGTTTTGTTGCACCCCAATTGAAGTCTGTATTCGCAAGCAGCTGAATATACATCCACTTCCGTCGCAAAGTAGAATGCAGATTTCATCTTAAAAGGCCCAAGTTAAAGGATGACTCCCAGTTGAAGAAAGCACTTCGTATCGTCCTGGGGGTGCTTGTGTGTGAATACCTGTGTAGAGATGTCAACAGCCTGATAAGAATAAGCCGAGACCGCGTATCAGCATGGTAAGATTGCATCTAATGAATGAGCATTTCAGTGAAATGGCTCGGTTTGGAAAGAGTTAAGATTTAAGATGTCTCGTAGGAGTTACTCTTGCAATGTCACACTTAACGAGTGAATGATAGGAGAGCAGGGTTGATCTAGTTGGTTCAAATAGTCAAGGCAAACGACTGAACACGTCTGATAATACACTCAATGACACGCGAATAAAAACCGAACAGAAACTATACCAAAGCGGCCAGTAGTAACCCCACTTTAAGGAGTGGTACCTACAAAGACGAATAAAAGGGGGATCGGCCACACAACTCTTGTGTTCTATGCGGAAACTCAGTAAGGCGGCAAGAAGGTGACACCTATGGGTTCGCAGCAATTACGCATTCGTCAAATACTACGTTGTCCGTAATTTTTTTAGAGGCGAAAACAGCCGAAGTTTGTCCTAATGTGTACATGCATGCTTTGATCTCTCTCTTTCCGTTTGCACGTGGAAAATCAATTTACCAATCCGACTAGCATGAGAGCAATTCTAAGATGCAGTCTCACATAATACTGAAGGAAGGTCACTCACTGGAAACTCCATAGGTTTGTATGGAATTAAGACAGCTGGGTGTTGGCTATCGCCTACTTTTTAATGCTGATTTCTGCCATCACCCAGATAAGATTGTATCTATTTGGTTTGTTGGATTGCCCCCGGAATGCCGCGCGAGAACCATTCACCCATCATTCAACTAAATGTCAAAGTGTCAGTTTCTTCTTTCTTGTGGAATGGCGCCATTGAAATAAATAGCCGGGTCTTCCCATCATTTGCCCAAAGTCATTAGCCTCCCAGGGTGCAGCTTAATATTTGTACTAACTACCTCGAAGCGCACTTTCGGTGCGCAAATCAAGGTAGCCGTTTGCCAGGAGACCACAGTAACAATGTATGTAAAATTAGAATTCAACTCACCGAATTTCCAAAGCTGTTTGGAATAGCTTACAGCAGAAGCAATTTTGCCGCACATATGGCTTTAAGCAGTGATAAGTTTGGGTTATGCTTTAAAAGTTCTTGTTGGATAGTCAAAAACACCGGGGTTCATACTCAAGTCTTATTTTATTACGTTCTGTACAAAAAGAACACTAAAAAGTCCATAACAGATAACATCATGGGACGAGCCAGAACAAAGTTCTAGAACAACACTAGAAGTTAAGAGTGACATGGTTACGACATGGTCACGGTGGCCAGACGATCTTATGTCGTGGAAACTGTGGCCAACCAGAGAGTTTGGTGCATATTTTGCAGTCCTGCTGGATCACGCATGACGCCAGATGTGCTCGTCATAATCGGGTTGCAAGGGAACTCGCAAAACGCCTCCGTCGCCTGGGATACACCGTCTTTGAGGAGTTGAGAGCACCTACTTCGACGTCCTTCATCAAGCCTGACCTGATCGCCGTTCGGGAGCGCCGAACAACTGTAATAGACGTCAGCATAGTCTCAGATGGGTGCGGAGTGACTGTGTGGAATGAGAAAAAGCAGAAGTATGGTGCTGATGAATTTTCCCTCGCCATAATCTCAGCCCCACGTGCAATTGGTTGTGATGTGGACTTTTTGGTCCACCAACCGATGAGCATCTCTTATCGAGGGATCTGCTTTCCTAAATCCTTTAAAGCTGTTATTGGACTGGGACTTTCTAAAGTCACAGTCAGTGACTTGTGTTTGCTCGCCATTGTGGGTTCTCTGCGTACGTACGACACTTTTATGCGTGGCACATGGCGTTGAATGTACATTCTTGCCATTGAATCTCACACCAGACCCAGTATGACGGACACTTTGTGCCTGATGTGCGAGTCTTGACTGTGCTAGCGCTTACCGCGCCTTGAAGAGCACTCAGCATTGTTTGTCCTTTCTTCGGTTGTTAGACTTTACACGCATGTTTCCATACCAAAATTCCTACGTACGTTGGGATTCATCCTATCTGACTGGAACTGTTGGTTGCATGACTTCGAATGAGACATTTCTTTCTTTTATCTCATATTCTCCTGTAACCCTTTCGCATTCATCGCTTGCATTCACTTTTTATGTCTATGACCATGCTCTTCAAAAATAAACGATAATAATAAGTAATTTTAGCTTGTCTTTTCCACCCATCTCGGGCTGGAACTTCCACACAAACGTCAATATTTAGACCGCAGTGCGACTGACTTGAGTGCAATCAGAAACCACCGTCACGATGTGCAAGTGAAATTTATGTTGTTTCTAGCAAATTGAACCGTCTTCACTTCACGCACACGTCTTCTCCCGCTTGAGGACGGTTACACTTACTGAGAGATTCATATATAATCACACACATCTTTAAGGTACTAATGACGTCGCATGGAAATTCCTGACATCTTGTTGCAAGTTTGTTGTTAGGATGCTCAGATCAGCACAATATGGATTGTAATTATCCAAGAATTTTCGGTCTTGGTTGATCCACCAAATTACCTTGTCTTCCAATCACCACAGCGTTTTACTTCATCCTATGACAACAGCTGGCAGTTGTTTTCAAACTTACTTGAAACAGTATGTGGCTTTCTACCCCTACAAATGTGCTAACATCAGAAGACAACAGGTGCATTTCAACAAATGAAGGTCGGTTTCTCCAATATTGGCAATGTCTTATGACAGACGGCTTGAATGCAATTTCCAGCGTAGTTTTTCCAGTCACCAACCATTTCTTTTGAAATCACTTACCGCTTTGTTTGAGTTCACGCATTTCACGCTTTGACTTTGCTCAAATTTGCACTAAATCCGGAACCAACTTATCAACTTGATTTAAAAATGTTACTCCACAAGATGAAGGAACGAGGCGATTGTTTGTCCATTTGTTTTATTACTCAGCCAATAGAGCAAGGACTGCAATCTTTGAAAGCGTCAGGCAAGGGCTGTCCTGGCAGCTTTTCCCTCATCGTGTTGGTAAGTATGCAATCGACTAACCCCACTTCTCAGTGCTATGTGGCAGAGAGAGTGGAGAAAAGTGTGAAATATATTGTTTATTTGGATTTACTATCAAGCTTGGTCGAACACAATTGAGTCAATTTGAAAACAACCATTTGCATTTTGTTGACCATGGAAAACGTTTTGGCGAAGAAAAAATCCGGATAATACTTGTCAAGCTTAAAAGTGGCGTACTGATTTTTTTCAAGACTCCTTTTTCATACACACAGCTTGTACTAACAGATCGTTCTACATCCAACTGAAGCACATCAGGCAAACCGACCTATCCTGTACTACACTGCGGCAACATTTAGGTCAAATGTCTGATTAGACAGACTGTCATGCAATCTTATCTATCTCAGCGAAAACGAGAACAGACAGACAGAACAAATGGCTCCGATATATGTCGTATTCATCGCCTGTTATTTTCAATTAGCTTTACATTTAGCAGTCTAAAAGCACAAATATAAACCAGGCCTAGGCACAACTAGGGAGTTACCAAAGAAGTAGAAACTCCCGTAAATAGGTGTGCTTCCCTTAAAAGTACCAACCAAGTTAAGTCAAAGATGTGCGACGCTATTGCGGCCGGTGAAAGTTGAGCATAACTCGGAGGCTTCGGTTGAAAGACAAGGCTCTTTTTCTCCTGAAAAGTGATATCCGCTGTTTGTTTATTTGTTTCCACTACTTTTTCAGTGACTTTCAAGACTCTGTGAATACAAACCGGATATAGGACAAGAACCAGAATGATGTCAGCTCGTCTAGGCTGAAATGTCGAGAAACATTGTGTAGCTGTTTCGTCCTTATTAGAACTTATCAGCGGATCACGTCTCACAAAACTCCAGAGACTTTCGGACGCCCGACCAATAGTTTGAACACAACCGTTCGGTCATGAGCCGTTACTCAGTGTTGTGATTAACCCGTACTTAGGCAGGACGTGGCGCCACTTAACCTTCAACCAGGGAAGCCACACCGCGTGGTCACGCACCGATTGGCTCATCGAGCGCCAACTTCACAGATGGGAGTTTCACTCGTCTTGTAAAGTTGTTCCTCAGCTACTTATTGACTGACGGTGATGTGATGAGATTTGGTAAGTTTCAACACAGGTTTCAACCTGTCAGTGAAGCCGACCTATGTTTCTCAGTCTTCCAGAAAATTTGACTTATCGACCATTGCAAACGAGCTGGGTGGAGCACAAAATCTGTCTACATAATAGGTGGAAAATACATGATTCCTGAATTTGATCAACATCCGCAATGTATGTGCCATTAGTTCCTTTCTCAAAGCAACTTTTGTCAAACCAATGAATCTTTTCCGAATCCTAGATCAAAATACAAGGTGGAAGCACGTAATGAAAAAGCTGGATAAATTATTTTTCACAGAGGTGCACAGTTTTTACTTGTTTGAGCATTCTAAACGGAACACCGAATTGAACAGATGGGTCTGACCACATGATCTAATTCAATACGTTTTATCCCTTAACAAAACATTATCCCTGTCAATTTGGACACACGAAAACCTGTTTAGGATGTTCGTCGCACAATTCGTCTGGAGTGATCGACGATCCTCATTCTTACTCCCATCTTAATTCAGACGTTTGGCTTCATTTGGTGGGTTTCTTCCAAGTTAAACTTCGGCAAATCGTCCCATAATTCAGTGTTTTTTGCATAGAAATAGATGAGCAGCAAAAACTGTCACTAAAGTGACAGTGAATATGAAAGAAAGAGGACAGAAATCCGTGACAGCTTGGGGAATGTTTCCGGTATCAAGGTGTTGGAATGGTTAAACAGATATGCAAAACATGTTAAAGCGACAGAGGTCACTATCTCAAGTGGATGTTTTATAAACGATAGATTCAGCTGGGTTAAAGGTGGCTCTCCCGTCAAAACCAAACTAGTGTGCAAATGAGTGTATTTCGCATTCAAAGGTTGTTTTGAAACCAGTGAAATCGCTCGAATAAACAGTCTAGTGTGTCTTTTTCTAATCTACCACTATCTATCACAGTTATTCTGGCGGGGAAAAATCCAGAAAATGTTCCCTGCACTGCTTTGCTCCTTAGGGCCCTCCCTGTTCCCGAGAGTAACATTTTAACATTTTAAACAGCTGCGATTCAGCGGGTTATCCTGAATGCTTGACCTTAAATTTAGCCCTCCAGCCCATTTAAGATAAAACTAAAAGCCTGAAGAAAATATTTTCAGATACATATGTATGATCTGTGAAAAAAATATCACAATTTAGAGTAGGAAATTTATCGGTTACTATGGAAATAATCGTTGAGGCAATGATGATTTATCGGTTGCAGAGTATTCTACAACAAAAATGGATACGATTACGCTAAATTATACCGCACAGAAACACAGAAAGCCGGCCACGCTTCGGAAATTACCCGTTCATTAGGGGTTTCAATAAAAAACGACCTTGGTGTGGCGGGGGTCTAACTGGTCATTATTCCGGTTACAAAAACATCATGTTTACAGCCGTTAACTTTATCTCTTCATAAACTGGAGAAGAATTCGCCTTGTAACTTCAGCTGCGTTCCTGGACTGCGTGTTTTGGCCAAACTTTGCAGCTGTTTCTTGACTCCTGCAACCACTGCAACTGCTTATAGCGCAATTCATTCGACGTCATCCTCTTCCTACGGAAGACCACCTTGCTTGCAGACTTGATGAGCTGAACGAACTCTTTTCGGGTGTGCAGTTCATCAAATTGGATTACGTCATCATGTCTGCTATCATTGCACCCCTCGTGCTTCAGGCTTTTCGTCTACATGATCATCTCAAAAACCGTCGAATGCTCAATTCCTGCAGGAGAGATTTCTGCAGGCATGGACGCATTCCGGTTGCAGCTTATTGCAAATGCGTTTAAAGCTTTTGGCTTTCGCTGAGTTGAAACATTAACAACACCTGAATAGCTGGCGTAACACCGAGTTTACGCAAAACTCTTAAATAAACCCGTTGTGTTCGGAATTCATGTCAGCCACAAAACAGCCTCAAAACAGCTGAGTATGCAAACAGAGCTGAGTAGTCTTCATCTCATGCAAATACTTTGTAGACCTTAGAGTACTTTGCGCTACCTTACTCCGGTCTTTTACGGAATGAGTAGACTTCTTTGAGTTCTCGTAACCGCTCTTAGACTAAGACCAGCCGCCAAGTGCGTACAGACGGTTAGCAGGTTCCAGTTCCTGTGCCGATATCTTTGAAGTCAGATTTAACGATATCCAGGTTTCCAGCCGAAAATCCATATGGCACGACCATTCTGCAAGAGGCGCCGGTGGGAGTAAATGTTTGGCCGATTCTCCGGGAAGTTCTTGTGCCGAATTTTTTACTACTCATATGGCAGCTTGGAGGGAAATATAGCGTGCAATAAAAATACTCCCCTTTAAGGATAAAAATAGAGAAACTCCACTCAAAAAAATATGAGAACACCTTCATATGAGAACGTATATGACATCAAATGCTAACTCGAGTTTTGACCGAAAGGTCCAGGAAGACAGTGCAGTACTTTTCTGAAAAAGGTCAGCCAACATTTCTAGACGAATAACCGACGGATCATCAATCACGTTATAGTATCTGATAGCCTGTTCTGCCGGTTTACTTCTACAAAAACAGTGGTCGCATGAACACAGTGAATTAGACATTCTAGGCCGAGTTAACTTAATATGCCTCGCCTCATTTGGTACGATAACTGAAACACAATAGTATATAATACCAAACTGCTGTGCAAACGAGTGTAGTTCGTGAACTGCGTGCAATTTGGGTTCAAGCCGAATATAGAGTTGGCGGGCCCTTGGGGACTGCGCGTACCTGGGGAACCTCAAGAAAGCCGAAACCAATCATGAGCTGTCGAAGGTCTTCCAGCAACCCTATGAGCAGTGTTCCTTCAAAAAGAATTTATTTATTTCTTGAGGTATCAGTTTGCTGTCATTCTAAAACATATTCCACATATCTTTATCATTTTGGCCGTTTTAAATCATCTTCGTATCTAAGTTGAAGCTTCGTTTTTTTAGTAAACTTCCCCATTTCAGCGCAAAAGCAACAACATACGACACTCTATTTTAAGAATTGCAGGTCTTTCGGAATTCACTGAAGGAGCCCGTGGAAACGAAATAATCCAAAAAAAACAAAGTATAATGTGATGTAGCGGTGAGTGAAGCGCACAAGACAGGATACGCCAGATTTGAACATCGATTTTTCCCTTAACATTGTTCTGGAAGCTTCTTAACTTTGAAACCAGTGAATTTAGGAGTTGACGGTTCTCTGTGGAATAACGACGGATGCATTGAACCTGTGTCTTTGAATAACCCGTAAATTTCTACGCATGAGTCGCACTTTGAGCGAAAACCATTGGAAGGAGAGCATGTGTACTGCTCACGTCACCCTCTGTGATTCACGTCGTGTGGGAAAACTCTGAGCCCAGTGTTGTAAGGTCAGTGATGGAAAAATTATCTTGGTAAAGTCTCGATATCATCAATGTATCAAGTGACAGAGGACGGTCACGAACGTAATTTACACTGTTCTTACACATTTCTATCTGAATGCTTCCAGCCGGTCAGTTCTGTGTTATCCTCTGCCAGAGTGCGCTGAAGCAGGGTTTTTTCAGTTAATCTTTACAAGTTAGTCAGTGAGTTGTAAAAGTATGCTTTCATCAAAGTGATCAAAACGGAAGTGTAGCTGTAAAAATGGAAAACAGGTTCCAGATTTGGACAGTACTGATTAATTTCAAAGCCCTACTAACAAATGATTAAGCACCATATTGTAGGTTAATAACATAGGCGTCCTAGAGCAGAATGTTCAAAAACTGTCCTCATTGCTTTTAATGTGCACGCTGCATAACCCCGACTACTAGGTCAAAGAAAGCCGAAAGTCTTGGTCTAGGTTTGACGAACCTAGACAGGGGGATAATATTTCTCACCTAATCCTCTATCCTTTGAGACCACCTCCATTCCTCAGTCGACATTGCTATTGAAAATTTGCGTGAATGCCATTAGAATCCCAGAGGACATCAATCTATGTGAATGGGCACGTGCGTGTTGTTGGGACTGGGCAGGATGCAAGAAAAACGCTCGGATGTCGTCGACCTGTGGGTGCCGATTTATTGACACCCGTCTGTTTGCTAAAATTTGCCTGCCAGCCACCGGGCTTCACTAAGGTGGAGGTGATTGGATTTTAGACATGGTAAACAGCCGCACGCTGAGAAAGATACCCTGCTCTGTCTGATTCCTGGTGAGAGAATATGTATGGACCGTGCATACTGCAACCAAACAATGAATCAACAGTCACCGAAGTGCTTGTTTGTTTGCGTGTAAAAGTCTGCACATGTGCACGGTTAGACATGGAGTTTCTCCCAGAAATGAGGGTAGGATACCGTAAGGGCAGCATACAAGCTAAATACAGGAGTAAAATGGCTTCTATCATGTAAAATATTCCTTATTTGTCCTCAACTGGGGAAGTTGCTCGTAAAAGTGGTAAGATTCCGTCTTTTTCCATATGTGAAAGACTAGTTGCATAAGTGTACCACCCATGAGCTCAGGAAAACAAACCAGACTTCGACAGCTTGAAATTTCTACCAACGGTACAGAATGACCCGGTTGTTCGGTTTTGACCCACTGTACTAATCAAACAGAGTTAACTGTCAGAATATGCCGCTCCATTCGAATAAAACTCTGCACAGCAGGTTGCTGATTAAGGTTGCCTTCTTGAGGTTTGTTTGATAAGCCTAGTCCCGTAAATTACCAACAACTGAATGCCAAATTGTGTGTAAGTTGTGACAAATGCTCACTGAAAAGTGAAGTTAGTGTTAAAAAGAAACTCTGCCGGATCTCTTCATGTAGACGAGACCGCCGCGAAGCAGTTGATCAAGCAACACAAAGCTTACAAACTCTTCGAGAAACAGTAGGGAAGTTCAATTTTTCCGGCGATCGTAGATTGCAATAATCGAAACCAGTGTACAACATGAGCCGGGTGAAGACAGGCATCCTTGAAAATGTTAGTGGCCTCACTTGAAAAGAATGCCAAGCGAGATTCAAGTTCTTCCTTGAAGTAGCACTTGTTTACGGGTATTTATGTGAAATCCCTCGCAATTGTAATCAACCCATGGATTGGTCACATCGATTCGACTTTATCTGGACTATTCTATTGAAAAACGGTTGCCGACACACCGTTAGATCATAGGCCGGCTGTGGTTGACCGGTACAAGGTGAACTCCATTTTGACAACCTGGATTTCACTGGTGGCTTGGAATCTATGGCGCCCACCTGGGAGTCTAAAGTAAGTTTTAGCCACCTGGTGAATTCTCCGGGTAATCAAAGTTCAGCGGATGAGCTGATAGGCTGGACTCATTGGATATGATTCAGTTAACTAATTGAATAGATTTGGCTAAATCCAAAGTTTGCATACATAACGTCGCAACCTGCGAGCGACAAGTATCGTCTGCTCCCAGCTTTTCAGTAACGTGACCCTCAGTCACCGCTTTTGACGCCAAATCAAACTCAACATGAAGGCGCGTCACAGTTGGTCAGAAAACGACTAAAGTCTAGTTGGCAACGGACGGACTGTTCGCCCATCACGGACGACATTTTGCTGAAGCAGCATTTTGGTCATCCAAACTTTCTGCGCAATAGTGAATACCTGGTTGAGTCCTAGACAGGCACACAAGCCAGGCTGATTCATTTGGGGGTCTGTGATCTCTACTTTCATGCGTAAAGGCTTTCTATTCCGCAAGAAGCTCTTTCACTCCTATTAGGGATCGGCAGCACTCCGAACCCACCATTTTATTGATTATGCAAGGTAAAACTTCACCGTTGTTCTACTCACTGCGTCGTTTAACGAGGCTTATTGGTGTCCCAGCTGAGTGGGTCACAATTTGAATGTGTGCATCTCCTTTATCTATCCAATCCAAAAATCTCTAATAGAGTTTTTTAACCCAGCGGGTTGACTGGGTAGGATCCATACGTTTTCAATGTTAACAAGTCCCGCCATTGTTCAAACAGATGTCGAAAAGTTCCTGAGATAACCAATAGGTGTCGAATGTTCTGATAAATACCTCAACGTTAATCGATATCGAGTTTTGAGTGGTTTACAACCCCCTGGGTTTCATGCTATAAATTACGTATTCTTTGGGATTGGGATATTTGCAAACTTCCGTCAAAAAGTTGTATAAAAATGCAGAGAACCTACTTGTTTTTCGTTTCTGGGCTTGTACCGTACTCGATTTTTACCACTGGCTTAGAATGTTGTTTAAAAGTTGGGACAGATTCTAAAATGAGGTAAAAGATATCCTGTCGTACGTGCTGCTCAGAGATTGCAACACTTTGGACTATCAGCGGGTAAAATCACTACGTATAAACTAGTCCCTACGCAAAAGTATTTTACTCACCAGCCTTTTAACAAATGCTGCAGACGTTTAAACTTAATGAAAAATTAACCCGCTGGTAATCGGCAGAAATGTGGATAGGAGATTTCTCATGAATCAATAAAACATCGCTTCACACAGGATGCCAATTTACTCACGACTTCACGATAAATTCAGGTAACAAATCCACTGTACACAGTACTACCTTATAAGTCTGACTGTACGTCGCCATCCTGTTGTGACGGCCTCCAGCAACTTTCTGCCGGAGTACTTGTAATAAATATATCCACCTCACCGATCAGCCGGTTTATCTGTTTCAAATCAGCCGGTGTTAGAGGAAATACAGTTGAAATAGTTCAGAAAAACGCCGTGAACGCAACCAATTACTTACCCAGTAAAATGAGGGATGGTAAGCGGACTCAAATGAAACTGGTGCAGAGAGTTCATCGTTGCATTATATAGAGAATCATGCTAAGGACCACGCATTTGTCATCCTCTAACCCCCTCCCGTCTTGCCCATTGCACATGTAGCCCCCCATCAGGGAAACACGGTAGCGTTAGCTACACCAGAATGAAACCACAAATTCGGCAACCGATGGAACCGTCTATGAGTTCACCATCAGCGTGGTTAATGCACTCACTCCGGAATGTACATTTATGAGTTCAACATCAGCATGGTTAATGCACTCACTCCGGAATGTACATACCAGTCGATTCTGTCCACCATGCTGGGAAATGACATCAGCTCGAACCAGAAAGACCGCCTGTCATGCAAAACCACTTTTAAATCACGACGCATTGCTAGAATAAAAATACCAAATTTCTGAAAACACCGTTGTAAACAGTTAAATCCTCAACACCCTAGAAACTGAAGTTATCGACCTTCCATTGTATACGATTTAAACGCTACATTTTCATTATCCTCCTGTGAAATCGACTTTTCTTGTCCACAAACCAATCTTTGTCATCAAGACCACAGCCATACTGTACTTCTCAACAGGGGGTTGCGACTCTTTGGATAGAAAACAAATAATCCAACTTGACTGTGGAAGACATTGAGGTGAAATGAACCATGCGACCATTCACAACATTTTCTAGGCTCCACTGGCGCAGCAGGAAAGCTCTCACAGTTCGGTAGCTTCAGTTTTATTGGCGATTGACAGGACTGTGCATTCTTAATGACAAACAATGTGCCAGCTACGTCGCTTCTTAACTATGATTCATCATAGATGTGAAACCGACAGCAAATATAAACCACAAGTGAAAATCACCATCAAGATGTCACTCGCGGAAAGACTGACAGGTGGAAGTCAAACGTTCCCACAAATGCAGAGTGTATTCAATGTTTTGTCGGTCGTTCGTTCATCTGCTAAATGCTCCCGTTTACGCACCGTTTGACGAGCAGACTACTACAAGTACCGGCTGACTAAGCACCTAGTCAATGGATCATTTCTTTGGGTCGTGGGTAGAACTTTCGCCAACTCTCCAAGCAGCCACTGAGCGTTTCGTAGCTGCCTGGACAGTCATCGTGCTATCGTAATCTGAAGCTTGCCACGCAGTCCTAGTATGCCGAGGACTTTCTTTCCTTTCATAGTAGTTGTCTATGGACACAAGACACTAAGGAAACTGTAAATAACTCGTATATCGTACAACCGATCTTAAAGCTTAGCAAAACAGCAGTCCTCGTAAAAGAATTTTCCTTGTCCTACGCGGTCACGCAGTGACTATTATTGAGGCTGCCACCACTCAGTGGAAAACAACTCATGACGAAGGCCTTCTCCAAATATAGCCGTCCTACAATAAAGTCCGCTGAAGGAACTCCCTCCTCCCCTCCAAGGACTATTTAACTCCCCACGAAATATGGCATGAAATCGGTATCTTTCAAGGATCTACAGGCACCTCCAAAAAGCCTATAATCGGTATCTTTTGAGGATCTACAGGCACCTCCAAAAAGCCTATTGCAAATGTCCCATAGCTCGAGACTGCCTCTCAAAGAACACTGTGCACTTACCCCTTTCTATATGCTAAAATATACTGGGTTTCCGACCAACTGATGAAGAGAAAATTGTTTTCGTAAGTCGCTGTGGATCCCACTGCATAATTTTCATATGTATGACACACACAACTACAATACCCCTCTATGGGGACGACCCCATAGATGAAACTGCCGGTGTATTGTCACCTCGAAATGGCTCGACCGGGTGTGTCACTCGTAGAAGGGGTCACTTGTCGAAGGAGACCTTTTTTGGTGATTCCTTGCGAGCAGTCTCTTGGAGAAAAGCAACCTCAGTGCACTTTCTTGCTGTCGGGGGAAGGCCTGAATAATCGAAAGTAATTCGCTTATTACTAAAGTGTTATATTTTTGAAAGAAACCATGTGAGCATTTGTCCGTTCTGTAGACAGCACTCCAAACGAAAGATCCGCTGCAAGCTGGTCTTTCTTAGAACGGAGCTTACAATTAAAACGTACTTTGTGGGCTAAACAAAAGTGCCCCTTTTCGATAATCTCTTCCAACGATGTTTTTCTTTCTATAGGGAATATGTGCAACTTGAATGAACAAAACGTACCGTTAAATTTTGGACCAAAATCCGCGATAATTTTTGTTCAGACAGATCCCGCTTTTCCGATTAGAACACCGCATGCTACCTGAGTGAATATGCGCCTGAAGTTTAGGGCTTCCACGTTGAACCAGTTTTCCAATCTGCTTAGAAGCACTAGCTCTTTTAAGAGAGATCAAACATGAACAGGGCCTTTGGCCTGCTGGCTAATCAAGTTATAAACTTGGAAACACCGTATTTTCGGGATTAAGAATAAGAAAATACGAAAAAGCAGAAGGATGCAAATGATGATGTGGTGGTGTTGTGGTCCCGTTTGCGTGTGCCGATCTTACAGCTTACCACGACAAGCTGTGACAGCTTGATAATTTTCTCTTTGGCGAAAAGATGACCTCTGATGTGCGAGAAAGTAAAACCCGGTACAATGGGACGACGGTCTCTAATCCTGGTTCAGCTGCTGCTTGTAAGGTGGTATTTTCCCGACGGAATGCTCCAATCTTGTATAGGTTGTTTGTGACTTTTTAAGGTAATTTCTTAGTTCAGAAAGACACTGGTGATAGATCAGCGTCAGTGTCAATGCATTATCATCAAATATTTCGGTACGTCATTATTACCTGACCCTTTTCCCTGAAAACCACCTTCAAATATGGTCAGATGGACTGATCTCCATATGTTCAAGGGGCGGAGAGACTCCGACAGTTCATTTGTTCAGCAGGGCAATGGTGTGAGCGACAGTAATTCGTTCTTGTGTTAGTTAGTCGTAGTGATAGAAACTGTTCCTTGCGTGCAAACTGTACGCGCCATTTACTAACGTAAAAGTCCTGTGTGGACAGATGACAATATTAACAGAAGTCCGTTTACCCTCAACATCATCTGTGCTTATCGATAGGTCTGGTTGTAGCTCCTGTCCCGCTGAGAATGAAAACTCAGGAAATCAAACCGACAGGGCAGGACTTCCTGATCTTATCTGGGGTTATGACAGATGGGACAGTAGATATCTTGTTTGACGCCTGTGAACGCCATTCCTCTGTGCATTTAAAAACATGGTGACCAATTATTGTGTTTCTCATGTTATTTAACTGACATATTCATAACGCCGTGTTTCAAAGTTTGCAAGCTGTCGTCGTTATCTGAAAGAGTGACAAGTGCGTGAGAAGAAATTAGTTTTCAGCTCCGTCGAAACATACCATGATTAGATAAAAACTAAACTTTTTCGGACTACTGCTTGATGAATCGTGCTTTTAGAGATAAGTTTATTCGTGTTCAACTGTACAGCGAATTCCAAAAAACGGGGGTCTTGTTGACCTCCAAAGCCACGGTGCACCTTGCACATTTCTGCTATCAGAAGCGATCATTCTAGGCCAAACGTTGTCCTCCGATTTCCACTTGTTTCGTTGTCCAATGTTACGTTATTCTCCCATATCCAGAAGAAATGGATCTAGAGATGCAGAGTACGTAACAGCGAAAATTTGCTTATGATAAGCGCCTCGGAAAGACGAAACTGGTGGTAAAATTATACACATCACCATCTCCAGAAACGCTTCACTGGGTGCTGAACTACTTATATTAAGCATCCACTGTCTCATTGTATCCACATTTTTCTTTCTTAGCCACTGCCCATAAACACGGCGAACATATTGCCGGTCGACAAATACGCTCATCTGGTTTTGACGGGAGACTCTCCTGAATCCCAGAAAATCTCTCTTTTATGATGTTCTCCTTCAGCTGAATATGCTGCAGCAGGCCATTTCATGTTTCAGTTGGTGCGCTATTCGGGATATCACAATACATTGTACAGGCGTAACACACTACTCATAAGGCCCCTGAAAACCCTTCGAATGCCCATGACCGATTTTGCCCTTCTTAGGGCTCATCAGGTAGACGCACTAAACGAGTTCCCATCAACAGTGTGTTCTGCTTAGACCTAAACTGGACTCGGCAATTGCATCTATCTGATGAGCCCCAATAAAGGCGAAACTGGTCGTGGGCTGTCGAAGAGTTTTCAGCAAACTTATGAGCAATGCAGGACCACCAATTTTGTGGGGTTTTGCTGAAAGCCTCACCAGTAAGTTTCACCACGTTACTGGAATTACTTACACAACTTCCGAGGCCAACGATTTCAGTGGTGAACAGTTATGTTTCAAATGCTTTCATATAAACTTTGTTTAATCTGAACTGTTTTTTTCGAATCCGTAGTTATATTATAAATAACCTCAACATGTGTTTTTATGTCTAACTAATATTGTTCCGTCCTTGCGTTGACCCAATCCCATTATTTTTCCAGAGGTGCTGAGGGGTAGTCATGTCAGATGAGCACGGGATTCCTCGAAGTATTATTCCACTTAGTTTGTTGACAATATTCCCGCTCCAGAAAAAGCCGACTGCGAATGGTAAATTGCACACTTATTTCATTTGATCGCGCACGAGTCAGCTGAAATGTGGGATTCCGATTAGCGAATCGAATTTTCGCCCAAAGATTGCGCCGTTTTTGTGTATCGTCGCAGCCCAAACCGATGGGTAGGTAATCATGCCATTGATCGCCTTTTCGTTTTCACATGTGTTAGGATGTCCAAAAATCGGTGTAACTTGATCAGTAGAAAACTACCGCGTAGAATTACCCAATTCTGTTATCTAGCTAAAACATTTCCAATGAAAGTGGGTTAAATTCCAAAACCACCCCTATCCTCGACTAAAGAGTTAGGATAAACAGTACAATCGACCACAAGCTGTCTGGTCGTCTGGACGAAACAACTGATTGAAACGGAATAAGAAATGTTGCGTAATATGTTGTATTGTACTGTGATATTGTGAACCAGCGTAAAACCTCCAATCCGGTAACTTGTTCAAATGATTGATCGTTTGGATAAGACGACCAAGAAGGTGAAACATATTCGACCTAGGACGAATCCGGTTAACGCAGGAAAGCAGCACATACCAACCAAACAAAGGAATAAGTAAAATTTGACTGTTCTGTTGCTATTTCGCCTATCATACTAGTCAAATGGATGGTTGGGCGTAAGCTTCTTATTCGCTAACCCAAAGCGCAGTGGGCAAATTATCTGACGCGTAATGGTTACCATTTTGGAAAGTATCTTTACATTGGAGGTTTTCTCTCTAGACCGCCTTCAGTCGAAGTAAAGAGGATGATTTCCAGAAGTGGACGATTTCCGTGGTAAATGTTTGTCCACCTATGCATTTACCTAGCATGGCGCTTTCTAATGAACTAAGCAATTTTGCTTTGCGTCAAGGAGAACTTATCTTTACCATATCTCTCATAGTCTAATCTTGTTTAGAGTAACCGTATATCGTGCTAAACTGTCAAGCTTCTTGCTCCTTTGTATTACTATGTAGCCACTTCTCTGATAAGAGTAATGAAAATATAGTCTCTCCGCTTTGACCCATTAGATTCTCCCTAAAAATTGTGTTTGCCGCAAATTGTTCCTTAGAGTCACTGGGTTGAGGAGCAGAGGATGCCATTGTCCTGCCTGGCATTGCCTTACTGCTGAAGAACCGTGAAGACAGATCGACCGCGTAGCCGTTGACTACCCTTGGTGAGGTTCAGTACTCAGATGCCAACCAATCTGGAGTACATGTTTTCATTCAGACCATGCTCTCTCTCGATGTAGGTTTTTCACTGAATTCCCCGTGTAAACCTAAGAATCATATTTCCAATTTAGCGGTCAAAAAGCTATCTGACCGATACATTGAACAGACACTAAAGCCACTACGTGATGCCTTGAAGTCGGTCACTTCAAAGGATAGTAATCTGTATAGGTGATGCTGGAAACTTGACATATGGTGTTTCTGAGCTTGCATCTACTACGTAGTGTGACTCAGGATGGTCTCTGCCACTATTTGATACAAGACGCTGCACACATTCGGGACCATAGTATAGTTCCTGTAGACCGTCAGTTATAAATCAGCTCAAACGTAGTGTGTCTCTGAACAGGGCAACGTGCTGGAACCAACAGCCTCAAAGAATGGAGGAGGCTAGTGCAGCAGTGAATGCACATAGTCTGCCTCATTCAGTCCGCAAAACAGGACCCAGTACACCGTCTACTAGTGAGCTAATCAGGATGGGAAGTAATCAGTGGAAATTTAATGCTAGTCTCAGGGAAGAACATTTTCAACAAAAGCTTGGTTGGCTTGTATACCCATGTCTTACTTTCGACCGCTTCAGCTCGAGCAATGGTCATTAAGGGTACATCATCCCTCTGTTGATGAAGCATTTCTGCTCTACGACTTTATCGGGCTGACGGGTCAGATAAGCTTCCATCAATGCCAATTAAAGATGGTAATGCATCTTTGTATCCTATCTCAATTAGATCAAATTTACTTTGCGTTTCAGATAACTATGGGCAATTAGTCCTCATGTTTTGATGCAGAAAAGGCACACACAAAAAGTAGACTTCAAAGGTGACTGTTCCAACAATAGGTGTAGCAACCTTATTTGTCGTAAAGTGGCTAGTGGCTTCAATGATACTGAAACGGCTAACCCGAGCACGTTAAACGCAAATCTGAGAGTAGCAAACAAGGATGCACCGGTCAAACCTTCTTATCACGTTGAATGTTCCAACAGCGCCACAGATGCCGCGGTTAAATAGGTGCGGTATCTCTTAACTTCAGATGAGCTTTTGATGATGTAGATAGGCCACTTTTTTGTATGAAAAACGGGTGCCTCAAAGCTTTATAACTGCACTTTGTGCTCACTGGTCTCACGTTTTCGATCTTGTGACCGGTTGCAAAAAACTGTTAAGAGTTGCCGCAACGAGTAATGGGATTCGGCAAGGCCACATTATCACTCCTTTCCTGTTCAGTTTCGTCACCGATTTTATCAAAGAACGCAAACTTCAAAAGATCGAAACCTTTTGTACCGAAATTGCATCTAGAGAAAGGCTAGTAGACTTGGATTATGCCGACGACTGTGTCTCCTCAGTTGATGACTCTAGATAGGATATCGGATGTACTCCCTTTGAACGTTTCACGTTTTGCATTTGCAAATTGCAGAGTACTTTTTCGGGATTTTTAGTCCCCTTATGTCGCTCTGGAATTTCAAGGAGGACTTGTGTGTAGGCCGGTAAACTTATCTAAGCTACCGCATAATCTGTCACTGTGCCATGATTAAAGAAGTCAGGCGGGAACGACATTCCTGAGCTTGCATCACTAACGGCCTCAGAAACTAACTTCATCGAAGCTGAAGGGCCGTGTGTGCAAGGTAACCGCAAGATCGATCTTACTCAATGTTTGTGAAACTTAGTCTCACAAAGGAAGTCGAGTAAATTCAGACGTCTGATGACTGTGCCTTCGAGGTATGGTAGATGTTAACTGACTGCAGCGTGTTCGCAATGAACGGTGCGCACGTGAATAGTTGGTGACGAATCAGAATAACTGTGGTGGTGAAATTCGAAATATTAAGTTGATTGGGGCATGTACTACGCATGACCAACTGCAACGTACCAAAGCAAGGAGCGTTTCCAACCCTGAAATCCTCTTGAAGAAAGGCCCGCCGTGAAACGACAACGCAAAGTGAAGGCTATTGCTCGTCCAATTGAGCGCCGTGGGATCTTCGCGACTTCTTGACTGGGACTAGCACGTAGTTATAGGCCTTACAAGAGATGGCCCGCAACTGGTCCAGTGGCAAACGTACGGTCACCTCCCAGACAGCCTGGATGAAGTTGGTTTGTTGCTACGCGATGGCCATATGTCAAATGAGATTCGCGAACAACGCAGTTGAGTCACACCTATGGCCCATTTATTCGATATGATGCTAAGCCGCGCTTAACTCATTGCTGTACCGGGGCGTAGGTCTGCAGCTCTTGATCGTTTTCCATGGGAGGACACGGCCGTTTGTACTAGTCTCCTCCCTTTGCCATCCTGGCCCTCTTTCTCACGGTAATGTGGCAGTCAAACATCAGCATCTGTCACTGGTGTATTGCCATCTAGTGGGATGATCACACTGATGAACAGCCTACAAAAAACCTATCAGTTTTCGAAGATTTCCTATTTTGTGCCACTTTCCTGAAAACACTCAATAATTTTTGGAGTACAAAGGAATTAATTTAATGACTGCCTTGTAGCTTAAAAAAGTTCATTGGTAAATAGGTAGACATGTCGTCCAAATTTAGGGCAAACAGGAATCAACAGGTCGAACATGTTAATTTTGACAGGCTACGCCAAACACTTCTCCGCATTTTACATCGGACTAAATAAACCCATCTCCCAATTCGCAATAGCTAACCTACATAACTGGCAGGAGGGATTGCACAAAACAGTGTTAACCTCAAGGGATTCACATACACACACACGTCACTCCTGCTGATTTTCAAAACAGGACCGTCTGTGAAACTGTTGGGTAAAAAATGTGTGACTCGGACTTCTACGAACCTTCAAGAAACGGTGTGGTTAAATGTTCACTCTTTTTATTTGTTAGAGTGTGAAACCCCAGGAAACGGTAACCAACTGATGTTAACCGTATTTTCGTCTACTGACCTCAATAGATGTGTTCAGTTTTTTTCGGCGAATAAGCATTCTTATTAGGTCTGAGAATGGAGAACAACTGGCAAATTTCTGTCTTCTGTCGAAAGGGAATACCCAAATCCAACACGGTCTGGGCCAATTCTCACAACATCTCAAGCAGATGTAACTCGCTGAGTGTGTTACGGTTTTGAAATATAGATGTATGTAAACTTTCACCATTTTGTACGACACAATCCGATCTCCTTGCAGACAAACTTGTGCAAAAGCCCTGAAAAGAGAAGTGCCACAATGCTCTAAAAATGACCGTCAATAGTGAATGGGTCCAACTAAAGAAACGCATCATATTGGACAGCGACAAATTTGCGACTATAACCTAAAATTTGTCACCGGGAAGGCAAATGAAATTCGCCAAGTCAGCTTATGTTACAGAAGCGTCATTACCCAGCAATTTATGGTCTACTTTCCCGTGCCTAACGGTGCTATACAGCGACCGTTATTACATGTGACACCCGATGCAGCCCTCTTCTTTAAGTTTGGTTCTTATCCGTAGAGTGGAACAGGTTTCTGTATCAGCGAACGGTAAGAATAGTGAGCGCCTCTTCGACTAATTAAATCGGAACTAGCACTGGATAATGATAACATAAAACTGGAACTAGTATGAGTGGAAAATACATGTTCTTTGCTCTTCAGAAATATATTCTTGTAAAGTCGATGGAGTATTTTACACTCACATGGAGAAACTGCTTCATTGTGATTCACTGCCTTCCCCCTGTAGTTAAAGACACCGACGAGGTAAATGCAGTGAAATATTACGACTATCGGTGCGAAATTATAGTGAAGGAGACTAGAAGCTGTTTGTATTAACAGGTATAATGTTGGTTAATAACCTTGATAGTCGATAATTGCGTGTTACACCGATTCGAGGCGTAGCCCCGTGTGAAAACATCTGCAGATTCCGTCACCTGCTGGTGTGCGAATAAACAAAGCGATAGGACTAGCCAGCAGATAATAAGCATTTTCTCAATAAGCTTCGACAAGGAGATTTCTCAGCCGGACAGAAGGAAAACAATACTTTAGGGATTAGATTCCTAATATGGGGAACAGTGTTAGCCGTGTCGTAGTTTTCTTCTAAAAGAAAAAGCGGAAGAAAGGAGCACTGCTGCAGTGAAAACCCTGCAAGATACAAGGCAATCTTATTAGCCAAATCACTCCGTTTTTATCATTTAAAAACATTCAGCAACCATCAAGTTACTGTTCTACGAAATAGGCTACCCTTGATGACCCAAACGTTAGATTGCTTGGGCTTCTAAACCCTATATATATAATATTATGTATATATATATTATATGGTATATTATATATTACTATAAATCAGAAATCCACGGAGCCTAAGCTCTTCAAACCAACCTGGACTCCTTCCGGTAGTCACCTTTCAGAAACGTATCGTGAAGCAAATAGTAAAATTTTAAGCGAGAATTATTCACACTGCTGACCAGTCACCTCAGACTGGACGGTTTAGGCTTCAACTACTAGTCTGAATGCCTTGAGTTCGAGCCTCCCTGGAGGCATGTCGGATGCGCACTGCTGATGATTACTAACAAGGGTAAAACAGCTGCGACACAGATTAACTTTAATTACAGGGTGTAGACTCAAACGAAAATCACGCTAGGTAGGGAATAGACCTTGTGAGAAGTCGGAGACTAGGTTCATCTGATCATCTCGATAAGGGGGAAACCGGTAGTCGGCTGCCAAAAGTTTCATTGACCTTATCATTGATTTTGAATGGTACCCATGAGTCTTGAATATAATAACTGAAACATGAGGAGACCTTTATGTACCAAATCTAGCTGAAAAATGTTATGAACGAGAAATTCAGGTGAACCCCACCTGAGTCTCAAGTAAACACCCACTCATATTCAGTTAAATTTGAGAATAAATCGGATGAAGAGACCGACTTACGGTTCTGAAGAGGACCTCTGCTCGGCCACTAGGTAAAAGTGATTACCACTACCAAATGACCCTACTAAAACTGAAGTGACCAGCAACAGTTTGTACAAAAACTAAAGTCAGATACCCCTTTTCAGGGGTCCAAGCGGATCAAACCCAAGTCATCCAACCAAGCGCTAACGATGTGTCAAACTTCAAAAAACCTCTCCTTTTGACCTACATCTCACAGTACACTACTATCCAGATCGAGCGCAAACTAAATGAGAGAGCTCCTGAAAAAAATACTCGTAAGTTAATTGCAAATAATGGGCCGAAGTTTACGAATCTTCACAAAAATGGATAATTTCTAGCGATCGCCAATGACGCACATGCTTTGGTAACCTTTTTGTTATCATGTAGGTGAGAGGATGCATGGGCAATCAGCTTCACAAGAGAAAGAAACAGGACTTTCACCAGAAGAACACCCCTTTTTTCGTACCCACACACAGTGCCTGAGGATAAGGTCCCTATTTCGAAGGGACAGGTGACAGCCTTGTTACCAAAACCATTTGATTGCAAAGTTCTACGGATGAATGCAATCTGGAAATTGGTTCACCATAATGGTAAACCAGAAGTTCGTCCAATGCTGGTAAAATGTCAATTCATTGCGTCACGGATGTAACAAATATTCTTTAAATTGTGGAGGCGAATGAATGAAAACGGTGGGTCTGAGATATTTCGAATCGAGTGAGGATATATCTCTTGGGGACATTAGGAAACCTTTTTGATACCGAAAACAGTGCTTCAGTGCGAGGGAAGTTGCTTTAAACACATCAATTTCCTGTGCACTGACCTCTAGCAAAACATTCAATAGTCTTCCGAAGAAATAAACACAGAAGGGTAGGCCTAAAATCGAGGCCTACTACTATAAACTTTCATAGCTCCCTGTTGTGGAAATTAGACCGGCCGTTGTTTACATCCCCGTGTATTGACATTGGCGAATTTCGCTCCGCTTCGCTTCGCTTCCGTTATTTCCCCACGCACAGGGTTACGCCCAGGTGGCAGCGACCGTTTCAAGTCCACAGCCGTTACTCCGTGTCGCTCGTCAACACGGAGAGAAATATGTTGATTTCTGACATGATAATTGCGTGTCCACATGAACCAACTGTCGACTGCATTGTTCCTAGTTCATTGGTGCATACATCCATTGTGTGCATGGCAGAATTCGATTGAGTAGCTGAATCGAGAAAAACAACAGTTAGAATCACGGAAAATTGGTCAGATTGATTGAGCTCCCGCACAAACTGCGAAGTGTACCTGCGTTTTGACGACGGAGCTAATAACCGATATAAAAAGAGGGCTGCATTTTAGGTTTCATTAAATACCGAGAGTTTGAGTCACTTATTTTGTTGACTGAAGAGTTCAAACTTTCCCACGTGGTAAATTTACGTATTTGTTTACCAGATTCTTTTATAAATCACCAAGACAGTACGGTTGAACATTGTGGCCTAGACAAGAGAAGGAAATTCTCATCAGATTCTGAGCTCATATGAGTTCAGTTAACGACGATATTGGCCATAGTAGGACAGCCGCAAAAAAATCTTCATTGACCCGGAATACTGGCGATTAGTTATCCAGCTAAACTTCCCTTTCCACCAACTTTTGGCATCGAACAGATTCAGTTAACTGACCTGTCAACTTATTTGTATGCAAACATCTGGGGTCAATGAAATCGGTCAAAATGAAATCGTTAATACTAGGACGAGAAACAGTTCTGTGAGTAACTCTACATCGTTTGAAACTGAATAATTTTATCACAGTTGTGAAACGTATTCAGAACTTCTTGATACTTTCCGTTTTATCCACATTTCAATCGGAATTTTCTTCCATTTGCGAATCTATTTATAGTTAAAGAAGCATATGGGGCAGTCATACCGGAGATCGATAAGTTGTCTGACAGGTCATCGTTGATTATGAGGCACTGGTGGAAGCAACAAGCTACTTCTTGGGATGCATAGACTGTGCATTCGATGTGACCTGGATTAAATAGAATTTTTATTTCATGACAGCCAGTAGATGGAAATGTCAAGATCGGAGGTCATTCAGAAGCAACTTATGGTATTCCTGGCTGACACATATGTTTAACACTACGGATATCGATGGGCTGTGTCACAAACTGTAACTGATAACTCGAAGAATATCGTCAAAATCCAATATTTATAAACCTGTTCGGGGTGGATCCACAATCAGTGGATACGGTCCACATCCGTGTGGTTTGGTGAGGTGAACGAGGCACACAAACAAACAACGAAGAGTAAGTGCTGATAACCTACAATCCTGCGGTGGGCTCTATTGTAGGCCTGTGAAATTATCAGTGCAACGTTTGTTCCTCATATGACTGTCAAAAATGCACAAAGTTCAGTCTGTCTTTGATAAAATATTTGGAAATTATGTGAATCGATATCGGATGACTAATTCTGAATATCAGACAGCTGTGGCATTCTACATCAGTCCTTTAACTGTGATTTCCTTGACGAAACGCTCAGATACAATAAAAACGTGTGGACAGTGTGGACTGAATCGTTGAATGGCTGTTCATCCTAACTAGAACTATGAAGAATTGACATGTCACGCCAAAGGGGAATTCATCATGAGACACCGTCTAAAATGGACCAAATTAGCGTTCAACATTCTGTGTACAAGCCTTGCTCTGTGAATTATCCTATCCAGTGCATACACAAGAAGTAGGGTGACATGCGCTCCGAATGATTATTTGGTAGTTTCCGCTACTGAACAACAATCATGTACACAGCATTTTCTTTGTGTTCCCACAGTGATGCACATTGAACTGAAGCATCAGTTTTACGCTCAGACTGGGTACTAGTATGCGTCGTTTTACTGTAACGTAGTCAATAGTGATTTGGTGAATACGAAAAAATCTCAAAAACAGCGGGATGCTCGATTATTGTGAGAGTTTACACTAGTGTGAAATGTTTACAATCCCTAAACCAGCATGCAGCTGAAAGACTTAATTAGGACTTGACGCCCTAATGGGTATTAAAGCCCTTGAGTGCATTCCAACTGCATGCCTTCTCGAAATAACATTGAGATTTGTGCATTTTACTTTTCAAACTTGGGTACAAAACAGTTTCCCATTAATTCTGTCTTTAGAAACTACCGAGAGATTTGCTCATAGGAACGTTCCGTTGTTTGATGAACGTGAATCCGCTCGTCTTCCAGAAGCTGCGACAACCAGCGTATGCGAATGTTGTATATGTGTGATGAGTAACCTTCACTAGAATGAAGGTTGTTTTACTTTTCAGATTCCCCTCAAATTACTTAACCGGAGTCGTCTCCACTAACAGTTGGTGGTAGGTGAAATATCTACCCCAAATATCTTTCCAACTGACGTTTCCTAAAACCGTAGAACTTAAACTGAGAAAGTAAATAAATAATGCGGTGGACAGACACAAATGTGTTTGTCAGGTTATAAATGAATCTGATACGCCGAAAGGTCGGAAACATGTAAGTTTCTGATCTAAAAAGAAAATCTCATTCCCACCGTGGACTGCGACAACAATGGTCTGTTCCATCAATCTAAATCCACTTATATGTTGTTGCCATACCTGCCCTCAGTTTCCCTACAAATGCCTACAAATCCATTCAGTGATAAACAGTCAAACTTGGCAAACCATAACCTCACTTGTAAACACCGGTATCTGTTGTTCAGAGGAGAAGAACAGGAAATAAAGACTTCGGGTTGAAACTGAGAGGACAAAAAGCTTCATTTGACAGGATTTATCTTTCCTGCCCCGCGGTTTTCATGTTGTTCACCCAAACAGATATTGAGTGAGAAGGACTTTAATCACCAAAAGACGCAAGTCATAGATTTAGGTGCTATTATGAATGATCAATTTTCTGGAGGCCAGTACTCTCTTGACTCTCAGTAGAGTACTCTCAGTCAATAGGAAGTGACATTCTTCAGCACAGTGAGCAACATACATTTGCTTTGGAAGATATTCATTATGCTTCCTTTGGTTTGGTATAAGTGCCGTCCCAGTCACAAACTGCGTGTCGTAGCTTGCGGCTTCCAGAGATTGTGTCTATCTTATGAGCTCCAAACACACACAGAGAGAGGTAGTGAACTGTCTGAGTTTTGTGCAAGAGTCTAATACTACTAATATCAAAGACAGTCTAAAGTTCACAAATTAACCTGGTAAGACCTACAGAGTTACTCATGCCCTCAGAGTGACCTTTGATCACGAGTTTTTTCTTCTCTGAATCTTCACAGGCCCTATCCAGAAAAATTACAGACCCTGATCACTTCGTTCCAGATCAAACAGTCAGTTCGTTTCCTACAGCGTGGTGACCGGGATGTGGTAAAATACGGCAAACTGCGTTTTCTAGAGAGCGAGCAAGTTATGATTCACCCAAAAGTCTGTGTGTAAAATGTTCCACTGTAAATCTATCACAAGACTGACCACCTGACAGATATCCATTTATCAGTATCAGGCGGCCTAAGTTTCCAGAAACGAATATCTAAAATCAGAGGTTACGATAGCGTAGGGAAAACATTTTTCGAGGTATCATATCGCTCCTCGTCTTAACAAGTTACTACCTATTCGGGAACAGAAACGGCGTATTATTCAAAAAGATATATAGCTTCTTACTCCCACGTGTTTGTCATTTCAACAAGACAACAAGACAAGACTTTTGCAAGATGGCAGCACTGCACATAATCGAGCAGTCACCGATTTCCGGGGATCTTTGACCAAATAGGATGAAGACATTGTGATTGGACGGTGAAATATCTCACTGAAGTACAGTTTAGAGCACTTCTTGAGGCCTGCAAAACAGTCCAGAGGGCTGTCTACATGACAACCTCATGGAATACAAAAATTGTCATTAGCTCCAGTCCTGTGCAACATTTTACATCCCAGCACATAACATGGATGGACATTTCACCTCGACTTCAGATATGGATATGTTATTCGATTGGTTTTTATCGATAAGCCTAGAAGCACACCGAAACATTGTTTTACGAACTAGAGAGGAGTAAAAAAATGAACACTTCAGCTTTGAGAAGCGTATATGCATAACCAAAACAGTAAGGTGTGGGACGAAATATAAACCGACATTTTGCCGCAAACAGAACGGCCGGATTTCTTCGAAAAGAAGCAGGCTTTGTTTTGGTGTGGATCATTTCCGGGAACCTTACGCACGATTTTTCAAGACGTAATTTTTCTTCAAAATCGAACATGTTAACTCCAGTCGTGATGCTTCAGAAGACAATTCCATCATTAAATGTGATCCCTCCCGCGAGGACTCCTTTTTGTGGATGACGAAACATGGTGTAAGCAACCCAAGTACGGTCTCAGAAGGTGAGATCAAAAAATGCGTCCAGTGGTGCGTTTCATCCTTCTCATCATATCTTCTCTCTTGTCCCTCTGGAGTTAATAAGCCCCCATCTGTATAGACGTAATACACTACTCATAAGTTTGCCAAAAATTCTTCGACAGCCCACGACCGGTTTCACCTCTCTTGGGGCTCATCAGGTAGGCGTAATCCCCGAGTTCTAGTTGAACATCATGAACAAGAGACTGAGTTGGGTTCCAGCTGAGTCTCCCGCAAAAACAAATTTGTTCGCAAATGAGTGCATTTCGCTAAGCTCCCATCTGTTTTCTAGGTGGACCTAGAGAAAAATCGGTCTTTGACATTGATGGACCAACGGACGGACGCCTTAGATGATTCGATTAATTCAGTAATTTTCAGCCATCCGATTTTTCCGACTGGTCAGTCTATCGTTCGGCAGACCATCACGTATACAGTGATAAAGCAACAGCAACGAGACGAGTTCACACACTGTACCATTGTACACATTCATACACCTGAAACAAGGTGGTGTCCGGTAAGAAAAAAATCAGAGGTGGATTTACGTGCATCAGTCGAACCGGAACTGAAGCCACCAACTACCAGTGTCAATGAGTTTGTGAGAACTTTTGCGATCGATTTGTTCTGTAAAGTTGCGTCTGTGATACTGACTCCAATATTAGATACAACACAAGATTGATAGGTTGATAAAATAATCGACCGTGCATAAATCAGTGGACGTCCCAGACTTTCTTCTTTTGAGAAGATGACCCACATTGAAGAACGATTTCCCTCAGTTAACTTGGTGTTCTTTAGATGATGGCACACTGGTTGAAACGTGTTAAACCTTACACAGATAAACTCAAAAATCTTCCTTAGGAATCCTAGCCGGATCTCCCTTCTCAAAGAAAACCTTTGGGGGCAGTGCTGGAACAGACGAAAACATTATGAGACTGAAGTTGAGAGGCATATAACCAAAGAGGGAATAATTCTGCCTTGTATTATAAATCGTCTCAACACAAAACTTGTTGTGCTTATAAAAGGTGAGTGGGAAATTGGTCAAGATCGAATCCGCATTAATATCCCCTAAAAAGCAATCTTCCTGGCCTATGGTTGTAGAGTGTTTGGTTTTCTGCCCAAGGTTTTGTATTTATTTACAATTATGGCAAATTTTAATGAGTGATGAGCTGAGTGTTGTAGTTGTGGTCTTTGTTTTGGGGCCTTGTGAGGGAGCTGTCATTATCTCTCATGTTCATCATTATGTTCGGGGCACTGTCGTTTGAACATGAACATGGACATATCGTATCACTGTTGTCCAAAGAACCCCTACCCCCAACAACAGGAGGGACAGGTCCTCATAAAAGATCATCGTTGGGGTCACCTTACCCACCTTTCAAAAGTTTGATTTCACCTGCCTTTAGTGTGGTGTGATTCTTGACTGTCACTGTTAGATATTACTGAGCTGTATGTTTTATGTGGTCGAAGATAGTCCTTTGGTGTGACCCTGCCTTTTATTTGCTCATATTTCAAAGGCGAATTTACAAGAGCTATTTTTCGCAGCCGGAAAATTGAGTAGTTCTTGACGGATAGTCGGATCGGATCTAGTTTTCAATGAGTGGGTCGTTGTGCAACAATGAAGGGTCAAGTATTGATGTTTTTCTTAGAAATATGGATGATCGGGTAAGTGGATAACTCCGAGGCGATTGGAAACTCTAACTCAAGCTGAGAAAAACAATTCTAACTGACCAGTGATCGACAGCTTGATGTGCTTTAGTGTATAGATGACGAATCGCTAGTTGCAGACTGTAATTCCTCGTCTGTCAATGCAGAGCGCTTACACAAAGGAGTGAAACGTAATCAGCGTCCTAATAATCCAACTACATACGCACTTAAGAGTGCATTCAGTTGCATGCATAAACAACTGGATATCTTAAAAACTTCGGCTAACCTTGACATAGTAAACAGGTCATTTCAGGAAATGTTTTATAATTTCAGACTGTATTTGATGGAGTGTACTTTCCTGCACTATTAGATTTGTAGCATACAGCTCGAAAGTAGCCTGAATTTGGCATGTTGGATCCGTTTTCGTAAATCTAGCCCTATGAGTCGGGGATTTTGGAATAGTTGAGGCTGTAAAAACAAAAGAAAGGAATCAGATTTAACCAGCGTTTGACGTGCTTCGTCATTGATCCAAAATTCAATGAACTTGTAGACTAGGAGCACTTTCGGCTAATATGACAATGAAAGTGCGTAATTCTAAGTCAACAAATGATAGTCAGTACTAAGATTTATTACTCAATGAAAGACGAGATCATGGCTGGGACCGCCAGTCGTGAATTTTACGATATTCTTTATCCTGTCATACCTTCAGAGTTATTTTGTATTCTTAAACTTTTTTGTTTTTCCTCTTGTTTTCTCGTCAGAAAAATTTCTCTGTTACCCTTGGTTCATACCTTAGGATACTACCACGCGTACAACAGTAAAATCGTCTTTTTAAGACTTTCCTATCAAGCGTCGAGGAAAAAACTCCTGTCTGACCTGAGTTCGCGCTGAAGACCGGTGTTTTGTTTACCTCACAAAAAAGCGCCGCAGAATGCTGGTCATGAATTTTCCTACTTCTTTTTTACTGAGCTTGACCCCAAAGCAGAATAAAGAAAGCAGCCTCAATTTTTTTGATGACTGACGAACGTGAGATCTCAGGCCTCTCCTCATCTTTGTCCAGCCGATACCAAAATACAGGTCAGCTGGTTTGGTAAAAAATGTCCATTCGGTTAGTAGCGCAAAGACGAAGCACGAAATCAGGAATTGACAACAAATGTGTGGAACACTTAACATAAGGCGAAAATAAACTAGGAAATATTTCTTTCCCCCAAACTAGGAGACAGAAAATCTATGAATGAGAGGATAGAAAACAGACCGGTTAGAGATTATACATTCCTGAAAGGCGGGTTCAATTATATTCGAATATATATATATGGTGAAAAGTTAAAACAAAATCCTCAGTAGGATTGAAGGGGAAAGATGAACGTGGACACTTCCAACAGAACAAGCAAGGATAACAAATCCAGTCATTTCTGTTAGGATATAACGTATCTCTCGACAGACCATGTGTGGTGGATATTTCGTGGTGATTGGTACGGAGCGCTTCTGTGGCTAGTAAAAGAGGTCGAAAATAGTTCGACCCTTTGCGGAAAGTTGTTTTGGAAACAATCTGTAGATTAGTTCGATCCTATTTTTCAGTCTTCTCATGTGCCTCAGCCAAGCTCCGTGCTTTTGGTCAGCGTTTGAAAGTGACTTCTCCTTTTTCACGCACGAAGTAGCTGAATAAAAACAGCCGTTTCGACTTAATTCCATGTATTCTCGTAAGGAGCTCAAGGAACCATTTGGCGAGTACAATCCTATCAACGGTGAGAGGCTATGCCTTTGCATATTACAAGCACAGTGACCGTTTTTCTGTTCGCTGGGAGGAAGAAAAACTGTTAGTTTTGGTAATGATTTTGCAACCAAGAAAGAGTAGAATTTTGTGTAGCAGTGACCCAAGAACAAACAAGTAAGGACTGCTCCGAGAAGATTTTCAGTTAACTCATCATTTAGGGAGTACGCCACGCATTTCCTCTTTTTATATAGCCTCGAGTCACGGGACAGTATGGAAAACCAAGTGACGCTTCAAGTCAATTATTGTCATCCCTCGCGTCAGCCCGTCATTATAGTGCTGGACAAAATAAACTGTTTAATTCATCAATTGGAGCGTTCAACGTCAAGTTTTGTTGGTCTCGTAGTTCACTCAGTTAGTACTAGTGAGTTGTCTTCCGCCATGACCTGTGCTGGATGAAGGGGTAACGCACTGCTTCGCTCAGATCAAACCACTTTGAACACATTCGCTGGTTTAGCACAGCTGAACTCTCTGGATTGTATTGCTTTAGCACTCACACCCAATCTTACCTCGTAGATTGTTTTTTCTGACCATCATCTGTTCACTTGTAACTCAAACGAACTAAACTCCCCAGGTGGTCTTCTGTTAAATGTGCCGAATTCGTGAAATGTCCAGGTTCCAGCTTACAATTAAGGTCCATTTTGGGTTAAATTTGGACGTCTCAGCATGACCTTCATTTCAGAAGTGATAATTCCAACGGATTGCACAAAAAGACCTTCATTCCAGAAGTTTACCCCCTTGGAAGTGATAATTCCAACGGATTGCACAAAATCTTTGTTTCCAAATCAGTGTGGGACATGTATGGTATGGTGAAACAACACAGCGGGTTCACCTAATTCGAGACTTTTCTCATTTGGTCACACAATCTAGAGGACAAAAAGAAATCCGATGCTTATATTTTTAATTTACACCAACAGAACACTGAGTTTTGCAGTTCTGAGGCTCAGCTATAGCTGCTTCCAGGGGATGCTTCTCCGAAAAGAACCGACCCCTGGAGAAGCAACAATAGCGTTATCCAGAAACCACGATTTTCAGTAGGCTGTCCTCTGAAGATAGCTCCCGAAGTTCGCCAAAAGGGTTGTTTTCCTGTTGCGACATCTCTTCCACTAAGCTATGAAGTTCAAACTAGCTTTGGGGATTTTTTTCGAAAGTTAACTAGAATTCACTAGTTTCTTTCCGAGTGATTGTTATCATGCGTACTCATCAGAAAAGTCTCGGACACAAGCATATAACTTCACCTAGAAGTGGCCAGTTAATTTAGCACTCTTTGCACTCTAATGAGTATAGAGATCAAGATAATTAACAGGAGTTTGTTTAGCCGAACAGCCAAGTTCGGTTTCCGTAGACCTATCAAACAGATGGACGGGAACAGATCCACATTAGCGTGCATTTGGCGTCAGGGTGCTCAGATGTTTCCCGGTTTAACATGCATGAATGACGCTGATGATATATAGATATGGGTCCATTTGCTCAAAAACAGGAGGACAGACTACAATGGGTCTACGTATTGTCATTGACATTCAGGTTATCAGATGTTATCCATGGCTGAACACGTGACGTCCCTTCTTCCTGAATCGTATCTGTTTTTAGGTCAGGATGACAACCACCTTACATTCCCGTACAGTTTGTCGGCAACCGAAATGATTGGTCGCCGAAATCCTTGCCGGTGTAGAACGTTTTCCATTATTTACTGCGCTATACTTCGCAAGCACGATGTGACCAAACAATGTGATTTTATTATCAGCAGACCCGTCCCGTAGTTATCTATGAATCGGTTTCAGATGATAAGCGATGCAGTGGTTAACAGAGTGTCAGTCGACGAAATAAGCGCGGGTTTCTCATTAGAGCAACCGTTTATCAGTAAAAGGCGTGGATGTGAATGTGAATAGCCTCTGATAGGATAGGAAAAGCGTCTCACTAATCAGCTGACCGGCACACCCACTCCCTCACATGTTTCGGTCAAAAGCATAGGCACAAAAACCTCGAGCTTTACTCGATCCAATGAATCGAAACGAGGGACAGGGAGAGGCGACAAGATGTCAAACGAATAAGTTTAGGCTACCCACACGTTTGACTCATTGACCAATCGAATGGAACTACAATCGGAGGGTAAAAGTTACCTCAGCTTGTACATCTGACCTATGCTCAACCCCTCGGGCAATCCTGCAGCTGGAGAATTTTCAGTTGCATACCGTAACATAGTGGCAAATTCGAGTCAGCTGCGCAGTGAAGGTCATTTTGCCAGTCCACACCGATGTGACCAGATGTGACCGAAAACCGATTCAAGTGTATGGCTACCGAAGAGAAATAATTGCAAATGAAGCAACTAGGCCAGATTTGTGTAGTGTGTGTGCTTTGTCCCCGGTCATTCGAATTATCAAGCAACTGTTAAGGCGCAAGACGACTGACGTTCACACACACACACACACACACATATGTCGCACATATGGTCTCAGGTTTCCTCATGGACTGAAGTCAACCCAAGCAACAAAGCCCTGTGTACTGCAGAAAAGTATTCCTAGGCGATTATATTAGTTGGGTTTGAATTTCAAAACAGACAAAAATAAAATTACACTTGAGAAACCTCAATAAAACGGA
This sequence comes from Clonorchis sinensis, assembly GCA_003604175.2. Taxonomy (NCBI): domain Eukaryota; kingdom Metazoa; phylum Platyhelminthes; class Trematoda; order Opisthorchiida; family Opisthorchiidae; genus Clonorchis; species Clonorchis sinensis. The sequence goes on from CM030369.1 coordinate 136,656,623, forward strand.
GTATTTTCCTAATACGTTACTGCTAACGTTGCTGAAAATTTTTTGACAGCCAACGACCGGTTTCGCCCTCCTTGGGGCTCATCAACTAGACGCAGTCCCCTAGTTTCCGTTTTCTACTTGAACCCAAATTTTTGATGTTGACAGTATGCCTTAAACCTGGTAGTGCCAAGTGTAATGTCTAAGTCCGACCCAGTGTAGATTACCTTCATGTTTGTTTGGGCGATCGAAGTACTTCAGTTTGATTCGGAAAGGTTCACCGATTTCTCATCAGGTTTTACTGTAAATTCTGACCTGGAATTGAAGCACATAACTTGGGTTAATATTATTTTACGGCAGACTTTGGTATAAAAGATATGGAATCTCACTAGCAAATGCGCAAAACAGATCAATAATATATTTCAAACTCAAACTATATCAATCCGCCCACAAAGCAAAAGGATTTCCAACAGTTGTTGCCTCAAAGCTTGTGGGACAATTCAAGGGCAAAAAGACCTCAGAGCTGACGCTGGAACCCTTCGGGTTGACTAAAGACTTGGTGTAGAATGAGACGATGTGGAGTTTTCACATAAAAGGTTCCTTCTTCACTGGATTGACACAAACCAAAGTTAGACTTGGACAAAGCACTAGAGAAATCAATGCACTCCTGCGATTAAGTCTCGTAGAGTCTTGAGAAGTGTCATAGGGTATGAAGATGTGTGTAGAAGCAGGATCAACGTCAGAATTGGAAGTCCTAGCATTCGGCGAAATGCACTTATTCTCAAACTGTACTCAGTCGATTATTCAGTCTATCAAACTCCCCAGTCCAATTTCTGCCCATAGACCGCCTCATGCTTCAGTCGACAGGATATTCGAGAGATCGAATCAATAATCAAATACTCCTGAAAGCTCTTAGATAGCCCGCTACCTGTGTTTGTCCATTGTGCACAAACGTATCAAAAAATACAATGTAAGGACCAGCCATTGGGAATCGATGGAAGGAGCTGAAAAAAGTACATTATTGAGCTGTTACACGCTGCATGAGTATTTGGTACAGATGAGTAAAACGGGAAAATGAAATAGAACCGTACGAGAATGATTGAGGCAAGAAGGACAGCAGCCCTGTGACAAACAGGGAGCACAAAGTTCCTCGCAGGACCGTGGGTTAGCAGGTATTTCAGTTGTGATACAAGCTACTCGACTGACAGTTCAAAGTAAGGGGAGCTAATCGATCGTTGCAGCCTTCCCAACACACAAGCCAATGATTGACATACCTACTACCTTGTCCTTGTTAGTCATTTGTGGATGGTTTTGACGTTTTTCCTTGTTTAATACCTCAACCGTAACCTACATGGATGTCAGTAAATTTTTGCCTCTTCAGAACAGTTTTGCTCTGCTTTTATGTGAGAAGGTAAACACTTGATGCATAGGTAATGAAACAAAACAAAAATTTTGAGCAGATACGAACACTCCATAATTCATCCAAGTAAGCCCCTGGACTGACAGTGGCAGCAGTCCGAGCGCACCCACAAAAAATGAGTTTTATTCCCGTACTTCCACCACGTTGAAAACAAGTCTTGTCAAGTCAATGTCTGGCAGATGAAATGATAAGCAGCCAAGATTTTTCAGCTCTTCTCATTTGTCACGGCTAGAGCAACAGCCGAAGACATGCCAAAACTTGTCTGCTTGATTTCGGACTTGCCATTTTTTAGAGTGGTGCAAAGCCATGTGGAGGCTCCTGTTTGGTGAGCACGTGGAGAGAGCGTATTTCATGTCAGACGGGCGTGAATATCTCTCCGTCACCACCACCACTGCCTCTACCCGCAATCCGGGGCTTGACGACATATGCCATAGTAGTCAATGCGTTATTCACAAAAGCAGGAATTGAAGTATGATCTGTATTAATCTTTGAAAGAAAAACACATTGCAACGAGGATGTCAGATCAATGGGATAAAGTGCTGACTGTCAAAGACAAAGTAAATAAGAATAAGCTGTGTAGAGTATCCAGGGCGAACCAATCAGCTTAACACATGGGCAACGATGAAGGAAAAACAGAAATTAGTGAAATACACTCATCTGGTTTTGACGGGAGACTCACCTGGGTTCAAGTAGAACATAAAGTTGACGGAAATTCGTGGACTTCGCTTACCTGATGAGTTCCAAGAGGGGCGAAATCGGTCGTGGGCTGTCGAAGAGTTTTCAACAACTTCATGAGTAGTGTATTAAGTCATGGAAATGAACTGATAACGCTTACACCAGTTTACTTGCTCCAGCAGTTTCCAACGGAGATTTCATCCTGTCCCTGGGGCCAGTCTGTGCAGTGCGTGAATATTTTCGAAAATAATCATATTGGTTAAATGGAACAACTGGCTTCAAGGAGCTACATTCTATCTCAGGTCTCCAAACTCCAGCCTTTTTGGAACCTTTACTTCTGATCAAATGTCTGTGTGACGTTGGGTACACGCAGTCCGAATAATGTTTCTCGATCATCCACACTGACTTTGCGCGCAGATTTGTAAAACTGTTTTTCACACGTCTTTGACACTTCAACTTTCCAATGTCCAAGTGTGTGCGCTTCGAACCACATAAGCAATTTACATGAAGTGTTCTGTGAAGCAAAATGGCACCCAGTCTTATAACACATGCATTCACGCTGATTCGCTAGTGAGGCAGCACCGTTACCCGAACAAGGCCTCAGCAAACGTGTATGCGGTGTTTGACTGTCACAATAGATGACATGTAATCCGAACTTCTAGCTCAATACAGAGTATTTGTGTTAGGCATACTTCAAACAAGAAGGTAACTTCAAGTGGGTCTCACTACATTGGAACTAGGCACAGGGACTCCCATTATTTTCCTTTTTGCGCAGAGTGAGCCTGTTGTGGTGTGAGTGAGAGATGCATCTCGATGGCATTTCCCACCCTTGTTACGGTCGTCAATCACTAGGACCTTTTTTACCGCAGCCGTGCGAACACACCATAGCACGTCGAACCACATGCAAACACTGTTGTTCTGACTGAGCTTTCACACGGCGAATTGTACCCTATTAATAAAATTCTCGGTAAATCAATGGGAAAACACAAACGGCAAATCAAGTTAAGGTTTTTCCACCATGAAGCAACCGATTCATCAGCCACTCATTCACATACTTTCGCATAACATTTGTAAAAAAAAGAGACCAAATGTCATAAACTGCCAGGGTAAATCCAGTCAATTCAGTTTAAAAAATTTTTGTAAAGGGTGGTAGGACAGTACGAAAAACCGACAACGACTCAATCCCAATAGTATATTTGTGCATAGCTATAAATTTTGAGGATCTGCTTAGGCTTCTGGTAGAGACAGAAAGACCCTCGGAAAGCAGATTGCAGGAGCGTTTTAGACGTCAGTAATATACCACCCTCCAGCTTTCGAGACCACATGCTTTCATCTTCATTTACTGTTTGTGCTAGGCCTAAACATTTCCCATACCACAAAGGTGGCGCCTCGGTATTCGCGTAAGGATTGTGCGCTCTTCAAAACAGCGATGCTTGGAAGCCGACAAGATATGTTCGTATTGTTCTTTTCAAGCTGGACTGTTGTACACTGCGATAAGTGCAGTTGATAATTTTTTATTGTATCTACTCAGTAAACCAACTCCTTGAAATTCTGCTGTGTTCACACCTGGATGAATAAGTTCTGTCAGAACAAAACTCTGTGAAGTTGACTAGGTGTACTCAGTATTCATTGATCGTCTGTGTGGTTTTTGAAAAGAATGCTGTCACCTGTGATCTTCTGCTCATGTAGCCTATAGCACAGCATGAATAGGCTGTCAACCCAGGTATGACAATAGGACAGACTTTGTCTACACACATAGCGCGTTAATAGCTTCATTCTAAGATATTCTCATTAATTTGTCCCCCGCTTTTGAGTGATATACATACAAGTGAAATGCAGGTTTAGTCATTCTGACATTCGTTTTATCTCTCTACTCCAGGAGATGATTTTCACAGGTCACATCCAAAATCAACTTTAACGTTATATTTCATCGTACGGAATAAGTGAACCTGGTTTGAAAATAGTGACTGCCTTGTCTCCCCCCCTCCTATCACAAATGTACCATTCAAACACTGAGATCCTACCTCGACTGCACGAGATTCTGCCTCTCCTGACTTGGTTTTGCCACCCGGTATTTGTCACGATCTTGTGTTCCTTGTTAAGTGAGAGAGAGAGAGAGATAAAAAGACTGGGGGATGTTAATTCGAAAACGGTCGCATCTTACTGTATTTGAAATCACACTTGAACTTCATGTTTGCTTGACTCTTTCTTGAGCTGTCCTTTCCTACCCTGGTGCAATTATTCTGGTGAGAGCTCACACCAAAAAGGGGAAAGCAATAGACGCAAGTCTTGTTCATATTAGAGCTGATTAACAGCCCATATCCATTTTCTTACTAGGGTCTAAATTCCGAACATCTGACATCCAGCAGCGCACGCTATACGCACCCTAATTATCACATCTGAACAGACGCACGTGACGAGCTCTAATAAGAGCTGAACTCAAGAACAGTGCTTCCATCCTTCGGTGTGGAGGGAATAATTGCACCAGGGCAGGAGGGAGACGAGAGTGAGGTGAATGTAAATTCTACAAACCCCATGACCACCTAGAACGCATGTAAACCAGATGGAAGCTTAGCGAAATACACTCATTTGCAAACAAATTTGGCTTTGCGAGAGACTCACCTGAAACCCGGCTGAATCTCTCGTTTGTGATGTATCCAGGCAACTGAATATGCTGCACCAGGCCGTCTCATGTTCCATTTGCTACGATATTCGAGATATCGCGATACATGTACATTCGTAAGCACTACTCATAAGGTTGATGAAAATTCTTCGACAGCCTCGACCGGTTTCGCCCTTTTGTGGCTCATCAGGTAGGCGCAGTCCCCTTCTATTGCAAGTCGGGATGGGCTTGCGCCATGATAGGAAGAGGACTGTTCAAACGAGAGTAATGCGAACGTGACTTATACAATCTTCGCAGGCACCTGGATCCAAACTCACACGCGAATGGTACTGCTGGTCACCTTCGTGTTTGCCTCAAACAAGTATGGTCACAATCCCCCCGTAATGGTCCTCACTAGTATTCACGTTTTCAATTAGATAAGTTTAACGAAAACCGTCTAAAAGTCATACCCTGGAAATTCATGCACTTATCAAGTCCTTACGGTATTTAGTAGGTTTGATTTTATCCTTCACTGTGTTGGTCCCAACAGTGTCTACCTTGGGAATGCTTTTCCGGTGGGTTTCTGGAGCCATTCGTGGACCAAAAGACAATCAGTAGGTTCGCGAATTTATGTCTGCTGGCACCCATTTGAATTTCATTCACTTTTGGTTGGCCAGCTGGCTTAGTTATACACAAACGGGGCCGAACAACTTGCGATGATTGGTGGTCGTGGCGGAAACGTCCAAGAGGAGTCGGTGTATTTGGCCACATATCAAATGAAAAAGCACGCCAAAACCCCATCCTGACTCACACAATCAAATTCAATCTCCTGCGTGAATATCTCTGAATTTAAGAAGACAAGTTATTCCACGCATGTTAATCTTCCTAAAACACAGACCCACGGGTAACAGAATTATCTGTCAGTCGCAATCTAGGGGAGTGTCCGCCAAAACTTTCAAACGGTCACTTACTTGGTTCACGACGTCTAGCACAATGCCATTGCCCTCTTCAGTCTGCACAAATTACGTGGACGGGAAAGTTATTCACACTAACTTTTAGAATGATGTAAAAAATGTTGTGACACCCCCAACAGAGACTCCAGCGAAACAAGACGATTCTTTCCTGCACAGCTTTGTTTCCGTCGGAAAAGATTTGGCTTGCGATCTCTTACGGACCATCGCCCATAGGAAGCATGATGATCCCATTCCCCCACTGCAATTTGTGGACTTTGTATATATATATATATATATATATATATATATATATATAATTTGCTGCGTTCATAATTTCCTGAGACTTGTGTTATTGATTCAATACAATTTGCAACCTTCATTTTAGACGGTAAGATGACCTTGACCTTGACTGAGAGGCTTAGAGAATGGTGGTCCAAAGAGGTGCAAGAAACTACGACACGTGGCGCGTCACAGTATTGGAAATAAGCGAGCCATTCTAAAAAGAGTGAGAATCACTAATGCAACCCTGATCATCTGGATTTAGGCAAAATTCGAACACACATGCTGTAGTAGGACCGGCCTTGTGGGTTGCCAGCGTATAGTTAATGGAAGACCTCCAACCTATGCATTGTTATGTGTGGCTCCTGACAGAAGTTCCATAGAGGTAGGCTATTACACTGGAGCTTCCAAGGAATCGACGGATGACACCGGTAGCTCGATGATAAACAAGTAGTTGGTGTCGGTGGCCATTGTTATGCCACCGTGTTTAGGCCGGTTGGTGACTTGCAACTGGCCTCTACAAGTTCATCAGCCAATCTTACTCCCTCAAGTCTACATCGACAGCAAGAGCTTGTGTGCAGCCCCATATTCGACTCAGGACAAATCGCCTGTGGGTTTCCTGTTATGCGCAGGTGTCTAGTCGTTTGACCGCTGTTTGTTGGCAAGTTCTATTCGGATGCCAACCACCTTATGATAAGACGAGTTGAATGAGTACATTCACACCAGCTGAATGCGACTTAGAGAACACACGGTTCGCAATTTCCGAAATATGACGACTGTTAGGAAATTTAGGAAAGACGTGTCTAGTGCTCTAGAAACGTGCTTCGCTGTGTAAGGCATTGATACGTTGTACGCAATAGTTCAACTTCTTCATAATGCATAGGGCAGCACTCACGTATCTTATTCTGCATTCAGAACTCCTCGATAACTTTTTATAAAACGGGCTAGTGTAGATCAATTTTCCCTTTACTGAGACCCAAGGCAACCTTCTTGACCAGGTGTAATAATTGGACTAACACTGACTACGGAGGAGTGCTTGGACCAAGGCGATGAAAAACCGTATATAGCTTGACAACATCACGAGTTCGTTAGCAGTGAACACGAACCCAAAACCTACTTGCTGTAGGCCAAGTTGTATGTGGATGTTTTCTCGTATTAGAACAGAAGGACGTTTTTCAGTTTGCCGTTGGAATCGCGACCATGCTGACTGATCACTAACCTCGATCGCCTCTCTCCCTTCCTGACGAACCTAAGTCTATCGCACTTCTACAGCCTCCCCGTGGTCCTAGTGTGGGACATCCATGGAGATAACCCACGTCCATGCTCTGTGAAGACTCCTCCAAAACTGCCTTACATTCGAGTTCCAGTGTTAAAGATCTGCGAATTGATGTAGTCTCGCGAATCGTGAGCCACACAGCTCAGTGCCCAGCCCTCATTGTGCATCACATGGATCATATCTTCATATTTTCAGTAGCTTTGTAAAAAAAACCAACGCGTTGCAGATATGCTAGTTCCTTCCCTGATCTGTTACTTTAAAGGAACTAAATAAAGCGTGATACATAACGGAATGTGCAAACCTGCATTTTTTTTGTGCGGAAAACTAGTTTACTAGGTTCAGAGCACCGCGAGTTCCCTAATTCTGTGAGTATGCGGCAAAATGAGAAAAACTTTTCTTTTGCACTGCAACCCAGTCCACACGAACCGTCTTGGTCAGTTCACGGAGGAAATTTGGCGATTAATCGGCGCTTGCACTGACCAGCCGCAATGTTTGACAAATCTGACATGCTGCCATCCCCGTGTTTGTTTTGCTGAACCCATTTCGGAGACAGTGAGAATAACAAAACACTGGCGCAACTATTTGTAAAAAACTAACTTTGCTCAGTCAAAGTGAGGCACAACAACATAAGGTATAGCATCGGTAACAGAACTGGTGGTTGCTTTGTGCCAATACAATCCTGAACAAAAACTTCTGAAATATACAATACAGTATTATGAACTGTGGGTGGAACAGTGATCAGCTTAGCATCAGCTTACCCAATTGTTTTCATTGCAACATTGGCAGTTTGTCAAATGAGAGGTGAACAGAATCTTTCACTTGTACGATAACTACAAAAGTCTGTTCAATAAAAACAACAAGTCTTTCAAAACGGACCGCAATATATGCATTAAGAGTGACGACTTGACTTGATGTGATGAAATTTCGGATGGTTGTGGACCAAGCTTCTATTCATAAGCGTGCATGGTCTCCCGTCCTAACGTTTTCGTTTTCAAAACAGACGCACACTGTCGAACATCTGAGCTGAGGAGTTTTTCCCGAATTCGTTTGTCAGTGCAATTATGCAAATCGTTCTTTCTTGCGTTCTTTTGTGCATGTGTGGACACTGGTCTGAATCAGTTGGCTAATGAGCGAATGACTAGAAGTCAGTCGTTATCGGTGATTTAATTTTGGTCCAGTCAATGGGTCGGTCGACAGCACTGGAAAAATGATAGGGATATAATTCAGAAAGTGTGATTTTGTGGAAACGCCAAGATTTTTTTTAAAATGGCAAACGGGATATGATTGTAAGAACATTATTAATAGCTTGAATTAGTTCACCTAGATGATTCTCTTTAAAAAGGACTGTTCTCTGAGATAAAAAGAAATGACCAAGTCACGAATCCTCGAATGGAGGCAGAAACTTGAACGACTGACCAACCAAACCGATAAGACTATATTTGGCAATTTTCCCGCGGCTTAGATTTTCTGTCCCTTACGGAAGCACAGCTCACAGCCAATCCGTTTGATTTTTAGATTGTTATGAGATTCGCTCCGTCGTATCTCCTCATGTTCCTGTTTTTCATGGCCAACCAATGGCTATGAATTTGCCAACTTTGTTGTTCCTTAACACACCTTAAGTCGTTTGAATAGCTGACTTGTACTGGCTTAGTATGGACATGTTTGACGCCTCTTTAACGCTCTGAGTCATATTCACGAAAACAAAGGAACTCATTGTAATCAATCAAGAAAACTCATCATGATCACACAGTGAATTTTCTCAGAATTTTCGTTTCAGAAGGGCTTGATATTAGTTCATGAATGCGAACGGCATCACTAAACCTAGTGATTTCGCAGCTAACATTGGTTTGACGGTCGCAAAAACAGCGAGATCAAAATAGAACCACGGTTCGAGATAACAGAATAAAAGGGGTGGTCTGTCCTGTAAACACTGTGCCAATGGAGTGTTGTGTGGGCCGAGATCATTAGCGCCAGTTGATTCATACTACACCATTACACTATCTGGACGAATCTGAAACGCGTAAAAATGAGTGAGGCTACTAAATTCCTAACGGCTGAGTTGTCACGAACAAGTGCGGCTTATGAATCCGCAGAAGCATAAACTTGCTGCATTTGTCTGAGAGGTTGAGGCCATTAAGTTCCACCGTTCATAAAGATAGAAAAAACTAATTTATGGTGGTTTTGACTGCTGAAGTGGAAAAGCAGGCTGGGTTGTAGAAAATAAAACCAATCTCCGGATCACTGATTCGGTTTGTCAGTTTTCCAGTCTTTTCGCTTCACCCAAACACCACTGGCTTCTTGGGACGAGGGATGGGATTGGTTTCACCCTCAGCTATACGAACTCTTCTTGTCCGAAATCACTTGTCGTTTGGACGGACATTGGCCATCTGCTCGTTCGTGACTCCCTCCAAACTCTCCGTGCTTCGGCGAAAATAAAAGTGATGCGATTCGCTTCTGATCTCCGTACTTCTGAGTTGCGCTATGGGTTTCCCATTTATGCAGATTAATTTACATGGAACCCATCACATTCGTTGTTCGGCAGTTCCAAGTATGTTGTGGAATGCTCCTGCAAGTGACCATTGGAGTTCATAGGTAATTCTCTGTATACCCGTTATACTAAAAAGAGGTTCGTAATGTCCTATATCAATTCAAGCAGAATGTTTTCGGCCGATCTTGTTGTACAGTCAATCTTCCAAGCCCTGAACGTGCAGTACATTCAGTTGGAGCATGAGCATAAACAGCTGAGATTCAGTTGAGTCTTCAGCTAAGACAAAGTTCGTATGCCAATGAGTGTAGACCGCGAATAGCGTCCAATTCGGGTTCAACTAAAACATAAGCTTGGGGAATGTGCCTACCTGATGAGCCCCAAGAAGGAAGAAACCGGTTGTGGGTTGTCGAACAGTTTCCGGCAACGTCATGACTGGTGTTCTTCCAAGAAATGGTAATGCATTAGACGAGATAGTGTTTCCATCCGTTGGATCAGAACATGATCTGTCGGAAGTCTCTCTCCATTTTTACTTGACTGTGTGGCTTCGATTCAGGTTATTGAACGGACTATCTATGTCAGAATGAGTCTAAAATCTGTGTTTAACGTGTGTTCACACTCAACTCCGAGGTACAACAAACGCGGCTAGACTCTCTCTCGTAACCTGGTAGCTGTTAATGAATTTTATACACTCGATACAGTGTTTCCTCCTCAGAATTCCCTGTTAGGAACAACCAGCAACACTTGCTCATGCTTTTAGGAATACAACGCATGAGTGTACGTGTAAAACGACCAAAGCGAAACTTGATCATTCTGTCAGTTTTCTGGATCTGATCCCTTTGGTTATTTTTAAGCTGTTTTGGCACGAATATCAGTTGTCCCTATGCACCGTTTCGAGTGATAATTACACTGTTTCGGGTCCCCTCCCTGTACCTCATCAGTTTTACCCAGACTCATTCACGTATTTTCAACACGGAACGTAAACGGTCAAATGTAACACGTCATCATGAGTATTGTGCGTAGCAATCTGACCGCAAATGTAAATAGAAATTCACCTATCCATACATGAAGACCGCTCCACCAGCCTGACAGTAAAATGTATCGTTAAGTGGTCAGTTTTACTTGTTTTAGGTGCCAACGGCACCGCAAGTAAATTCTGCTGGTGCATGAAAGTCACACTTCGTAATGTGAAAACATGGGAGGCAATATGGTATTCGATATATCCAGCAAGTGGATAAAAACCGGTACGATAGACTGTTGCACAACCAACCTTTGCTAGGTCATACAACGTGAGGTGACATTGTCCACGCACGCACTCTCCAGGAAGGTGGTTGTGTTGTGCCAGCTTGCTCTAGAATACGACTTCGGCACTCCGTACAGCGCTCGCAGTAGACAGACTTTTTGTTCTGCTGGGACGCAACTATCTCCCTGATAGGACCAGAACTGCTTACCCCTTCGAGTCAGATACAAGAAGTCGAAGGTCTATTGCCATTTTTCTCGTTGTTTTAGAGAAACCTATGCATATTTTTCGAGTACATAGCTTTAACGCACTGTGTGGGTGCTTTGAGATCTGACGAGGATACCGCTGTTGAAACGAGTTGTTTTAGGTATCGTGCATTTAACTTATCTGTTCAGCAGATTTAGACCCACAGAATTTTCGTGCGCAGACATTCCACACTGGGCTGAACATTGACAGAGTTTCCTTTTCGGATGATCTCACCCGGCAGTTTTGTTAAGCCAAAAGAAAGAAAACGAGTCTAAAATATTACATTTTGTCTCCATGGCATCAACACTGCAAATGATTGGATTTCGTAGTATTTCCGATGGAAGTTAGACTATCCAGCTTTGAGCATCCGGTTAGTTAGATGACACCTCCCGTGCTGTCAATGTCTAACAGTTCAGTTATTTTTTCCTAGGCTTAGTCAGCGTAGCAGCCATCAGCTGTTTACATTACGGGGTTCAAGAGCATCACGTGCGATTAAATTCGAAACATGGCACAAGTGGATGTTTATAATGGCAGATCTTGGTAATCGACCCATTTGGCCAATCAGAACACGGTGGCCGAGTGAAAACAGCTAATTCTCGGGTCCGTATTCATTCCAGTCCTCTGATCAAGTTCCACGAATTTTACCTAGTCTTTGTGTCTAATTGAGCTTTTAAGACTTGTATCAGTTTATCCACTAGGCAGTGCAGATTGCAGATCGTCAAGCCTTTTCAGACGGTTCAACAGTTGAATGTGTGTGCGAAAGTGTTTAACTCAATGCTCCCCAGGTTTTCTTAATGCACTACTCACATTCTCCGACACCCGGTTTCGCCTTTCTTAGGGCTCATCAGATAGGCGCAGTCCGCGAATTTCGCTCAATCTTATGTTCTACTTGAAAGCAATTTGTGATGCCTGGGAACACCACAAACGAGAGATTCAGCTGGATTCCAGGTGAGTCTCTCGCAAAACCAGATTTGTTTGCAAATGAGTGTATTTCGCTAATTCCCCAGGTTTTGTGTTTCGTTTCATCTCCTTGAACGTAGTGGATATCCTGTTCAAAGACGTCGGCCTTATGGTTATTGGCTACCACTACCGGAAGTCCGAATCATCTCTATGGTAACGAAGTGCGCAGGTTAATGATGTCTCTCTTCCTCTCTCCGTCCCAGATCATCACCAAGTAGCAAAAAACTTTCCCTTGTTTATCATACTGATTGGAGGTATTAGGACTTGTCAAACTAACCTCATTATCTCTAAAGAAACAAACCTGAACATGGCCAAAGCAAATAGAGTAGGCTTACATTCCTATATCCAATTTGCATCCGCTACAGTACAACAACACCCCCTGCAAACTGTTAGAATGAGAAAGTTTTCTGTTCCTGCGCACCATTATCGCACGTATCAACCCTAAATAGATCGTTTGTTCCCCTGTTTTATAGCTGGTACTGTTTGAGAATGACCACTTATTTTCTGTCCATTCCTGAAACAAGTAACCAGCTGCAGCTGCCATAAGTAGTTCGGTCAGCTTCGTACTTAGCCGCGAAAACTGCAAACACTCATCTGATTGTATCGGGAGAGGAATCCCTTCTGAGAAGGCTGTAAGAAAGAATGAAATACATATCAGTACCCACCCGAGTGTATCCCCTCTCCTTTCTATTGCACGTTATCTAGTTAAGCCTATTTCACTGGCCGTCAACATGGCGCAGCACTTCGTCGGAGATGTGCACTAGTGAACATATCGAAACGTTCTTCTATTTCAAAATGCACTTGAGTTTTCTATAATCTGTTGTTGTAACTCGGTATGGTTGATATGTACCAGAGACTGCTTTAAGGATTGCCTGGGTTTACTTGACTTGATGTGGTTTTTGAGGATCGACAGTGCCTCACGTGCGTTCATTGTGCGTTCATCTAAAAAACAACTAAATAACATATGCTGGACCCATATCCATATGCCAGACAGAAGTGTCGAAATGGTGCACATGGGTCCAGTTGACGGACTGCAGTGGTCCCTCGCCAGTGACTTCTCCCAGAGAGAAAGACCAGGCTCAAACAAGATCTCACTTAAAACTGATAACTAAACAAACACTCAACCCACAACAAAACCAACTGAGAGAGTCTTGTGAAGAAAAACCCCCACCAATTTGAATGAAGAGCAATGGTATGAAGTACTTACGGGCATAGTTTCATGATTCACATCGGTATCGCTTATAATTCAGTTCCCTGACTTTCTAGAGGTCGCATTTTGAAAGAATCACCTTTGAACTTTTTGCACAGTTTAGAGGCAATCCCAGGGAACTGTACGAAAACGGTCTCCTCTGAGATTTTGTCTTCATCAGAAAAGAGTAGAAGAGGAACAACAATTGAAATCTTCTGAATGTCACTCTCTCCACAGGGAGTTGGACGTACAGAGGATAAATGCTCCTCCCAAAAAGATCACTAGGAAACAGAAGCGACTGAACCGTTCTCAGTGCGTTGTTTTTTAGGGAAACCACTGTATTTTATACATTTACGAAAAGTACGTTTTGTGAAGTATATTTACCCGATAACCCCTGAACAATACTACATTTTTAGACAATGGTTTTGGACATTTAGTCATACCTGACTTCCTCTGGCAGAATTATTTTGTTCCAAATTCTTTTTACCTAGTACGGACTGAGTTTTCACCATTTTGTGCATTTAGTCATACCTGACTCCCTCTGGCAGAATTATTTTGTCCCAACTTTTTTTACCTAGTACGGACTGAGTTTTCACCCAACTAATATCGTTCTAGGGGGTTGAAAAACGCTAAATCATTAGGCATAAATCCGCCACTCGGTTTGACAAGTCATAATTATCGTGATTCTGTATGGAACGCAAAAACACTGACCTCATTATAACTAGAAGGTACAAAGTATTCATCATATCGATCATTACAAGGAGGTTATCAACGGTAAACACATCGTAATGCCCACTGTTTTGGAATTTAGTATAAAACCAATAATGTAGCTGTGTGTAGCTGTGAAACGAATTGGTATGCAAACTTTGCCATCAACGCTTGTGAATGACAGCAAACTACAACCGGGTACGGAATAAAGGTACAAGGCATGCGGTCTGCCTGTACGTGGTAGATCACCCACCACAGCAAAAGACTCGTCAAAATTTGTGTGGTGTGTTTCAACGACACAATAATCTGACAGGCTGTCAAACTCTGGATCAATGTCCACGAAAAGTTTCACTCCATTGCTTCGCGTCAGAGATGTCAGATGTATTCTCCGGAAACATAAAGCGGTTAATATTATATTGTAGCAGGAACTGACTGTGAATAATTTAGAGAGGAGAAAAAGACCAAGGTGAATATGATAGAGGTCTTAGCGAACAAAGTAACAACTTCGACAGCTGCTCACAGAGCGAGGGACAAAATTTTCAAGACAAGTTTGAAGTTTGAACAAAGGAAGCGAATGGTTATTGTTGGTTTGTGATGTTTAGTTGGATGGCTGCGACAAACACTCAATCAGAATACATGCCAGAAAGGCAATGCACTAGAGAACCTCATCTATGGTGAACCGGTTAATAAGGATACTGATGCGTTCAGTCGGGTGGATTTCCCGTTACCAAGTGTTATTTCATCTGTTGGTCGAGATGTACTAGAACTTCCTCAAAAAAATGTTTCCAGTTCACTTATAAACATGCTTATCTACATTATGTAAGTCAGCATGTCCTTGAAACAGTCACTTTCTCCTTTTCAGCACCAAGTTCATCCATTTTATATTCAGCTTTCTTACACGATACATAGCAAAATATTACTTCCAACGGCGGAGCATTTAGCACACAGATCAAGGTGACCTAGTTTCATATTTGTTCGTATTTTAAAAGGCAGAACGATAGTTTAAAGAAAAGTCTGCAGAATGGGGAAACGATCCTGTTACCATTCCAAAACAAGCCCAGCGAAGTTTACCACAGTACAATGAAAAAAGTAAACTGCTCGATTTTTCGACCGGACTAAATGTCACCAGCCAAGTGTTAGGCTGAAATTTAGGGTCCACTATTTCAGCTAAGACCGCTAGGTAAAGGAAACATTCGGTCCATGGGAATAACCTACGGTGGGCGTCCCTATATGCATAGAATTGCGTTGCTGACAGGAACTTTAAGATCTATCTAAACCATAATTATATAGTACGGTAGACGGGTTTGATGGTTAGGTGTCTGAAGTACCCATTTAGAAGTAACTTTGTCTAGCGCAGTGAAAAAGTTCTTACCACGTACACTTTTAGAAGCGCAGCGAGTAAAAGCTCATTTGTCTTCGCGCTTCTTTCTGGAACACAAATCTTGGCTCACATTCGTTTGCGTGACCATGTGCTGACAACAGACAACACACTTAGCCGCACGGTCGGCAGTCTTGGGAAGAGACATCAAAGTTTATACTAGGCTTTGCGTACACTAAAAATAACTAGACGAAAAGGCTTGGATGATCTGGGTTTGTTTTACACACTCAAACGCACTGACCTACCACAGTAGATGAAGGGACTTGTGGACAGTATCTTGCGTGAAACATGCAAAGGCACACCAACTGGATCGTGTGCGAATCACATCTAGAATCCGCGGATTCAATGACACGACAAAAATACTAGATGATCAAAAGCATACATCACAGTAACCAGATCTGTAATTCCTCGCATCACCCTTCTTCCGAATAACTTCCCTCGGTCATCCAGTACCTCACATCATACTGTCACCCAACAGAGAGGGTCATTTCTTCCCTTGAGATAACCTGAACTCGGCAATCAGTCGTGCTAGTCCTAGCCGAGCATAAAAGCATACGACCTAAGTGCTTTCTTCATCCTGAGTTTGCTGTTTCGAACAGCAGTCAGCTGCTTTCAAAAAAAACTACGGCCGCAGTTGGCTCTACTTTGGTCCCCCCCCTGGGCGACAAGTGATAAGTGTTTCTTCTCACATCTGGATTCTGACTGTGTATCACTGTAGACACCGGTGGCACACTATCAGTCGATTCGCAGCTGTGCATCCAAAGGATGCTAGTTTTTTTCTCTCCCTCTAATTACCAAAATACTTAAAATACCCGTAGACAAAGCTGGGCTTTTATGTTGATTTTGTCCCAAATCTATTACTCTCATTACAATGCTGATTTCATAACTTCCGCATAGTCACCGCCGTCTAGACAATCCAGCGGAATTCAGGCTAATGCGAATGTGAACTAGTCCGGCAGACTTCGTCTCGAGTATGTCAGACGATGAAACATTTTTCCGCTGATGTCCAAAGCTGACTAGGCGCTGTTAGGCTGGCGCACCGATTGTCTAAGTCGTAAAAGTTCGGTTTTTGTTTAATGAATCACTTATCCACCAGGATATGGCAGTTAGTATAGGTGTGGACACGGTTCTGTAGGAAAGGAATTGGATGACTTCAGGAAGGCTTTCAGGTATATAATTGGTATTCGTTTCCAAATTGGGAGTGAGCAGATACCATACATTAGTCCGTTTATATCAAGCTGCACAGAATCACTTGACAAATTGCGGCAACATTGGTCTCAGTGATAGATCGCTCCAGTTCTGTTTACTGGTCTGTTTGGCGCTCTTGTCTGTCTCTTGTTTGAAGCGTTTTTTAAAATGTTTCTTTGCTAATCTGTTTGCTTCGTTAACACCTTATGATCGTTTTGAGCTGAACCGTCTGGATAGTTGTCCTGGTTCCGTCTAACAAACAGATCATTTTCATTGATCAGTTTCTAGCAGTCTGGCTGCATGTCTTCATCTATGACTAAAGAACAAACCGTGTATGACCTCCCTAAAAACGTTCACCCAAGTCACAAGAGAACATGGAGGAGTGAGATTGATATCATCGTTTATTTAGTTGTTTATCTATCTATCTATCTATCTATCTATCTATCTATCTATCTATCTATCTATCTATCTATCTATCTATCTATCTATCTATCTATCTATCTATCTATCTATCTATCTATCTATCTATCTATCTATCTATCTATCTATCTATCTATCTATCTATCTATCTATCTATCTATCTATCTATCTATCTATCTATCTATCTATCTATCTATCTATCTATCTATCTATCTATCTATCTATCTATCTATCTATCTATCTATCTATCTATCTATCTATCTATCTATCTATCTATCTATCTATCTATCTATCTATCTATCTATCTATCTATCTATCTATCTATCTATCTATCTATCTATCTATCTATCTATCTATCTATCTATCTATCTATCTATCTATCTATCTATCTATCTATCTATCTATCTATCTATCTATCTATCTATCTATCTATCTATCTATCTATCTATCTATCTATCTATCTATCTATCTATCTATCTATCTATCTATCTATCTATCTATTGGCTCCCGGATAATCATCCATTCAAGTTTTTGGGGCAGCAGTTATAGCTAGCGGTCTGTTACTAATCGGTGGTTTGGCTTCTTTTTGACATCGGCTAAATTCAAAGACGGAATAATCCGACTGTGTTTAGATTGGCGGATAGTAGCGACTTTGTCGGAATGTCTCTCATCTTTGTACATTGAGGTGCGTCTTTTGTTCTCTTCAGCAGTTCTTGATCTTCAAACTTTCAATATAATTTTACCACTTATTCCTTCTATGTTGCCCAAGTGTGTCTTCGTCATACAAGATAATGAGGTTATTGACAACCGGATATTTTTAAAAGAAAACACTGCACGCAACCTCGTGGACGTGTAGTGATGTGTGGGCTAATTTACCTGCGCAAAATACGCAGAACAGGTTAGTGTTGTCCTTACTTAATATTTGGAATACTGCCAGAACTATCTTTATAGGGTAGAACTTCATTGGGTAACACCCTCATGTAAACTTGATGATAGCTTGTCCAGACAAATTCACTACATAGTTCAACTGAAAGCATCGAATTAATTTTGAGGTTTGAAGTCTATGAAAAAAGTGGTCCGTTCCTAAAACCGGCATCTTACTTCTAAAGTAAAAATGTAATTTTGCATAACACTTGTACGTTTGTTCTCTGCTTTAAATAGTGGGTGTTTAGGCCCAGGTGGGTGGATTTCCCTCCCACTGTATAAACAATGAAATCACACAGTTCTGCTTGGAAATCTGTGACAATCCAAATCAGAACAGATACGAATTTTCCTGGTCGATTCAGGAGGGGCAAAGTACGCACTATGTATGGAAAACGAATGTCCAGAGATCCGCTGCAAACATGATAAAGTGCTGTGCATAAGGCATGAAACAGACGATAAAAAATAGTGTTTTGAGTTCCACCCAACCGCTCATCTAATCCTTCAAATTAATATAAGTTGCCGATTTACATGAGTAAGGTGTAAGCAATTAGTGAACAGTCCGATTCTGTCTGCTCCGGAAAATCCATAAGCAACCGATTGGCAAAGCTCACTATTCCCGCAAATGCTATGTCATAATTCATGATGAAATGCTTCCGTAAACTAAGCTATTTACGGGCTCATAGCGTTTGATTGGAGCTAGAGCTAGAGCCAATCGACCATAAGTATTTATTCGCCCAGTTGACGCGACAAATCTATGTTTAATTGTTGATAAAAGCAAACGGCATCTCACACCTTAAACAGTTAGGTGACACGCGTATCGCTACTTTTTGTTGATGTGATCTTACACCATCCTGAAAACATGCGGCCACACATGAATGCGTTGGCCAGACAACCGAAAAAATTACGTTGCGAGGACTAGTGTTTGTGCGTCCGTTGCCTCCATTAGCTGTGGTGTGCTGTCGAGCTACGTGGTTGTGTTTGGCGTATGTCTGTCGTTCTCTCTCCGCGCCATCGGGTCCGGATTCGTTACGCTCTGCTCTCACCACCATAAATGAAACAAACATACGTACGCACGCAGGCACGAACACCAACATAAAGACAGACACACGCTCACACGCACCAACCCTCAAAACAGTGGGTGGTTCACAGCTGACATCTATCTCGCAGTCGTGCAAACGGACGCGAGAACGGATACATACCGGCAGCAGATGAACGTCCTTACTTGTGACTAGCGCGCCTATCCATACTGGTGTGTACAAAATTCTTTTCTCTCACAATGGAATACTATGACTGTTGTTATTACTCCCAACAATAATCTATTGGTGAAAATCGATCAGGATCCGTTTTCATCCCCTGTGTGAATGTTTATGCAGAGTTTCATTCTGGTTCGGTAGTACGTCGACTGACGGAATACGATCACACTGGATCCTATAAACCAGCCGAGTGATATTTCAAATGTCATGAAAGTTAAAAACAGACGTTCCGCAACTCGCCCAGGGACAATAGCTGAAGAACGGACGGCTAACAACGTCGAGTACACAAGCAGCGGTGGTGCTGGCAGTGAGTCCCAAATCGGGAAACGCAAAAAGCAATCCCCCTGTACGGATGTCGCCAGGCCAGGGAAAGCAACCAAAACGCATAACACGATGCTGAACAACGGTGCTCCGAAAGCGAGCAAGAAGAGGCGAACCGTTAGCGCGACGAATGGTTGCGTTTCGGGGCAGTTTGCCAAATCCACTCCTTCTGTGCATCAGTCAACTAGCTGCTCTTAAGCCTCCTCCGTTGTCTCAGGAACTGGCGATCCTGTGGATCCGTACGAATTTGCTGTGAAAACGGAAGAAGAACACTCCGACTGTGTTGGACTTAACAATCATACTGGCCCCTCCAGCCTTAACAGCGTGCCACCAATGAAACGCATGAAACTGGATAGGGTATGTAGATTGCCATTTTTTAAACACGTCGGGTGTAAATTAGTTATGTTCTAATTACCGCGTATTTTTAGCAGGGGTCTTGTGAATCATTTGAGAAGTATCAGCCCCAATTTCTGCGCAAAAACTCTTCAAGCGGCTTTCAGATAAGGTGCTTGTGCCACTGGGTACAAGCCTATCTGAAAACACGGCTTTTTTGTGTAGCCTCTGGTCAGGCTGTTTCGCATTTCACACAGGGAACATGTTAAATAGCTACTATAGCACTATCCATCTATTGTTATAGCATACCTACCAATGTCATATTTGTGAGTACTTACTGTTTGTCGCCATCGTGGTTCTTTTTTTGCCTTTGCTGAATTACCTACAACCGCACCTAGAGGATTGGAAGCGGTCAGTTTGTAAGAGAAAAAGTTTTCTTGTGGATGGTGGTGGTGGTGAAGGCGGCGACGGTAGAGATAAATTAGTGATTCAGCAAAATAGGGTGTGCCCGTCCGATGGCCTGTTGACCGATGGCGATTCTTTGGTCTAGCTTCGCTCTTCTCCACTCCACTCCACTCCACTCCAGCCCACACCACACCACACCACACCATTCTATGTTATTCCAACCTATTCTCCCTGGTACCCCACCTATGCTATCGTGTGCTTGGTCATGTGTGTCTGGCTGAGATGGTTTCTTCCTCATCGCCCATATATAAACACGAGTACAAGCAAACAAACCAGAAACGCTCCCTCCATGTCCTACAAGCATGGACTGGTACACATACACACACACGTCTCTAATCGACTGATACACGTGTGTGTGTGGATGGTAGCTTGTACATTCAGGCATCATGCGGAGAATAATGACGGGTCGTGTGTGTGTGTGTGTGTTTCTACGAACGACTGTCTTCCACTGACCCAATTTCTATCCCCTCACCAGCCTCGAATACGGATCAGGACATTTTTGTCGTTTGTTTATTCGGCAGAGATTTGCCCCACTTATTGTCTTATTTTCCGGCATGTGCTGCTTGTTTTTTCCACTCACTCATCAACTGGCCATATGCGTAACAATTGTCGGAAAAATCGTCATCAGCTGTAATTCCTATGCTATGACGTGGGTTGAAAATACAAATACAATACAAATGCAAAGGCTTAAAAACATCATAAATGAGAGAGAGAGATTCACCTGAGTTCCAGGTGAGTCTCGCGCAAAACCAAATTAGTTTGCAAATGAGTGTGGTTGTTTATTTATCCCTGTAAGTAGACTTCCCGGTCAACTGTTGACTTAATCACAATGCAGTTCCAAAGGTAGACCAATTCAGAGCAAATGTAGGATATCTGCGAAAAGCTCGATCAGAGTTCGGCATGACACACTGGAACAGTTTGGAGGCCTTTCCTGTTCTATTTTAAAGGTATAAATTCCATTGACTCATGGACCTCATACTTGGGTGGCTCGTTCGAAGACTCGATATTCAAACTGCACGCATAGCACCATGTGTCCTTCCCATAACCAATAAATTGTCGTTCGAGAGACCAAATAGTGTGAAGCCTAAAGGGGCTACAGACTGGACAGAATATTTTCACAGATGTCGAACTCTCTGCTTGATTTGTCAATCTATTTTTTCTATAGAAATATCAGACTAAGCTAAATGTTCCACTGCCACATCTGAGGTTCAGGTTTCCTCGAATTAAGTTAACCCTGGTCTAGGATCGGCCGCCGACTGGTGTCTGTAGTTCAGTTCTGGTTTCAAACACATTGCTCGCCAGCACGAATTCCACCAGCATTAGCGCTGGACTGCGTTTTACCAACAACCCAAATGGCGGATGGACGACTATTACACAAGGCACTGTTGCCTCTAGGGCGCTGTTGTGGCCTCTTCAGCACCGAAATGTTTGACTCGATATTCAAGACAAGCAAATAACATTGGCATTGCCAGCCATGTCTTGCTAGAACAAACTATCCAAGTGGAAAACGGTAGCCCAATCAAAATCCGATTCAAATCCATTGCTTCAAAATGTCTTCTGTTTGTTCCCTTTTGAAATTCTACCGCTTGATTTCCCCGATTTCGACTAAGCCAGATATCGGCAAAATACAACGGGCAACAACACTGCCAACGACCTGGATTCAGCAACAGCTTTAATACTAAATTTATGACGAAAAATCTCGTACTTGCCTTGTCCAGATATTATTTGATTTGGTGTGACAGTAAATTTTTATTATGCAATGGCTTAATCCGAATCCTGTCAATACTGTGACGTTCATCGTTTTCCGGTTTGCACATGTGTTCCGCTGACCCGTTGCACCGACCAGTTGCTACCGGTAATCGTGGAAGATGCGTTGAAAACTGATCAACCTGGATGACTGGCAGTCGGTTGGGCAATCACTCGATTTACAAACCAGACCAACCAGGCGAGCGCATCTTCGCGCTTCGTTCCTGACACGACGAGATGTGCACATTTTGTAGCGGTGCGACACTGTCTTGTTCAAACATGTTATTGCGAACTGTGTCCGTCAAATGGCAGTTCTGACCTAGACACCGAAACCACACGCTTATGCACGGTGTGCGCTACGTGACTTTCAGTTAGACGATGTCGGAAGACCCAACAAGCAAGCGAAGCGGAGATTAAGGAAAAACAACGTTCCCTGTTGGTAAGCAACTGCTTCCGACAGTAAATACATTAATTCCAGGATTGCAATCAAATGACAAGGTTGTGATCTCCAGCTGCGTTTACATTCCTATGCTCAGAAGGTTCAATATCCTAAGGTTTTCTACAGTTGAATCCAATCCCGAGGTTGATAAACCCACAAATTGTTACTGCTATGTATGAACTTCGGTCTCGAGCACGCGAATCTACCAGCGTTTGTTGTATTTCCAAGAATCGAAAAAATCAGACTGCAGTTGACGGTTGGTGTCACGTGATCAATAAGAGAAACAAGTATGCGACGAACAATTCACTCATTGCAATGCCATATATCTGGCCAGGAAAAAAAGAATCCAAGGCTCAATTCACTTCACTGACCGTGAAGTTATTGTGTAGTATTTGGGAAGGCGATCTTAAAAACATTGTAGTCGGCAATTTACCCTCGAAGGTCTTGAGACTCGGGATTAGACACCACTTGGGGGGGGGGCAAACTGACTTATTTCTCACCCGTCTAATTAACGCAAGTTAAAAAACTGACGCAAGAGCCGATCAATGAGCAGATCGAACAAATAGCACTACACAATGTCTCCCATGTTATACCATGATACTCATGATGCTCATGATACAAGATGACTAATCTCAGTTCAGGGGAGGTCAGTCATACGAAATGCTTGTAAATTCACTATTGCGGTTTTCAAGAGTGTGTCCTCTTCATGCTAAGAGGTGTGGGGAATCTGCAAAACCAACCTCGATAAAATGATATCAGTGAACAAGCGGGAACCTTGAAATTACTCGAAAGAAATGCTGAAATTGACCCGACATCAAGTTAAGGTATCCCAAGTACTGTATCCGTCTCCAGATGGCAGGTTATCGATCGAACGCTTCCTGGGAAAACTTATTTTGATATCAGGTCATCCTGAGATTTCTGTCGATGTATTCTACGAAAAACGTTAGAATACGAGGT
Organism: Clonorchis sinensis; assembly: GCA_003604175.2. Classification (NCBI taxonomy): domain Eukaryota; kingdom Metazoa; phylum Platyhelminthes; class Trematoda; order Opisthorchiida; family Opisthorchiidae; genus Clonorchis; species Clonorchis sinensis. The sequence continues at coordinate 136,680,056 of CM030369.1, forward strand.
TTCTTGAGCGTAGCATAAGTTGTTTAAAGCCGATTAATCCACCTAGTTTATCGATCGCGGTGGATGCGCACTTTTGGCGAGCGTTTTTTCAATCAGTGGTAATTAAGAATCGATAATGAGTTGGTCTGACCCTAATTGGTGACGTCTCAAGTCACAGTAGATTTGAATAACAGTCGCTAGCTTTGGAGGAAGCGACGTAATGTCCCTATTTCTACTCTGGTGGTTTTGTATCCAATTCGAAACCAACACACGGCAAATTGCAGGTGACGCAACTTTGTTATCTCCTTGTTCTTGTGCAAGATCGTCGAACCACTCACACCTCAGTGCCGACTCAGTCGGGTTCCCGCTTTTGCTCAAGGTGGCTTCTAGCCGACTCACTTGGAAGTTCATCTGAGGGAAAAGCCACAGCTCAGCCCTGTTAGGATTGCGATCTGTTATGTTGAACTGATCACAGTTTCCCATGCCTTTTTACTTTTCCAATGACGCTACAGTACACAACAAGGAATCGGCAGAGTTAAATTCGCGGTTGGTAACTAGCTGTGTTGAAGGTAAACTGTTCACTCTATTCTACAAAGCTCAGTTACTAATACATGAGAGTACTGATCGGTCTAAGCCCTTCCCTTGATTCTGGATTGCTCCTGTCTAGACTTGAGCAACCGGTCTTCCTTCGAATTGAAGGGTAGCTCAGAACTGAATGATTTATTTTATTGAGGCAGTAAGCTTGACTAGGGGCCGCGGAATGCTCTTCCCATTGCATTAGCGTGTAAAATCACAGAAAAAACGAGTGTTCTGAACACACGTACCCACCAAATCTGTCTATGGGGATTGCTGTTTGACTTTAACTCGAACAACTGACGGTCTATATTTCTTAACCTCGGCACTTGTCTGATAGATCAAGCTGCCAAGTCTGATCTGAATTTATGTCCAAATAAGTGCTGTTGGAGAATAACACTACATAATCCTTCCCAAGGTGAATTTTTCGACGCCACTGTCCAAACGCTATTTACTCAGAGGCACAAAGTTTATATTTATAGGGCGTCAGAGCACATTTTTGGTGATCCTTGTAACTGCAATTCCTAACCGACTGCCCAGCTGGAAGGTTAACTGCAGGACTAAGGACGCCCAGTCGGACAAAGACTGGTTCTAGGAACAGTTGACATCACGTCAAGCACGACAAACCAATAATGCCGCCTTAGCAAGGTCGCCCGAGAAAAATCAGCTGTCGGATATACATTGAACGGACACATGCACACATTCATGTCACACGGGAAGAATGATTTGAGCTGTGTGCCACTTGGTGACCATGGCAACGAAAAATTATACCATCTATGTTTTTAACGAATGACAACTACAAGCAATTTTTTCGGCGAGTTAATGGTCCAATTCTGATGAGTTTTGTGTATGAGCAACTCAAACTAAAAGGTGACTTGTCTGTATGGCAAGTTTCGTGAAAGATGAGATAAAGTATGTATTAGATATTGATTTCTTCATCGCTTGAGCGGTAAACTTGAAATATCCCCTTTCTCCTGTTCCATGCTGGATAGTATGTAGTTAGGCTACCGTCGGTTTTTTGCGTAGACAGACAATCTTTCCATCACGGTGGAGTCCACCATTTGAGTCTTATGCTATGAGCCGGCAAAATCAAATGGAGATTTGCCTCCCAACCGGACTTGAAGAAACAGTGTCTCATAGCATAGTCACATTTTTACTAGTAATGAAAAGACTTATGACTGATTGTTGGTCTGTTCGCCGAGCTTGGCAGTTGAATTGCAAACGTTTCATCACCAATCGAGTCGACATCATCAGTGCGGGGTTGATGATGATGTCACTGATGATGTCACCTCGATTGGTGATGAAACGTTTGCAATTCAACTGCCAAGCTCGGCGAACAGACCAACAATCAGTCATAAGTCTTTTCATTACTAGTAAAAATGTGATGACTGACGGGGCTATAGAGACTGTATGCACTGCAGTTCGTTCTGCCACTGTGGCAGAACGTACAATGTAGTAAGCGCTATCTTACTGACCGATGGCAGATGGTTAATTTTTGAACGACACCATGACGAAGCATTTAATAGTCGGTCAAACAATGAATGGCAGCGCCCAAAGTGCTGTAGGGGGATTTTCAGCCTGCCCATCTTCAAATATGCTAGCACATCAGTAAGGGGAAGTTATTTTGCGTCATATTTGGTGATTCTACGCACAGAGAACCAACCGAAGCGTCAAATCTTGTTGAATAAATGTGGATAGGATGGGAACTTCCGATGTTTTCGGTTCCCTACACAGCCGGAAATTCGAACGAAATTTTCTTCCATAGTGTTTATTCAGTGTAACCACGTTTACAACAGAGTTAATAAAATTTCTGACAGTTTCTGTCGCACTTGTTTCAAGGCCTAGCCAAGATTTCTCCAGCAAATATCTTCACTAAATAAAACTATTCTAATCAAGATAAGTGGATTTACCAATCGATGACGGGTGTATTATTCTCCTAACCAACCTAACCTCCATCCCCGGTACTTGTCGTTTCGTCTTCTATCGAAAATCACTCCCATTGTCAGACCCCAACTAGTTCGATTGGGTTTTTAGCGCCTTAACAGACATCAATTCCGGTGTCGACGCTGAAGCATCACTGTCGTCATGATCACCATGATTTTTTTGTTCCGCGCATTATTATCATCAGTCAACAAGACATCAATTACCATAATGTCGCAGTGAATGATCTGTCTCAAATGTCATTTATGGAGTGTCTGTTTGTGCCTGATCAGTATACCAACCGAACTGAAACTGATGGTGTGTTCTGTTACAGAAGCAGTGACGCTTATAGAAACATTAAATATCCAAGGGCAACGTTAATGGCAGTTAACTTGATCGGTCAACCATCAGCCGAAACGAGAAAATTTCGGTTCTGTGCACTCGTGTATGCACTGGTGTGTAAATGTGCTCAGCCGGGCGGTTGCAAACCCGAACATCTGGTTGCGTGCAAGCAAGCTGCAGCACCAAAGCGGAAAAAAATAAATAAATTACTGCAATCGACGACAGTCACATGGTGTGTTGCAGCTCCATTTTTTGTGTCGCTGTGCGTGATTGTGACTGCCCTTCTGTATGTGTTCGTTTGCACGGCACTTGGTGTAACAATTTAGGACATGGAGTGGGGAGTGATTTTCAATGCGTACACGTTGCGAGTTGTGATGGAAGTGTTTTTTTTTCTTGGGACTGTCGAGTCTGTGGATCGTTTCGAAATTGTCGCTTTATCCCATCTCAATGTAGAACAAAAGTATCTGAGTAATCTCACTCAGTTGGAAAGTGCATGGAATCGATCCATAAGTCAACTTTTCAGGAAAGTTTGGTGAACAACTGGTTGCTGGATATCTAAGTGACACTCAAAATCATCAGAATGTTCACCTTTTGAGCAAACATCTGAGTGATCACACCGGTAAAGAAATCTATTGACTAATCAGACAGTTCCCTCAAACGACTGTCTTTCGCGAGGTGGGTTTTTTGGAGGATGGATCAGTTGTAGATATTTCCATTTCCATTTAGTATTGGTCAGAACAGAACTGATTACCTCGCAAGTGAATTTGGCCAGAGGTACGGCGGAGTGCTTCTGGCATTTGGGACTCCAATTTCATATTGCCTCCAATGGTCCATCGCATTCTAATTAGACTCTAACTGCTGCAAGGATATCCCAACAGATGTTGTATCCTCCCTCGGGCTATGTGACGCCGCCGGGTACACGCGTTCATCACCTGAACATGAGTATGTTGACAGAAACGTAGAAACTTTTCATTTGCAAATACAACATTGTGAACACTTCGAATGAACCCGCATTTCACTGGACGGTTTCATGAACATGGAGTGTATGTTATCCTACAACATTTTATCGAATAAAACATAGGCGGTTAGAATTGTTCAAATGTCTCGTACGTACTATGTAGAGCACTACTTACATCCGCCTTTATAAAAGCGCATCAGTAGTTCATATCCTTCAGTGTACCTGGATTTGAACCCCTGACACCTCACACACATCAGTATCCGTGGTCAGGATAGCCTGGATTTCAGAACTTGAGAAGGGGAAATTGATGACCTTATTAATTGAATAATATAGGCCCAACTATCTTTTTTCATCTTTTGTGTGCACAGCTCAGAAGGAAGCGCTTTTCTAAGAGTTGTGCTGTGATATGATGCCTGATCTGACCACATGGTGCTTATCTAAAACAGAAATGTAGTCCCAAACCTAATGTTATTCAGAGGTTTTGGGTTTTCTCCATTTCCCATACCATACCAACAACAAACCAAGACATATGAACAACACAGATATAACATTTTAGCATCACTGAAGGTTGCATTCTTCCGTGTGTGGTTTCATCATTTATAATCTTCTGATGACATCCGTTTGGGCTTCATGAGCATTCTAGTCAGGGAGGCCTCTTTATATTCATGTGTTCTGAACGATGAAAACATCTGAACACCTGCTGGATATGCGTGACGCTCAGCGATAAATTTCAGGGCCTATTTCACATCCACATTACTTGCTGTCTAGATCAACTTGTGTTTTCCTGTGTGAGAGTTGTTGTTATACTCCTCTGAATTTTCCGGTATTCTACGTGCCGCAGTTTTCGCCGAATGTCGTCGCAATGCATACGATGCCCATCCCTGTAAGCATCTATGATTCGTTGATCGATTAGCAACAACGATAATTCGCATTTCATCCTTCGGTTGACCTGACTGACCTATTATTTTCTGCTTATTGACAACATCGCTTAGCTCAAGGGCAGTTATCGATTGGACCATTATAGTGGTTCTAATGACATTTCGTCCTCTCTGGGTACAAAACATGATGTAAGGTTGGCCATGCAGTCAGTGAACAGCATGAGTGATTTGTATCGACCGTTTGAAAATTCCACGTTGAAAGTCAATGGGGAAAATGAAGAAAACCGAAGACAATAATAGCATCTTGTAAGCTGCATAGATTGAGAAGCAAACTGTTGCATGAACGAAACGAGTATGGGTGCCGGAAGCAGGATCCCATATCCAAATATCGGTAACATCGGGATGAATATAACACCGTGTTCTTCGTTAAAGTTGAAGCCGTTTCCCCACTTGGGCACGTCGTTTATTCCTATATATATATATATATATAATCACCTCCCATAAACCTAGTAATAATCGCAGAGACATGAGAGGGGAATTCTCACCGGATTCTGACATCCGGCTCCCACAGGGTTGAGACAGTTCTAAGCGATTGCGAACGTAGGTTTTTCATAGTCCTATCTCCGCGGTATTTTGACGCAGTCGATCGATTCCAGTTGACTTGTTTGATGCCTCGGTGATACGCAGCCTTTGGGCGGTAAGTTGAATGAGACGTATGAGTGACACTTTGAGCAGTGTATAGGTCGAGACATATCCAGACGATGGTCACAAGGTCCACCTGGTCTTACCCTACTTCATGTCCTTCCATCGGCTCTAACAAAAGGGATGTGCGTGTGAATATACCGGTCAACTTTGAACAGAGGGAAATCCCTACCCAAATGCAAGAAAATCCCCATCCGATAGCCTATAATTTTAGGATACTGGCGTCATTCTTCCTTATGTAGACAAAGTTGGGGGAAAACATCGCTGGAAAACTGTGCCCGAACAACTTTATGTCATGCAGTGCACCATTAGTTTGATCCATATCTAAGCTAGTAATGATTCGTTATTTGACATGAAACTGGTGTTGGAATTTTGTACTTAAGTTTATACGACACTAATCGACATGGTACCGTGTATAGGACACCTGACAGGTGCAGCGTAACGCATAACGTTAAGCTACATTAAGATAGTGGTAATTTGGTTTAGGGCTCACACCGTCCATCGTAGTTCACTAGGAGATTCCCATTTCAACGCTCATCCGTCTTATGCCCGTCTTGCTGCCCAAAGACCGCACATTATGCAGGCGTCGAACAGGCTGACCAGATCTGGTCAACCTTGCCAGTACTTCGCCAGAACAGTCCAAATAAAACAAACAGTCGTGATCGCAACCCGCTCTCATAGCGCTGTGAGGAACGGGTGTCACAGTCCTCCCATGTCGTGGTGATTGTTGTGAGATCTAAAGGGTATTGATCAAATGGTAGATCGATGCCCATTAAGTTTCCTCCTATCTTCCATGAGCATCAACTTTCATTTAATCTGTCAAAAAGTCTTGACTCTCCAATCCGATAAGAAAGAGAACGGACGACTTTCGAGGAGGCCGTGCAGTCACGCCTTCCAACATTCCCGGAAATTAATATAGTGATTTCATTATCAGAATGAGACTGTCTGCACCATTGAGACAGGCGTGGATCCGAGATTGTCTTCTCTGAACTCCACTGCTTACCCCCATTATTTGATTAATTCCCTCACACATGAGTGCAAAAGTCTCTTCTTCGCGTGACCAATTGTTGCTAGGCTTGTTTCAGCGAGAATACTTGTGCCTTCAAGCAATACGCATAGCAGTTGTAACCTCGGACTGTGAAGCAGACTGGGGAAATGGTTCTTTTATTTAGGGTATTCATTTCTATCCGGTTATCACTCCAACACGGGCAGTAGCAAAACTACTGATTGTTGGTCACGTGAATACTGTCACCTTCGAAACTTAACCCCATAGCTAAGCGAGGTCGAATGTGCCTGTGGCCAGTATACCCTCATAATATTTAATAAGGCTGAAAAATAACTATAGTATGACTGTTAGGCTGTTCTTGAGAGAATCTTTACCCAGGCACTAAATCTTCCGTATGTATACTCTTAAACTACCACCGACTTCCATAGACTTAGTGTGCGAAATTTGAGATCGATTGGAGATAGGACTTTGAAAAGCGAAACTTGCAATAGTCTTGCGAACTGGATTCACTCCCGCTGACAAGTATTAGTGGAGTCTACCAGAAAATGAATACTTCGTAACAGTATCAACGCAGCCGCAGTGAGAACTCCATGAAAACGGTGTATTTACAATTCGAGTGTATCGGTATTTTCTGCGGCTGATAGCATGCGGTCTTCAAAGGAGAGTTGATCCAGTGCCAAGTGCTTGGGTGAGTGGACTGGTCCGGCTTCATAACAACCGATGGCACTAGACCTACTAAAGCCAGAGAATAAGGCGGAATAACAAACAGAGCCGCTTAGCTTGAAAGTAGAGTTCAGCCCCCAATTGATTCCACCGGAAGAAGGCCAGATGTAATCTACTTTGCATTGATTACCCAAAGTTACTGGTGTAAGTGCCAACCCGGGTGCACTGTGGTAGACTTTTCTAGATTAAACCGCTTGGTATTGCTGCGGCGTGCATTGCCAGTTACTGTAGTGACACTAGAGATAAATGCAGCGTGAGATAGGGGATGATTGTGTTCGGCCAACAGAAAATGGTCTCACACTAAATACCACTCTGAACTGTTTGTTGCTACCTGACCGACTTGAACACTTCCTCAATTATGTAGATTACGTCACCAGTCATCCTGAGCATATTGGGGGTGGGGGAGAATAGCGCACAATCAAGTAACAACCCATTATTTGCAGTACATTCCACTTAGGTTTCTTTTTTCTTATTCCTTCGTATTAATGGGGATGGGGGAGATGGCCAAAGTGGTTAGAGCGCGAATTTACTGACCGGAAGGTCCGTGGTTCCAACCCGTCATCTGCCTTTCGACTTCCCCTAACTAGACTTGAGCAACGTGGCAGTATCCCAACCCTCCTGCTTCCTTCGGGTGGCGTGACAGCTAGGCATCGAAAGGGTGTTTCAGCTGAACAATTATCTTTATCTTATCGTATTAATGTCCGCGCTGGCATATATTGTACTCCGGTGGCAGTTAGTTTGCCACCCCTTTAGTTTTATAGATCTCCGCTTACTCCTAAAGGTAACGCCTGATAACTTAAGCCAAAAGCCAAACGGTTTCCAATCGAAATACAATATTATCTGAACTAATAAGCTTAGTGCGCAAAAACTAAGCACAAGTGCAATGGAGTTCAATGGAGTTACGCACTCCGGATCGTCTACCAATTATTGACCTTATTTAAGAGGCGCCAAGTCATCACGCAAACTCATCTACACCTGATCGCTTCCATCCCACTGGGGATGTCAATGAAAGTAAGCCTTCTTGCGAAGCAGGATAATACCATGAGTCTTCGGCGACAGTTTTCTTCAAAGCTAATCAACCATAGACGGAAGCTGATGACCATTCACACAAACGTCCTGTCAAGTACCAAATAACTAGCATCAAAAGCCCCTTAGCGAAAGGCTTCACCTGGGCTAGAACAGACACTCCCTCGATCACCCGTCTGCTTCATGTCATTTACTCAACCGACAACCTCTGTGGAGCTTGTCGCCGTTTGACAGCACGTTCTATGCACAACAACAACAACAACGCGCGTCGATAGCGCTCACATGCGGACACCCACACGTCTGCGCACATACGGATGCGAGTGCACACCTGATCGTTCGGGTGAATGCGTGTCCTTGCTGGCGTCAGAAAGACCACATGTGTTTCAGTGTTTATTATTCATGAGTGCTGTAGACCAAGGCTAACAACGCATCGTGGCATTTTCACAAAGTAGATTGGCACGACTGATAAAGGTTGCGTACTGGTCACAAAGACACGACGTGTTGGACAGCTTACGAGCAGTTATTAGCGCTTCATTGTCCAATGTGTGTGTTTAAGATGTGTGTGTGTGTGTGTGTGTGCGGCAACCAGCTGTATAATTTAGCGGACTTTATAACTTTTGGTCACCGCATCAACTAGGCTATAAGCGAGAATTTGCCAAATTATTTTTTTTAAATACGGGCAACTCAGTAGTGAAAAAGTCGACCCACATGGTAGAATTTTTATGGTTCATAATTTTTATCAGCTCTCGCTGAACAACAATGGCACATTGAAAAAACACTCCTTACCACATAGAAGACCAAACCAACATCTTCCAGCTGTAAATGTAATCCAATTGGGGGCAGACAAATGCTTTGAATTGCATAATCAAATATCGAACACCCATGTGCTGCGTCGTTTTGGCCACAACTGACGTACACTCTCAGTGTCTTGAATTGACACTTCCTTGTACGGTGGCCAGTTCCTCTTCTCACTCGAAGGCTACACGGAAATCCCGTTAAAGGTAACTTCTAATACGAAATTACCCAGCTTACCAATGTCATGATTCTGAAGTTCGTGTTTGTACGTAAAGACTAAATTCCTTTCGAGTGAGGAATTTTTCCGGAACGGAACTATTTTTGCTTGTTCCATGGGTACTGTCCCCTAAGGAGAGGCCACCTCGCCACATTGGAGAGTACACTCAATAAACTAAACCCTGAAGGTCAAATCCATGGAGAGAAAAACTGTGGCTGTTAGACGAGGCCTTCATGGCCCTCTGCAATTGGGAAACTTATAACTTCTCAGTTTCTTTATTTCTTCTTCGACTCGCGCATTCAGTTTTTCTACCAAATGAATGAGTTCATTCGAAGATTAAGAACTGGGAGCGATCAAAACAAACAATGAGTGGCATCTCCTAAAGATAAGTATCTATTTGTAAGTGTTTGAACTTAAACGTCTGAGATTATTAAAGCTGGATGCGGTGGTAAGGACGTGTAGTTTGCATGCTGAATCATCGTTTTACGAAGAGATTGCTGTTCTACGTGCCTGGTTGAAGCAGAGAGGTTGTCAACGTTTGATCTAGCAGAGAGATATGAGAGAGATTACGGAAGGCCTGGGTGCTGTCAGCAAGACTCGGCTGCCACGATGTGGTCGATGTGATGTCCACTGCGCCCAGCTGGAGACGATGCAACACATGGCTGTTAGTCGTTGTCAATAGCGTCCTTGTTGTCAGTTTCTGTCCAGATTGTCTGACTGAGTGTTTTGATGTGTGGGTAGCTCAGGATGATTGTGGCAGGTTAGCAATAAATCCCTTCCGCATCCGCTTTCATTCAACTAAATTATGCTTATACGGCAGTGCCGACTCAGTGTTGAACATTGATGTTGCGCTTATGCTGTTGTTATTATTGTTGGTGATGAGGATGATAGTAACGATGCTGCTGGTGATGATTACAGCGGAACATGAAAAGTTTGATGAGTCGATTTTTGACAGAAACATCTCTTTTACCAACAGAAATATGGATTGACTCAAAGTACATATAATGCGAAATAGCCGAATTTCTCTGAGGAAGATAATCCTTGTATATCCCCTTTGGTAGGTAACATAGCTGACCTTCTTGAAGTACTAGTGTCTGGTTGGAAATGCCGCACAAAAGGTTGCAGAAACCAAACACCAAGCGGACCAGATTTGTGACAGCGGTCATCCCACACATGTTGCCGACCAGACATAATGTTGCCTCCTTCCTCCACTTGCACTCGCACTGTTCTCTTTCTGCCCTATAAGGGGCAACTTTGGTTACTAATACACCTTGGTAACCGTATTATTTGAAGTGCTGGTCGGCAATTATGAGCAAACAGTCAATTTAATGATAAACATGAATATCCATCTTCAGGCAGCTACATTCTGAACCCATATGTCATCGCCACGTGCGAATATGCTTTATATTAAAGTAGCATCCCCGATTAGCAGAGAACGAGTTCCCCCAGAAGATCGTCAGCATGCTTCAAACTAGAAGAAATTGGAAACTAGCGAAATACACTCATTTGCAAACCAATTTGGCTTTGCGAGAGACTCACCTGGAACCCAGCTGAATCTCTCGTTTTTGATGTTTCCAGGAAACGATCTTTTATATCACAGTTTGTCTTGCCGCAAACATCAAACAGATGTTCACATCACCCGACTGAAAATATGCTCTAGTCGTCCTTTCTGCCGAGCACCAAAGGAAGGTGGAAACGTTGTCAATTCTGAGAGTGGAATTAGCAGTTGAAGTGAGGTCTCGCTGACAAAATATATGCATTCTTTCTCAATACTATATATATATATATATTGTTGCTATTTCGCTGATCGAAATAGATCCCATAATAACTTGTCAGAAGTAATGAAAAACTCTAGCTTACCATGACTGGCTGGGTTCAAGATCAAATTTCATGAAATAATTAAAGCGAAACCAGGCTTGTTGTGATAGCCTTTGTCATCCAATCTATTGATTATTCCCGAACATTCCTGAACATGTGTGGAACACCAACTTAGCAAACTTTCGGTTGGGTTGCTTGAGGCTATCCACACGAGGACGAAAACGCTCTATTCCACACAAGCCAATACTACCGAAAATCAGAGCGATTCACCAAGAAGTCTCTGTTGACTGACCGATACCCGAACACTTCGAATCTTTTCCAACTGAATTCACACCAGGCGCGAAGGAATCTGATCAGACTATCTGCTTAGTCAGGAGTCACTCACTCATATTTTGCCATAGGCAAGCCCAGCTGCCACTATTGTGTGCTCCCACTGTGTTGTCTATCTGACTGACCCAGCGGGTAGTCTCTATGGATGGATTTGTCCCACAGGTGGTATCGAAACACCCTGGTCCTGTTTTTGATTGACACCTTGCTTTATTCACTCCTATAGACTCTCCTTGAACTGCAGATTTCCGTCTTGTTGAACAACCATAAATTCTCTTGTTCAGCCATTCACTGAGCGGTGATTCCCGCTATGTTGCACATAAAAAAATTTCTCACCAACAATCACAGTTGGTTGGACTAATGAAATGTCTCTGTTTGGTACGCGCAGGTCGACTGGCTTCAGACATGCTTATTTATTAACATCGAATTGTTAGGTTCGGTTTTCCATGTATGTTTTCCTCCCTAACGGAGAAACTCACATAAACGTGCGTTTTTATGGAATCTTTGAGCAGTGTCATGTTTCTCTAAATAAAAAACGCTAACATTCCTCTCAACTAAGTAGTACTGTAGCTTCTATTTAGTTTAACATGGGATACTCAGCCCGAGGCCAAAATAGGTTCAGTTGAGAAATAAACTTAGATGTGTAGCGTACGGATTTTATGATCTTAGGGATATGTTACTTCTCAGCTGAGAGGTTTTGATATCCCCCATGATAGTTGTCTTTAAATTGGTGGGGTTATATCACTCCGTATTTCTGAGTTGGAATTAGATCTTTTGCTTCCAGTACTACTACAGCGACAGTTTCTTCTCCGTTTTATCTTCTACATATTCCGCTTCACCGGCTGACCAACCACCCATCTTATAGGAAAATGTTTGGGACCGATTGCGTAGTCATCGTTTCCAAACCTCTCTTTGAAACGAAGCAACTCATACTTAATCGGTGCGAACATCCCTAAGAAATTTAAAAAAAACAATTCTGAATCACTGACATCCGGTTTCACAGAGTTCAGCTTAGTTCCCAACCACATGAGGTCCTATGATCCCTAGTCGGTATGCAGTCCGGCGTTCTATTTCATTTAGATTTACTCACTCAAATTCTACATTTTTACCTTAACTAGTCACCTTAGCAACGGGTACATGTGGCTTTCTTTCAAACGGTCAAAATTTACATACCACTGCCCAGTACGACCTGAAGCGAAACGACGGCTACCGTATTCTGCGGTTGATTTGTGATTCGCAAGGTACCATCGATTTATGGTATGACACCCAGCTAGTTGTTTTCGTGTTCAGTTGACATTTCACATGCCGCCGTGGCTACGCGTGGGACACTTGTGAACTTATATAGAGCGGTCAGCGGTGAGCGAAACTCGTAAATCCCGCCAGCCTTTTGAAGTAGCAACTGTCTCTCCACTCCACTTAGAACTATTTGTAATGCCACAGTTCATAAGGGTACAAGACTAAAGCCACATAAGCACAGCAACTGGGCTGTGGCAGAAGGTTTGTCCCCACTGATGGTCAGAGAACAGAGTAATGTGGTTCATCTCTTGCTTAAAAGTCTCCCATCTCCCATGTAGTGCAGCGTGTAAGATACCACAACAATCGTCTAGAGCAAGGAAAGCAAGATTTTCACTCTTGAATAAACGCACATTCTCGGTCCTGGGCTTGGAAAGTGTGCACAGAAATCAGGCATACGTTGGTGGCCTGGTCCAAAGATTAGTTTCCTCATTCTCGAGATGTAAGCCATTCAAATTTCAGGCTTCGTTCTACTCAGCCTAGGCTTTTTCATAACACGTGACTTAGTTTACAAAGCCTGTCTACATTAACTGACGGAAAAGATTTTTAACACGGAAAAGCTAGAGATACCAAACGGGAATGTGAACTGAAGAAACGATTCAGAACGCCAGAATTATTTATGGGGCCGAGCCTTTTCAACTTGTTGACGTTTTCATCTCACTTGTCACCACCGGCACGTATAAACTGACTCTACATCTCCCAGGGAAGAACGGGTGAAGCTCAAATCCTAACAAAATGTGTATACACGTGTGCACTTCTTTCAAACATGAGATGCACTTTAGCTGGACGAAACCATGTGTTCAAAAATGCATTCGGTCACGTCAGGAGGCGTGTACTGTGTATCAGGTAGTTTTTATCGCCCACAATCCAAAGGTGAACTGGAGAAAAAACAGTCAAAGCCGCGCCATAAATATCCCTCTATACACGTATGTATAAACCAACGAAGCGTTTGACTCAGTTTCAGATAGCATGGGCAAAAGCTATCCGTGAGAATCATCACCTGGATAGAGGGACATCTAAGAACACATGTTTGGATGGTTGGATGGCATCCAACGTGTACATAATGGACACGGATGGTTAAAAGCCGATTACCGTTGCCTAGTTGGTGTAACAATGACGGTTTGTACAGAGCCAAATGTGAGCTCTGACTGCGATACTAATCCAGAGAACTGATATTTGCAAACAACAGTGCGATGATTCACTCGCACGCCACATGAGAGCCATCTTTTCCAGTCGTAAATATTGCTTGGTTTTCAACCTGTTTCCGTAGTCTTAGAATTATTTGAATGCCCCAGCTTCTTTTTCAAGAAACGTTTTGTAAGCAGTCCGTGGGGTTATTGTTTGACGACGTTCTGCTTTCGATATAAATCTTAATCAGGATAAGACTGAACCAAATTGAGCGCTGGCTTCCCATTCGCTCTATCCATAGCCGTGGTTCCAAGAATTTTTTTGACTCTCCTCCAGCTAAGTTAAGGGTCATCATCTCAAGTTTGACACACGGTTGGCTTTGTTGCGGATGGGCTGTCTCAGGTAGGATCAACGACCTGTTCCAACTATATGCATTGTTGTTGGCTGTTATACCCCCCTCAGCACATCAGATTAGTTCACCTGTTCTTCGTCTTCCCAGTATGCGCCTTAACATCCTAGGTATCACACATGAGAATATCACATTGGATACAAACATGACCAACTGCCACTTATAAGTGTTGTTTCAACTGGTCGATGTGTCATCAAGTAGGTCCTCAAATCGGTCCCTGCTTATTCGTGATTTACTTGGTGTTCAATGACAGGTAGCTCAATAGTAGCTAAAAAGCAGCTTCTAACAAGAAGTGACATATTCCCATGCATAAGTCAATGAACCAAAAGACCACTTGCTCGCCTGGTTTTACGGATGAAGTTAGTGGAACTCACTGGCCTTCTTTTCATTCTCGTATCCCAGAATTTTTAGTCTCGTTGCTTCGTTCCAGTGAAGTCTGAACTTCTCCTCAATCATTTTGGTTGGCCACGGTTAGGACTGGCATTTACACTGTGCTGTTTCGAATCCCTTGATTCCTAATAGGTTCCGAATGCATCACAGATTATGTGCTACTTAATGTATGTACGCAAAAACCGGTTTGTCTGCGTGATGTTCCAATCCGCTAGTTTTGTATTCATTCACATCCCCTTTTCAGATAGAAGACCGCGTTCTTCCAGACTCAGCCCGCAGCAGTCCTCTACCTCCATCCGTGTTCAGCCATCCAAGTCCTGGCCCACATTCCTCACCCTCTAGTGCCCACTGTACCCGCCCCTTGTCAGTCCTAACCGACTTTTCTTCGTCCTCCGGTGGTCGTGGTCATCCTGACCTGGAGAGATCGACTACTGTCACCTCCGTTTCCTACTCAAACGGAATGGACAGCTTCAACCACAGACCCCCAATTCACAGTACCGAGTCACACTCCCCCAACCCTCTCACGAGAATTACACACAAACATTCAAATTCCCAAATGAATACACCGACCACAACCCCAGCGACAGATTCCATCATTCAACCAAGATCTCCGTGCAATCCAGATAATATCTGCCGACTTAAATCTGCTAATGGCTACTGCAATTCTTCTAGCCCCTCTCCTAGCGTCCCGCAACAATGTTCCGTTGCATCCAGCACACCGACGATGAAACCCACACATCGCGGAATTGGTGTGAATACAACCTTAGACACTTGTAAGGGTACGATAACTGAGCCGGATTTACTGGGTCCTTGCGAGCCAGGAACTACCATATGCTTGAATGGAATTGTATGGCTAGAGACTACGACTGGTAAGTGGATATTTTAGGCTGTAACTTTTTAAAAAAATATTTCTGGCAATATTCTTGCTCTCTTGCGTAACCCAGCCACTTCCACAGCCACTTTAATTCAAAAATGTACACAGTTTTCATTGAGATTTGCACTGAGGAATTTGTCGACTGTACGTATCCGGTTGGAAATGATCTGCTAGAAATGAGTCAACATTAGGTTTCGTCGGAATTCACATTTTTTTTCAGTGTGCCAATCCCCGAGGCGCTTCAACTATGACTCCTGAAGCACTCACACAGTGCTTTCAATTCATTCGAAATTACGTGTTCCTGATGAAACAGTGATTTGTTTTGCGTCATTCATGTGTTATCTGAAGTTAGTGGTACTAATCAGCTAATGTGACGCAAGTCGGTCACCATCTTGCTTCTATGGGCTATACCCTACTCAACAAAAGAGGTATTATGTGTGGTAGCCTTCTCGTTTTTTTGCTCAGGCTAATAAACAACCTGTTAACTAATTTAATACTGATAAAAATGTTTATTTGAGAACTGTAGGGTTGCCACTTGCCCTAGAACTGGTAGGGTCAGTCATTTTATAACTGATTTACATAAGAAAAACCTAATGTTTACAGTACTTGAGTCTCCAATCATATTGGACCCAGCGAGTACGGAACACCTCTCCACGGCTCTTGTATCATGTCTAAAAAAACTACTGATTGTTTGGTCTCGTCCACATGGTAACCGAACGACATAAACTGGACATGTGCCCGAGTACGCGCAATACAGTCGAAAATACAGAGTCGCTGGACGGGATTCGTATCTGCAATGTCTTGTCCTTCTGCTCTCTGATTGGTATCAACGTCAAGACTATTTTGGTCACATTAATGGCAGAGGTCTGGTGGAACCTGAGTGCGCGTGTGAGACGTAGGGCAGCTCAGTTGGTAGGCCGGTACTCGGTAAGCGAGGGTCGCTGGTTCTTGTCCCGTTCAGAAACTGTCATTTCATTTGCAATATGAGTACTCGGTCCCGTGCTCAAGGTTTCTCATATCTGAGTTTCTTCCGTATTTAATGATGCGTATCAGAAAAATCATTGCCTTTCCAGGGACTAGTTCCTCGTGCAACGTTGATTTCCATACATCCGCCTCGTAAGATACACTGGAAGTATTCGTGGGAAATATGGTGTGTCCATCGTGGTATGGGACAAGTATCGCCTGCGCACATTCGCAAATCCTCTAGGAAACATTTTAGATATGCTTGAAGTGTTTCGAAGTGAACTCGGGTTTCATAGTAAGCCAAGTTATATTAATCAAGTGATCGATCAATAAAATTGATTTCCCCTACCGATGAAAGCTAATCAGATTGGTTCAATAAAACTTGTTGTTTCGCTCTTGCCACCGAAAACTACAAACTGGTATGTAGAAAATACTTCAAGTGTTTGGGGAGGGACAATCAGTAGTCTGCCGGAATCGACCGAATACGCTAAATCACCTTCTGAGATTATAACTGACCCGAAGATCATCCGGAAATTATCTCCCTGTCTTTGTTCTCAAGCGTGAAATGGGTGTGGTCGGTCCGTGCTAAGTGAGGCATCCAAGTGCGTAAAAAACGCTCTCTACAGCATGTTCCGTTTTTCTCATTCGACTGTAGTGAGAAGGCGTTACCATGACGACCAAAAGGAATACGCACCCCAATCTAAGTTCTTACCAGACTTAGAACTGATTTAGAGTGAGGTCAAAGCTTGATACACTGTAACTATGATAGATTAGCTATGCAACTGTCATGGCAACACCGGGTGAACAAAAAGCATGTTACGGACTAGATCGGAATGTCTTGGCTTTCTCACGCCAAATCAAGTGATAACCAATTAGGAATTTCATGAAAAAAACATTGACGCATTCGATTTTGTTATTCCGGTTTTATTGTTTTTGTTCCGTTATTATTTGTTTGTTAAGGCGATACCGGACTTGACTCTCTCAGCTCTTTAGTCCTGGTGATACCCTACCAATACCTTATTGTTTTAGGGTCTTGTAACGCCATTTCTTAATGTAAGCGACTGCAATAGTATATCGTGCCTAAATATGTCGAGCCATATATGGTGCAATGAGATACAATCGCCCCCAGATGACAAACACCTCACTGGTGCGAACAGCTTATTCTCATTCGGGCCCTTTTCTAGTCTTGTGGACAACGCTGAGAGGGAGGTTTTTCATAGAGTGGAGGCTGAGCTCCGAATACTTGCATAGCTTACTTACTGGTCTAAGCACTGAACTACCGTCTTTTAGTAACAAGACTGGCATTTCCACAATTACGAGCCACAACCAAAGGTCCTTGCAACTACAGTTGCCACTTTACTTATCAGCGGACTGTCCGTTTCCCTAAGGACAACAATTGGGGAATTCGATTAAAATCAACTACATTCCACTCTCCTCTCTCTTCGTACTCAACAACCGACACATTCAATTAGCGTACGATGAACCCCTCTATCTCCGTTTGGCTTTTATCGTTCCGACATTCAAGTTTTACCTTAGACTGGACGGTCCAAAATTATTCTGGCTATACTCTGAGAAGATGGTATAATAGGTCGACGTTTGTTGATTTCATGGCGTGAACAATCCCAATGTCTGACCAGTCGTTATCGGAGTTGTCATGGCAACCCGACAGCCCTACACAGTCCGTCCAACAGAATTGAATGACTTCGGTTGTGAACCTGCAATTCTAAATCTCTGGTAGGTTCGTTAAGCTCAGCAAGTCCTTTTTTCATGGAGGACGACCATTACTATTCACCATGACGGTTCCCATGTAGTGTCCAAATTCAGGACGTCGTGAACAGCAGAACGGCTGTGCAACTATGCGAGACACTAAACTAAACTAAACTGTGTTTGGCTACGTGTGGTGCTGTTTTTTGGAGTCTATTATTTAAAAAACAACAGCTGAACACAAGCTGCGTACCATCTGTCACCATTTAGGAATTTTACGCTGTAATCACTGTAGTCTACACAAACAAACTTCTTCAGACGAAAAAACCTAGGTGTGTACCTTTGCAAAGGGTGAAGCGTTAAATCTTTGGCCGTTTCATTGGGCACGAACACGTTCTCGTAGCAAGTGATTTTTTTATACCTTCTTGGCGTGCTCCTCCATTGCTAGAAAACGGTAAACAGCGTTCCATTATAGCGACAGACAGTGGTCTGTGACAAAACACAAGAACGTATTTGCACTTGTGTGCGGTTGTTAGGTGTTTCAGATGTGGTCATTCTGCTCTGGGTACATTTACCTCCTGCACCCCCTGTTCTTGATATTGTTCTAAATCATACATTGCATTTAACATCGGAATCGAATGATTTACCTAGTAGCGATACAATTGGGGAAGAGAGGCGAAGTCAACAAGAGTAGTAAGATTTTTGGAAGTTGTCTCTCAGAGGGTTGACTAAGAAGGGAGTGTTCTGAGCAAGAAAGCACAGCAGTACTTCAAGCAGGTTTAGTTAACTTGAGGTCACTTACTTTAAATCACACTACTAAGCTCATCCTACCATACTTTGCACAACTCTCATTTCTTGCACTTTCGGGTAGTCAAAAACTGTGCGACCTTCAATAAAATAAGTCAGCCGGTTCCAGAATACTCTAGCCCCCCCCCGTTTTTGTCACTTGACACTTCTGGCAACGTTCATTCAAAAAACGAAGACATGGTAATCAAGGTTGCTTCGAGTGAATGCTCCCATTTATACGTCGAAATTTCTTATGATTTTGGCAACAAATGGGGGCTTATCTGCCCCGTCTTTTGATTTCTGGCTTCTGGCTTTGGAAGTTCAACCCATGTCCGTGTTTGTATGTAGAGAGTTTCCACGTCTAAACTTCGAGTTCGGGAATTTTGAAGGTACCATAGGATTTTTTGTATTCCAGATATAAAGATAGTTTGATAATTGTGGAGAAAACTTGAAATTCGTGTGCATTCCGATGTATATCATGATATAGGCACTGTAGGGATGAAGGACAGCCGATATCTCAGTCGACACGTCTGTATAAACTAATGACGGTGTTCGGAGCGGAATAAAGAAAACCGGAAATTTCAATCAATTTCAATCAATTTCGTGTTAAATGGGGTTTTCAATGTCTCCCACATCTTACGAGTCTAACTAATAAGGTGCTGCATTTGGACAGCCTACTTGTACAGGACAGACTCATCAAAAATACTTTCAGAATGTGTTGCTCGCCAATCAATTCATCAGACTGGTGATCTCTAATCCCTCACAAGGCCAAAAAACCACTGTTTTTTACACTACAGATCTAAACTGCCACGTCTACACAAACAGGTAAAATGGTCGGAATGATTTTCCCACGGTTAATTGAAAAATGTGTATACAAGCGCAAAGCTAAGCACGCATTCGGATTACACACAGAAATGACCCAGCGTGCGTCCAACTTCACACTGTTCACTCGGGCGTTCAATCAAGCGGAGTCCACAAGCGCCATGGACCACAGCTACTGGTCCACCAGACCTTCGCACCCTTCTAGTGTTTCACACGTCCTAAAGCTGGTTACCAGACCCGTTTCCGTTTTTGGGTGCGTTCGTAGCGTGTGTGATTAGTTGGTGCCATTGAGCGAAAGACCAAAGCGGTCTCGTTTTCTCAACGATTTCTCCGTTTGTGCCGTTCTGTTGCTGTTACAGTAGATATGCACATGCTCAAAAACACTGGAGATCTAAGAGCCTGTGAAGGTCGTCAGCAAAGGTGCTTTCTAGAAGCATTTTGGGCTGCAACAGCTTTGCCTTTTACGGTTCACGCATCATCTGTACTGAACTTTTGGCCCAGCCTGTCATGCCTGGAAGAAGCTATCAGGTTATATTACAGGGTTGTAGTTTATAGGTTTATTGATCTGCGGATGGCCTTAAAACAGCATGCTTTTCCTCGCAGCTAGATGCTAAGGTATGTCAGGGTAACTTTTCACCTTATTTCCAGCTGTGATCCACTGGTTAGGATAACTGTCAACCCCCCACTGTCATGGTTGATATTTTGAGTGAATTAGAGCCGTGTGATAAGGACTACGATAATACCAGCCTTCGAACACACTCAAGAATACCCTGGATAATCTCAAAGTCGTGCCATGACTATCGTCCCCATCCTGTTTGTCTGTATGTTGGGCACTAGAGTGTATTATGCCTAGGTCAGTAATTATTAAGCAGTGTCCTTTTTGGAACTCTCTGGAACACATTTGATTGTTGGCTAGCTCCCACTTCCTGCACCGAAAAAAAGGTTAAAAGTACCACCTGCGTATTCATGATGCCTTCGCTAATTATTCATTGTGTTCCGTTCATCTATTGCCGAATGACACCATTGGCTTACGGTACTCGAACACCGCTAACAAAATATTGACTACTGTCGTGTTGCAATTTGTGGCTAGATATTGTGTTTGCTGATGCAGCAGGTTTTGTTCACACCCCGTAGTACCTAAGACCGCGGACATCGCGCAGAGTATGTCATCGAATTCTGTCCGAAACAGGCCAAGAAATGCTGCTCAGTATATAATGACTGGAGCGAAAGACATAAGTATAGGGGACATTGTTTCATTAAAGGGGGAAATATTTTGAAGACAGTACCACTCAATTCATCTTCGATAAATGGGATCTCAAGTTGAATTTTTTGTTGCTTCGTCGCCCGCTTCTACATTAACCCCTGAAAGGTTCCAGATCGAAAAGCTACAGAGCCATATTTCTTCATGTGGCGAAAGTGCACTTAATGCTAGGTCAATATAAGCTGCTATTCCAAATGAAATCATGTTGTGAGGGAGTTTCTTGTGATTATCTCTTTGGTGGAGCCGAAGTGAAACCCGAAATTGGTGAAACTTGAAATTCTGGCGTTCGAGGGAGGGATTTTGCTGTATAACTTTGTTCCTATCTTCAGTCAACCAAAACTAGACCACCAGAATCCGAAGACTGGTCAGTAGAACAAAATAGTACCAGAATACCACAGGAGCATCAGTTTACGGGTCGTGGATTCGCATCCACACATGGCTAGTTCTGATTAGAAACTAACCTACTATACACAAGTTACACTGTGGCCCGTTGGAGGCGAGATGGCCTAAGTGCTTAGAGTGCGAATTTACTGACTGGAAGGTCCGTGGTTCGAACCCGCCTTCTGACTCTCGACTTCCCCTGTCTAGGCTTGGGCAACATGGTAGTACTCCAGCCCTCGTGCAATCTTCGGGCGGCAAGACAGTTAGGCACCGAAAGGATGCTACAGCTGAACGAACGGACGAATGAGCGTGGCCCGTTATTCGCAATTGCGAAAGCTAGATTATTCTACCGCATTCATTCAACTTGGTGACATTACACCTCATCTAAGTTGGCTAATTAGCATTCACTCGAAGGGTTTTCAGCAACCCCATGAGTGATGTTTCTCCACACTTTTTCACTCTTCCTTTTGGCTGATGGAGAACCTGGGCAGCGCACTAGAACACAATGGTACACTCAAGACAAAAGTCCATTATAAAGGTATTTTGCTGTACCAAGTATGGTCCATTTAGTTGATACTTTCAAGGTTACTTCAATTTGTGTCACATGTGGACTTCTGTGAAATCCTCACCTCCTTATATTTATGTGGGTCCAGCAGCGTTCCATCTGTATTCATTCCTTTACAAAAACGACATGTCACGAGAGACATAGACGATGAAAATTATAAAACCGTAAATAGCTGCGTAGGACAATCATGCTCATATATGGAGGAGAGATCCGTGTTTCTTATTACGACGGAATATGAAGTGGTTTCTTGTGCGGAGATAATGTCCCCTGAAGATAGTCCTATCAGAAGGGCGTAACTTTGATATACTTAAATTGGAGTACCAGCAGATGACCGACTCGGAGAGCCGTTCTAACTTGAGAACAGTTGCTACCCTAAAGTGAATTTGTTTTGGATATCCCACAAAAAAATTGAGGCAATCCAGTCCGACAAGCCAAATGACGCATCTTTAGTTTTCGGGAGAGACATTTCTTCACATAATCCATCCTTATTCAAACGTTTAGGTCCCTGCTTCATTTTCTTCTCAGTCTTATTGTATTCGGCGCGCTTCATTGAGACACACAACCTTGAGTCTTCCAATAAAGGTCAAAAAGGTTCATTGAAAGACGGTCGGTAAAATCACCCCAGTGCAGTATAGCAGTTCCAGCCAGTGGGACTACCTACCGTAGACCACATACTGAACATTAGTTGTCCTATTCGGAATGTATACAACCAATCTACTTAGGACTATCTAGAGTGCTAATTTGGGTCAGGGTCATAGATGAGACTTTCAATCATCCGTTCGCTTCATATCCCGGTGAGTGTAACTTTCCGGAAGTATTCTCTATTAGATTACTGAAAGATTTTGAAAACTGGAGAATTCATTTGCAACGTTTTTACCATTGGCGAGTTTCTTCAACGAATGCTTATTTACAGTATAAAAACAGGAAACAGCTAGTCATTGAGGTGTTGCCCAGATGGCGATTCTTTATAGACAGAGTACTGAAGTGTTTCACACAATGCGTCGACGAATTGATAGATTGTAACTTTAGCACAACTTTCAGAGGGACCATCACGACCTGCAGTGGGTGTTGCTCGGCCACAACTAAATGTGTCAGTATTTTGTATAGACGTAATACACTACTCACAACACTACTACTTACTGCTCAAGCTTTGCCTAAGAACGAACAGGTCAGTCCTAAACTACACCGACGCATAATACAGTAATAACTGGCTGTTTTTTTTCCATCTTGGTCCGGCCTGTATAGTTGACTTCACGATTAAGCTCCTTAATTGCCTTTAATCTTCGACGGCTATTTTCAGGACACGCTGTCAGGTTGTAACTGCCCGTTAAACCTTCTGTCGAAACAGAACTCGGCAGTGGACAAGGCGAAATCGATTAGTTTTGTTCCCATGCTGTGGGATACCGTCGTCGGTTTGTTTGCGTCCGTCGGTTAGGCAACCCGGATTGTTTTTCAACAGTATTAAGTAGTCGCTTTCGTACCTTTCCGATAGGTGACTAATAACCACATAAATTTGTCGTTATTTTTTTGTGAAGTTGGTTTGAAATGCACACTATCTCTCGGGACATCTTAGACCCTGTCACAAGAAGGTGTGGCACGTTATTCAGCCCGACTGTTCGTTCTTAAGGATTATTCTTCAACAGACAGAGAACTGGTGATGATGTAGGTTCAGTCAATTTGCGCTTAAAGTTAAAAGAAATAGAGATACATTCGAAAAAGCCAAGACAGCATTTTTTGAGGTTGCTGTAGGAGACAGAACATCAGTGGACAAGATTTGCAACGTCATTGTAAACGGTAATATGGACGCCTTTTCTGAGAAACTATTCTTTTTACTCTGCCAGTTCCACCTTTGGAACGAAGAAGTGGATTTCATGACCGTGTGGAACAGTGTCCAGATAGCTTTGAACTTTTGTACAGCAGTGGTCCAAAGCCAGTTTATCACATTAGCTTCGGGGAGTGACTGGTGTATTGGGTCTCTTTTCTGTTTAGAGGGTATAATCGTCTACCCGTGAGAGCATAATACAAGCTGGAGTTACATGAAGAAAATTCATTCAACCCAGTTTTACTCAATTTGTGATGCATCGCGCCTGGTAAACTGTTGATCCTGTCTTGAGAGATATGTTCGAACGGAACGCCTTCAAGGCGTAATTCTATTATTAATCTTGTCAACAAGGCTCGTCCGCCAGTGTGAGCCAAGTGGGTCTTTAAACCACGAACTAATTTGACGACTATGCTGAAGATGGCCGCAATTTCCCTAAAATTTTGTGGCTTCTTTTCTTTCCTTCATTGCACTGAAAAATGACCTCCCGTTTTGTCATTTTCGGTCCTGTAGTAGCTAGTGGCAACACACACGGAGAAGCTGTACGTGTCTCGTGTGTGCTTTCCTTTAGGGAAAAAACTGGTTGCATTTTCGAGTCAATTTATGCTCGCAATTTACGGTAGAAATCAGCTGACTAGGGGATAATAATGCGGCCGAATGCAAACAATCGCCTAAGGAATGAATACTTTTGACTGCACCAACGATCACGTGATCGGAAACCACTCAACAAACAATGTTATGATATCCACGTAACAGACATCTTTGTTCGCTGCAACTAGTATACACAAAGACAACTATACAAAACCCATCAACCGATCTGGATTGGATAAACACCACATAAACGGACAGCCAGTCCCCTTCACTTTTCACTCAAGCTGCTGAGCGCGGCCAACAGAGTTTTAGGACATAGTTTTGACGACAGATAGATAGATAGATAGAGAGAGAGCAGGTAAACAGACAAACAACAAGCATACACGCTGCAGGCTATCGACAAACAATAGCCGTGTGTTGTGCTGCAACAGTTACGGGACAGCAAGATTGGTCTTTCGTTGTGGTTCAAATCGGGGAGCAACAACAGAGTTCCTCCAACAATAAAAACCGGAAAGTGACAAATTACTAGATGAATTTAGTAAAAACCAGTTAATTTTTGCACGAAAAACAAAATATCTTCCCGCTGCTGATCTAACTTTTGCTAACTACGGAATGGAGGGCACTAAGCGCTGTAAGTTGTTACAAGACATGTGCCCAGAAACGGCGGCGGGCTGTCCAGATGAAAGAAAAATAAAAAAAGGAGAGAACACTTATGTAGATTCACTCCTAATTAGGACCTCAAATTAACCCCTTTCCCGAGCTCGAAGACTTATTGGAAACACTGTTTAATTCTAACATTATTTTCCTCAGTTTAACTAAATGAATATGATCTGGCATCATATGATATCTGGATAGCTTTCATAATCTAATGGTTTGTGGTCTAGGTTCGACCTCAACATCAAAAATGATCTTGCCCACTGCGCTGGTCAGTAGTCCAGAGAATAGACGACTCTACCTTCCAAGTAGACACATGGAAAGATTACTGTGAGGAGCCTGTGCAGCGAATTTCGCCGAGCGATAAACCTACTCACCGATATCCTGCTACTTTGTTTCACAGGCTTTGCTAGTGAATTCCACTAGATCATTAAATTTGGAGCGAAATTTCAAATGGCAACTTTTTAGAACAATTCCAACGAATGGAATACACAAAGAACGGTTTCACTTGCGCTCGAGTAGACACATCTGAGGCTGGGAGCACTAGACATAAAAATGAACTGTGGCTTGTATGTGGTTTAGGAGCGCAATCCACAATGAAAACGCCTGAGTCGTGACTGAAACGAACTACGTGTCTGAAGTCAGTCATATCAGTCTTATGGAAATCAAGACATACTGGAAAGGTAGTGCGTGCGTCAGTCTATTGGGATGTTTCAAGGCGTACTTGAGTTATATGAATATCTTCGCTCGTGATATTCCGTAACGGAACCTCAGTGATAGAACCATTGTAGATTCGCAACCAATAACGCAGCTAGATACTCATTTTCACATAACTCGATTAAAATTCCTGGGGAACACCACATAACGGTTATGGTTGGTTCAATTTGTGCCCATTTCACTTTCGTCCGAACGTTGCTTCTCTTGGTGCTCTGCAACCATTCTGGTCAGTCCATGCGAAAGAGGGGAAACACTGAACTCGAGTTTCACCAACAGCGAATGTCTTTGGCTACACAAGGGTCTGAACGCCAGAATTTTGACGTACGACGTGAGTGTCCGCACACAATGAATGCATATGAATCACCGTGCTCCGAAGATAAACAAATGTGGTCGATCTGACTGACGCTGAGCTGGTAATGTTTGGACGAACCTTCAGTCCAATGCGTCAACGCTTTGGTGTAGGTCAACTAGAATCACGACACCAAGAAACGAGCCGGAGAGTTCAGTTGTGGATACAAACATGACAAATCTCACAAGCAGTCATAAGCAACTATTTCAGAGGGTTCCGTTCTTTTCGTAGAACGCTGGAGCTCCTTCCAGGGTATAAGACATTGTCCCGTCTTTCCAATGTTTGATCATTCACATAACAGACACAGAAACGCATCTGCATCATGTTGTGCCCTCAGAGGATAACTGTCGGCCAACTATCCGACTGGCGTGAACGCAAAACATGGCCTGCGAACATGACTTTAATAAAAATCCAAAAAAGATCTAGGTTCACACTAAACCAACTACGGTCGTATAGTTTGGCTTAAAGTCAATCGATAATCCATTCATCTTCTGTGACGACCATGTCTGAAGCTATGGATATCGCTCCTGTATCTTTTGTTTCTCAAGCTGGACTCATTTACCTTCTAAATGGTAACAGCTAGCATCCACCAAAGAATGCTGAGTAGGGACGGGCTCATAGCGCTCTTCTGCAAACTGGAGGAACTGACAGATGATTCCAGAATTTTGACGTTAGTAAACTAACTGCTTCACTATCTCGCCATCAGGCTCAAAATGACCTGTGGTTCTCAAAAGTTCTGTGCGCGTCTGGTTCTCAACCGTATTCTTTCGGGGTCACCACGACTTGCACGCAATAGCGTGTTCGGCTCCGAGGAGACTGCTTTTAGTCCCTCGTCTAAGCGCAGGCTAATTTAATCAGTTTTTCAACAGATCCATCTTGAATGACAGGTAATCCGGAATTCATCAGGCCTCCACCTGAATTTCCGTTACGATTGCACCTGCTACACATACATCTGTGTGCGCACACACATGTGATGAATCACGAACTTTACCTTAAGGTGCGGTCATTTTTGACTTTGGACTTTAAGAAAAAGCGCAGCTCTCTGGTGTAGACCATTTATCACCACATATGGTCATCGTTTTCAGCGTGGACACGGTCGTACAAAGCATGCAAGAAAACAGTCTCATGTAGAACGTAGCTCAAAGCTACTTAACACAATATGCTAAATATTCAGTCAACAAACGGACTTCAACTTTGTGCGTGTCGGATGGAAACTTAAACCGGCAGCGATAAATGAAGGATCCGACGAGAAGCTGAACTGATTTGGTTCAAGGTGATGAGCATAGAAACTCTTCCTTCGGATAAACAAGGGGCGGATAAAGTACTTTCTGTAGTAATACTCCGAGGAGTTTGATGAAAATAATCAGCCTGCAATGACAAAAATCATCACACAGTTTGGAAGTTCTGTGAAAGTGATAGCTAGTGTTTCTAGTTTCTAGTTAACAATTCTTTCCGGTCCTGCTGGATGTCTTAGAGGTATATTATCAGATATTCTAAAGCTCCGTTCAATGGTTGGTGCTGACCACTATCTGGAATCTGCTTGCTTTCCAATGACGTCTCGGCAGTTTGCAGACTTCACGTGACCACGTATCTTTTTCTGACTGGTAATAAAATAAATAAATCGTTCGGCTGTAACACCCTTTCGGTGCCTAGCTGCCATGCCGAAGGAAGCACGAGGGCTGGAATACTGCCAGGTTGCCCAAGCCTAGACAGGAGAAGTCAAGAGGCAGAGGTCGGTTTCGAACCACGGACCTTCCGGTCAGTAAATCCGCGCTCTAACCACTGAGCCATCTCGCCTCGACTAGTGAGATAAAACGTTTATTGTGGTGATGAACAAAGGGAGATCAGGTTACGTGAATGGAGGTCCTAATCTCCATACTCATTCACTTGATTGCCGAGTTTTTCCTACAGGTAAAAGCAGGAATTCTATGTTGTCACTATTGCGATTCACAATCCAAGTAAAATTTCGCTAACAAATAACCAGACGATAGTGTGATCCGTCAAACTGTGTGCGAATTGTACTTTGCAAAAACTGGTAGTGGTCAAGCCACTTTGCTGCCCAGCGTTTTTGTCATCCTAGGCCACCGAATTTCTTCGGGCTGGTGGGCTTTTGAGCCGGAAAGTATCAATACCGTATACTGGATATGGCACGATCATGCAGGGCTTGGTGCACAAACAGCCGCATCAGAGGCTCACCGGGAATGCTGGGTCCACACGTCAGTTTAAGTCCAGCCCATGGTATGCGAGCTGTCGTGATCTCCAGATGGTAGGTAAGGCCAACCAACTGGTGGACCTGGCTCTGCATGTGGTTTTTCACCAGCTACATCAGTCAGCTTCAGTTAACTGCTCGAGTTTGCTTGACCCCATTAGACTTGCGGAAAGTCAAAGGGCTCCTTGTCGGCGATAAAATCAGTTACGCGAGTTACGTTTTCCGCGATTGTCTAAGGAATGAAACCGTTGTTGTTTTTTCCACTCACGAACGATTTCGTCGCAACGTTATGAGGGGAAATACAGGAAGGTGAGGTCGTTCACAATCCACTTACATTGTGTTCAATTGCCTTTGGACCGTTCTCTATAGTTGGATGATTTTATACATGGTGAACAGGGTCATATAAGATCATCTTAAGATTGAATAACTCTGCACGATGGTGGTATAATTCCCACCATATTCTATCTATTCTCCGTAGCCCTTCTAGTTCCGGAAACCCACTGTTAAAAGTAACTCAGCTTTAGCGTGTAATGATATTCATCATCATCGACAGCATGACATCAGTGTTCAACACCGATGCTTTGCTGCCGTACGCAGTTCATGGTTGTACGTGGGCTGGGATACTGTCAGGGCGCCCACACCTAGACAGGAGGACGATTAAGGTCCTCAACCAATGCCTTTGGCTCAAAAGCCCAACCGCAAGGCACCTGTGTTTGGCGGGAAATGTAGATGCATTACCATTTCTACGGAACAAGTCGCCACATGTTCCAAACTCCAACATGGAGGACCAAGAGACTGTGTTCGTCAGACCTCCAGCCATTGATCAACCTGGTATGAGAGACTCTGTGAGTGTCACGGGGACACCCCTAGTATAGCTGAATGTGTCGCTGAGGTGCGCAAGCCGTCACACCACGGTAAATTCCAGTCTCTTCGTGATGATATTATAATGATGTTACAAAAAACTACACGCTACCAAACAGCTTCCCCATAATAGCTTGGCTTACAGTAGTCTCGCGATGAATTGTTCAGCGTCCCGGTTGTAGGTCCCCGCTGGTGCAGTGTCCGCGGATGTAGAGTGATGCGTCAACAAAGATCCAGCAAAGAGAAGACAGTCCATAGCAAGCATCCACCAGATTTCTATAGAATTTCGCTTCACTACAGAAGCCAACTGAAGCTTCACAGAGGGAGCGCATACCCTAGAACCTCTAAAAAGCTTCATGAATCCACTTTTAAAAAACATGAGAAAAATCCAAAGGACAATTTTGAATATTTGCATCGCTCTCAGTGAGTTCATCGAGCTGTGTCTTCCAACGTCAGAAAAACCCTACCGCTCTTTGATTTATTGTCAGTAAGCCAGGACACGATTTTTACCTTGCGATGCCGGTGTACCGCCTAGCTTTTGATCAGATATTCATACACCTCACGTACTGTGCAGCGTTCCGCTTTGTTGATTTCGCATCAAACGCTCACATATCTACTGGAATACACCATATTTGAACCAGCTTTTATACCCCCGTCCTACTGAAATGGACCATACAATGAACAAGAAAAATAGTGTGAACGCGGAAGAATTTATACCATTCTGAAGAAATGATCACCTCTTTAGAACTTATCCATTTTCTTTTTACGGGAAGAACAGCCTCCAGATAAGGCTAACGTTGCTGGGCCCTTCGACACTACTTTTATCGATTGTAGATCTTCTGGGTCCTGTATTCATATCAGTTTCGCCTAGACGATCCTCCCTTCTCCTGTCTTCCTTATTTTGTGCTATTTCAAACTAATGAAGGCTCCTCTGCGATACACATCTTCGGCTGTGCCGGTATTTAAAGCCATGACTTCCGACACGCCAGCTGAGCCCGTTACCACTACCTCACCAGCTAACACTGGACGAAGCTAAATCACTATGCCTGATTCAGCAAACGTGTTCACTCTTGGCCGATTTGGTTAGTTTGCCCGACATATCGATCCGTGACCAACTGAGGCTCCTGATTGTGTCGGTGGATGGTCAAAACCTAAAAGACGATTTCGGATAGGTTATGCATAGCCTCAGGATCCGTAGAGCATACTTTCATATCACCTCTCCTAGAACAGAAGATTCCTGTTTGACTCCCCCATAGTTTCTTCTGAAGAAAACAACTGGGAATTGAATAGAGGCAGGCTGTTGTCGTCTTTTTGAGGGTAAATGGATCATTTGAAATGGGTAGCTTGTCCACAATGATAAAAGTGAAGCGGTGAACTCGAGAGATAACAAAAAGTCACCCAAAACTGACTTTGAAGATATACGTATGATAGACTCGAGTGAGCTAGAGAAGTCTGGTCCAGAAATGCTAAAAACGATCAATACTTTGTGTATTTTTGATGTTGGGGTATGCGTGCAATTTTCACATGGCGCTCCGAAAAGATTCCGAAAATGGATTGATCGGACTTGTAACATTTCCTGATGGGAATATACGGATGTTTCGATATCACGTTAAAGTGGTTCAGGCTGTTTTGGAACTTTGCCGCAAACTTTAAATCTTTCTGAACATACTAAATTAACATGAAGTCACCGCGATATTTTTTTAGAGACACTTCAGGATTCTTGTCTTCGCATGGCGCTCTTAGTAAGGCAGTAAATCCTGGTTGTAACATCATCGCCTTAACGCCGAAGCTGGTTACAGACTGTCATCATTGGGACTGTGGTGATTGAACCTTCGAGGTGGGTATGGACGAAATATTCCTCACAAAGGAATCAGGAAACACACTTCTTGTGAAACGCCGTTTGTTCGAACCTGACCTCTGCCTCTCGACTTTTCCTGTCTAGGCTTGGGCAACCTGGCAGTATCCCAGCCCTCGTGCTTCCTTCGGGTGGCATGGCAGCTAAGCACCGAAAGGGTGTGTGACAGCTGAACAGTTTAGTAGTTTTTTTTAGAATAGATTCGAGCGTTCGCTTGCAAGCGATTAGAATAAATCAGTTACGTTCTTAATATCAGTGCTGTGTGCAGGTTCGGTTTTCTTGTCCATGATTTCATAAGGCTTTCTTTGCTACACCTAGATCATAGGGAGAGTTTTTTTTTTTCTTGGCGGCACCACTGGTAAGGTTGCCGAAAAATGTCAGCAGTCTTTTCGCCCCTGTTGGGGCTCATCCGGTGGGCGCAGTCTTGAGTTTTGGTCAACTTGATGTTCTACTTGAACTTCGAATTGCACGCACTTGGCAAAAATATGGTCATTTGCAAAGTTAGTTGATTTTGACGGGAGACGCAACTGAATCCCAGATGGATTTCATTCTTGTGCTTCAATATAGACTTCAATTTGTCCCCTGTTTGTCTGGGACTGAAATGATCACAATGAGCTGACAGAGACAACCTATTTTATCATCGATTAACAAGCCTCGTTGGGTGACTGGAGCAATGCGATACTGGTAGGATATGACATTCATTTTTGGTTTGAACCATGAACAGACATAGGTAGAGTGTGGTAGCAAGTCACCTACCAGATACCTGTTGGAAGGGTTCTTCCAATTTAGTTACATCGACCTTACTGTTTGGGATACAAAAACGAATCCTGTATGGCAGATCTTTGAACTGTGCTCTGTTAAGTGTCTGATAGGAGAGTGTGTACACATGTGTCAAGCGGCGGAACATTCTAATCCATCTGTTGATAGCGAAGAAACCATGGTTCCTCTTTGAAGCACACAGATGACGTTCACCAATCTCGTGTTTCACTGTCAGATTTTGTAGTCAGAACATCGGAATGGGATAGGCGGGAACTTTCAGCAAGACTATGTTCACATACTAGAGACTAAAATTTGAACTGGATATCCGAGACGTAACAAACGATGTTTAGAAACGTTGGGACGAGTTGCTCAGTCACCTCGGGGCCCATTCTAAGGATACAGAAATCCCTTTTGAGTAGACCAGGGGAGATAACAGGTGAACAATAGAAACCAAAGGAAACACACAAGAATCCGGGAACATCACCGTAATGGCCTGTGAGCGGATGCATTTTTCTGCAATAAACTGAGGGTTTGTTCTGAGTGTTCTGAGTGAACTAGTGTGATGAAGCAGCTCAGATATCCTAGAGGAAATGAGTACAAATAGCCCCTGGCAGCTGGAAACTGTTTGTCACAAGACATTTGGACCAGTAAAGATGGAAAGGTGATAGCGAAGCTTTTTTGTGGAAGTCACGAGGGGAGACGATTGGAAATAGAGAATTTTCGACTTGTAACTGTTCCGTAGACCGGTAAAACCGAAAGCTGCTGTCGGTTCGTGTACGATTCGTTAGCCTGCTGAGTATGTTTACCTAAAGCTCACATGAATTTCTTATATTCCTAAACGCTTTTTTATAACTTTTGATCAATATTCTTTCACTGCTGCGCGCCTCAGCTCTTTTCCATAACATTCTAAAATAAAAATTATGTAGATAGGGTTCGTTCGTGCACTACTGATAAGGTTGCTGAAAATTTTTCGACAGCCCACGACCGGTTTCGCCCTTCTTGGGGCTCATCAGGTAGGTGCAGTCCCCGAGTTTCCGTCAACTTTATGTTCTACTTGAACGGTTCGTCAGGGTTTTTCACTCATATAGACAAAATTATCAACCCATAGAGTTTTCGTGGGGCAGCCTTAGGTTAGCCGAGTTGACAACCGCTGGTGTGTGATTTTCAGCGTTGAGGTACCCAAGGGACCAGTGAGAGTTCAGCTCCGATAATCGCCAACTGATCTATCTTTCTACGTCATGACTCCTCAGCTCATTTCAATTCATTTCAACTCATTTCCGTGTAAAAGGTCTTCGAGGCACACGATGAACCACGAGTGTTGTCAAAAAACCACTAGGTGTCATCGCAAGAGGCTAGCTTTTACTGGTCGTCCACCATCCGCATCTGGAGTTTGTCATTCTTCAGATAACCTGACAGAGTTGATTCACTTGTTCCTCTTCGCTGTAACGGCGAAAACACAAGCATTGAAGCTTGGTTAGAATAATGGGTAAAGCGGTCATTCAGCCAAATGTTCATCTATTAGGTCAATATAAACTTAATTAATGCGACACCACCTATCTGGAAATCCACACCGTTAGTGTCATTTTCTTTTGTTAGGATGAAAATGACCTAGAACAAGACAGTGATATCGTTTGATTGATGTATGAAACAGTCGTGAGTTTTTGACGATAGAATGTTGCTGGTGAAAGCTGGCGCTAATTGTCTGAACCGTCACACCAAAGTGAACCAGAGTATTAAGCAGCAGTGACTAGTTTAGTCAAGCAACTCACCTCACATGCAATAGACACATGAATTTGCGTGATCCGGGCTTGGTTCCTCCGTATAACCTTGCACGCGTTCAATCAGTTATCGCACTGAAAACCCCATTTATTCACTCGTCGAGCATTTTTAACTCCTAAGTGATCAGCAAAGCTGATTCATTTCATTGGTCAGTCTCTGTGAGCTATCAAGTTTCGTGATAATTTAGTCGTCATAATTCTTGTTCGGGAGCTCTATCTTACGGTAGTAAGGTTTATCTGATCCGTCCACGTACGTTGGGCTACAGCCATTCCTTGATATATGACATTTCGGTCACCGGTGTGAATACTTCGTAGCAGCGCGAACAAAATGCTGAACTCAGCTCAAAGCAATCCACTATAAACTTCGGTTTATGACTAATCCAGTGGAGATAGCACTGTTCAATCACTCGATATCCCGGTTCAAAGTTCACAACACCGCGTCACTTGCGCGCACATTGTGCACAATTCAAATAGTTTGGCATATGCGTCGAAATGTTTTAAGAGTCTGTCTACTAATGCGAATGAGCAGTCATCTGACCATCAGTTTCCTATCGAATACCGAAACATGGGATAAACGAAGAAAAACAGTCGAATCTACGCCGACTGGTGAGGTCAGCTGCCTCGTGGTATTTTGTTTGGAAATGTGAATTGTAAATCTAAACATCGAGTGATCGAACCCTTCGACACCCATCAGATGAACTTTAGTCAGGATGGCTATTTTTCCGAGACGGATCACATCTGCCTTTCGGACATGAGTAGATAAAGCTCGTTTAGTTCATGTTAACATACCGTAAACGAAACCTGTGACCTAATGCAAAAGACAAATTCCAGAGTAGTTCACAACTAGCAGAACAAGAGCCATTATTTCGACCATCACAGCTTTTTATCGGGAGTTGATGTAAACGGGTGTTTGCTTCGTTAACTAGAGTGCCTAAAATCGCCGTGATGGTTTTCGGATATAGGAAGATGTGTTGTGACGGTAAAAAGTCGCTTCTGTTTCTGAAAAACACTCAACGATACAGCTGAAACATGAAATAGCAGCATCGATAAGAGACGTACTCTGGAAGAAGCACGAACAGAAATAACAGATTGTTACAATATCGGAACACGATGGGATCCAGTCTCCGGTGCCTGCCACATTATTGTGGCTGTTTCACCGAAGGACCGAAGACTCAACACGGTAACAAGATGTGGCCAAATACTTGAGATCGTTAAAAGGTCAGGCAAGGGTTCCTCCTAGGATTATCGTGTACGCTACTTTAAACCTCAAAGTTACCGAAATGACGTGACGTAGAATAAAATAGACAGTAATAGTTTTTTTGATAACTTTTCATCACCAATCACGGTCTTATCCTCCGTACGTCGCTGTACAGCGGAGCGAATCAACTCACCATTGACGTACGTTTCCAACAGAGTCGCCAATCCCAAAGAATAATTCGATCACCAACTTAACAACCTGGGCTTCCAGTATTCTGTTCTAAATCGAATGCGTTGGAGGTTGAGTCTTGCATGATACCGCTAGGAATAACCCGTGAAGCGCATATCTGGTTTCAATCATTCTGTTTTTACGAAGTCTAGCGTCAGTTATGTGCAGGTAGACTGAACGGAAATGCAGGTACTGAGAAGTTCTTGCTGACCGATCCACCTGCCAAAGGTTACCCATTTCCTTTCACCTCCTGCAAAAGGACGGACGAAATAGTTTTTATATGGAGATCTTGTCCGACAGCCAATCTAATAGTCAGTTTTAAAGGAAAAGACCGTATCAAGCGTCCATTGTATTGACAACTGCCCGAAAATTCTAAAATGAAGAATGCACACCTCGTTTGGCCTCCGTCCGACTGTTCCGCACCCATATCCAAGTATTTTTGCTCGTGACCGATGTAATTGTCATCTTGTTTGGATAGGCATAAATGACATTGGAGACGTAGCTGATGGGACCTGTCATACGGTAAACATGTTGATATCGTTTGAATCAGCTAATGGGCAATTCAGACTAAGCTGGAATATTCCACTGGAACAACTCGATTTTCTGAACAGCTACCTCACCGGAACTTACCGCATAACGGGTTTGAAATTCGTCAGCAAACCTGTGTAGTGGCCGAGGGACAATATTCCATTTACCGTATATACTGGCGTTCGTTTAGTCAGGTGTTAGTCGACAAGCCCCCAAGTGCCCTCTCCCATATTAACTTAGACGACAGTATTAAATTGCCACTTGAGGTTCTGCTGTGTATGGTTTACAAAGTTGATAGAGCAATTTTCGGTTCTGTGCATATTTTTCCCTCAACATAAATGGTTACTATGACTGGATCCAATGTCACCCTTTTTGCTTTCATCTTTGTGATCCTATCATCAGCCTGATGTTCACATTAATGGAGAGTCTATCTGTTGGTTTCCACTGTCAGTGGTGAGCGATCAATTCTGTTTATCACAGCTCTGGAAACTGAACCGGTTAGTTAGGTAGATTTGTAACGATTTCGGTCCATTCACACCTTATTTACTCTACTGTTTGATGGACACGCGTACACTGACACTTGGTAAGTGTACCAATTCATCCAGGAGTCCTTGTGTTTGTCACCGGTGAACTTTGAAAACAGATTATCGATAGTCGCAAAAACGGTGTCAGGTTATTAACAACATATGCACCGGTTGCCTGCTTTTATTCAAGCACGCTATAGTTTCGAGGATTAAACAGTTGCCCTCAACTTAAAGACACCTTCAGTTAGAAGACAGCGAAAAATAAATTACAGGTAGTTATGTGATAATGAAGAATTGGCTTCTGAAACCGTTAGAAGTCATGTTCACCACGTTTCGGATGCAAAGTTTCGTAATTGTTACATTGGCACGAGGTTTTCTTGGGCGTACATAGCCACGAAACATGAAGTAGGGTAAAGAAAGAAATACATAATGCTCCACCATGGATCTCAAACATGAACATGATCTAACAGGTTTCACCACTTTCATGTACCTCGTAGTAATACAGGAAGGGACCGGGGAATTGAATAGCATTCGCCTCGATGACTTAAACACCTTCTTGTGGATGATATTAAAGAGGCCTCATAAATAACTGAATGACGCAAGTGGTAGCACATTGTAAACCACATCTGATGGCTGGCGATTGCACCGTTCGCGTGCAGGACCAAGTCGCCTCATGAACAGTTTACTGTGGAATTTTCTTAGATCCATTCTGTGGATCTCGTAATCAATATAAATTTAATCTCTCTTGTTCCATTTCATTGCGTTCCTGCGGACCTCATTGTCAACGTCCATTGGGAAGGCTTCCCATTGACTGATTAACCTCAAGTCACCCAAACTGGTATCCAGCTCACAAAACTATAAAAAGTACATAGTACTTGTTCTCCACTTCCTTGGCAAAACTGCCGCGTTTGGCTTATCACCTCTTTTTAATAGTGAATGAGGATTAAATGTGTTACAGCTCAATGATCCGGAGAGTCGTCCCGTCGTACTAGCTGCAGCAGGAGGTTGCGAACATCATGACCACCTGTCTGTGGGATACTATGTGCCGCGCACTAAGGTCAGTCGCTGCACTATGGACATACTCACGTAAAAGCAGTGGCTTTTAGACGACATTTGACAATTAGTCCGATTACATCTATTGCACTAGATGAATTTTCTTACGGCACTGGTGAATGTGAAAACCTGTTCCATGTGGAAATGTTTTAGAAGGACATGTTACTACTCAAGAAGCAAAGAACAGCACTCTTAACAGAGACTTTTTTGACCCGGTATATTTAGGTTGGATCTGATACACCGATCGCCTCGCCCTGCCCTCTACACAAACAGTAGGACTAATGCTCCAAGTCTTGATTTTCCGATGTTTCGGTACTAGTTGTTTGTCTGGTCAACCGTGCTAGATCCAAATCTGCTTTGAAGGTGGCCATGGTCGAATAATATTCGTTGATTCTTAAAGTACATTCTGTTCACTCTTTAGGCATAGTGAACGGAGTGAACAAAAGTGACCTTGTGTGGGCGAGTTCATTGGACAGAACAAAGCTCGTCATTCCCACAGTAAGGACTCTTAAGCGGAAACAAATCCATACGGATTAGTCTGCACAAATGACTGAGCCTCTGAAAAGTGCAACCGGCACCTGCCGCCCTTCAAATGTTATCCTCATACTCTATCTGTGCGAAAATGACTGAATTTCAGGGCTTTGAAGAGATTACCTCCCAGCATTTCGTAGTCTGTCACAATTTGGTATTTTTCGGACGTCGGAATATTTCCAGTTGCTAGTGAGTAACTGAAGCAAACCATAACTTTCGAAATTCGGCCCAATTCAAATGTGAAATTCGCAGTAGCATATGAGTTGTTTGCATTATGTCATAGCTTGGGGCGAAAAAATGTCAGTGCAGTTTGCTCCGCCAAGAAAGTTCTTAGAAGACTCCGGTGCTATCGATTTAATTAGCGAGCATACAGAGATGTCCTGTCTGGTGAGAGAAAATAAAAGGCCACCGCTGAGTTATCAGACACTGCCACCAGTGTTGATCAATCATTGAGTCTAGCTGTCCTGCAAATTAGATCATACAACTCCTGTCATAAGTAGGCCCCGCGTTTTAGTGTACCTGTTTTGGAGACATTCTTGTACTTTGGTGAGGAGTGTAAAAACTAGTGGTTTGAGGGGGAGGGGGGTCGCTGATGCGTTATAATCAGGCCTAGTTAGATTTACGTCATTGGAGTTCTTTGGAGTGTGTGAAAAATTTCGTGGAAATGGTCTTATGGCGTTCCATTCCATCACCCTCTATTTATAGAAGCTTCGATATCAGCGGAAAATTATTTAATCTTTTACGTCGAGTTCGTCGGTTTCCCTAACTATAACGGAAAGGGATGAAGAACATAAAATGTCATCCAGTTAAGAGGTTATCGTTAAGATGTTGCCAGCATCATGTGTGCCCTCTCGTGTCCAGTATCTAGAAGGAATGTTTCGTGGTTTGAAACGTTTCACGCAAGTCTTTACTTGCGTGATGATGCAGATCCGTGTGTATACGGGTGAGCGAGGGTGCAAATCACAGCGTGTGGGCTGCTGCGTCCCAAGCTAGAAGACTTCTGCTGTAGTAATCAAGGCGAACTCTTTTGAGTGTAGAAACATACACAAAAGGGCGGTGAATTTCGATGGCGAAGAAGTCCTCTTGAGAACAGACTGAACATGTTTGAGGATCTAATGTCACCAACTATTGTGTTTCAATGTACTACTGTCAAAAAAGCAGGCATTTTTAAGAAAATTTGCCAGCGTGTTTAGTA
This sequence comes from Clonorchis sinensis, assembly GCA_003604175.2. NCBI lineage: Eukaryota > Metazoa > Platyhelminthes > Trematoda > Opisthorchiida > Opisthorchiidae > Clonorchis > Clonorchis sinensis. The sequence goes on from CM030369.1 coordinate 136,718,745, forward strand.
GAAGTGCAAGCGCGGGTAGCTCGGTTGTTGACATCGTGGACAGCCCCTTCGACTGCACGAGTTTGTATCCCTGTATGAACGCCTTTAAATTGACTGCCTCTCCCCTTCCGGAATTGTTGTACACATGCTGCTCAGTCAGCAAACACGTAAAAGATATTTTGATTGATAAAAAAGCCCCTCCCAACTGAAGGTTTATCCCCAGGATAATCTGATTCTGTATGGAGCCTCAACACCTTTTTATAGAAGGTTTCGCACGCATATTTTCGACGGATTATTGAGGGAGGCCATCATATTAACCAGGTGTATAAAGGAGGAAAACTGCCAACAATTACGTCGTCTTTTATCCTCGATCTACTCCTTTTTTGGGGTCTGATCTTCTCCTGTCAGTGGAGAACAAGGCGGCATTTAGAGAATGGACTTTGGCCACTCATAATGTATGTATACTTGAACCTCTAAAATTGTTAGATTAGCTTTGTTAACTCTCAAAGGACCCACACGACGATCCTGAAAAAATAAGGACTTGATATCACACGGCAGTCGACCAAGCAGAATGTTAAAAGTGATGACACCAATGATTGGTAGCTACTGCCATGTAGACCACAAAAAATCAGGGCTAATGGACAGATCGAAAAATTGGGGCGTCTTGAAACTGACCCGCAATAACCCTTGCAATTACCCACTGAAAAGCTGAAAGGGACGTTCCTGAATCAGTGCCCCGTTCCGTTTTGGAATCAAAAGTTAAAGTTACAAAGGCATATTACTCTATTAGTGGCGTTGTGTTGTTAAACGTTACTAAGGGAAGTGTCCGTAAAGTTGAAATCTTTCATACGTATCTAAGGGTATTGTTAGGAATCAATCGCCAATTTTACAACAACCTTCATATTTTGCTTCCCGTAGCTTGACCGCGCTTTCTTGGAGACGTTAAAGTGAATCCGTCATTTCCGTCGGTTCTCATGAACTCATAGTTCACAGTACTCGTGCACCCATTATCCACGGTTTCGGCTATTTCTTCCGAGTTTCCTTCACCTACTCTATAGCTAACTTTAGAATCGCTTAATTCAAGTGATAGGATTTTCACGTATCTTTTCGGTGAATATGGTCTAGGTGGTGACATTCACGGGCTGTTTTGGTTGACATCGTGGACAGCCCCTTCGACCGCACGAGTCTAGGTGGTGACATTCACGGGCTGTTTTGGAGCCTTTTTATGCCTAATGGAGCCAAATGAAAACACTGTCAGCAACGGTATGACAAGAGTGCATCATCTTTGTGAATTGTTTTTTCATCCAGTGGCTAACTCCACCGCAAAACTTTTATTCGTTCACAGGCCGGCAGTAGGGTGTCCCGATGTGAATTTCACACGATCCCTAGCCGCGATTAGTTCGACTGGACAACCACGAACTGGCCACAGTATAACGGATGTTCACACTGAAATCAGTTTTCCCATGGCCTCAGCAAACAAAGCAGATGAAGCATTTTAGAGTATGGCACAGGCAAGGAATAAAAATGTTGATGCAGATTTCGCACAGCAGGCTGCTGTGGACTGCGACATGATGTCGAAATGGACTGATTACTTTTGGAACGGAAGTTGAATCGCTTGATCATTGGATTACACATCGACAGCGAGTCTGTGATCTGACAGTCATACTGTGACACCTGGTGACAGAGCCTAATTAAACAACAAGACGTGTGTTTCATTCAGGTGTTGTGCTTAAGGATTTACAGTGTTATGAGTAAATTTTTTGATAGGATTAGTTGTTCATACATGTATGCGGCCACGTGAGCCCGGAGGTGACTACCTAAAAAACAGTTAAAGTGTCAATCCATTCACGCCCACCCGATAAGTTTCACAAAGATGATGAAATGTTTGTGTGTTTGGGCTTGTCAGGTTTGCTAGAATAGGTATGAAATATCAGGCCGAAGAAGACACTGAAAAAAACACAATAACGTCATCTTCGATGGGACAACTGACGAACCATTAGGCCGTATGAAGTTTCTGCGAGTAACACAACCGTAATGATGGCCAGTGATGTGATTTCGAGGCACACGTACATCCATTGGTGAAGCGAGAGTTCAACGTTTTGAACTCAGCCTATTTTTAGTTCAGGACCCAAGTACCCCCAAGGATTTCGTTTTTGGTGTATGGAGACAGGTTCACTTTATTCAATAAACACTAATACCTCTCAGATCCGCGCCTCTCAACCTGTTTGCAAATGCGTATTTTCTGCAGAATTTGGCATAGTCTTTAACTGATCAGGCGCCCAATGCATAGTTTCATCATTTGAATCTATGCCAAACGAATTACCATCAAGTGTACTTGCTGCGGCCTTGGAAATTTTATGGATACTAATGATATATATGCATTTGTTTGACAGATACCCAGCAGGTGACAGTGTCTTTTACGTCAATTTTTAAAATTTTCTTTATAAAGAAAAAAGTTTCCAGCTAATTTTACAATGAAGTGAAAGAGCTTTAGGAGCAGGATTTTGCTTAAGTTTGGGGTTGACCTCCAAAACTAAACACTTACAGTAAGGTATTAGCACTTTTAGTGGTCGCATCGGCACACGCGGGGATCCCCGTCATTTGCAATGAGTCTTAGGACGAAACCTCGCAAATGCTTGAGCTATTATTGGCTTCCATCTAGAATTAGATACATGTACTAAATTCGTAGTTTAACAACGCATTTTCCCTAGTGGGTGTTTGGTTACCATCCCACGTTTGAACGACGAGAGAATATAGTCAACAGGGGCCAAAAGTCGGGGAAAATCCTTATGAGCGAAGGCGCGTGGCACACATCAGAAACCTCAGTCATATTCCCGTATTAATGGGCTGAGGAAATTGTCACGATGTAGATGTGACTTTTCAGCAAACCGCACATTGCCCTCAATCCCTAGTGACGGAGAATTAGCTCTGTGCCCTGAGCTGTTGTGCAGGGAATTATGCTTTTCGCGAGATAATCAATCATAGCAGTTAGTCAAACAATTCGCACACGTACAACAAACCTCTGGCGGCAAGTTCAAAGATATCGGTACTTCGGTTTTCTGAGACGAGGTGATTTTTTTAGGAATGACAAAAATTTGAAAATTGTAAAACAGTGAACCTTTGTGGTTGTGCTTAATTTCGACATTGCTTTCATGTTCTGAAAGTGCTGCATTTGGTAGATATTCGAGATATCGCGGTATATTTTCATAAGGTTGCTAAAAAATGTGCGACACTACACGACCAGTTTCGCCTTTCTTGAGGTTCATCAGGTAGTTCCCTTCTTGAAAATATACTATGATTACTCGAGTAACGTACCAAGTGAAAAATAAGGCGACATATTAAGCTGAGATTCAGTTGACTCTTACGCTTCAACCAAATTGGTGGGCAAGTGGGTGTACAATTTGGGTTCAAGGAGAACTCACGGTTGACTGAAACTTGGGGGGCTGCACTTACCTGATGAGCTCCAGAAGGGTGAAACCGGTCGTCAGCTATCGGGGAGTTTTCAGCAACCTTATGGGTAGCTTCGAGAAACTTGTTCGGTAACGATCCTTTGTGAAGGACGCATCCACATGGGTGGCCACGGATTCGTTAGATAGCAGAACTGGCAAAGCATGCCTTTCATTTTCCATTCCGCGAAAATTGGAACGCGGCGAGCAATGAAACTAAGGTCCGATTGTTTACCGATTGTTTACCAAGCTCTTCTGAAACTAAGGTCATGTTTGTGTGGCAGTTCACCGTATGGAATAGGGCAGCCGTGAAAAGACTCCAAATCTGCGACTCTTCATTGTTCCATGAAAGCGATATGATCGGATCCCAACATACTCTGTCACACCTGGTATGGAGACCGAGCAATTGAGTACAGTGACAAACTGTTAGCCTCGGGACCAAGTGGGGCTAATCAGTCCAGGACAGCTGCTGATTTCAGTACAAAGGTTTGTTCTGTTCCAATGGACACATGAAACATCCCATTAGATTCGAAACATCTGGCTTACGCTTATCATATTCCCTTCTAGCATCGACGCCAGTCAGCGGCTAAGTAAACCATCTTTTTCAAAGTTTAATACTCTCTGAAGCTTCTGAATTATATTATCCTTTCCTTCACTCTTGCATCCTTTTGTCCCCTTCTTTTCATCTTTTGGAAATCTATTATAATCTGGCTTCCCACTAGGTGCATCAAATTTCGTTACCTTCATTTTCTGAAGAACGCTGACAAATAGAAGAACACCCAACTGGTGATATTTCAAGAAACACCTAGCATTCATCTTGTGGTGTTTCATCGACTCAGCTCCGTTTCTCGAAGTTTTTCCTAGTTGTTACCAGATATGGTTGTCAGGTGTCACCTGGACTGACATATCGCACATTGCTTTACAACGAAAACTACATTCCAGGGGATTCGCTACTGACGCTACAATATACGGGCCCTTCTAGACGTGATGCAGTATCACATACCTTCAATTAGGCATTATCCGAATGATAGGTGTCATTTGATGAACTGCAGGGTTATGCTAGTAGGTTTCAAACGAATTCGTAATCTGCTCTCAGCCCATTGGCTGCACTGTGCAAACAAACTACCGGACTGGGGTTTCTACTGCGATATGCTGCTTGATCACATGCGCATATCAGAAATTGTAGCTGTTGAATGTCACCAAATCAGAGGAACTCGTGTGTGCTTTCAGCCATTTCCCCCACAAGCTAAGCAAATATCATTTTTCTTGAGCCGCACTATAGGTTGTGAACTGAATTTGCCGAGTAGTCAGTCGTATTATTCCCGGTACTGCCCTCTACTCCACATCTTAGTGAACAGGGTTTCTGGTATACAGCAGAATGATGTGTGCGGTAGGAGATGGTTTCGACCAGCAGGGCAGTCACGGAAATTTGGATCACAAGACAATGCACTGCAGCGCCACATTCTGAAACAGTCATCTTCACCTAATCTTATTCCTAAAACCACTTACTTCGAACAGTTATATTCTCATTAACTAATTTCCTGGTCCTTGTTGGAAGTGGTTCTGGAGTGGGCACTTGAGGGCAACACTTCTTGTTTGGAGTAATCTTTTCTGGGGTATCGCTTTTTGGGGTAGACTTTATGAGGAATCAATTGATTCAGACAATTTACGTGCACAGACTAGAATCTGGCGAGCACAAGTCCAAAAGTTACGAATTGCTACCACTGCAGTGAGGAGATTCAGGTTCAAAATGAACTCCTTTAAGGGTGTTCCCATTCTAAAACTGTTCTGGCAGTTTGCATTGCGCACATCGCTCATTTCCGGTTGTCGGACAATGGTTTAATCATATACACAAATGCGAAAAAAGGTCATACAAACACTGCCGCATGTATAAACCAAGACTAACTATGGACCATAACTGGATGCACTGCACAATTTGGGCTTATTTGATGTGGTCTCCACCCTAAGTGCAAAATAACCAAAACAATCACTTAGATCTGCTTTCTGAAATGTGAAAGCCTGTGAACGATAAACACTACTCAGCAAAATCATAATCACATCGTAGTTTTGAGGGCACACAGAGCCACGCACTCACAACATTACTCTTAGTACAGACGTAATACACTACTTAAAAACATTATAAACGAGAGATTCAGCTGGCTTCCAGATGAGCCTCTCGTCAAAACCAAATTCATATGCAAATGAGTGTATTTGTCGAATACTATTAGCAAATTTTTGGCTTCAAAATACAGCCAGAACGTGGAATTTTGTGCATTCTTGCAGGAGTTCTTCATTACATTATTTTTGTCTCTCAAGAACTCAAATGAATCAGATTTTTGAGTAACAAGAATATTTTCAGATTACCTAGACTCTTGAAGATGGAGCACATAGCATAGCATATTTACCACTTGCCCTTAGGTAATTTGCAGACAGTGTCTCGAAAATACCATGTATGTCATCAACGATGGGTCATAAAGCGGTGGAAAAATTCACATTTCACGGATTATGCCTTGTGAAACTCGTAGTCCGTTTCAAAACTCACTCAAAGTCACCACTGTCTAGGTAGCAAGCTCGGCATGGGTATGATCTCATTTACAACGGTCATTATAACTCGGCTTGCGACGCAACAGTAGCAGAAGCTTGGGGCACATTGTTTCCGGAATAACAGAGATATGATTATGTTTCTGTTTCAAACTCTCTACTATTTGTGTAACATGCGCAGCTTTTTACATGGTCTAAAGGAACAGAGGTGTAAATATCAGTGATCCACAACTGTTTTGTATGTTTACGCATAGTTTCGCCACAAGTGTTCAGCTCCAGGTGGTGTAGGGCAACCATTCAATATCACTGCATTCCAGCTGTCTCAGTCAAGCATTCTTCGGTTGGGGAGTATTCATGCCTTTATTAGTTTACAGTCTATTTTATGTGGTAAAACGAAACAATACACCTGTACTTGACAAGCGCAAGTGTGAAGCACTTCATGACAGAGGGTTACACTGTATTGCTGTCAGGTTGCTGATAAACGGTGCTCCTCCACTCCATGCTTTATGGTGAGCTCAGTAACCGACCTTTGACTGCCATATTTTCAGGAATCTCACTGTGGGTGTTAATTCATTTTGCTAAAAAATGCATGTTGTTCAACACTCTAATTGTGTTCATATTTGTGTGATTATGGGCTCAGCATGCGTTTATTTTACACCTAGCTTGTGGTTCATCTCATTCTCAACTACAGTACCTGCTTTCCTAAAAAAGACTCCTAACATGAACTGGGTTAAATCGGTCCTAGTTGAGAAATGTTCTTGTCTAAAGGGGGTAATCGAACAACTATCACGATAGCTGAATGTACAGTTTGTGTTGGAGTCAACACGTGAACATGTCATGAGTATACAGTTGTAAGAAAATTAATCAAGGTCTGCACCAAGGTAACTTGGCAACTGCTCCTTCAGACTAGAAATATCCGTGATTGGACCCCATGAAAATGGCGATTCCTCTCTCAGAGATCGTGGATGACTTCATCCGAGCTATAGAATACATAGAACGGGATACGATAGGATTTCACCAACGTACAAACAGCGCAAACGAAAGGTGTCGAGTAAGTATGATCATATTTGAGTAAGTATTCCACTGGTAGTATGTCAATTTATGTTCTCCATCACATCTAGTGAAACCAGTGTCTCATGGGCGACCCAGTGCTGTCGGATTCCGGAAGGTTCTGGATAGTATCTAAGCCTTTTACTATTGTTGACAGCTTTCGGCTTTTTCTTTACTAGCACAAAGCGTAGTAATTGCTTGCAAAGCCGACGCACGTGTGTGTGACATGGTTCAGCGTTCAGACCAGATAACAGAACAATCACCCGATAAACAGCAGATCAAATGTTCCATTTCCCTGCCCAAAGACCGTCTGCTTGTCTGAATTATACGTGCATAACATCCCGTTGCTGATATTCTGTCACCCGCCGTATGACTTATCAGGTAACATTTGCAGACTTTTTGCGCGCGCTTTTTGACCACTTACTTTACCACATAGTGTGCGCAAACATTTGTCGCTAAACAAACAGAGATATCGTTTTCTCCGGTCCGGATATTCTGAGGCAACAATCTGTAAGGAAATTCTCATAAGTTGGAGTTTGTATCCGTTGTGTACACGCATTCTGACAAACACAGTGACGCAATTCGCTGACGAATATTTTGCTTGCAATCCTGTGAGTTACCCAATTTAGTTTCCAAGACTACCTGATGCATCATTCATCAGATGACCTGTGATATCTTCATATAAAGTGCACTTCGAGCTTCGATAAGGAGGGCAAATTACTCTGAGGAATATAAATGTCATTTGGATCTGCAATCCAAGTCACTCACTTGATCTCGGACTGATCATCCAAATAGCTGTTTCTCTTGTGGGAGTAAATGAATGTGAATTTTCACGTGTGTCATTTCCAGCTTTGTGGCAGTCAATACTTTGCATCCTACTGGAAATCCTTGTGCGCAACAGCGGTGTTTTAATGCAAGCATCGAGCTGCGACATCCGATCTCGTGTGACTGTTTACTGGTCATAGCTGGCAACGATGATTTATGGCACAATTTTACTTGCGAACATGGCTGGGAATCCACACCTAAAGAAACGCTCTTAGCTCGGTGCGGATAACTTCTCAGTTATTCATGTGAAGCGAGGGTACATGAATGTACCCTCGTACTTCTCCGGACTTTCTCGCCGTCGATTCGCGAAGTCTGTGACTACCAAGTGTCGACTAGCCAGAGAGGCATTTAGTCAATTCGTTTAGCTGTCACAAGCGCACACAGGGAAATGGAAAAAAGACTCCACAACCACATGCAGTGTATCAAACCGCCATTTGTCATAATCTCTGGCACGAATCAACCCACGAGCATGTGGCTGGCACAGCTTTTCGATAAACTGCAGTAGAGTTTGTTGGTTGAGAGCGACACTTACCTGCTCAATGTGCTCCATTCTAAGTTCTTCTGGTCCCAGAACTACTGGTGGGTAGAGTATACCAGCACTAGCAGGTTTTCGAGAAAGCGTCTACAATCGTCTGAGGGCATATGAGCGTTTTCGCGGACGGGTAGCTTTCGAGCATCCAGAGTTTTGAAACTGATTCTGGGAATGTCATGCGGCGAACAAACTGCTTTCTGAAAAAAAACTTGCTTTAGTACACGTTATTTGGAAAGGAAGCGACTGAAAGCGTATTGTATATTGTTTCAGAAAATCGGGTGTTCAGTACATTCAGTATGCATTCTGTTTGGCGATTTAGTGCCATAAATCAACAGGCCTTACTCTACCCAGTGTGGCCAGCCTATGTGTATGAACAACATTCTTGTGTGGTGATGGAATGGTCTGACTTGTATTCATTAGATGGTATGCTCTTGATCTTCAGAATAGGCGAAACAAGAGGCAGGAAACAACCACAAATTCCCCTCTCGAAGAAATATTACTCATACGGGGCTGGAAGGCCGACTGGCGTGAAAATGAGTGCATGTCACGTGACTCAAAATTTTATTTAAAACCAACAATTTTCACACCACATTTTTAACCGCTCCGGGATATGATTTTTGAGGCAAATCTCCACTCTTACTAGTTACAACCTCCCCTCCCCCGTGTAGGACTACTTCGAAAGGAAGGTTATATCTAGAGTAAATCATGGTTAACATTCTTCAATGAACCTATTTTCTCTAAGGAAGTCAACCCTAAACTTTCTGGAAAGTTGCCAGTATTCTTCTTCGAGTGTGCTTTCGTCCTATTCCCCGGAGTTGATCGTGCATCGGAGCACCTATCACACGGCAAACTGGCAGTTCTTGAAAGCTTGAGCTGCGGGATAAAAGCCAACACGTGCCTGGATTTCAACTTATCCGAAATGTGTTTAACGTACGCTTAAGGTAGCTAGCCAGTGCTAAGAGAGTTGAAGCTGCAAAATGATTTTCACCACTCAATAGATTTTTGTCAATAAATCACATCATAGTAGACAACAGTGAGCCTACCTTTCTCCTTCCCATTGTCACTTGTTGGCGTCACTTCTTGTGTGATGGTCGCTCATCTTGAGGGCTTCATATTTCTTGCCAGGTTCTCTCCCAGGAAAGTACAGCCACCATAGCCTCTCTTCGTAGGGGTCTGTTCTCGAGGAACTTTTGCTCTTACATGTGGTTAGCGAGGCACACCTTTTGCTTCTGCCACGAGGCTGTCATCTCCCCAGAGGAGTCACATTTGAGGATTTTTATGCCGTATGTTGATTGAGACAAGACGAAAGTAAGCGATCCATCAAGTCAAGCTTGATTTTAAATGTATCCCGATTGTTTTTTTTATTGTGCCATCAAATTCTATATAGGGTACTGTTCTAGGCGCGGCGCGGAAAGCTAATGCAGCAAATTACGGTATTGAAAATCTGTACTTGGCGTGAGTACGATGCGTACGGATGCTGCTGCAGCAAGTATTTCTCAAGATTATTTTTGGGTGAGGTTTTTTTAGTTTCCCTTGGTTAGTATTTGCTTACATTAGGTCACTATATCGCTTGAACTCACAATCCTTTGAGTGAACAAGAATTCCTATGGGTTTTCTTTAGGAAGCGAAAGAGTGACAGGTGAAACCTATAAATCTTGACCGTAGGCTTCTATCTCACCAAATGATAAGGTTCTCTGGTGAGGGTTGAAGAAATTCAGTACGGTTTCCGATATATCACTATTGTGAGCTAAATCCACTCATAAATCAGCGGATAGATAGTCAGCACGCTTTTACATCGTTTTAATTTTTACCAACCTGGTATATGCTCCAAGTAAACGTCCCCAGGAGATACCAGGATCATCCTTTCCATGTGATGCGCTCTTTGAGGAGATTACTGTATAACTGGCCTGGTGGCCTGGTCTGCAAAACAGAAATTCCGGTAATTTCGACATCAGTGATCGCTCCATCTAGCTGCAGCATCCACTACTAGTAACCAGCTTGTATGCACTCTTGTGATAATTTTTTCCTACCAACAAAGAAGTTGATGCCATTAAGATAAGCATGTGGAGGTTCACTATACTGCCTGAAAACACAGCAAATAATCCGGAATCATCGTTAATTACCGCAAATTTTGCTGTTGCTTAGCTCCTTAATCCTCCGAAGACTTGACGAGTATCCAGATGGTCTTCTCGCCTCGCATCACAACACTGATCAGCAGCTCATGACCGAACGCTAAAGTGTTCAAACTATTGGCCTGGAGATCGCGCGTTCGAAAGTCTCTGAAGTTTTATAGTGATTTCCAATAAGGATGAGACAGTTTGACAGTGTTTCTCGGTTTTTCAGTATGGAGTGGCTTTCCTTACAGGACAAAATCCCAATTGAAAACAATAAAGCTGACAAAAACAATTATGCGGATATTATGCAACCCAAATGAAAGCAGCTATTTTCTATTTAAAAAACAACAACAGATTTTCGCATATCGTTTGGCCTTTTTCAGACTGGGACTGTGTTTTACGCAGCTGTGATTCCATTTCTTCTTTGTCAAGCAAACCTTGGTGATCGTAACGCCCTGCCAACGCTTGGGCTTTGGCGATTTAGGCAAAACATGAGATGTGTTCGAATATGGTATAATTCGTTGAGCCGGCAATTTCGTCCCTCTCACCAGCCTAGGCACCAGAGTGAATGACTCATGGCAGCCGAAGCAAATTGAAGTGTATAGCGAACTTTCTTGTTTTTTTTGTGTGAATCAGACTGAACAACATCTGTCCAAACCAGTTTTGAGCTTTTCAACACTTTTTAGCGTATTGTTAGAAAACAGGGTCTATAAAATGGATGGCAGATGTACCAACAGATGTCTCTCGACGACATACAAATGCCTGGAAGACTGTAGGTGGATCAGACGTGAAAAACAATTTTTGACGGAGATGGTGTGAGAGGAATCTACACATACCATTAGAGGTTGCACAGAACAGTCAATAAAAAGTTAGTGTTGGCCTCCCAACTGAGAGAAAAACAGTGGACATGGGAACACAAGCAACATTTCGAAGAGTACCTTGGTTCATTGTTATTGAACTAAGCCAGGTCATAAGAGATACCCTATAGTCGACTGAATGAGATGTTCACGTGACAATAATATCATCACCTGATTAGCTTAGCCGCACGAGTTTCATTCATGTTAATACCGAGCGATCTAATAGTGTCATGGGGCAGCTTGTGGGACAGCTACGGGTATGCCTCCCAACCCACCGACCAGTTGGCCTTAGAAAAATCACAAATTATACGTTACTCGAGTAGACATCAAACCTCACAGTCAAATTCAGTTTTTGATCCCAGCCGCTGCAATGAGCTCATGAAAGCTTCGCATTCATAGCATCTTTGCTTCGCGAAACCTTCGTCGTCAACTAGCTGTTAAGCTGGTCAAGAAATCTGTGCACTGGCGAGTGCTCTGTTGGTACAGTCTTCAGCCCACACAAGGTCGCGATAGTTACCAAATTGTACGCATCGTAATCTCAAACTGACCAGTGGGAGTGGGAAGCAGACACGTGTGATGCCTGTGCATCAACCTGATATGTCCTAGTAAGGGCGAAGTGGCTCATGTATGTATGAACATTCGGGATCCCACCAAACCTTTTCTTCGAAAGTCATTTATATGCACTCAGTTGTGGTTTTGCATCCATCTTCGCCGAGTTTCTCAAGACTTCCCATATTAAGCTCCTTCGTTCGTCGATGACGAACATTTCCGTCACTTGCCGTTCCCACGGACACTTCAGATGTCACCAGAATTCATCAATCCTCCATGATTTCGACACCGGCAGGAAGCCGTGTCAGTGTGTTCCCAAGGTGACCTAGTGTGTCAGCAGTTGTACATAGGGTAAGGTCAAGCCTGAAGCGACGGCGCTTTCGCCACCATAAGTGTCTGGCTATGGATTGATTTAGGACATCACAGCTTAGTTTCCAGCGCAGCGTTCGTTTTCTGTCTAATTTTAGTTAAACTTGGACGAATTCAATTTACGCCTTCAGATCTGTAATAGTCGTGGTACGTCTGTCAATTGTGCTGATCTGCTACCAAGCCCGCTAGTCCAGAAAAGTGTAGATAACTTACGGAGAACGAAAATCTAGTCCAAACACGAGACATTAATTTTCTACTATTATTTTTCGGTATTCTCATCGCACCTGAGAACTAGTTTGCTAGATGTATCTGTGTCTTGAATTACTAACGAATTATTTCACCTTGCCCGAGCTTTACCGATGTGATTGAACTGAAATCAGAGATTTCTTGACACTACCTCCCACGCGCACCAAACTTCAGCTGGCAAAATAAATTACGACAATGTTACACACCACCGTCTTTCCTACAAGATTTCCCCCAAAGCTTTTCCGATAACATCGAAAAGCAAGCAGATTCGATCATGTTAGGCAGTCGGTCTAAACAAGGACGGAATTTCGACAAATACTTTCATTTGTACATGAATTTGGATTGTACAGGAGACTCAACCGAATCCTGCTGACACTCTCACTTATGATAGTCTACTTCAACGTGTTGCACCAGGCCGCCTCATGTTCCTTTTGGTACCACTATCGAAATATTACAATATGTTGTCTAGACGTAACACACCACTCATAAGGTTGCTAAAAACTCTCCGACAGTCCACGAAATCTGTCCAATTTAGGTTCAAGCAGAAGGGAAGTTCTGGCACTACGCCTACCTAATGAGCCCCAAGAAGGGCGAAACCGGTCATGGGTTGTCGACGAGTTTTCAGCAACCTTTTGAGTAGTGTGTCACATCTATACAAGGACGGAATTGGTTCTGCAACAAAGCCTTATCCGTTAACGCACAAACAGAACCCAAGTAGGTTGCCTCAGCTATGTATAAAATATCGATTTTGTTGTACGATGAAGTAAAGCAGTCTGCTCATCGTCAATCAGCACCCATCTATCAAAACACGTGCCTTTCGTCGTGTCTCTCAGTCCAGCATCTGATTTCCTACAGTTGTTTGGATGTGCACGGCACATCAATTGATACTGACCGTATTTTGCAATACACTGTGTCATATGGTCGAGGAATATTGCTAATTAGCTGCACAACAAGTGAGCTAATAACGCCTTTCTTAGTCGACTGCCGTGCTTCACCAGCTCCCATTATGAACAGACAAAACCTACGATACAATGTATGTGATTATTGAACGATACTTATAAGGCCAAGGATGTGGTCGAAGCGAAAACCCAATGTATCAGTGAAAATATAGCACCAATATGAAACGAAGTTTACAGCTTTGGAGTCATCATCATCGACAGCATGACATCAATGTTCAACACCGATGCTTCGCTGCCGTAGACGTAGGTATCTTGGTTGTACGTGGGCTGGTATACTGTCTGGGCGCCCACACCTGGGCAGGAGGACGATTAGGGTCCTCAATTAAAGCCTTTGGCTCAAAACCCTAACCGCAAGACAGTGAAGTTTGGCGGTATATGCAAATGCATTACCATTTCTACGGAACAAGTCGGTACATGTTCCAACCCCCAACCTGGAGGACCAGGAGACTGTGTTCGTTGACCAGCCTGGTGTGAGAGACTCTGTGAGTGTCGCGGGGACACCCCCCAGTATAGCTCAATGGGTCGTTGAGGTGCGCAAACATTCACACCATGGTAAGGTCCGTCTGCCGTCTTCTTGACGGCAGCTTTGGAGTAGACCCATATTTATACTAGTATCCTCCCGCCTTAGCAAACCGCCTCCAATGTCTTCATCTGTAATATCACCTTGTTGAAAGGCTGAAAGATTAACGGAAATCTGAGCAATGCGGCTAGCTGCTCCGCTTAGCTCTTGGTGAAACGAATAGCAAGCTGTCGGTGAACTCAGACCTGTTCTATGTTAACACTTGAGAGTAAAGTCTCGGTGAAAATTAAGATTGTATAACGGGAGACCCAACTGAATTTGGTGCAGAAATGCCGCTGGATATCTCACTTGTAGTGAGATATATTTGAGATCATATTTGAAATATGACACTGTCCACAGGGTCGATGAAGACTGTGGTTGGTCCACTAGCGGCTCTACTCCCTTTAGGTCTCATCTGGTGGGTCTTGTAACGAAGCGTTTCCATTGATGTTATAAGCAAGGGACTCAGATGAGCTTTTTTCTTCTCGCGCTAAAATGATGAGTGTTTATTATCACATACATATCAAGTAGGAAGTAAGTTTGGTGGAAATTAAAGGGGAATTCGCGTACCTGATGCACCCCAAGAATGGCGAAATCGATGGTGGCTGTATAAATGCTTAATCGACTATACGACTAGGAACATGTGGATGAAGACTGATACGTCGCTCTTCTATAAAATTCGATTTATCTGTAGTATGATCACTGTCTTAATGCTACCGATTGTGGTCATTATCAATTCATATGTGGTCATGGTTATGTTGAACTTGCTTGTATTTACGCTGTTGTGCTAGGGAGAGGGTATTGCTCATGATTGGTTTGATCATGGGTTTTTATGCGTCCAAGTTTGGTGTCTTGCCATTCACGCAATGTCGGACAAGATTCTTCGAAATGTCCCGTCGCTGTTGGTCAGTCAGACGGCGAAAGCCGAATTGGTCGGTGCTAGGCCTTTCGCTAGTTGGCGTAGGAACAGCTCACATCGTTCTGACAGTGAATAACGGATAAATAATTCGAGAAACGTCGGTTCTATTAGGGAATGAGTCATTAGCTGGAGGTCCGTACAGTGAGAGGTCACCGTGGCGGCAAAGTAGTGATTCATTGATGTGTGCTTCAGCTACGTTATTTGATTATCCACGCACAGTCTGACTGATGGCTCATGCACCAGTTGATAATCTTGTTTTAGGATTAAACAACCTATCGCCTTGCTGTTCGTCCAAGATTCCGAACAGTGTGAGATAAACCCGAGCTGAATATGAAGTGTCGTGTATTTGCGTTTTGTAGGCGGGTCAAGTTCAGGTAGCACCAGAAGTGTGAAGTGGTTTCTGTGGTTTCCTGAAACTTTTCAGGCGTTCGGCTTGGACTCCAGTGTTGGCCAATACTCGAATAAACATAACACCACCTTTCCCCGCCACTGACGCCTATAATATGCTGGAAAAATTTTGTATGTAGTGATGGTTGGTTTCGGGATTTGTGGAATTCCTTCACTCTGGTGTGGACATTCCGAACAGTCAGCGGTTCGTCGTTCGACAGACCGGGCAAACCAATAAAATTGCCAAAGCGCGAACAAGTTTGCCTGTTCAGACGCGATAATTCAGGTGTGTTCTACTGGCGCTGGTGGAGTAATGTTAACACACTCGCCTCACCTGAGCGATATCTGGAGACCAGAAGCTTACAAGGCGAAGGATATGCACTGTTGATGAGGTTGAAACCTGAATCCATGTATGTAGACTTACCAGAATAGTTGCCCCAGCATAAGCGGAGGACTGATGTGAATGTGAACTCTACCAATTCCGTAACAACCCATAACTATTACCAGCTTGCCTAGTTTCCTCTAAAAAGTGCAACTTCAGCGGATCTTGTGGCCTCATTGGTCTTGCCATTCGGAAGCGTTTTTCCCAAAACTATCAATTTCCATCTGCTTCATATCTCTTTGTCTTTTTTTTCTAAATAGGTGAAGTCACTCCAACCGCACTTCCCCTTCCGACTGATCTTTTGTTTGTTCCTTATGTGTGTGGTCAGTCTTGAATGAACTGCTTTTGTGATAAACCTAAGAGACCGACTAATTCGTTTGAGGTTGTTCAAGCCCATCCTTTGGTGCTCTATACACACACATTTTGGCTGAGCCTATGTGTCTACTCACGCTGTCACTGGAGCGTAAAACTTGTTTTCATCAAGAAGAACATATGTAACAGTCAGGGATAGGATAGAATCAGACATAAAACCACACATTTTTTCCTATCCCACAATGGCGCATTAAACATGGTAGACACTGATGTTCCGGTGGGAAGCTGTTCACTTATGCGGTCATGTGTTCAAATTATACCTTCTGAATTGAGGATGGAAAGGGACTTGTACATTGAGCTAGTGAACCTGTCTGCCTTTCTTCAGAACAATCAGATATCCACTATAAAGCCCGCTAGTGTATGCAAACGCATGTAAAAAGGATGGCGGCATGGCAAACCTTCTAAACTGTCAATCGCACAGGGAGTTTAGATAATCCCCTTCAAGTACTCCACAGATGCATGAGGTTTTCCATTGTTTTGGCTTTTTAATACCTCCCTGCAAGAAACATTGTGTTCCACCCTACCCAGTTTGTTTTCAATTTCTTCTCCTGTGTTGTAGACCCGGTTATGGAATGTTCCTATGATAGTCCCCGGGGAAATAACACTCTCTGTGTAGCCATTACCCCTTTTGTAACAGTCGGTAGGTAACTTTAGTCGCCCTCAACGTACATCAAACCTTGGAGCAAAACCATTTACTCAGCACATCTATGTGCTAATAATACGTGTTTCACTCATCCTCATCGAATAACAAATGAATACTTTTTGTTTCCGACACCCGTTTGCAAACAGAGTTAGTAAGACACCTGAAGAAACGTTCTCCTTTAACGAATGAATATTTAGTCGATCTGGCGACAAGAAGCTAGTCGTCACAAGCAGTAGCCGGAGAGGTTATTTACAGTAGAAATGCTGTTTCAGGCCTTCCGGGATTTCTGCCACTGAACTGATTTCAATAGTACAAGCAGAATAATTATGGTGGCTTATAACAGCTTATCTGGCGTTTTAGGAAATCAACGTCAGACAAATTGTCGTGCGATTCAAGGTTAGTTCTAATTCTTTTCGTTCCGCTTGTACCCACAGTTAAGGAGTGGCGAAATTCAACGCAGCCTTATTCAAATACTTTGGAAAAATCAAAGGACAATTACACCGCGACCGGACAAACAAAATTTTTTCCACTTCTTTTGAGAGAGCTAATCAGATCGTCTTTTTGTGTTGGAAACTATGGCGCCATCAATCTTACCTAGTTGTTCCCCGTCTCCACCACTCGCCTTGCCGGCCGGTATCAGGGACATCCATCTGTGCGTTCTAATCGACCAATGTCCATGAAACGGGTCACACACAGTGGCAGTTATTTCGAACACAACGAAAACAAACGCAGTTCAGTTTCGGTCCGAAAACGCTGCACCCAATTAGCTAAAGCGTCAAGCTGGACTGATCACCACATCAATGATAGATTGCAGCATCGGTTTACACCGGTGACTATGACCAGTGCGAACATTTGTGCGCCGTTTGTTGGGGGATTTTTTTTATGTAGCCTGGAGATTTGCATCCTCAGACAATCATGAGAAGTGACTGAAATTGTGTGGGCGTGCAAGCGAACCGTGAGCACATCCACGTGAACGAAGACGAGGTGCACTAATCTTTTTAAATAAAAAAAATCGTGCATCTGGTTAATTCGTGCTGCCATGTTGAGCTGATGTAATTAAATTCTTCCACACTGTGTCCCTCTACAAAGACCACTCATTTACAGCGACCAGGTTTTGTCGTTCCCATCAACTCACAGTTGATCCTCACCGAAAGATATTATTCGACTTGGGGCGAGATGGCTCAGCGGTTAGAGCGCGAACTTACTGCCCGAAGGTCCGTGGTTCGAACCCCACCCCTGCCTCTCGACTTCCCCTGTCTAGGCTTGGGCAACCTGGCAGTATCCCAGCCCTCGTGCTTACCTCGGGTGGCATGGCAGCACCTCAAGAGTGTTACCCCTGAACGAAGAACAATGATTAAAAGAATTCACGCAGAAAATGAACATGCGCACTGTTATCTTCGTGGCGGTAAAATTTACCATTGCTTTTTTTAATAAGCGTAACTAAGTTTATGTGTAGGCGCTGGGTTAAACCACCCGTTTCAATATCCACTCGTCTAGAAGGTCTTTTTTGACCGACTCCATCAGTGGTCACTGTTAAAAGACTCTACTAGGACCTACGCTTCACTTAAGGCCTTTGGTACACGCCCGTTTTCCAGACCGAGTCGGCCTAGAAAGTGGTTTTGTCTTACATTTCAGTATTCTCCTATTCTGGGTGGTGGGAGCACGTCAGTCAGCCTGACCGATGGATTCGTTAGCATCCGGAAAATTCGGCATCCTCTACGCACCACAGTACACTTTTGTAAATTTCGCAATGAATATTCCCAATTCAAAAACGTTAATGTACTGGTCTCTTAAAGGCTTTGCCTAGAATGGCAATGTAGAAAAACAGGAAATCTTTCGACAGTTTTACGAGTAGTGTGTTCCATGGAGGAATCATGAAGATCATTTGTATTTATGGAACTTGAGATTAAAATTTGGGAGAAAATTTCGGAAGGGTTGCGTGGTTTGCTGCAACTTCGTTAATCCTAAAAGTGTTAAACAACACCTTCCTCCGCCTAGCATGGTCCATCTTTTTAACGGACCCATGATAGAGTAGTCAACGACTTCCTTTATTACCTGCAGACTCCATTGAACTATGTGAAGTTTTTACCAGCACCAAAAGGCACATTACTTTGAGAAGTTTTTTCCAGGCTCGAATCCCTGGTTGTCGTTGTCCACGTAGGGCAACAAAATCCATACGTTGCTTGCGTTGTTACAGGCAAATATCTGGAACATGCTTCTCTGCTGAATTATGCAATCTAAATGGAATGGTAAGGAGCACCTGACATTATGGTTTCAGCATTTCATCAAATATCAAGCCGATAGATATTTCAGCAGCCCAGTGTAACGTCTTCCAAAACAGCTGCAACGTAAACGATTCAGCACCCATAAGTTTTGAATAGTCTCTCTGTGATTCACCGGTAGAAAAATTTCTTACAGAATGACTGAATTCGAAAATTGCTTGGACGTATTGTGGACTCATTAACCTCTCACAAGCGCAGAATTAGGGCGCTCCATTATGCCGTGAGTACTGGATTACTCTCATAAATCAGTCACGTTCGCAGTGCGGTAGGCGGATTCTAAGCTACTGATTCACCACTGATGTTCTCCTTGGACAGTCCATGCCTGTTTGAAGTGCAGTCATTCGGCATATCCAACTGATTTTGTTGGAGTTATTCGTTAAAACATCTATTCTTCAGTGGACGACGCGAGCAGTTCTGCACTGATAATGTGCCTCTGAGCATGCTTTTGCCGCTAAGTCCCGCGAAAATCTTGGATTTATATAGCAATTCAGTGCAAGCCTCCATAACAACTAACCAGTGCTTTCGCGGTGGACTCACATTCCTTTAATGTTCATATTCTGTCTCAGAGGTTTGAAGAAATAAAGACATTAGAAATTACAAATGTTACGATTCAGAGGAAACGAAGTACAATATGCCGTGGCAAAGAAACCTCAATGCTGACATGGATTGGGTATCATTGAACATAATAGTTTGACATGAGGGAACAGTTGCTTACATCGAGACCCGATAAGTGGTAACAGGCGTACTCAGCGCCCGTAATGTCAATGTCAATGAAGCACTGCAAAGCTGTTTCGTCCTTATCGGGAATCATCAGCGGTGCGCATCTCACGCAACTCCAGGGAGTCTCGAACCTGCGACTTCCCGGCTAGTAGTTTAAATCTTTAGCCGTTTGGCCATGAGTGACTGACCAACATTATGACCAACCCGCACTTGGATAGCATATAGCGCCACTGATCTCTCAACCACGGAATCCAAATCACGTGCTGACTGGATTCTCGAGTGACGACTTCTGGGAGCGTGAGCCCTTCTCCCTCTGAATTACTTATAGATTGTCCCTATAGATTGTTGTGTGAAGAGATTCCCAAATCTCCCTCTCTCCCTGATTTCGATCCTGTGACTGAAAGATGAGTGGCACTATGTCCTGTCTACGTGCCACAATGCTGATCAGCTATCGGACAGTCAAATGTTCAAGCTACCAGCCGGGAGCTCGCGGGCTAGGGACTCCTCGGAGTTTCGGGAGATGCACACTGCTGATGATTCAGCATAGGTTAGCATCACATAAAGGACGAAATTTCCGATGAAGCTATAGCTTAACTGATAAACTCTTTGAAATAACGGCGCGTCCGTTTTTGTTCACTACGGCACGGACACATTTGACATCAAACATTGAAGAACCACTTCTAGGTAGTAACATGCAAGCAGATGAGTGAAAATTGTCATAGAGACCCATATATGATCATTGTTTTCGTGGTCAAATGAACGAAACTTAAAACGCTGTGTTTGTGACGTTCTACTTCACAACCTATCTAGGCTGTTGAAACGCCATTCAATCGTTGATTCGCCTGGTTTCTTCTCACTGCTCCATTCGCGTAGCTGAGATTCTGCCAGCTGAGTTGCTCTACCCCAGATCTCTGCATTCTTCTATCCATGATTTGCTTTTGAGCGTAAATAGACCAGTCTAAAGATCGATGAGTTTTGAAGTTCTACCCAACCTGAAACTATCCACCTCAAAATTGATACCATTATGCACAAAAGAAATCCAACCAAATTCGTCACATATGCAGACGACAGAAGAACTCAACAACCATTATCACCAAGCATACCTTCACACACAATTCCTTGTCATACGTCCTCTGTTTGTCACGAATTTTGGCGTACTCAACACATGCTACTGTGTTTGTCTTCTCAGGTGTCTTGGTTGTCAATGTCACGTGGCGAGGTAGAACCTACATTGGAACGCTTCTGGATGCAACACAACATGACTTCGCCCCACTGTGGTAAGTTTGACAGTCGCCCTGAAATGTCACGCACAATTCTGTTTTATCCTGAGCTGATTTATCGCATAAGTACCATCTGTGATCACTTGCGGGCGTGAGCAATCATTCTAACGTCTTTGGATGTTCGAAATGGCTCGGGATTTTTTGGGCTGATGCATGTTCAAAAAGGCAAAATGAAAGATGGGCTGGTTTATACTGTTTCCTGTACAACGTTCGATGCAAACGTGCGTCTAACACCGTGTTTTGGTACGTCAATAGGACTGCCAATGTTCACATCAAGATTTCACATCGAGGTGCGCATCTCACGCAACTCCAGGGAGTCTCGAACCTGCGACTTCCCGGCTAGTAGTTTAAATCTTTAGCCGTTTGGCCATGAGTGACTGACCAACATTATGACCAACCCGCACTTGGATAGCATATAGCGCCACTGATCTCTCAACCACGGAATCCAAATCACGTGCTGACTGGATTCTCGAGTGACGACTTCTGGGAGCGTGAGCCCTTCTCCCTCTGAATTACTTATAGATTGTCCCTATAGATTGTTGTGTGAAGAGATTCCCAAATCTCCCTCTCTCCCTGATTTCGATCCTGTGACTGAAAGATGAGTGGCACTATGTCCTGTCTACGTGCCACAATGCTGATCAGCTATCGGACAGTCAAATGTTCAAGCTACCAGCCGGGAGCTCGCGGGCTAGGGACTCCTCGGAGTTTCGGGAGATGCACACTGCTGATGATTCAGCATAGGTTAGCATCACATAAAGGACGAAATTTCCGATGAAGCTATAGCTTAACTGATAAACTCTTTGAAATAACGGCGCGTCCGTTTTTGTTCACTACGGCACGGACACATTTGACATCAAACATTGAAGAACCACTTCTAGGTAGTAACATGCAAGCAGATGAGTGAAAATTGTCATAGAGACCCATATATGATCATTGTTTTCGTGGTCAAATGAACGAAACTTAAAACGCTGTGTTTGTGACGTTCTACTTCACAACCTATCTAGGCTGTTGAAACGCCATTCAATCGTTGATTCGCCTGGTTTCTTCTCACTGCTCCATTCGCGTAGCTGAGATTCTGCCAGCTGAGTTGCTCTACCCCAGATCTCTGCATTCTTCTATCCATGATTTGCTTTTGAGCGTAAATAGACCAGTCTAAAGATCGATGAGTTTTGAAGTTCTACCCAACCTGAAACTATCCACCTCAAAATTGATACCATTATGCACAAAAGAAATCCAACCAAATTCGTCACATATGCAGACGACAGAAGAACTCAACAACCATTATCACCAAGCATACCTTCACACACAATTCCTTGTCATACGTCCTCTGTTTGTCACGAATTTTGGCGTACTCAACACATGCTACTGTGTTTGTCTTCTCAGGTGTCTTGGTTGTCAATGTCACGTGGCGAGGTAGAACCTACATTGGAACGCTTCTGGATGCAACACAACATGACTTCGCCCCACTGTGGTAAGTTTGACAGTCGCCCTGAAATGTCACGCACAATTCTGTTTTATCCTGAGCTGATTTATCGCATAAGTACCATCTGTGATCACTTGCGGGCGTGAGCAATCATTCTAACGTCTTTGGATGTTCGAAATGGCTCGGGATTTTTTGGGCTGATGCATGTTCAAAAAGGCAAAATGAAAGATGGGCTGGTTTATACTGTTTCCTGTACAACGTTCGATGCAAACGTGCGTCTAACACCGTGTTTTGGTACGTCAATAGGACTGCCAATGTTCACATCAAGATTTCACATCGAGTTTTCTTTTTCAGTTCAGTGTGCTTATCAGCTGTTCCAAAAAACATTAGGGAAAAAGCCCATAATGTACAGGAAAATGTCTGACTGACGTAAGGTCAACTAAGATTAGTGTAAGAATGATGAATTTACGGGAAGACTCCAAAATATCAAATTTTGACCAAAATTTGACCAAATTTTGTTTTCGCAGCTCTGTCACACAACCCGAAATCTCCCCGTTACTGTCTGGACTAGTTTTTCTCAGGGAGCCGATTGGAGGACAGACCATAGATTGAATTTGAATAGGTGGATGCAGTTGAATGGGCAATAATCGAGGCATGCCTACTGTCATGAACATTTTTTCATCAAACAGCGTAGCTATTTCGTTTTTGAAGGCGCCTATTCGAGTGGCGGCGCGTACACAGCCAAGTTAACCACCATGGATAATCACTAAAAGCCTATTCCACCGGTATCTTCCTTTATTGCAGCCGATTTGTGGATCGTAACTTCTGCATGAATATGAACAGACAAATACGGCCTAGGCCTGTGTTACCGATTACCGGAGCTATAATCAATCTGAACCTGCCTATGCATACAATCGTTTTTTTCCGTTTCCATGGTGTACTCATATACGGTCCTGATAAGACCAGCATAGCTACACTGTCTCATTGGCCAATAGCAGCCGAAAAAAGTTTGCGATACACTGAAAAGGCGACAAGATGAGCTAACCTTTCATTTGACTTTTAGTTGCACAAATCGATGAGGAAACCGAATGGCGAAGTTCTTCCTTAGCGTCCTTTTAAAGCCGTACTTAGCAGGAACGTTTCTGGTGCTATCAACGTACTTCCATGTAACCTTCGGAACAGATTCCACAGTCGGAAGCCGTGGAAATGCAGATGCTTGCATGATATTTATAGGCCGAAATCCATCCATCAACCCATCCTTCGTATTAGTTATTATTTTTGTGTACAGTAATTCCCTTAGGACAAGAAGCCATGGGATTTTAGTGTGTTGGACCTTTCCTATATAATGTTGTCTTTTGGGGGAGACAGTACACGAATTCGCGTTTGAGGGAAAAAGGTTTTGTGTTCTCCACAAGGATGGCCTGTTTTTAGGGGGGGTCGTTATTGAGAGTATCGTGCGCAAAGAGTAAGTGACTGATAATCAATGGTCTAGATGTTAGTTTTTACCGATGCTTACCACTCGATTTTGGGTTTGTGCTTCATTCTTTTGGTGTACGACTGTATACTACAGTCGCTTACCAGAGCCGAGTTCGGGGCAGCAACTTGGGCAGTCCAGTAGTCTTTGGTGACGAATCAGATGCACTGAAATATCTCATCCTCCTGTATACTCGCGACAGCTAGTCCCAAATGTAACCAATTCATTGACTGACAGTACGCTTCCGAATATTGGACACCAAACAGTATCATTGTTTAGCCCGTTATACGAGCCTAGAGAAAGCCTAGAGTTTCCACTTGAGAGCATATCTGATCTCCGAGGGCCGTGCTTAATATCCACTTGGCGCCCTAACTATCCAGAGAACGCTAAAAGTGGCAGGCAACATTTACGGAATACGGAGAAACAGCCTCAGGACTAATGTTGTCTTTCTACTGCCCCGGAGGGTCAGTAATGGAGCCACACCGTCACCAGTTATGGTAAGAAAATTCGTATGGGTGAATGGGGCCCAAAAAAAATCCAACCACTGTGACTTTCGTAAACAAGAGGTCGACTTCTGTCGAATTAGCGTGGACAACGAACAAATAGCAAAATAATAATAAGTTAACAGGGCTTTGAAGTCGCCGCACACGTAGTTGCCGTATTAAGTGATTGACCGGGAAAACTTTATCCAATCTAGCATAATTTTCCTATTTTGCGTTTGTTTTCACTGACCATCGGGCCGTAAGTCGACATCATATATCTACATTTCTGCCCGGAGTTAATGGAGTTTTGGATTTGCCGAGAAAAGAACGTTGGTGACACGGAGAAACGTCAACCTCTGTCAAATTCTAAGGGGGTCGACAAGATTATTTCAACGTTTTCAGTATCACTGGAATGAATATATTAGTGGAACGAAAAAAACCGCTACAACTCAGGTGCATGAATCACATAATGTGGGACAGAATATCGGGAACTATTTGAACTCTACAACTGTTTGCTTCAAGTCCAATGGAAAAACCAGCTTCCATAAGCTCACTTATAGCAAAACTAATAAGCTCACCCTATCACCCAATTTCTTCACCCGGTACATTTCGAAAACTGATGGAACTCGCTATACACCTCAGTCTGATTATGTCAGTTCTTGTTGTCTGCATGTGTCCCCTGTAACTTACAAGATTGGATGCGGCTCTGTTGCAGAGAGTGAAGACGGATGTTTACAGATCCTAGCATATCTTCCACGAAGTCTTCGTTGATTCACGCAGTTTCAGCGCATCAGATGATTCAGTGAGAACTTTGGATAGGGTATTTCAGCGCCTTTTATGTGCAATTTTCAGCGTAAACATTTATGTCATAGTCAGTCACGATACCTGTCAAGCCATTCACGTGACAAGGCGTTCGATGACGCGCACGAAACGTGATATTAGATGTTGATTTTCGCTTTCCTCTTTGTTGTTTTGCTAGAAACCGAGCCAGTTTGTTTCTTCCGATAGATCTCACAAACCCACCGGTTCACAAGTAGGTCTTACTAACAAAATAGTGGGATATTTAAAATGTGGTAAATGTGTAAGGTGTGAAGTAAATAACTTCTTTTTATGGTTTTAGCTAACAGACCACGTCGCAGAAGCGCCACTCTAAACCCTAGTCCGTAAATGAAGATGTAATATGCCTGAGTGACCTGTATTCTTACACCTGTTTTCCATTCGACACATAGATAAAACCCAGAAACATGGGTGTAGGTCGACCGTCCGCAAAAACTGTCTACTGTTTCCACTGGACCACCCAGAACTTATTAACTTCTAATTATCCGTACCTAACATGGGCAGTGCATTTATTAACGCCTCCTACTGCCTGCTTCTCATTGTGATTTCGTAAGAAAAACACCCAGTTAGGCAAGGAGGTATAGTTTCAATTCACCATTTTTCAAACAGCAGCAATTTTGACTAGCTATCCTGGTCGAGAAATCGTTCTTATTGTTGATCTACATTTATAGTTTACTTCCTGTTCATGTTGAAAACTTTGAAGTTCACCCCAAATTTGAGCATGTTCTTATTAAAACGACGTTCCCTCTTTTGTTTGTGGTCTTATCGGTCTCCATGAGTGGTGCGAACGATGGTTTAACTTTTCACACGTAGTATTGGGTCCATTGAAGCGGTTCAAGCGAGTTGTCACAAACACAACACCGAACGGGTCCTCACAGTATGCGTTGACTGGAACGATAACAGCGTGATAGTTGAAT
Source organism: Clonorchis sinensis (assembly GCA_003604175.2). NCBI lineage: Eukaryota > Metazoa > Platyhelminthes > Trematoda > Opisthorchiida > Opisthorchiidae > Clonorchis > Clonorchis sinensis. Next base: position 136,744,889 of record CM030369.1, read on the forward strand.
TAGTTCGATCGATAAACGTCAATTAGTGGTGCAATGCGCATTGTCAGCGATGGCTTATCCTCTGTCCTAACCGTTTCGAGCTGCTTACCACATGTACGTATATCCCTACTCATGCAACAAGGCTGATGCGCGCCATATCCACTGAGAATGAGTTTTCTGCCTTTGTGACCCACTGATGTACCGACTTCGTAAAGGCCTCCCCTGTTCAGTTATCCGCTGTGAATCGGACAGGACTATATGTGCCCTAATAAGTGTCGGGTGGAAAATTTGGTAGTCACCCTCAGAGGTGTTGATCAGGCGAATCCCCCTTCTCTGGCATAGATACTAGACCCTATCTTTCCATCCGTACACGCACATCTGTGTTCGTGTGGAGCACAGTTGCAGAAAATTGTTGTCTCAGCGTGCAGCATGTGCATGGAAAAATAGCTGGTGGTAGTGATTGATCAAAACCAGCTTTGGCGACTTCTCATATCCAGTGATGTCCCGTTTCAGTTGCGCAGCTACGTCAATTCCCGTAGCCATGACCACTAGTTTGTTATTAATCAGTTCATATTTTTTGGATACTTTGGCAGACTGATTCGAAAATACGTTGCATGAATGGATTGAGAAATATATATATTTTTCGTGATTGATGGCACTTGTTCCCAGTGCAGCAATTAGTGTTCGTCTATAAAACGGAAATGAAACGCATGAGGTATTGATTCTGTTCTTGTTCTCGCTGGAACAATTGTATAGTGACCCATGGCTTGCTAATGAAATCCCAATGTGCTCTCTATTACATTATGTGTGTTATCGATCCGCACACTTGCATACGGTCAACAGTTTGGATCCCAGTTCCTAAACTTCACCTGGAGTTTTCACCTTGCCATGCGTGTTTCTACTTCATTGAAAGGAATTTCCACTGAAACAAAAAATTGGTGACCTTGAATCCAGCTATCTAATACAATGTATTCACTTGAAAGATGATCAGTTCCTCTCAGATTCATTCCGTGTTGGTTAGGACAGCTAGCGGAAAAATCTCAAACTCCCCAGAAATCCGCAGGTTTACGCCTTAGTAACAGGTTTGAGCGAACAGGGGAAATTTAAAGTGGTTGGAAGGATTTTGACAGTCTTGGGAACTACCATTCTTGGTGCCGAATCTTTCTGAAAAGCTTTCGAACTTTTCTTACACTTGAGGATCAGATCATCATTAAAGAGTTTTTAGTTCACGAGCGGTACGTCCTCTCGTAAAGCAACCAGGTTCAGTGATGCGCTGCTAAGAGCGTCGTAGTCAGTCTTTGGGCCCTTGTCGAGCTTAGCTGCTAATGTGGCTTCAAATTAGGTAAACTTGTCTAAATCAAGTATAGGTTTCATCTTACAGTTTATGTCTAGCAATACTGAAAAGCCTAGAAGAACAGTGCATCTTCTTCGCCCCTTTTCCTGGTCACGATCACAAATGTCCAGGGAAGCTCAACTCCGTGTTTTGCTGACAAGATTTAAACACTGCCTTCACGCTAGAGGTTTAGCTGCTAGGCTATGTGATTCAACTGCGTTCCGGCAGAATGTAGCTCTCCCATCCGTATCACGTGACTCTTGTTGACCAGCACTATACTGGCGACTTCATTCCACCTGAAGATAGGCACGCCAGAAAGCTGTCACGAACCTAGATACACATTAACTCTTTCATCTTATTGCATATGATGATTTCTCGTGTGGCGACGGAAACTGCTCAATACACTCTATGGTCCAAGTTCTTCATCTCGGAGCTAAGACTTCAAATTCATCAAAGAGGAACTTCAGCCAAACCGAGTGCTCTTTTGCGAGGCCAGGTATCAACATTTTAATACTGTAAACGGCAATTCTGTGATAGTCTACCGCAAACATCCTCAGCTGACTACACATCCAAACTCCCCCTCAGCAGCATGAATGCCACCTGCACTAGTTGATGGCCATATATTGTAACGTTTCTGGCTAAAGACAGTGAGGGCCACTAAAACCCTCTATAGAATACATATCACACCAGTAGGTCACAGCCTTTTCATGCCCTTCTTCAGATCTTTTTGTCAAGTCACAAGGTAGACTGTGCCTCGTGAGCGCCACGTGTTTAACCATATTTCTTATAACTCGATAGTCTTAAAACTTCTTGCAACGAAAAATGAGTAACTTATCGTCCACCTTCCAGAAAGAATAGAAGACAGAAATAAGACAGTTTGTGAGAGCAACAATCCCAGGCATTTCAGTTATTTTTTTAATTCAGCAATCTGTCTCAAAAAAAGGTTGTGGATGGGAACATCTGGGCTAGGCTAGGTAATTGAATGGAAACGGAATGTTTTCTTTTCAAAATAATTAGGTTTATTTCAGGACATGATAGAGGACATCCCCGGTGACCTTGTTGATGAAGTCAACCGAAAGAAAACTTTGAGTCAACGTTTAGAAGCATTCGTCTGGAACAATAATAAATAATTCCTCTGTCTGCCAGAAGGGAATGTGATTTTCATATCCAGGCCACGAATGGACACAATTGCTTTCTGGACAAGTATTGCCTCTCAGATCAATAAAATGGCTTCTGAGTTTATATGAATTCTGTTTCATAAACTTAGTTTAGTTGGTATATTTCAGGCAGAATTGTATTGGACCTGAGCTTTCAGACCCTTTCAGATGAAAATTGCATCCTGGAGAAAGGTGACCAGAGTACAAGGTGTCATTAACCGACTGATCCTCTTGTGATGAAAACTTTAGGTTGTCATTTTAAATTTTGGCTTGGAAAATTCCAGCAACGTAGTCGTAATCCACCTATGATCTACATTGTCCTGCAGGTCACCATAATCAAGTTTAACATTCACTTGCATTATTCTCCGTTTTTTAGCCAAATGTTGTGCATAATATCACGATTTGTGAGCATGGCACACAACATAATTTTGTGAACTTATTAGCTTCCCATGAACGAACTACGGCCCTTCGCTCTGCAAGTGTGTTCGGACACTGACCTGGATGCGCATATGAACGTACACTGCCTGTCCAATAGATCTAAAAAGCGAGTGGCTTGGCGCTGTTGTTAGCGACCACGTGGGGTTAGCATTATGTATTGTGAGATACCATTGAATGTATTCATTAGCTACACGGGGCTACTGGATAAATCCCCAGAGTATCTAACATCACCCAAGAGGTGTTAGCAAAAACCTTAGTGTGACATTATAATGAGAGAACTGCGGTATTGTGTCGAAACCGAAATGTGAAAACGTTAAAAATGAAGGATGAAGCCGGTATCTGAGCGACAATTATCTATCCTATGTTGGCGTTCATTGACAAGTTTTCAACGTCAGACCGAGTGATGTTGAGCCTCTGTGTGCACCTTAGTTCCACTGATATACGTCCGCATTACAGGTTTGAATCATGGTGGTTGGTCTGAATATGCAAACCTCGCTTGAAATTTATAATTTGTGCGCAGCATACGGTGACTCAACTACTTTCTACCGGCCGGTCCACGTCAGATGCTAGCCACTGGTATAGAGTGAGTACTGTAGGATGCATACACCGGAACTGGTCAGGTTCAAGCATACCCTTGCAAGCAGACTGCGGTGTCGGTGTTAATCCTTACACCGATCACACTGCTCAAGCGTGACCACGCTCGCATGTTCAGACGTGAAAATTCATGTGCGTGCAATTTGTGGCGGTGGAGTAGTTGTAACGCGCTCGTCTGTCATGTCAGATGTCCCGAGTCCAACCCCCTTCACTGCCAAGTGTATGTACTTCTGAGTGAGACTCGAGCCCAATGCAATCCTCCCCTTTCGTGTGGACTTACCAGAAAGATTGTGCCAGGACAGTAGGGGAACTGTTCAAACGAGAGTGATATGAACGCGAATTTTGAAAATTCAGCAACCGCATACAATTAATCTCACATCTTCAGTTGAATTGGACAAGAGTGCTTTGCGACTCACCAGTTTTAGTGAACGTCTCACGCCTGAGCACTCGCCAGGCTCACAGTAGACATTGGAACATTCATACTAATTAGACTGCAGTGATGTTGCGATAATCAGGACAGATACATCTCACGGGGCACTCGCCTCGGTGGGTGAACAGTCAGTATCATTCACGTTATATGGACAAGACAATCGCTCTTTGAGACTGTCCTCTGATCACCATGTAATCGACAGCGGTGCAGTTTGATTTGTCACTATTATGTACTGTGTGCTTCAGCGAACTTCAGCGGTCCCTTGTAGGCTAATCGAAGAACCACTTGAAACGCCGTCGTTATCCTCTCAACTTCTGAATCCAAGCAAATCCAAATGACTAAATGTTATCTATGTGCTTGATGGAATAGTTAAATCTCATCAATTCACACTGCTGCGCGTCCACTGCGACACATGTTCAAAAGCTCCTAGCCGTAGTTTCATTAAAAAAAACGGCGTATCAGGCCATTTGTCGTTGACCTAACAGCCGACTACTGCAACCCACTGATATATTTGGGAAGGGAAATTTGGATTACCATTTTCAGCCAAGACTTCATTCTTTAAATGAAGTTGTCCTACGCCAAAAGGCCGAGTAGCACGCTACAGCTGTTTCATTCTTACTAGGAGTTATCATCACGGCACACGAATCTTGATGAAAATTCTAACTAAGGAGCTCCCTGATAGTGATTGAAAACTAAGCCGCTCAGCCACGGGTGGCTGATCAGCAATGTGATTAACTCGCACTTGGATGGGATACGTCGCCACTCACGCTTCAGCCAACCAATCATAAGTAGCTCAGAAGAAATACTATTTCACATGACGAGTGATGTTTACATCATTCGGGGAGCCAGTCATCTGGTAAATGTGAATCCCGTAATTGAAGGATGATTGTCTAAGTACGAGTTAATCACATTGTTAATCAGCCGCTCGTGTTTGAGCGGCTTAGTCTTCAGCCGCAGGCTTGGAAATAGACAGCCGTTTAATCTCCCTGATGATTCGTGAGATACACATTGCTGGTGGTTCTCAACAATGATGAAACGCCTGCACATTGTCTTTATAGTTCCCGGCATATACTGACTTCAGCTGCAGGACGAAATCTCGGTCGAAACATTCCCGCATTTCCTCATAATATCAACGAATGCGAATTGTACGTGCAGAAATATCTATGTGAGACTGTCATTTTCCCGGTAACTCAAAGACAGTGCAAGTGGCGTTATCTGATAAGACATGCAGAAAATTCTCAGATCGTCGTACAGTGTTGCAAGGTTGTGTACTAATATCAATTTAGAAAAGGCTGATCAGCTTATGAGGCAGCCACATCTGAGGTTTGACAGTCTCTACCTACGTTAACTACTTTTTTGTGGAACGGACGTAGGACGATCGATATGGAGTGATTTCATGACGCGTTTAGGAACTTCTGAACAAGACGCTTTCAGGAAACGACGTCTCAAAAAGTGTACTTTTCGCTATCTCCTCGACACACAGCCAGAGGGTAAACTCCCCCCCCCCAAAAAAAAAAGATCAGCACGATGAGTAGACAGCTCCGGAAGCAGGTGGCTGCATATTTTCCAGGACAACAAAGAAATGCAGAAACAATAGGCATCTTTGCCTGCCGACTGGTCACAGGTGTACACACGCACACAGACATGTTGCTTCTAAAGGACCAACGGTGCACAGACAGACGAATCGTTTTGTCATGTATTCATGTCACTTTACCACTGCCGCCTTCCACGTGATCCGTGGCGCAAGCCATTTATCATCATATTGATCTCGCTTATCATACTATGCGCAGTTCGATATTTCATACTGGACTCATCACATACATGGCATAACTGTGCTATGACATGCAGATAAAAGCTGGGAAGCACTCTGTTTCGTCCTTGCTGGAAGCCATCGGTGGTGCTCAACTCACGGATCCCTAGGAGGATTTGATTTCAAAAACTCCCAGTTATCAGTTGAACATATTACCACTTCGCTAAGTGTGAGTGATCAGCAGTGTGCTTAACACCCAGCCTTCCTCCATCTACGTTGTTCAATAGAAACAGGAGTGGTGGGGGTTCAAATCTCTTAAGAGATTTGTGAAATCCGCACCTCCAATGAGTCTGAACGGGGTTACAACAGCCGGACCTTGATCCTCAACTTCTCAGCCTAGAGTTACTTTACTTACATAGTGGTATCTCACTTGACTTATAACAGTTGTCGAAAACAGTGCATGCGAAGCTATGTGTACTCATTTTGACAATCATGAGTGATTTATGATGGCATGCAGCTACGGTTCACTGTGATGAACTAAATTTAGGTCATTAGATTTTGCACAAGGGCACGTCAAAAACCCGTTTGGTCGATGAAGTATCATTCCAATCCGTACTGAAGAATGTTTCAACTTGAAAAACGCACCAATGCGTAATTGGACCTCGGGAGTCAATCGCGAATATGTTCGTGCTGTCGTTCAGTAGGAGGAACACTGAGTTTCTACTGGAGGGTATTTGTGGATCAGTAAGCTATTCGCTAAATCTTCGCGTTACATGACTGTTTTGTTTCAAAGTTCGGCCCTGAATATACATGCAGATAAACTGTAAAGCAGAGAGCTAATTGCTCAGTGTTCTTGGACATGGATCTGAGGATTTACAAGCTAATCTACACCTCTAGCGGGATGTGTACAGTACAGATCAGTTTGTCAGCTGCAGTTTATCTACCAAAGGCACACAGGTTTCAGCTGCTACAGTTTCGATCACCGGAAAGTGGGAGAATATGGGTCATACAGCCAAGCATTGGAGGCGGTGGCATGTTCATTTAGTTCGGAAACTGGGTAGCTTCGAATTGGAGGTGATAGCTTTGATGCACGAGCGCCACTGACTGCGTGATTGCATCAGTTCTGTCAGTGTCATTAACCATTGCCAAGTTGAGCTCCAGAGACCCCATCAATGGAGGCAGCAGTTTGCGCTCGGACTGAGTTAGCTGGTTAGCGTTTTCATAGTTCATTGCCAGGCCATACAATGTCCACCTTTGGGTTCCTTCCACTCAGCACGGAGCTGGGTGAAAGGAGCTCTGAAGCAGAGACGATCCTCTGGTATTGGGAGCACATGTCCTAAGAAGCGTAACCTGTGTAACATGAGTGAATCATCAATCGTGGAAGAGTTTCTTTTTCCTAAAACCATCTGGCATGCCACAGCATTGCTAATCCGATGTTCCTACCAAACCCGAACAATGTTTCACAGACAATCCTAGTCAAACGCTGGTAACTTTAATATGTCCTCTGCGCGTATAGGCCACGTTTCTGATCCATAAGACAGTATGGATCGTACTGCCGCAGCATACTCTGCCCTTGACAGACAAACTGATACCACGCCGATGCCATAGGTGTCTGAGGTTGGCGAAAGCTGTCCTAGCCTTCCAGATACGAGGAGTAATCTCATCTCCAGCCAGTTCACCGGAACTCATACAACATCGATTGGCTCGTTTGCAAGCATGAGGTTAAGCTCTGATCCCACCCAATCTTGTGGCAGAATTTTACACTTCGCGGGTACAAAGAGTATACCAAACCACGCGGCAGAATCATTAAGGTTATACAAAATCGTCTGCATTCTTCAAGGATCTGAACCAAGGAAAGCAATGTCTTCCGCATACTCATTGTCTGTGAGCGAAGGTCCCTGGAGCATTTCAACCCCCGGGGTTTCAGATGCAGGCAGAGTAAGTTCAAGCGCCACATCAATAACAAATTTGAAGAGGCAAGGCGAGAGAGGGCATCCTTGTCCCACACCACTGGACGCGGTGTACTCGTGCGAAAGCTTGCAGTGTACCCGTACGCGCAGTCCTTATAAGGGACATAAATTCTGAAGGTACACCTCTGATCGTCGGACAGCGCCAAAGTTTCTGACGATCGGCAGAGTCAATAGCATCTTCCGGACCAAGAAGAACGGTCAATGTGGGACGTTTGAAAGAGTGACACTGTTCAAGGATTTGTCTCGAGTAAAGAAATGGTCGATGCTTCTTCGACCAGGGTGAAACTCAGTTTGATTTTCATGAATCAATCTCTCCAGATAATCGCTCAACCTGCGCAAAATAATATCATAGGGCACTTCAGATGCCACAACGGCGTTCGTCTTATTTTTTGTACTCTTTTTGAAGACTAGGATAATGGTCTAGGCGCTCCATTCTATTCTATTTCTATTTCTATTCTATTTTTGTTCCAAATTGTCTGCAGTATGGTTGTAAGACTGTTCACCAGGACCTCGCCTCCTTCTTTGAACGATGCGGGGTGCAGACCATCCGGGTCAGATGCCTTGTCGCGTTGAAGGAGTGGTATCTCAGGCTGGATTTCTGTTGCAGATGGCGGATTGGTGTCAGTGTTCTATTCAGGTTAATGGGTTCTTCCAGCGGTTGTGTTGAGGAAGACCAGTTGAATTGTTCTTTGAAGTGTCCAGTCCATCATTCAGAGGGACGGTATAATTGAATTACCGTTCCATCGTTTTCACATATTCTTTCGCCAACACTTGTCTAATTTTCGCCGGTTGCTCAAATCAGTCAAAATAGGGCGCGGCTGTTGACTGCAGTAAACGCCTTCTCCATCTTCTGGACCCTCGCACTTCACCAGTGTTCTCTGTCATTCTTCAAGCTTGTGATTATCCGGTGTTTGAGGGATCTGCGTGTCTCTAATTTCTAGCATGGCCATTCTGACAGCAATAAGGCCTGCTGATACCGACGATTTCCATGGTCATTTATTCGAGTAAGATGGCTTAGAAAGACAGTTCCGAAAGTTGAGAGCACAGCTTCTTTAACCTGCTTCCATTCAACCTCCAAGCGATCTTCGTCGCCCACATGACTGTGCGTTTCCAGTAGGTTTCTAGCCAGATCAGCTCGATACTCTTCAACTACTGAAACTTGTCGAAGTTGATGAACGGAGCCGCTCTCTTTCGGCACGCGTAGTGCTAACGGAAAGCAAAGTGCTAAGCGGGCCCGCACGATGACGTTGCGTACCCCAGAAAGAACGACAATCCTTAACTGAGGCTCTCCATCAGTACGCTTTCTTTTTCACTGAAGGTCTTCTGTCTCCTGGTTGCGAACTTGGGGGAGTGTGACTGTCATGTCGCCTCCTTCTTGGACAGCTTCTGTGGTGTGGGACAGGTTTCTACAATTCCCATGTATTTATAAAAAAAACTGAATTGCCCCTATGAAAACATACTGACACAGAAAACTGCACACTTAATGTTTCATGTTGGGTGGCTTCTTTTTTAAGAGACCGTTTCCGACGTTGGCGAAAACGAGGAACGTTCTTGTTTGTTGTACAGGGGAGTAGTCTGTTTTTTCACTGGAAATGCTGTTTTTCACCGCATTGAATGTTGCACACGAGTACCTCAGCAAGTGACAATTACTTCATTTGATCGGTCGGCCCATTCAATCTATTTTAATGGGTCGGCTGTGTCCGTTTAATGAACAGGCGTTTTTTAGGGCCTGCACGCTTTCTGCAGGGTTTCTTCGAATACTGTTAAGTGATGACCTTTTATTTAAGATTTACGCCCATTACCTAAATGAAGCCCGACATGCAGATGGTATAAGTCCGTAAATGTCGTTGCTCACGCCCTTTCTGTTTAGTTGAGTGCAATTACTTCACTGTTCCGTTTTTTCTCTTTTTCACAGTCCGCGTGATTACATACCCCCGTTCAAATCTTCTGTGCGCTCTAGTAATCGGACAAAACGGAGGGCGGGATTGTCTGGCGGCTACAAACAGCCCTGTGATTCTCTGGGCTCCACTGGAGATGTTACAGGAAAATCACTAGCTACAGTCAGCGGGAGGACGAGACTACGCGGGCGAAACACCAATTCACCACTGAATAGGCTATCAGTGCCCACGACGACCACCACAACCAACATACTTGTTACAACTACCTCGTCAGACTCCTGTGCAACAAACTCTGTTGGAACCTTGCCGTCTTCTGATAAGAAGAAGACGGATGGAGTGAGTATTTTGGAGTCGGGTGTGGATGAAGATGACACAGCAGTTGGTCTTCCACTTTCTGAAGACGAATCAGCAGTGGACTCATCATCCAGTCACCTGGGTCCAGTCAAACAATGCAGCGCGAAACGTGGCGCCAGTAGTTCGTCCAGTGACTGTCCTCTGGATAATTTACCAGAATCCTCGGAGGCACAGGATACAGGTACATTTACAGAACAACTTCATATTCACGGTATACAGTCATCTGCCCTGGACAAGCCATGGCAGTCCGGAGGTGAAAGTGTTCTCAATGAGAACAGCACGAAAGAAAGTGGTGAATTGACTGAACGTGAGGACGAAGATCTGAAATCATCTTTTCCCATCACCTGTCCTATACAAGGGTGTAAGAAACGCTTTACCCACATGACTGCGTTACGTTTTCACCTTAATCACACAAGACACGAGAGTGCCCCATCAGACAATGGTTATGAAAATTTGTCTACCTCATTCGCAAACCGAGATGTTAACTGTATACCACGCATTAACGACTCACCCCCAACCATCTCACCACCATGTCCAAGAAGTCCTATCTCTCCTGTTCGCTCTCCAGCCATCTTACAGCCCGATCTGCCCCCAAATTCCTCCGCCTCTCAAGACAGGACAAATTCCGTGACAGACACAACAGCCGTCGATGTTTCTGAAAGTCATAAAACAACAAGTGGGAGTAAACACGATGTTTCCAGCTTATCGAGGCCCCACGAAACACAGGGATTATTTTCGAAGCCATACACGGCGTCATCCAACACATCCGGGTCAGGTCATGATTCCGTCGGACCGAATAACTCTACCATTCGCACGGTTACGGCACATACTGTTTCAATCCCGTATGGAAGCACAAACAAGACCGACCTGCTTGGGCCAGGTTCCACGAGACTTGGGTTGGGATACTCGAACCCAAGTAAACAGCGCACCAACTCTGGTGCTCGTGGTGACATGAATAAAGGACGAGGTCAGCATCACAAATTTATCAGTCCAAACATGAAACCCACAGAGTTACCCGCCAGCCCCTCACGACAACCCCAACAAGTGAACGCATCAAAGAACTTTTTGGATTGTCACAGTTTACCACCTTTCCTTCCGCCTTCGGTACGACATAATGGCGCACCTGTTGATGCCCCTACTGTATCCCAGATGGTAAACAGCCTGGCCTTCATGTCACGTGATCTGAACAGCGGGCACGTTCCAATAAACAACCCGTTTGTACCACTTCCTCCGGGAGTCTGGAACTTCTCACCCCAGTCCAGTGGTTATGCTATGGGTGAACGATCCACTTCTGTCAAGCACCATGATTCTGATCCACGACGTGCCATCGAGGGTCTTCATTTGAATGGCGATGCTCTTGTCCCAAGTCGTACACCTCCTAGCCAGCTCTCATGTAGTTCGGCGATGAACTTAACTAACTATGTTTCTAGTGTCTCATCCGTAAACCCAACTGTTGAGGGCAGTCATCCTCAGTTTGCCAATTCCCATGCAGGACGGACGCCTATCCCACCTCTTATGGACCCTTCACACCTTTACGGATTGCCTGATTTCATTGTTGCAGCAGCGATGAACGCATTGCACTCGAATGGCTTTTCCAACTTAACTGAAGCATCTCGCCCTTATTCGGCCTCCAGCAATGCAGCACTATCCAAGACTACCCCCACGACTCCATCATTTGTCGGACCGGGACAAGGATACAATTCGCAAGCCCCAATATTGAAACCAGCAAACACCTCTGTTTCTACATCTTCTCCTCTGAGTCTCACCGCACCACCGCCTTCACTGGCTCCAATGATGGGTGGTTCTGGACCACCATTATTACCGCCATCCTTGTTACATAATCTAGGTCTCATACCCCCAAACGCATCGAGTTCCACAAGTAATAATGATCGGATGGATCCCTTCAAACTTTCAGCAGGTGAGCTCACCAGTGTATCGTTTTTATATGGTCACGATTCCCGGTAAATTCCTCCCTGGCTTGTGGAGTGATGTTACTGAGAATGAATGCTGTGTAACTTAAGAGGAAACCTTTATCTGGTTTCCTCCGCTAGCAGTTTCCACTTAGTGACGTAGTGTGTGCATGTGATCGAATACACGTCCTTTATTCATCGGTAGAACTCAAGTGCAAATCAATAAACAGCAAAAATCTACCAAGCACAAGCTATTTACCGATATTCTGGGGTTCTGGAGAGCGGGACATAGACACTAGGTAGTCCAAAGTCCTGTTGAAACCGTACCGAGAGCACGTTGATTGGCTGTTTCTGAATCCAAATTCAACGTCTCCGGATTGCCAAATTCTGGCTGGATAGTCTGTACAGCGATACTGAAGGTTTTTGGACGTAACAAACTTCTCGCAGGGTTGCTGAGTAGCGTGTTAGGTGTATGAAATTTTCCTCAGTTTTGACGTATGTCCACTGTGCAAAAGTGCGCCCATAGATAAGAGTCGAAGCCTTGCACCAGATGAAAGGATACTGATAACTCGTCACCCGCTGAAACAGTGTCCGTAGTGAAGCTCTGTCTGTGATCTACTCTTTTTCCACACTTAAGCAGACTCTAAGCAAGCAAACAAACAGAGTAGCCGTGGTCTTCCCAAATGCGCCAACTGTGGCAAATATCTTTATTAGAAATCTAGAGAAACAAGTGACGGGTACTATTTGTAACCCGTAGCGCATTTGGTGGCAATACTTTCGTTGTCGTGCGATGTGAATTTTCCAGTGACCTGCTAGTAGTGCCGTGAGTTTGACCTGTGAAACTGGATCTTTGACTTTCATAGCTGCTCGTGTCGCAGTCAAACAGTCGGATTTTGATGTCTCTTTGTACCGAAGACTAACTCATTCCGCAAGGTACATGTCATCCAGTGAATACAAAGTGAAATGTTGTGAACAGAGCAACCAAGATCTACTCTGATGAAACCTCGGAAACCAATGTGAAAGAGGTGATGCACTCCCAGTAGCTTTCACAGAGAAGGCTATACATAATTCACAAACGATCCGGAAGCAGGACCTTCATTTGAACTCAAGATAGCTAAGTACTTGAAGTTTGAACTTATCAGATCGCCCCTGGTTTGAACCCAAACTCTGTATGTTGACTGCTCCTGTCTAAGCTTGAACACCCCTACCCTCGTGCTTCCTTCGGGTGGTGTAGCACTTAGTACGGGGTGTTGTGCAACACGCACGGAATACAAGATTTGAGTTTATGTAAACCAGACAGAGGCTACTGAAATTTTACGACTGGATTCGAGTCACACGCCTTTTGGTCGAGAGCTCCTATCTACCCACTGTAGTATCTAGGACTCGCGCGCCTCCAAAGAGAAACAATTTTGACGGATCGCAGATGGATTTCTCTTCGGTAGCACTGCAGCACTTCTTTGTACTTCAATGAGTGTAGGAATCCTCACAAGGAGGGACCAACATGCGGAAGTTCCTCTCTCATTGGATAGGGCTATTTTACGAGTACTGCGTCAGACATCCTGGATGACGTTCGCTGTCCAGAATAATGACGTTTCAGTCTAGGAGCGGCTTCCCGTTCTGGAGCGCAACAGAGCAAGTCCCTCTGAAATGAATTTTCGACGTTTCTTCCTCAGTACTTTCAAATGCAGTCACTAAACTAGTGTATATGCGACGCGTGCTTCTTGGTTCTGAAACACAAGTAAACATATCGGTTTCCTGATAAGGGCTTGCAGAACAGGCAACGTCAAATAAAGGCTCCGTCTTCATACTATATATGAAGACGCTAGGAAATTGAACTTTACAGGAACTGTTTGATGCAATTTCATAAATGATCTCACTGATGTGAATTCTGGTCAGCATAACCAGTCAAGTTTCTTTCTTTGCTACCTTTCACAGCCTACTTTATGCAGCAGGCGGTCGCGGCTGGCTCACAACTTTCTTCTGGTTTCGGGCAACCGTCGTCATGACCTGGATGGTACGTGTCGGTTTTCACGCCATAATGTCTTTCAAAACCTGTTCATGTGACCCTGGTCCAACCTCGTGTACGTCAGATTCTATGCAACGCTGTCCTGATTGGCACATTGTTTCGGCACCATATCCTCCCGACAAAAGCTTTTGTGGATCAGTAGCCGATTTCTCATCATATACTGTGCACCGTGTCGTTTTGTTCCGGAGATATTGTTCCAGTCAGACCAGTGAATGTGACGGTCTGCTCTCTTCGGTTCCATGCTTGAAGTCCTTATTTACAAAGGCCTGTGTGTACGTGTACACAGTTCTACTTGTCAGGAATACATACAGAATTCGCCGATTCCCCCTCTTTGTTGGTGGCCCCCTTGAAATTCGGTATTTATCATAATCACATTCAGTTAAATCAAAAAGAGGTTGATGGTTTTACACTTGACTATCCGCATTGGTAGAAGGTGTTTTCTTTGGTACATGCACATATTCCAATCTACCATAAACGTACGGTCAAGGACAAGGAACCCTACGCGAAAGAACAACCTCAACAAAAAGTCAATTCCCCGGCGCTTTACTGTGTGTTTAGTGTGGTCTAATCGCCAGTCGCATTGTGACATGCCACTCCAGGTCTACGCTTCTGCCAACTTCATTTTGAGGCCGTTCTAAACTGCCTAATCAACACCATTGTAGCACACTGTGTAAATGTAATCCTCCCTCGACAGCCGTCACACACGACCTGTTTATTTATGACTATTTCTTTATTTACCGATTGACTTAGCCCGGTAGTTTGAGCCTGTTGTGCAAAATATTTTCTTTTTTTTATACACCCAATGCAATTTAGTAATTGGTCCGTTCATCAGCTGACTTTTCTTTGCTCCTGGTGAACTCATTGGATAGTTGTGCCTTATGGATTGTTAACTGTAACAAAGAACTGTGGTGAGATTTGACAAACCGGTCGGTGTAAACTTCCCGTCTTCTTTAGCCAATCTAACAATGGAGCCTGCAGACACACTCTCACAGGTGTTAGATTCCAAGGAGTATATAGTTGACCAGTTTGTTTAAGCACACAGTCGGTCGACACAACCAGTGCCTTTACTAGGCCGTCGGGCGAACCAGTCACATCGTTCAGGTGGGATAACCTTCGGCCGTTCACGTACAGTAAATCAGATGCTAGCCTGCGCTGGTAGAACAGTGATAACACGTTCACTTGCATGTCGGATGTTCGGCATCGGTACGGATGAATGCTTCTGCTGAGCCCTACTAAGAGCGAAATTCGGACCTAGTGCCTTTCTTCCGCAGATTAAGTGCGGGGAGAGGACCCTTCAAACGACATCTACGTGAATGTCCGGTATAAGTAAATTACTGAACCACTGGTTCATCCAGCTGAGATCGAAGCGGGAAAAGTAGGAGTGGAGTTTTATTTGGCGAAGAAACACTTATCCGTTTCAGGGCTTGGTAAACAATCGGTAGTTCTCGAGAAATACACTCATTTGCAAACAATTTGGTTTTTGCGAGAGACTCACCTGGAACCCAGCTGAATCTCCCGTTTGCGATGTTTTCAGGCAACTGAATGTGCTGCACCAGGCCGCCTCATGTTCCAGTTGCTACGATATTTGAGATATCGCGATACATGTATATACGTATATATACGGTAGTTCTCATTTGGGCAACGTTTCGCTTTTGACACAAAGCTTCATCAGGCCAAGTGGACAGGTCACCAAGTTGGCCAGGTTATAGGGCAGAAGGGGAACCAATCAATAAGTTCTCTTCAGATTATCGCACTAGTTCAGTGTTGAGTGTCAATTAACGGCTTTTGTCGGCTACTGTGGTTGCCAAAATCTTGAGTCCATGGGTTGGAGGAGTTTCAAATTAGTTCCGATCGGCTCTTGTTCTTTAATCTTCCACTTCAGGGTGCTTCAATTGATGATTCACCTCGGGTGCCACTGGTAGATTTTCCTTGGTCTTGGTGGGATTGTGAGTGCTGCGACAATTTAGTTGGGGGAGGGGTTGAGGTCAAGTGGAATTCAGATGTTGACTACTCCTTCTGATGACCCCACACCCAACGCGTGTCAGCTCGACTGATCCAAACACTTATCCGGTCTAAATGATAGTGTACGTAGCCAATGCTTTCAGCTCCGTCTCATTCGGGTAGCCCCAAATGCTCGAAATACACCACGATGCGGCACGCTGAGATTCGCAACCTGGTCATCCCGTCTACAACTACTCTTATCTCTGGCCATAAGCTCCAGTCAAGGTGCGCTTTTGTACATCTCAGTATGGGTTTGCTCCCAGTGGATGCATTAAGAGCTTGCAATGGGAGAAACATAAAGGTTGACGGTAGAGGCTGTAGTTCGCGAGAAAGTGCCTCACTTTAAGGAAAGCTATTGACATGGAGAGTTTCTAGTCCCGCACTAATGAGAAGGCTAATTTATTGTGGAGCGTTACGCCGCCCCGGACTGAGCAGTGCTCGTAGAAAGAGCAAGCGAATTGTAGATGTAGGTAGGTAGTTGATTGGGATGTCTTCAAACATATATCGCGGAGTGAATTTCGAAGTGGCATTTCGCATGCAATGTAAGATTTCTGCTTATACTTGGACTTACTTATATTGGGTAATTTGGCGTGAAACAAATGCAAGTTGAGATACACATGCATCCCCCAATACACACTATCGCGTTTCCCCTGTAAATCTGTACATGACTGGGTGCGCAGATGACCTTCCAAGGACTAGCTGTTCCAACCATCGAGAGGACATACTCTCCCACTTCACAAACGCTAGCTCTCAACAGAGAGCACCTTCATCACGTGGTTCTGAATGTTGGAACAGACTGTTGAAAGCGCATACGGCACAGAACACTAAAAGATTATCTACACGGGTGTATTCGAAATCTGTGACATGTTCTCTCAGTGTCTCAATAAACTCGATTGTTGGATCATAGAAATGGCTCAGGAAATGGCTTTCGTCATGATATCCGGTTAGCCGAGCCGTAAACTGACTTTTGAGGAACATAAAGACGTTTTCAGAATCGTGCCAAAGATGGCATAATCACCTTTCGTCTCAGACCAAAGAACTTCATCAAATCTATGCGACCAGCTTTCTTCAACGCGAGATTTGTTTGGTCTTAATGATAACGTTTGGTCGTAGATATTATATTGACTAGTCGCACTTCTCTTCAGGCCAGAAAGGTCACCTATTTGTGAGTTCAGCCGCCAGAATTTTTTGTCCCAGCTTGCGACTGCCGAGTGCCAGACAGCCGTGAACCCAAGGGAGCATGGTCCGCAGTAGCTTATTTAAAAAATCTACCGAGTCATTAACGTCATTCTTTTACGGCCAGACGACTACCTCCTCACCGAAGAAATCAATTCCCGGCAACTGGAAAAGTCTCTCACAATTCCTCCGCACCCTATTCATCCGTGAAATCCGTCAGATATCGCAACGAAACCTTCAACTCCCTCTTATACTGTAATTTTGACCAGTGCCTCTGTGGCCAGGTGCGTGATAAAATCTCCATTCCTGAGTGATGGCTAAGCCGAGTCAGTTTCTTTGGGTGACAACCAAGTGACAGCGCGATGCACTCGACAGACTGATTTGAATTACACATGCAGTGGCTAAAACCCTAAATGACTGAACGGGGAAATCATTAAACTGCGCGTAGTGGTGCATAAGTTATCGCGGTAGGACGTGGGTGCTAGGATACCCCACAATGATCGTGTAAGTAATGTGACCAACGCGCAATGTGTCTATTGTGAATACTAACGGATGCGACTGAAACGTTCGGATCAGATGTCCGTAGCGGGAACGCCTTGGATAAATCTTGCATCATATGGTCGGTTAATCACTCTCAGGACTTTTAGGGAGATTTCGTAAGTGACTTAAAGTTGCGCACAGACCTGAGAAGTCCAGAAACTACAACAACGTAACCGAAAGTAGCGGCGAAACTCCAGCCCATTGCAGACGACAACCGCTGAACCTTCATTAACAAAGAATGGGATAACACATCTCTTGAACTTACAGTGAGTCGTACCAACTTCTTAGTGAACGCACAAGAGACCTTCGTGTTTTGATTTATGGTCGGAGTAGTTGCTGATGAATCTGCATATGAACAAACCGCTTCAAGTGGGTATGCCTCCTGTTCTACTCAATCGATAGCGCTCTCACTGGCACTGATTTGAACGCAGAAACTTCGATTATCCTCCAGCGTCCGTAGTATTATTTCACCGATTAAGCCGAATAAGAATTAAGCGAGTGGAATCGTTACCTGACATCATATATAGTAAAGGGAATTTTGGAGAACTTCCCATAGAGTATTTCAAGTCTAGAATTAATATGAATATACGGATAAGATAACGTTCACGAACGTCTGGAATATACCCGGTCGATCAAAAGAATTTAAAAGAACTGACCGATTTACAGCATCGTATGCGACCTTTAGGTTAGGGAGTAGTAAGCCGGTGGGTCTTCTGTGCATGTGGCATTGCTACAATTCCGAATGGAGTGCGAAGATGTGGTTGGGCAGGATCTACCTTACTGAAATTCCGTTATGCCGTGGCGGAAAACCGGTGAGGCCAGAAGCCTCGTTATGAGAGAGCCGGATTGACATATCTGTGGTTGGCACGTCTACCGAGAGTACCTTTTTTTGAAAAAAGCACTATTATCCACTCACCCAAATTGTTCAGGAGTCTCTTCCTCCTAAACGGACGCCAGCGTGTCAGTCACAAAGTGAGGAGCTCAACATGAACAGAGCTCGTGGAAGGCTATGGGTAATGAAGTTCGGTAACGTCTGTGAAGGGACATAAGTCCGTAGACTTCTAAGGCACACTCAATTTGAACGTCTGTGCTAAAGGTCGACATCCTACGTGGGATGCATCAGGTGGCCCAATAAATTGCTTTTCGAAATATTCTGCCTCTTTGATGGATATTGGAGAATTACTGATGCTTTCGGCGATAAGAAACTACCAAACGCGTTGCACAGATCGCATGGAACAACTCGCGGACGTTCCCAGCATTTTTTGCCCCTTCCATTTCTTCGGCCACCTAAACTCACCAGAGTTCCCAGTATGCACGTACACTCATCTTTACCTGGCGTCAGAAAATGCGTCGATTCAGACAGAATGACTTTGGGATTCCAGAAAAACCGCAGCATTACCAAAAACCCATTAGATGGGTTCTGCCATACATGTAAGTTTTGGCATCGTGTACTGCTTTGGATATCTTGCCCCAGTGATAGGTAACATCAAAAAATCGGTCAGTATGCGGGCACTGAAGTTCCCAGAGGTCAGGCGAATTGTGCGAAGATCAGAAAACGGGCATGATTTGAGTCCGTAATGATAGTTTAAAAGGAGCAGCAGGTGGTGCTCCATCTTGGTCATGGATAACTGGAAGTGATGTGATATGTTCGGTTCCGAAGCTGGTTGACACTAGGTGGCCAAACAGTTGAGACTCTCTGTAAAGTTCGTACTGCAAATAAACAGTCTGTGATTAGCACACATCAACAACAGGTGATCACCGTTCTGCGTGCCTCTTGTGCCCAAACCAAGACAACTACGTAGTTGAGTCTCAGTGGAGCCAAGCCTGCCTACCTACACGCCCATTTCATCGACGACCACAACCATGTCTATGATTTTGGCCCGCTGCAACATAGCACCCAGAGCGTAATGACAGTTGCCTCCGGCAGATTCAGAGCTGGTTGTTGGCGTATAAAAAATAAATAAACAGACCTCTTTCTTGAGATTATCCCACAGACGAACAGCGCAGAGACGAAGATATCTAGTCATAGCTCCTACTGCTCCATGGCACTACACAGTACCGAACCCAACATATCCAGTGGCTCCTGCATCATCAGAGGTGCGCAGCCGGGAGCGGGTATAGAGTCACAGGGAAATCAGCTCAATTACAGTGTCCTAGAGTATTGTTTCTAACAGGTGGTGTACGTCAATGGAGAGGAACGGGAGTGACTTGATACCGTGGTTGCCTCAAAGTAAAAACATCAGAGGTAGCTAGGTAGATCGGACTTAGCGGTTTGAAAATTCATCTCTGGGTGTCTGACGGACGAGCAGAAGCTGTCGCCAAGTGTGATACAGGACAAACGAAGCTAACAGCCTTCGTGCCCCGATCTGACGGGACTAGTGACAATGGAGTTGGGTAAGAGAAGTGTACGTGGCAGATCGGTTCCACTGATGAATGAAAACAGCCTTGACAAGAGTTCAACACGCCGAGCAGTAGAACTTATGGAATATATCGAGTGATTTGCTTCTCGCTCAAACAATCTTCACTCAGGACCGTGAAAGATTCACCAACCGAAATTGTGAACCCACAACAAGCACCAAAATGATGCATGCACCGTTAGTAAGGAGACTATGGAAACTTCGGTAACGCAGTACTGATACTGCAACACGGGGATTCTGCTACGGCATCGTGTACTGCTTTGGATATCTTGCCCCAGTGATAGGTAACATCAAAAAATCGGTCAGTATGCAAACATTGAAGTTCCCAGAGGCCAGGCGAAGTGTGCGAAGACCAGAAAACGGGCATGATCTGAGTCCGTAATGATATTCTAAAAGGAGCAGCAGGTAGTGCTCCATCTTGGTCATGGATAAGTGGAAACGACGTGACATGTTCGGTTCCGAAGCTGGTTGGCACTAGGTGGCCAAACAGTTGAGACTCTGTAAAGTTCGTACTGCAAATAAACAGTCTGTGATCAGCACACATCAACAACAGGTGATCACCGTTCTGCGTTCTCCCCTGTTTCCCTTGTACCGGTTCAACCACCTATAGCACATGCTAACATCCTAGGGTAAAAGCCGTGTTGCATCTCCCCCAAAACAAGAAGCATCCTTACTGTTCTGATGAGCATATTATCCACCAGTTCCATTAATTGATCTAATGTGGCATTTGTTCCACAATAAGAGTCCTCATTCAGAAGTGATCTGTGCATGGTTCAGCCTATCTACAATAAAAAGCAGATCCGCCTGCTGTGTATCTTTAGTAGTTCGAGTCCACAGACAAACTGGTACAGTCAAAGATGCACTCACAGCAGGTGTGATGTTAGTAGGGGCACATGCAACTGCATCTGACTTATTTCCAAAAAAACTAAAAGCCGCACTTGAAAATTAAATATTTCTTCCTTTCATTATATTGAACGACAGATTCACTTGAATACCAGTGTAACGAACACATTACTGATGCGAACTGCGAGTAGTATGGCCTGTATCTACTGCGAATCACTACGTTATGCCTAGCTTGTCTGAATTGGAAATAAACAATTCCGCATCCGACCGGCTTCTTACACCAAGTACAATACCATATTGGTAAGCAATTCAGAATGAACATATAAACCTCCCGAGAGGACGTCCCATAGAGAGTAATCTGTGCCATATCTGGGAGCCTCCCGGTCTAAGTTAAGTGCTCCTCACCTTCGTAGCGTTCATTAATTTGTTCCACGGGTGTTTTCATCCCCCCACCCACATAGGGCCATGAATCCGAACATTAGTGAACTGTGAGCTGTCGGAAGCAAGTCAACACATACAGGGTTTCTGAAGTGTTCGAAAATTGCTTAACACGGCTTATCAGTGGTAGCCCATCCACAACTAGAAAGATGCTAAACGTCGACCTTGCGGTGAACAACATCACGCTCAAATCCCTCGGTTCCAGGTTATGCCTAGCTTGTCTGAATTGGAAATAAACAATTCCGCATCCGACCGGCTTCTTACACCAAGT
This sequence comes from Clonorchis sinensis, assembly GCA_003604175.2. Classification (NCBI taxonomy): domain Eukaryota; kingdom Metazoa; phylum Platyhelminthes; class Trematoda; order Opisthorchiida; family Opisthorchiidae; genus Clonorchis; species Clonorchis sinensis. The sequence continues at coordinate 136,766,414 of CM030369.1, forward strand.
ACAATACCATATTGGTAAGCAATTCAGAATGAACATATAAACCTCCCGAGAGGACGTCCCATAGAGAGTAATCTGTGCCATATCTGGGAGCCTCCCGGTCTAAGTTAAGTGCTCCTCACCTTCGTAGCGTTCATTAATTTGTTCCACGGGTGTTTTCATCCCCCCACCCACATAGGGCCATGAATCCGAACATTAGTGAACTGTGAGCTGTCGGAAGCAAGTCAACACATACAGGGTTTCTGAAGTGTTCGAAAATTGCTTAACACGGCTTATCAGTGGTAGCCCATCCACAACTAGAAAGATGCTAAACGTCGACCTTGCGGTGAACAACATCACGCTCAACTCCCTCGGTTCCAGCACAACTTTAGCATCATTCGTCAAGCGACCGAGGCATCTTCATATGCCACTTAGTGATTTCAACGTACATGTGCACTGTCCAGCTATAGCACTTTTCGGTGCCTAGCTGCCATGTTAGCTGAAGGAAGCACAAGGACCGAGATACTAACACGCTGCCCAAGCTAGACAGAGCAGTCGAGATGCAGAGGTGGGGTTCGAACCACGGACCTTCCGGGCAGGAAGTTCGCGCCTCAACCACGGAGCTATCTCGATCTCAGTTATTTCAGCGAATGTCGTTCAAATGCCGATGGAGCCCCCAAGTACGTAAACGACCTTCCGAATTCAGATACACTACTGGTGCTTCCCTGATTGACTATTAAACGATAGGACCACATAGGATACCGTCGCTGGAAGAATGAACAAATACTCGGTACTAAACACGTGACCCGGGAACCACCGGACCCACTAAAGAGAGCTAACGGTGGCACTTATTTAAAGAACGGTCATGAGAGATCTTGTGAATCTGTTATCGGTCAACATCGGCATCGCTTCTACTTATATAACTTGGAGGTGGATAAAAATTATGGCGGAATTCTCAAAAAGCGAAAAAACGAAGTGCACAAAGAACGTGATTATAAGCTATCCAGCTCACCTAGTTACTAAAACGTTTGTTTTGAACCAGCAGTAGTAAAACCGAAGTGCACAAAGAACGTGATTATAAGCTCACCTAGTTACTAAAACGTTTGCTTTGAACCAGCATTAGTAAAATCTGGTGAATAAGAGGATATCGGGATTCGAGTATGTAACCCAGAACTCTGGGTTCAAAACAAACTCGTGCAACCTTTGGATTTGTGCAGGATTACTCGCCATTATGCTCCCACAAATTTTTCTGGCTGTGACTTAACCACCTTTCATACTTCTACTCGTGAATAACCACGACGCTCTAAAGAGAGATGACCCGAAAAACACTACGGTAGTTTGTAGAATGTAGTTGGTTTGTGAAACTGTTGTCAGGGAATAGGGCAGAATCGATGATCCCAACACACATAACAGAAGCAAAAGAAAAATAGTTGGTTTATAAGCAAATTACAACACAGAACTTCACAATCGCTAAGTAGGCCAGACGTAATGGGAAAGCAAACAGCACTGGATTCTATGCATACTACTGTACAAAGCTAAGTAGCTTGTTTTTAATCAGCAGAGATGCGGTGGGTTTTTTGGGACTCACATGCAGTTGTTCCCTCTCTCGGAAGACCGCCTTTCACACAAAATCCAACAGATGGATACAATATCAGTAAGTTATCAGGGAATTGACCAGAATTGGCAAAAAAGCGTCGGACACAAAATAAAGTACGCAGAGAAACGAGGAAACAGCTTCAGTAACAAACACTTTACACTTTTGTGGGAAGTTGTCAAGCATAATTACTCTGTGGACAGTGAACTTCAAAATAATGAGATGTGCCAACATCGCTTAAATTATTCGTTACCTCCCCTCTCTCCCTCAAAAAGTCATTCGCCGTAATCAACTGAGGATAGTGGGCCAATGTCTTGGGAAGGGATGCATCTACTGAGCAATCTTATATTAAGTCAGTCCCATATTAAGTGCTGTTTCCGACAATGCGACCTCCTTTTGTGTTACAAATGAACATATGACGTGAATGGCTGACAGTCTTACCGTGGAACCTTGTGTTTAACCTTGATACCCAAAAGGAAGATATATGAAGACAAAATTAACCTACATTCGAAGTGTCTACGTCGTTCTGCTTGAACACCTTCAAATGATACTAAGGATCCATGTAACAGGCACGACTGATCACTAATTCCGAGTACTTTCGATCAATCCGGCTTCACTAAAAGGACGACAGATACAAAAAAGCTCCACAAAACTAAGACGTCAAGAAGTCCAGTAAATGCCAAGGTAAAAAACGTAAACACTTTAGCGATGCTTTATTTTTTGCGCAAGGTTTAGATTTGCGAAGTTCTTGGGGTGCATTTGGATTTTCCTGAGTGTAAAACTGTTTCAACAGCGAAACAGCTCGCGCTTCTTGAATGCCGGAGACACAAATAAGTGGCGGAGTTGTTGGTGAGTCTGAGTCGTGTATGCTGAACACTGAACCACAACCGCCGAATCTTTCATTCTTGGCACCGTAGACAATACTAAAATGGAGCAACCACTTTAGTGGGAGAAGGAAATAAGTACAAACCGTTTTGGATGTGCAGGAAGGCAAAATCTCAGAGCACTAGCACACATAATGCAGGGTTCAACCGTGACATACAACTCCGAATCACGTAAAGTATCGGCAAGCGAAAGTTGATGCTGCATGCACCATTGTTCCAATCGTCTGATTGCGACCATTTCAGCATGCTCAATGGCACACTTTGTTGCATTAACCTGCGGAGAACGGGACTGGTGAATAGTGCTGAAGGCATTGGGGTGAAAATAGTGGTGTTTCAGATGCAGAGACATACCTCATTACGGCCTTTGGCTATAATCGTACCGTTTCTGATAAATACACAGCCAACCGGGACTTCCCCAGCGTCAAGAGCTTCCATGGCTAACTCGAAAGCTACCTCCATGGCAAAAAAGATGACCGAATTTAACCTGTGAACAAAGGCCGGGAACAAAGTATCATAAGTTGACATAAAGGATGGAATTTTGTAAGATGTGTAATGTGTAATATGTAGTAATAATGGTATACGAAAGTATGTAGGTAGAAGCATACAGAATCGACACAAAGACTTTGGCGTAGAAGAGCCAGATTAGTTTCCATTGCAACTGAACAATATTTGAATACGTTCAAGTGACGTTCAACAACAGGGGCGCAGACAAAACCACTGACGAGGGAGGGAAACACGTGCAGACTACTCAATACAAGAGCATAGAACGGTTATAAGTAATACCATTCCGAGAAAGCTAAGCGGCTAAGCCGGGAGCTGTTCACCTTGATATAAAAACCCGTTCCTAACTTTTCAACTGCTTCGGCAAACTGACAGAATCTCAGTACTCCTGCTTCGTTTGGGTAGCACGAACTCTAAGTAGCGGAAGGCCTTACTTCTGTTTTAGCAGAAGCCTCCACTCGCTAGACTCATCACCGACATGGGACGGAGGCACCCTAAACTCATTGAATACGTGCTCGCCGACCTTGTTGTGGGTCTTGTCAACTGAAAAAGTTGCGATTAGTCGCCAAGTGATAACTGTGTTCATGCAACAGACCATTTCTGATCAACTACAGTCTTTCTTGGTTAAGCGAGTCGTCTGGCGTAGTAATGAGCGTAAACTGGAAATGGCTACACATGGCTGCGCACCCAGCTGGAGATGGTTAGTACTTGCGGACATCCAATCTTTCTGTAGTAAAAATCTGAGGTGGGACGGAGAGGGATGTTGTATACAATTCTTCAGAGTGAACTAAGACCCCTGCAGTAGGATTAATTGAACTGAAGGATCCAACAGCATTTCAACACTTATTGGACTAGTGGTCACGTCCGATGGGGAGGGGGTCTGTTTGGCAAGTCGCTGTTTTGCGGAGCACGCTCAAGAGCATGGATTGAACCGGCTTTATCCTCTAAATTTTACAGCAGATGATCATCGGGGTGCCGCCGGAACGTGGTCTATTGGTGTGACCGTCGTTGGGTTGCTAAGCGCACGGATTCCACCAGGATACTGAAAGCGTGTTAGGTATCGCAGAAGAATTGGAGGCAGCAATTTTAGTCAATTGGCAAGCGTCTTCGCAGCACTGTACCAATCCAAACTTCCCAAAGGTGTTACTAGAGGCGTTATCTGAAGAACAAGTTCCCGTGTTCTAGTCAACAGCAACCCATTCGTTCGGGAGAATTCCGAAGAATTAGGCAGACACAGGGCCATAAGGGTCTGACTCACTATACGGTTTTTAAAATAAGCCGTCACCCAATAGGCACTGTGAGCGCGGTTGCCCGACCTCTGCCTCTCGACTTCCCCTGTCTAGGTTTGGGCACCTGGCTTCTTCAGAGGCTTAAATCCTTGACCAAAACTTGTGATTTCAAGGCGGTGTCCTCCATTGACCACCAAAACGAAAGCGTACGCGATGCTCTGCTACCATCAGAGAAAGACTTCGAGCTCAAAATGAACTCACTCTCGAGGAAGAACATGAATTGGATGTCAATAGAATTGGTCCACAAACAAGCTCGATCATAATCGCATAACCAACTGATATCATTTTCTGCCGCTGCAGCAGCTTTACATCCACGGTCACCCCTTCAAATTCAATCTCCCCTGATTCCACACCTGTCATGATTTTTAATTGCTTATTTTTATGCTTACCATATATACTCGTACTGAAACTTCGTATGTACATTTCAGCTCATGCACGTTTGTTCTTAGACAAGTAAAACGTTGCTTATCCTCGAAAACCCGGACTCTGTTCTAACTCGTTCTCGGACACATTCTAAACGTCTCAATTTACTTGTCTAAGAACAAACGTGCATGAGCTGAAATGTACATACTCTTCGACGCTGACCCAAACTCCGCAGATGCAGCAAAACGCTGGAATCACTGGTTTCGTACCTTCGAAACCTATCTGAAAACTGTCGAGTCTTCTAAACCCGACAAACTTGAAACTCTCATCCACTTTGTGGATCCGTTAGTATACGATCACATTGCTGATCACACCGACTATGAATCTGCAATCGACACGTTACGGAAATTATATGTCCGTCCGAAAAATGTCATATATGCACGCTACCTGCTACAGACCTACAAGCAGGAAAACGGACAGGATATTGATCAGTTCGTACGAAAACTGAAATCACTAGCCAAAGACTGTGAGTTTAAATCTGTGTCTGCAACTGAATATCAAGATGAGTGCGTGCGTGATGCTATAATTAACGGCCTGGCGTCCACGTCCATCCGCGAGAAACTTCTAGCACAGAGCGAACTCACTCTGGACCAAGCATATCAGCTGGCTAGATCCCTCGAATTGGCTCACAAACAGTCACAGTCATACGTTAGTAACGAACCCATATCTTGCTCCACGATTCCACCCATTTCACAGAATCCCGAACTGCGTGTTGATCCGACCACTGCTGCCGTAAAATCCATTCAAGCATGTTATTTCTGCGGGTATGATACACATCCTCGTCCAAAGTGCCCCGCTCGAGAAGCCGTCTGCAATCTTTGTGGTAAACGCGGTCACTTCCGCCGCGTGTGCCGTTTAAAAATACCGCCAAGTTCCACACAAGTTGTACAACGAAGCCTACTTTATCGTCATTATTCGTTGCAGCAGCTCCTACCTGCCTGGCACATGCCATCGCAACTATCGAAGTCAATGGCATCGCTCTCCGTGCTCTGGTCGATACAGGAGTTCTTGTAGTTTCATTAACGCTAAGGTCGTGAAACTGCATAATTGGAAAATTTACCCAACTTTCTCAGTCGTCACAATGGCGTCTACATCCCTATCCTGTCGAACGACTGGTTACGCTTGTGTTTCTGTCCGATACAGAGACACTTCATACAATGAACTGCTCTTTGTAATGCCAAACCTCTGCACCGACGTTTTACTCGGGCACGACTTTCTAGGTCTACATGGCAAGGTAGAAATTTCATTCGGCGGGGATCGTGATGCGTTCACCATCTGCGGCCTGACGGCTGTAAACGTTGAATCACCATCACTTTTCGCCAACTTGTCTCCAGATTGCAAGCCTGTTGCAACCAAATCAAGAAGGCATCATCCGGATGATGAAAAATTCATTCGCGCCGAAGTTGACCGCTTATTGCAAGAAGGCATCATCGAGCCGTCAACGTCTCCCTGGAGAGCGCAGGTTTTGGTTACCAAGAATGTCAATCACAAACGCCGGATGGTTGTTGACTACAGCCAAACTATCAACCGGTTCACATATCTGGACGCTTACCCTCTGCCACGCTTGGACAAAATGATTGAGGAAATTTCGCACTACGAGGTCTACAGTACATTAGACCTATTGTCTGCTTACCATCAAGTCCCCATCTCTGCATCCGACAAACCTTTTACAGCATTCGAAGCATGTGGTGGCCTGTTTCAGTTTTGTCGCATACCCTTCGGTGTCACAAACGGTGTAGCATGTTTTCAGCGAACTATTGACAATATCATTACGACTGAAAAGCTGAAAAGCACGTATGCCTACATAGATAATGTGACCATTTGTGGCAATACCCAAGACGAACACGACCTCAACCTCCAGTCGTTTTTAAGAGCTACGAGGAAGTATGGGATCACGCTCAACGATGACAAAACCGTCACTGCTTCAAAAGTCATCCGCCTCCTAGGTTATGAGGTTTCAAAGGGTGTCATAAGGCCAGACCCTGAACGCATGGAACCTATCCGCCAGTTACCTCCTCCGCGTACTACCACGGAAATGCAACGCGTCATCGGTATGTTTGCATATTACGCCCATTGGATATCTTCATTTTCTGACAAAATCAACAAACTGGTAAAGAATAAAACATTCCCCCTACCTGCCGACGTCAAATTAGCCTTCGACAACCTAAAAAACGAACTAGAAAATGCTACGCTAATTACAATAGATTATAACGAGCCTTTGGTTGTTGAAACGGATGCCTCCGATGTGGCTATAGCCGCATCCCTCAGCCAAAACCATCGACCGGTGGCCTTTTTCTCGAGGACACTCAATTCGAGCGAGAAGAATCATTCTGCCATCGAGAAGGAAGCCTACGCTATCGTTGAATCCATCAGGAAATGGCGGCACTATCTACTCGGAAGACCCTTCAAACTGATCACCGATCAGCGTTCAGTCACATTCATGTACGGCGGTGGACAGAAGGGTAAAGTGAAAAACGACAAGATACAACGCTGGAGGATTGAGTTGTCCGAGTACAAGTATGATGTCATATACCGACCTGGCAAAGACAATCATGTCGCAGACACTCTGTCACGAAACGTATGTGCTTCCATGGGGAACAATAACCAACTCAGAGAGCTCCATAACTCCCTCTGCCATCCCGGCATTACCCGTATGTTTCATTTTGTGCGTTGCAAGAATCTCCCTACTCCGTCGACGATGTCAAGCGCGTTATTTCCTCCTGCAAAGTGTGTGCTGAACTGAAGCCAAGATTCTGGAAATCCTCTGGTAAACTCATTAAGGCAACACAACCTTTTGAACGCCTGAGTTTGGATTTTAAAGGTCCTTTGCCATCTAATACACGCAACCGCTACTTACTCACAATAATTGACGAGTTCTCTAGATTCCCATTTGCATTTGCGTGTGCGGATATAACCTCGGCAACTGTGATTGACTGTCTCACACAATCTTCTGTCTGTTCGGAATGCCAGCCTACATCCATTCCGACAGAGGCTCATCGTTCATGTCGTCTGAGATCAATAGCTTCCTTCTGGAGAAAGGTGTTGCTATGAGTCATACATCGGCTTATAATCCACAGTGCAACGGTCAAGTTGAGCGTCTCAACGGTACCCTCTGGAAAACAATAAAGCGTTGAAATCTCACAATCTTCCGCCTTCCCATTGGGAATCGGTACTTCCTGATGCTCTACACAGCCTCCGATCACTATTATGTACGGCCACTAACTGTACTCCACACGAACGTCTGTTTCAATACGCACGTCGCTCAACATTTGGAATATCGTTGCCATCTTGGTTGACCACCCCTGGTCCAGTTCTGCTGCAACGAGGTGATAGGTCATCAAGTATCAACCACTAGTAGAAGAAGTCGACCTTCTGAACTGCAACCCACACTACGCACACATTGCTCATCGAGACGGAAGAGTCGAAACCGTGTCCCTTCGCCGTCTAGCTCCAGCGGTTCAGAATACAACTGACAATGTTCTCAATCTGTCTGAATCCAATGGGGATACCGAACACCCAGATACGACTGAAACGACCGGACGTCAGCCCGATAGCTCTCAAGCATCTGAATCTTCTTCGGTACCGTCCTCCGAATACCAACCGAGTTATCCTGAAATTCTAGAACAACAGCGACGCATTCATCCTTACAGTTTGAGGAACAGAGAAGCCTGATTCAGTACATCATCCCCTGTCTACGTCAGCTCATATGTGTCCATTCAAACAATGTCGGGGTGAATGTCATGATTTTTGTGTGCTTATTTTTATACTTACCATATACACTCGTACTGAACCTTTGTATGTACATTTCAGCTCACGCACGTAAGCTTACGTAAGCTCATGCACAAGTAAAACGTTGCTTATCCTCGAAAACCCGGACTCTGTTCTAACTCGTTCTCGGACACATTCTAAACGCCTCAACACCTTATCTATCGTCAATCAATTCTCAGATGTTATTTTTGCGGTCATTCCAAACATCCAAGGTCTAAATGTCCCTCAAGAGAAGCAGTTTTTAAATCATCTGGCAAAACAGGCCATTTTCAGCGTGCCTATCGATCCAAATCTGTCAAAAAGCACTCAAAGTGCATGACGGATCCTGCCTTATCTTCCCCATTGACTGTTGCAGCCCCGAAATACTTGTCCCGCACGGTGACCAGCATAAAAAATCGTTCAGCTGTAGCACCCTTTCGGTGCCTAGCTGCCATGCCACCAGAAGGAAGCACGAGGGCCAGGATACTGCCAGGTTGCCCAAGCCTAGACAGGGGAAGTCGAGAGGCAGAGGCCGGGTTCGAACCACGGACCTTCCGGTCAGTAGATTCGCGCTCTAACCACTTGGGCCATCTCGCCCCCAAACCAGCATAAAGGTAAACGGAATATCGCTTTAGGCCCTCATAAACAGGAAGTTCGAAAAGTCATATATCTCCTTTGGTAGTTCGTACACATGGCTGGAAGATATATGCTAGCGATTCTGTGATTACCATGGTATGCATCTCTCTGACGTGTTCAACCGGGGGCTACTGTTGCGCATCCATCGATTACAGGGGTACTATCTACAAAAAAAACAATTAGTGTTACCCAATCTATGTGCTGACGTGCCACTAGGCCACGACTTCCTTGGTCTACATGACAAAGTTGAAATCACATACGGTGGGAACCGAGGTCTGTTCAACCTCTGCAGTCTAACTGCTGCTACGGTTGAATCATCTCTTTTTGCCAACTTCTCACCCGATTGCAAGCCTACCGTCACGAAATCACGGCGTTATAACCCTGACGATGAACAGCCAAACCATTAATCAGTTCACATATCTAGACGCTTATCCGTTACAGCGATTGGATAAAATGAGTGAAGAAATTTTAAGCCATGCTGTCTTTAGCACCTTAGACCTACTGAGTGCTTACCATCAAGTTCCAACCAGTGCGAAAGACAAACCGTACACGGCTTTTGAAGCATGCGGAGAACTGTTTCAGTTCCGTCGTACTCTTTTCGGTGTAACCTACGGAGTAGCATGCTTCCAACGTACTATTGACCACATAATCAAGTCGGAGAACTTACGCTTACATCAACATTGTCACTATTTGTGGGACTACCCGAAGTGAACATGACCGGAACCTCAAATCTCTCTGAAGTAATAAAAAAATATGGAAATACCCTTAACTGCAAGAAAGGCAGCATAGCAGCCAAACAAATACGCCTTCTTGGCTATGAAGTCTCTGAAGAAATTATCAAACCAGGTCCTGAATGAATGAGCCCTATTCGTCAGCTCCCTCATCCACATGACGCTAAATCTCAACAACGAGTCGTTGGCATTTTTGCTTATTATTCACAATTGATACCATACTCCTCTGACAAAACCAGTGTGATTGCCGGAAATAAGACTTTACCCTTACCGGAGCGTGTACAACAGTCTATCGAAAATTTGAAGGAATTAGAGAACGCTATGGTTGTGACAGTCGACTACAACGCACCCTTAGTTGTCGAGATGGGCGCTTCAGACATAGCCATTGTTGCATCTGGTTCAGAAGGGCCGATCGGTGGCCTTCTCTTCTAGAACACTGACACCAAGCGAAAAGAGTCACTCTGCTATTGAGAAAGAGGCATACGCCATCCTTGAATCTATCCGTAACTAGAAGCAGTATCTCTTCGCGAAACAGTTCAAGCTTATCACTGACCAGCGGTCGATTTCCTTTATTTACGGTGTGTCGCAGAAAATTAGGATAAAAAACGATGAAATCCAGTTATGGAAAATAGAACTCTCCGATTTTAGCTAGGATGTCAGCTACAGACATGGAAAAGACAACCTGGTGGCTGACACCTTATCGCATAACTTATGCGCCAATATAATCCGCAATGACAAATTGAAAGAGATTCATAATTCCTTGTGCCATCCCGGAATTACTCGCATGCATCACTTTGTTCTTTCCAAAAGCCTGTCGTTTTCCCTCCAAGATCTCAAAGACATAACTACAAAATGTACGGTTTGCGCCGCCATCAAACTGCAATTTTACAAAACACCCCCCGGTACGCTCATCAAAGCGATTCAACCATTCGAACGAATTAACGCCGATTTGAAAGGAACTCCGCCTTCTTTTACTCGAAACCAATATTTCCTTACTATCGTTGACGAGTTTTCCAGTTTTCCATTTGCCTTCCCCTGCACAGATATATATATATATACCGTTCAGCTATAACACCTTTTCAGTGTATAGCTGCCATGCCACCAGAAGGAAGCACGAGAGCTGGTATACTGCCAGGTTGCCTAAGCCTAGACAGGGGAAGTCGAGAGGCAGAGGTCGGGTTGGAATCACGGATCTTCCGGTCAGTAAATTCGTGCTCTAACCACTGAGCCATCTCGCCCTCCAAACATGTGCATCCACCGTTATTAAATGCCTATGTGAATTAAATTCATTGTTTGGTATGCCTGTATATGTACATTCGGGTCGTGGCTCCTCATTCATATCCGAAAGACTGTCCACATTTCTACATGACAGAGGAGTTTGCACCAGCAGAACAACTGTTTATAATCCCCAGGAGAACGGGCAAGTCGCACGCCTCAACGGGACACTCTGGAACGCAATGCAGCACAGATTCAAGACGGAAGGCCTTCAAATCTGTCGCTGGGAGTTAGCTTTATCAGATGCCCACCACTCTATACGGTCCCTTTTCTGCGTCTCCCCGAATCCCACTCCACATGAACGAATATTTCGGTTTGAACGTCGGTCATTCTGTGGTTTGCCCATATCAACCTGGATAACTACTCCAGGACCCGTTTTACTGAAAAGAGTTGACAGCGCCTCATAGTATGAACCAGTCGTTGAGGAAGTCGAACTTATAAATTGCAATCCACACTACGCCCATGTTTGTTTTCCCGGCGGAAAAGAGGGCATTGTATCCATCCGCCATCTCGCTCCTCGTGGTGATCGCACACATGTCAACGAGTTCACGGGTACCTCATCCAGTGAAGGCAATGGCGTCCACACACCCCCGTCACGAAGAGACTGGGCCTCACTGTGTTGTGGCGGCTTGTGTAGCTCGGCTACCCATTGAGCTATACTGGGAGTGTCCGCGCGACACTTATAGAATCTCTCATATCATGTTGGTCAATGGGTAGAGGTCTGACGAAGTCTCCTGGCCCTCCAGATTGGGAGTTGGAATATGTGTGGCGACGTGTTCCGTGAGAATGGTAATGTACTTCCATTTCCAGCCCAGTACCCTACCTTGCGGTTAAGCTTTTGAGCCAAAGGCTTTGGTTAAGGACCCTAATAGTCTTCCTGTCTAGGTGTGGGCGCCCTGGCAGTATCCCAGCCCTCGTACAACCTTACGGTACAACTTACGGTAACAATACTCTCATGCCACATCGGCCGTCGCGTGGTGCCATCAGCCGGGTCGCCTTTCTTGCTGCATACTGCAGGGCGGGTTAGCGAAAACATGCTACTGCTGAAGCCTCCCTTCTTACAATTTCACGGTTTTCGTCTTCCACCCCCCCACCCAAATTTGAATACTTTCTTCGCAGGTCCCAGCACTAGGACTGACCGTTTTGCTCGCCCTGGATCACACTTAGCTGCAGCTTCTGTATGTCCGAGTTCGGTCACAACCCTAAACACTTAGAAGCCTGTTATCAAACCCCAAAAGCCTGTCTACTTAGCCGCCTTTAATGTTTGCACACTGAAGAAAGCAGGTCAACAGGTTGCTCTTGGTGTTATGCTGGATTCCCTCTGCATTGATTTATGTTGTCTGTCAGAAACAAGGACGCAGGACGCAAGTCCTGCTATCGAACTGACTGCCCCCTCCCTCTCTTCCCGGTTCCGGCTGCGCACCTCTGGTGATGCAGAGGCCGCTGCAGCTGGATATGCTGCACCGATCATCACCTGCCGCTCCTTCTGGAACACCAGCGTAAAAATCGTTCAGCTGTAACACCATTCCGGTGCCTAGCTGCCATGCCGCCCGAAGGAGAGAAACTAGGGGAAGTGAGGTCCATCGCATCTTGTTTATTGTCTGCTTGCGCCCCAACTGACTGTAGCTCTGAATCTGCCAAGGACAGTTTCTATGATGCTCTAGGCGCTTTTCTACAGCAAGCTTAAAGCTCAGATATCGTCGTGATTGCTGGTGACAGGAAGACCCAGGCAGGTAGACTAAGCGCTGCTGAAGCCCGATTGGGTGATTGTTCTGGATTGGACACGAGACGCATGGACAACGGAGATCGCTTACTTCAGATTTGTGCCAATCACAGACTGTTCCTTTAAAGTATGAATCTCTGGAACAGCGGAAATAGCTTGACAACGTGGTACCCACCAACAGAAAATCATCAATCTGTAGCACCCTTTCGGTGTCTAGCTGCCATACAACCCGAAAGAAGCACAAGGGCTGGAATACTGCCAGGGTGCCTAAGCCTAGACAGGGGAAGTCGAGAGGCAGAGGTCGGGTTCGAACCACGAATCTTCCGGCCAGTAAATTCGCGCTCTAACCACTGATCTATCTCGCCCACCAACAAGCCAGCTCCGAATCCAAATAGACCACATCGCCGTCAGTTATCGGTGGCAAGGGTCGATCACGGCCTGGCGCTTCTGGAACATTAGCATGGACTCCAGCCATGCACTTGCACGCTGCAGCTTTTCATTAAGCTCTTCAGGTGTACGCAAAACGCGCACACCTCGCTTAGCTACTGATAAGCTAGCGGGCCCGAAAGTCAAACAAATTATCAGAACCAGCTCCTCGAAAACCTGCCGGACGTTACGATGTCGGATATAAACGATCACTAGGAAATGATATCCAAAGCGCTACTCAAAGCCGGAACGTCTGTTTGCGGTACAAACAAGCCAACCCCATCCAAACATTGGATCTCTGACAGGACCGTGTCTTTGCTGCAGACCCAGCGACAGATTCCCCCTGGCCGACATCACAACTCCACCCGATGCATCATCCAACGCCAGGTGAAACTGAGTATCAGTGCAGATCGAGAAGCTTGGTGGACCAGAAAGGCCGAAGAAATGGAAGATGGAAATAATGCTAAAAACCTCCGCAAACCGTCCCACTTGATTCGTTCGACTGGTCCTCGGAAACCTCTTGTCAGCGAAATAGTCAGGGACTGAAATGACTCCCTGATATGCAGCAAAGCGGAACGTTTGGACCGCTGGGCACAGTACTTCGAACAGCTGGCCACCTGCTACTTGCAATCCAAAATGCTGGCCTTCAACAGAAAGGTGGACCGTAAATATGGAGCCGCCTTCGGTCTCAGAAGTGTCCGAGTGTATTTCCACACAAGCGTCATCGTGCTGCTGGCCCTGACGACCTTCTACCTGCTCTTTTCAAGGATAGCGGTGGGCTCCTCAGCCAGTGCCTGTCTAGCCTATTTGGGTCTATCTGGGAGAAAGAGATCGTCCCGGACAACTGGGGTGAATCGATAGTAGTGCCCATTTTCAAAAAGGGTACTCGCAGCGAATCTAGCAACCACAGAGGTGTTAGTTTAACTCCTGTTGTGACAAGGCTTCTGGCGTCACTGATTCTTCGTCGTCTTACGATGCACGCGAAACCTTGACTCGTGAGAATCAAGCGGGATTTCAACCGGTTACAGTCCGCGTTGACCACATCTTCACATTCCGTCGGGTGTTAGAGAAACACCTCATGTACAGAGAACCCACATTCTTGGTATTCCTTGACTTCAAGGGTGCGTTCGATTCTGTCGATCGGTGAGTGCTTTTAACTACACTTGCTGAACAGGGTACGCCCCAGAAGTCTGTGAACATAATCTTGTTACTTGTTGAACGGTCGTGCAACTCTGTGTCGGTCCCTTGGCTTCCTGCTCCGTCCACTATGGTAAATGAAAAGGCACGGTAGCCTCGGACAGTCCTTTATGGAGACGATGGAAGATTAGTACAACTGTATTTATAGGGTAATCACAGTGTTGCACAAGGTCGTGCTAGAATCTCCGTGGTGGGGCGAGAAGCGTCGAGCTAAAGATGCTCGATCCAGATTAGCTGGCATTCTGACCAATCAGGGTATGCCTTCGTTTGGTCCGTAGCCAGCACGTGAAACATTCATCCAATTGACGTACTGTTTGGTTATTGGGGGGTGGTTGGCCCCGGACATAATCCGATCCCTATATTCGCACACTTCTGGGCGGAGGAGAGTGCATGGTGAGCCCTCCAAAAGCTTCCCCACGAGAGTGGTGCCCGAAAAGGATGCCCACTCTCTCCATTCTCATCCAAATTAATCATTGATTTAATAATGAGGCGAACACTGGAGGGTCTTCAAAACTTCGGTGTTCAAATTGTTGCTGGTGAGAGCCTTGTCAACCTGGAGTACGCAGATGACATTGCCCTCATCTTCGAAGACCAAAACATACCACAACCCCACCACCAACCACCATCATATCATCTTTTGGCATGCGCTTTGCACAGTCATGCTTCAGACCGTGCAGTCTGCGTACATATCATTTACAATTTAACGAGAGACATTAGAGGTTTTGGAGAATTCTACACACCTCGGCAGTTGTATTAGCTCTGGCGGAAATGTGTCTGATGTAGTTAGTCCGAGAATTTCAAAGGCTCGGCTCACGTTTGCTAATTTGCGTCACTTGTGGCGTCAAAAAGGCATCTCACTAGATCTAAAGGGTCGTGTGTACCAGGCTACAGTAAGGGCTGTATTGTTGTATGGGTGCGAGAAATGGCCTCTGCGGACAGATGATGTGAGGCGTCTCCAGGTTTCCGACCACTGATGCCTCAGATGCGTGGCTGGTTTTGAATGGCACCAGCGTGTTAGTAACAAGGTGATTAGAAAACGGGTATTTGGCTGTGCTGCAGTTACTTCAATTGGGGAAATCATCCAGCACCACCGACTACGATGGCTCGGTCATGTGCTACGCATGCAGAAACACCGTCTACCGAGACGAGTGTTTTTCTCCGTGCCTCATTCAGAATGGCGCAAACCGCGAGGTGGACAGCGTATGACTTGGCAGAAAGGCGTGAAAGAGATCACGAAGAATTTTGGTGTTGTTGATGTTGTACGCCTTCCAGGATGGGGTTCCCGTGACCCCACCTGTGCTTGGCTGGAGACGTTGCAAGAAATGGCGGCTAATCGATCTCAGTGGCGTTCATGCTGTCAGTTTCTTTCCAGACTGTCTGATTGAACGGTTGGAGGTGTAGGCACCTCAGAATCTCTGACATAGGCCAGCACTAGGTCTCCTCCCTCACCAATACCTTTTTCTCCTTTCCACTGTACCAGACGAACCTTATGGCTGTACAACATTGAACCATCAGTGTTATCACTGGTGTTGCTGTCTTTGATGATTATGACGACCTCCTCTGTCTGACTTGCATGCGCCTCCACTCAATAACGTTGAAGATGATACCGATCATACTTCAGTCTCGCCCGCGTGCCCGGGCGATGCACCTGCATATCCAAATACATAGGATCCTGGTATCTCTGACTTAGCCAGGCTTCAGCAACGTACGCGACCCTGCATTTTAAGAACCCGAGAAGCCTGGCCACACTTACCATTATCCATTAGCAGTCTTTTACACTCAACCTTCAGCCCCTGTGTCCTAGTTGCCCCTCTCTACACACAATCCAACAGCCGGGTGAAGGTCATGACTATCCTTTGTGATCACATAGTCGTTTCGTAGTAATCATGCTTTCGCCTTTACTTTCAGCTTATGCACGTCTATTCTTAGACAAGTAAAGCACTAATCATTCTGCGCTATTCAGTCTTGTTCCTGCGCTTAATCAGGATCGATAGTACATCCGTAACAGAGACTCGATTCCGGAAGGCACTAACGGAACCCAAGCTCTTCGTAGTCTCTTTCACATTCTTCTTCCAAGCAATGGTTGCCCCCCTCGCGGTTTCCAACATTCTGAAGGAGACACAGAGAACAACACTCGTCTCAGTGGACGGTGTTTCGGCATGCGTAGTACATGACCGAATCACAGCAGTTGATGGTGCTGGATGCTTTCTTGCACAACCGAATACGCGTTTTCTAATTACCCCGTTACGAATTCGTTGATGCCCTCCGATATCTGACACGTTTATGAGGCATCGGTGGTCAAAAATTGGAAGAACTCACATAATCTGCTCGAAGAGGCCATATTCCCCAACCACAACAATATAGCCCCAAGTGTAGCCTGCCACACGTAACCCTTCAGACCCGGTGATATGCCCTTTTGATGCCACAAGTGACGCGAATGAGCAAATGTGATTCTGGATTTTGAGATTCCTGTGCTGACTTCATCAAACACACTTTCGTTGAATTAAGTACAACTACCGAGGTAGGTAAAATTCTCAACAACCTCCAGTGATTCCCACTAAATTGTACGGGTACGGTCAGAGACTGCGCCAAAGGTGCAGATCACATGGAAGAAGATGGTGTGATAGTGATCAGTTAATTCAACAGAGCTTGTGCTCCGCTTGGATCCTCAAAGATGAGGGTAGTGTCATCTGGATCAGATCGACAGGGCACTCACCAGCACCAATTTGAATACCGGCGTTTTCAGGACCCTCTAGTGTTCGCCTCATTATTTAATCAATGATGAAGTTGAACAAAAATGGAGAGAATGGTCACCACTGGCGTGTACAACTTTTTAAAGGGAGGCTTTTGGAGAGTTTACCGTGCACTCCCACACGGCTAGAAGCATAGGGACAGAGTATGTTAACAAACTCCTGTTGAGCAAGTGTGGTTAACAGCACTGACAAGTTGACAGAATTAAACGCACCCATGAAGTCAAGGAGTACCAAGATTGTGGATCGTCTGTGCAAGTGGCGTTTCTCTGGCACCGATCGACGGAGTCGGAAGCAGCGTTCACACCAAAAAGGATCACCTTGGGACTGGTGCTGTTCAAGAAGTTCTATCAGGGTAAAGATGCGTTCTATCCATCATCCACGGCCAGGGAAGACTCAGCTGGATCCTTCTTCTCCCGGTATCAATCAACTTGCGCAAAACAATGTCGCTGGGAATCTTAGAGCCCACGGCTACCGCACTGATGCCAAACTGAAGTTTGAATTAATTTCTCATACCCTTTTGGGAGACTGGGATAACATTCGAGGCGTTCCATTCCGCTTTTACCTTGCTTTTGCCCCAAATTTTTTGCAGCAGAGTAGCTAAACCGTTAACTATGGCTTCGTCACTTTGAAATGAGGGGAGCAAACCACTTGTTGGAGGAATGATATCTCACGCTGGATTTCCGTTGCTGACGATGAACTGGTGTCGGTGTTCCACTCACGTTTGCTGGTTTCTCCCGGAAGTTGTGTTGAAACAGGCCAGCTGGACTGCTCTTCAAAGATCAAGCCTGTCCATTCGCTTTTCTCTTCCTAAGATACCATGGCATCTTATCCCGCTAGCCACCTGTCTCATGCTCACCACCTTTCCAGGTTCCTTCCGGGCCCAAAGATTTCGCAAGCGGATGCTAAGAATCAAACAAACTGTTAGAAAAATCCGACATGGTGACCGCGATCGTCCCGGCAAATCTAAATCACGCCCTAACCTAACCGTTCTCTCAATTGCCATAAGAAATTTGCATGTCAGCTCTTCTTTCCAAAGACTGGAGAAGCCGCTAAATTACGCCGCTCTTCATGGTTGGAACTCGACAGTTCACCAGAAGTTACGGACAAAGTTCAATGATTTCCGTAGCCATAAGACTTATGGATGATATTCTTGCCAACTCCGCTAATCAGCTCATAACAATTCAATCGACCAAAGCCACAGGTTCGGCGAGGGGTCCCCCTGTGATACTACTAGAATAGCAAATGCCACTACCATACCGGTGCCCACACTTCCACGTTTTTAAAAGCATTTGGCGGAGATGAGTCTGGTCAGTCTAGTGGTTCTAGTATTCTCCTATCCCTCACATGTATTGTTGCGCAGTCTGACTCTGCCCATCCACCCGCTTTTATCGAGCTTAACTCTGTGTTGTTTCTTGTTTTTTCCTCTTGTCAGAGATTCAATAGCTTATCCTAGCCTAATTACAAGTTTAGTGAAGCCAAGTATGTATTCACTCGGTACCTTTCACATTACCTACCGCTGTTGAATGCTTATACAGTCCCGTGGCTTCTCCGTTCCTGACGGCGCTTTAGAGGCATAAATTTTTTGCATTACGCGCCACCAAACTCATGATCTAGAGCATAAATCTGCAGTGAGTGCTTGTTTTGTCTTCCTACCTCTATCGCTTACGTGTACTCTGTCACTCTCAATGTTGGAGTGTTTGCCACGATCTCCTGGTAAGCGAATGAGCTGACTTCGGTATCTGTGTTGGCCGTTCAGGTAGTTACTGTCAGATAGCTGCACTGACAGGCTCCACTTTACCTCTCATTTGAAGCAAAGGTTGGATAGGAGAACTGAGGAGAGTAATTGCTCCTAGGCGCAAATACGCTCACAACGCGTTGCCGATGTTAACTCCGCTGATGGTGAGACTTCTGCAACCAAATTACGCACCTCAGTAAAAAATTGACGACCACCGCTCCACCTATCTTAAACTTCACCCGACCTGAGTCACACACACGCTATCGCCATGGTTATATGCCTGTTGTTTGACTGGCGCTTAGTGAAAAACACGCAGTACTAATTTTACACACTTTTGTTTGGAATCTCTGATCTCCTATCGAAGTACTTTTCACACATTTATTTGATGACTGCTTTCATTATAATTGCCTGCTTAACAGCGGTAAATGTATCCTTAGTTGGATTCACTTGAGGGCCTTGACATTTCTGTAGTTGTGGTAATCCTTCTCCTTTCTTCTTAACCCTTCTGACAAGCCGTGCCAATCTTAATCCAGTTTTTCTACCTCCAGATTTCCACTCCAAGCTGTAGGTGCCGCTTCTCGTTCGGCAGCGACACACCCCATTTGACTCACGCCTTGATTTGGTTCCACCTGCTATTCACCGGCTAAACTAAGTATATCCATGATTCTGTACTGACCGAATCGTCGCTGTGCAGGTTACCTCGGCCAAATCTAAGATTGTGGCCAAGGAAACGCGCATTCTTCCAATCACTTTCAACCTGGTACGTCCCAAAGAATACCCAGGACCAAAATTAGGACAGTACAAAGATTGCACAATGCCATCATACACGGTACGATTGCGATCCCGTAACTATTGTCAGTGGCTTTCATTGTGCCTTCCCGCTTTCTCACCGTCCCACATGTAAATAAGAACAAACTACTGGCACAACATACTGATGTGCAATAAACTGTGAATATATTGGTTTCGAAAGTGAAATCAGTAATTTTACTCTTTTTTGCCTTACCAAAACGCGAACTGCTGTTTTCCCCGAATATGAATATCGTCAATTATCTACTACCACCGCGCTTTCCGTGGTCTTTGATGCTTACATTGCTGACCAATTCGGTGGTTAACAGTCTTAGTTCAGCTTGGCTAACTTGTATCGCACTCTTGTGTGAATGGCTCTGCTACTTCACTGTATAATTCTCCGCAACTTACAATTCATCGTCATATCATACACACGTCATCTCCTTTTATCTTCCACTTCACTGTGTTTGTGGCCACTATTTTCCAGTTTGGAAGACGTAATGAGAACTTAATCGGTTGACAAATCAACCGATTATTAGACTTCTTATAACCGCCTGCACCTCTCTTATTGCCAAGGAACTACCAACCAAAGCTCTCAAAGCTACCGGGAAAAATCTTTCGTTGTGTAAAAAACAGAGCTTTACCATTGCCACAATCACTATTGACCGGAGTGCCTGGGGGGTTGCTACATAGCACAACTCTAAATTATGCATGCACCAATGACCTGACGAGTCTACCTAGCTCCTCTCTGATGGCTTACGCCGGCGTCAGATTGTTAAGACCGACCCACCAGCACTTTGAACTTTCGACCCAACAGAAGGATCCCTATAGTATGCAGGGTTTGTCTGGCGGATTGCCCTCTAGTGTGTGTAGATGCAGGATTCGTTATATAAGCTTGCACCCCCAAAAATCTAGTCAACAGATGCTAGAGCGCAAGGAATATCTAGAAATATGCGTCGTCCCTGATCTCGACCTGCCTACAACCTCAAATTGAACGGCAGAATAACATACGGCGGACCCACATTCGTTAGAAGAAACCCGGATCACCACTTGCACAAGCGTTAACTAGCCCGTTTTCAAATCCAAATAATCACCGTTCGTTACAACACGATGAGTCTTTAGTAAAACTGCCTCAGCTTATTGCCGATAAAAACGAAAAATTCCAACGAATACACACCGCTTTGTCCCAACTCGTTTGACTTAGAGCAACGAGGACAATGACCAAGAACTTCTTAGCCCAGCCCTGAAAACCCAGCTTCACTCTGCCAGCACACCCTTAGTGGGTTATCCTTTAGCTGTCCTCCATCAACCAGCACACCTTGAATGCTGCGAATAGTTCACAGTAATCTCGGATTGGAATTCCTGCCTGAAGAATTAGTTCTGTGGAAATACGCTAAAGAATAAATGACTACCAGTTCCGAAAAATTGTTCAGCGACTCGGAAATGTGCGGAAAGACCGTGTGGTACATAAGCTGTAGCTCACAGCATACATAAAATGTGGTTCGGACTGCAGGAGCACACTTGTGGAAAGTCCACAGGTGCAATCATTGAAACATGTGCATGTCCGAAAAACCAGGTCAGGAGGTTTCCTATGCCCCTCTATAGTCTTGGAGTTGACGGACGTGTTGACGAAATCAGAGGAGTCGTAATGATGGCGGGTGACTGCCTGGCGAGGCCAAAAACCACCGCACTGGAGTTGCCCACTGTTTAGGCGGTGCGCGTCACATGTAAGTTGGAGGAGGTGTGCATTATCACTGTATTCTGGAGTCCTGAATCGACGCCATTAAAAGGACAATCGTCTCAAACAGCCGTTCGTGGACCAGCCCCCATGTGTTCGGAAGGTACTGGGATCGGGGGCTTCCACCTTCCGCAGAATAAATGGCTCAACCAGTCTGTTTCAGGTGACTCGTTCGGAATAGCGTTACTCGAGCTAATTCGTGATTAGTATTATTTCGCTTAAGAGATGGCCTAATGGAGAGGAGGTCAGGCTGTACCTTTGTTGGATGTGACAGTTGCGGAGTTGATTAGTGACAGTGGTACTGTATATGTGCAGCCCCTGAGTGGTGATCATTTCGTGTTTCAGCTGCAACTACAAGTGGCCAGAAATTAAGTATCCGGGATGCATCGAAGATCTTTTGCCCATTTAGATAAGGCACTACTGACATACCACCATCGCTAGAGATCAGCCAGAGTCAAACGTGTCCTCCTCAGCACTGGGCGAACGGAATGATAGATCGATCTGCGCCAATTAGGAACAGCAGACCAGATAGCCCGAGTAAAAACTGATATGAGACGTCTTTCAACATGGCATGGGACCTACGTCACGAGAGCTCACCGCAAAGACGACAAGCGCAGATAAGATTAAGGAAGACTGGTGCGGTGGAGGACCGTATGCTAAAATGCGAATAGGGTTCAACTGAATAGGGAAAGATAAGAGTGACCAAAATCGCAGGGTCAAATCTTTTTGCACACTACTTCAGTCAAAGGGGATCCATCAGTGCTACCGCGAATGCCTGGGGGAATATTGCGAGACCAGTTAGTGACCCATCAAACTAATCACAGTTTAATAGGAGCAAAACAGCATGGAGTCGTGATTAACCCCCCTAACTCCATTAAATGATTTCTTTTCTAGAAAAATAGCTCTGAGATCCAACAGTTTGCAAGAGGTTGAAGCATGGTGTCTAGATTTCCAGAAAGCGCTTGACAGAGCCAGTCACAAACTGCAGTTGGCCGATGTGAGAAGTCAAAGCTTCTCTCGTTCAGCACCGCTCACATACTATTGTGCGGCGCTTACGTCCTGAATGTAAACAGAATGTATTTAAAATCATGTACTACTGCATTAATGCTTGTATCGTTCGGGAAGCAGTAGTTTTTTAATTGGCAAGATACCCCTGGAAGCATTAGAACTAGACATTCTTTTACATTCTTCATTTTTGACGGTTACCACAGCAGCGCATATTTAAAGAATGTAGCAGTTTCTGTTTGCACATTTGCTGCCAAGCTCCAGTGATTGAATAACTGTAAGTTTCCAGAATGTATGGTGTGCACTTTGTTTTTTCACGTTCGAATGTCCTACAGACATGATTGTTGTCATAAACGAGAGGGTTTGCGTGAAACTATGGAGGGACAATGCCAAGGTCAATTCATGTTAGATGATAACTCTATTACGCTGGAATCATAGGATAGAGCAAACACAAGTAATTTCGTCCCTCAATCTCGAGGATAGAAAAGGTCAAAGAAGAGGCGTTTACAGTCTAAACGCTCGATTTCGTTGCGGACAAAGGAGACTCCTGGTTAATTTTATCCGACAGATGAAGAAGTGCGGAACGCCGGCTTTTTTCGTGCACATAAGTCTTCAAAATGCCAACCGAGAGAATATAGGGGTTGGTTGCTGTAAGGATACTAAAGTTGGAGGACCTCAGCTGACTTGAACTTTTGCCCCCGAATACCACCGCACACTTATGCACGTGATAGTTTGCACCGATCCTTGAGAGGCCAAAGACCTTCAGTGGCGGTTCACTTCTAATTAGGCCAAGCCATTGGCTTCTCAAAGCAGTGAGCTTTTCAGGAATTCATTTCGGCCCACTAAGAAATGCACCTTAGGCTCGCGGACACGAAGACGAAAGACCATTTAGAAGCAGCATCAACCGAATCAAAAACTGAGTAAACGGTTGTGTAGTCTCCAGAGGTACTACATGGGTGGAAGTAAAGCAAACGCCATAAGCCACATCATCTGTGATTTTATCCAACTATCAAAAGCGGATGGGAAATACCAGCAGTCTAGGAATCACCTTACAGATCAACCCTTGGAACTTTAATAAATGAAACCTTCAAAAAACTTCAAGAAAATGCGAGAGGCTAGGAAGAATTTGCAGCAAGAAGAATTGTGCACACGACGCAGCGGAGAAGCTCAAAATAACCAAAGCATAGAGTTCGAAATATGGGGAGATACTGACATCTGAGGTTTATTAATCAAGCCGTCCGCCATTCCGGTGTCATCTTAATTGATGAGTTGATTTTGCTCTGGGGCGTTACTACAGTGATCAATAAGTTACATGGTGAGCTTCGTAGTTGTACAACCGGGGACTGTCTGCCAATCAAGCGATGAAATTGAGATGAACATCCGCTTGCGACTACAAAGATGTAGTAGAAGCGACCACTTTTCTCGCTCCACGAATACGGCTAATCCATGTCATGTAAAGAGGATAGGGTTATGTGCAGTGAGGATTCTTAAGTCACACAAACAAAGATGAGGTTCTCAGACAAACGTGCATTCAACCCAGTTAGCACGCAAATTTCCTGAACGACAAAGTTTGTGACGCGGCCGCATCCAGTGGCGTTCACGCTGTCAGTTTCTTCCCAGATTGTCTGCTTGAGCGGTTGGAGGTGTAGGCACCTCAGAATGCTTGACATAGACCAGCACTAGGTCCCCTCCCTCATCCACTACTTTTCTCTCCTTTTCACTCTAGGAATTTTAATACATATATATATATGAACTTATACCAACTTTATGGTTGTACGGCTGTGAAGCATCAGTGTCAACATTGATGTTGGCTTTGATGATGGTGCCTTTGGCATTTACATGACACGGCAGGCGAGAGAAGGCTACGGCCTGCAGCATTTCTTCAGAAAGGTGTACCTTCAATGCATTCAAATTTGTCAGTGTCTGCCAAAAGCCTGTGAAGTAGCATCATTTAGCACGCGTTAAACAACGGCAAGCCAGAAGAACCGCTCTAAGACATGGTGCCTAAAACTCATGAACTGTTGGTGCTTACAATTCAGCTGTTTGAAAACGACATGACCAGTAATCGGCAAGTTTCCACAGATGAACCAGTGATACTGAATTATTCGACAAGACTTCAAGTGCGTGATAACCATACCTGTTTTGTGCCAACAGGAAAGTTGCGCGCCAGGTACTGGTTAATCCAGTGCCGGTTTCATTGAGTTCTTAGCAATTCTCTGCCTAACTGTAAGCGTAGTGAAGGCGCAATCAAGCTGCTTAAGAATGGGTGAATCTTTGGCTAATTTAGTCACCATGGATGCCAGTATTTTAGCAAACAAAGAATAGCATAGAAAACACACAAGCAAATCTGTTCTTTGACAAAATTGGCCGCATTGGTAAACCGAACCGAAGTTTTGC
Organism: Clonorchis sinensis; assembly: GCA_003604175.2. Taxonomy (NCBI): domain Eukaryota; kingdom Metazoa; phylum Platyhelminthes; class Trematoda; order Opisthorchiida; family Opisthorchiidae; genus Clonorchis; species Clonorchis sinensis. The sequence goes on from CM030369.1 coordinate 136,791,230, forward strand.
AAGAAGCTACCTTTGCCTAAGCATAAAGTTATGGAGGATGGAATATATCTTGAACTGCCTTGTGGTCAAATGCGGTGCATGCAATCTTCTGCATCGTTTGCGTTTTTTGATAGAATGAATTCTGACGTAATGTGGCAACCTATCCGTGTACCACTTCGATTAGAGACCAGGACGTGAACATATTGCATGCAAAAGGGATTTCTTAGAGGATTTATACTTGCATGTCAAAGATGACGTTCTGGACGGCGTGCATAATCCGTATGTCTAATTGTGATATTAGACGACAATATTTCTCGCACTTATAAGGTATGCTGAGGCTTTTGATTTTCGTCATACTTGAGCCAGTCTGACCACCTTGTCAATAGCCCACAAATTCAAGAAGCAGTTTGTATTTCGTAGGTAAGACAGTTGGTACTGTTACTACCAGGGTCCGAAAGTTAACAGCAGCGGCACATATATAAATAAAATAACACCCTGGTACAAAATCATTAAAAATTTATAAAGCCATGAACTTCATTTTTGGCTCACCAGTGCAATGATTTACTTGGCCTACCAAGAGGGAAAACTCAACCTGGTTGAAAGAGAGGAGGAAAATTGCTGGAGCAACAGCAGGGCAAAAACGATCAACACAAAAATAAACAGATGGGAAAAAGCTAAAATGTAACTTTGAAAAGCCTAGATTTTACACCACGTCGTTGATCTATTCCAAGAGAGTGAATTTGTAGAACGGCTTCTGCGATAGTGTGATATAACTATTAAAACCTATAACTTCAAACTGGAGCTATATAATGCAGGGTTGACATGATTCTTTTAGCCTCCAACGTCTACTGCTTACTAACCGGCCGAGTGACCGGAATTTATTAAGGCTAGCAGTTGGTTTAAATAAACTCAAACCCAGACTACCAACGTTTTTTGGTTAGTATTACAGGACATCAGGAAGTTAACCAGGTTATGAGTAAACAGCGTCAAGTGATGTTAGCGCGATGTTGGAATAATAATTTGATTGCATTCTTGAAACAGTCGGCGAATGATCAAATGTCTAAATTGGCCACAAGTTATGAATAAGCTAAGATAGCTCAAGCCAAAGAAGCTTGTTTCCAGTTACTTCCCAAGGACTTAGAATTCAGATCAATCGCAGTTTCAGCAGTGACAGCAAGTGACCTGGTTTGTATCAGTTTCATTGTGTGAGTCTGTTGTGATGCAATTAACATTTGCAGTAAATTATTCGTTTATCCAAATGAGTTAAAGCGCCGGTGGCATGTTACACTCATAAATGAAAGAAAAAACAATACAGAGACGCGAAACAGATTTAGCCTATGGGAAACATAACTTGTTTAATTCAAAAGGGCCACATTTCGTGTACATGTTTTTGCCTTGATAACGAAAAATTCCTCGCAGATTAAAGCGCGAGGGAAAATTCAGTTCTAAGAAATGAAAATTAGGCTCATACACATCCATTTGTGTTCATTGGTATATACATCTATATTTAAGCAAGAGCATCCGTTGGGGTTTGTTGAGTTGCGTAATTAGGTACTAGCTGTGCGATTTGCCTGTGTATGCATTCCAGAAAGCAGGAGGTTAAACAGATTCACGACGTCCCAGTAGCAGTTATAAGGGGGTGAAAGGTGAAATTAATTTTTGCACTGTGCCAGCGTTTAGGAGGACAAGGCTGCACCTCAATGCTCACGATATGCAATAAAATGCTGCAGTCAAGCCCAAAATACGATCAAACGCATTCGTTCGCCTTGAATTAATTTTCCAAAATCTTCTGCTGCTCTTTTTTAGGCATGTAGTGTCTACTGATGGCTCAATCATATTAATCTTAGCAGTTGCCAACGTAAAGCTTCAAACACTTTCTTTCTGACTTCAGAGTTGAATTATTCATCTGGCTAGATGGTGCTAGAGGCAAAAAGATCTCACGGAAACAACGATCAGCTGCCACACCTTGAGGTCATCAGCCAACATTTGGTATCATGAACTCATCGGAAACCGCTAGTAGAGTAGTTTTTCATATCCAAGTGGTTTATGGGATTGCTGTTCAGTGCAAAATGTAAACCGTTTGGTCAAGAGCAGAATAAAGATGTGTGACAGTGATAAAAAATATAACGTTAAATGAAAAACTATGAGGAAGAAATAGCATCTTGCGAGGCTTGTGTAGTGCACAACAAGTAACAATATAGTTTCAGAAGATTGAAGGTATTTGAGTTAAATTTAATCACTATTTCAGCCCAGTTAAAACTAGTACATACGCAGCATACTATGCTAACGCACCTAAACGTGCAGAGAGAAGCTTAAATAAGGTGTTCTAATTTACTAGCAAGAACTGATAGATTTAAAAGATATTTTTGCAAACCCTTAAGTCTTCATGGCTGCTTTCATAAGTCCACAGCTGTTTGCCAGTGCTCATTGGTTACAGTTAGTGGGTTCACGCGTATAGAGGTGATAAAGCTCGGATGCAGGACAAAAAGATAACCTACCGGTTGAGTACGTCATATGAAGTGATTCAGAAAAACGCAAACAGTACTGAAAACACTTATTAGGACGATTTCCACATAAAAACGGCTAAATCACCGCCTAAAAACACTTTCTTAGTAAAACCAACAAAAAATCATCGCCACATGGAAGTAATGAATAATTGTGGTTTTAATTTACGGTTAAACAGAAATACATCTTGAAGTGTCCACTGACAAAGAAGTTGCCGGGGACAGGTTGAAAACCCGAGGGGTCCAAAAAGTGTTGTTACTTACTCGGTTGGTTAGTGGGGGTGGGGTTAATTACACCATTTTTATTTTTTGCCTTCCAACCAAGTAACACAACTGCCAACCTGGGACCAGTGAAAACTATGCTGGCAAGCTGCATAATACTGTGACTTTGTATGTGGCAGATGAACCGAGGATGCTGAGGATAAGACATTCCATCGGTTTTTGCTGATTCTTGGAGCAACTTTTTAAGCCCAACTACATGTATTGGTTGCTTGTGGGACCAATATGTAATTTAAGTTTGTATGATGGCTGGGTGATAAAGATGCAAACCTACTTGTCGAAAGGTCTTTCAAAGTTTGTTCGAACCCATCCTCTGAGTCTTAACTGCTCCCGTATAGGCTTTGGCAACCTGGCAGTGTCCCAGCCCTTGTGCTTCCTTCCAGCGGCCTGGCAACTAGAGACCAAAAGTTTGTTAAGGCTGAACGATTATTATTGTCATTCTTATCGTCATTATGGTAATTGTTTCTTGTAGCGTGTGAAACTTCCCCGGTACTTCATCAGCGGTATGGTGTGTATGCACAATTTCCAAATAAGTTGATTGTTTCGTATTTGCCAGACTTAACTTAAAAAATGTATCAGCTGTATGCCAATACCAGAAATGTCAGCCCAACAGTCAGGCTTGTCAACCTGTTGCAAAGTCGTTTGCCCTCCTCACATTTTTTGGATGAAAATTATAGAATCCACACTTTATAAACTACTTCATGTGGAAATTGTGTTTTTACGAATTGATGGATAAGTCCTCTGACAAAACCACCTGCATCGTCGGACAGATTAGGTTGTGGACTGTCAATTCAGTGACCCTCATTTTATTGGCCGCTGGTACTCATCCCAAAAGCTGGCACAAAATTCCATAACCAAAAACGGAAAGCGACAATTTTATAAACTTATTTTAGGATAACATCTGCCCCTACCGACCATTGTATACGGCCTCAACCGTTGCTAGAAAGGTAAAATGTCGGAGACCAAATGTTTTGTAACTGAGGGAGATGGAATATATGTGATACTGGATAAATAGTATTTTTCGCAGACTGTTTATTCTAATTCCTACTGTGGGGCTTCAGACCAAGCAAACGCTGAGCATAGATGTGTGGCATTTCTAACTGTTTGGTATTGGAACTCAGTGAAGGTAAAAGTGCTCTTAAAAATACCGTCAAAATATCATGCTAGGATCCTAAGCCATCATACTGACAGCAGTTTAGTCAGTTCCTCTTAAAAAAAAACAAAAGACCTAGTAGAATTCTAGTGCAAGCGTTTTCTGGTTTTAGTAAGTAAGAAGTAAGCCACATCAAAGTTATTTGAAACTTCTAATTGTTGTCTCTTAGACTCAGGTGTTTGCTGTGGTCAACTGTTTTTAACCACATAAACCTCAAGTTCACTGGCAAATCTTCTAAGAAGCTAGCAGAGCAAAAGTGATTGCATTCTAAAACCCATACAATTAGGAAACGACATTGAAAGAATGTAACTTTCGTCTGCACACATTTCCAGATTTTTCTTGTCAAGTAACGGTCTTCATTAGTGCACGATATAATGGAACATATCAACTAAATTGATCGGGCGCCAACAGTCTGGAAATGCGCAATGCTTCCGAATGGCCAATCCTACTGGAGTGTCGCCAAAAAGGATGATTTTGCAGCACGTTTGACAGCTTTGACATTTGTACTACGTAAATAAATGAGTGTAGAGTGTCTAAAAAGTATGAAAAAAATTGGTCTTAATCAAGTTGAGTTTGATCTCTTCACTGAGCTTGGCAATTGGCGTGCAAGCCGACTGCCAGTTGATCAACGGCCGAGTAACCAACACTAGCTACTAATGTTTAGCTAAATTTTATACAGTTACTTTTTACTCGGAATCTTGAAATGTGTTAACACTTTTGTAAGTAATGACGATGAAATTTTTCCAGACAAGTAAAGTAAATCACTAAGATACATATTCAACATACTCCTGAGGTTCCCAACTACGTAGCAGACTGGACAAATGTCATTTGCCAGAAAAACCTAGGAGGTCGTATGTGCTGTAAACTGATATCCAAGCCCTAACGGAGAGGATAATTCGTTTTATAAACTTTCAAACCAACGATAATCCTTCAATGTATTTAGAGTCAGGTAAAACAGAGTGGAATTTCTAAATGTCAGCAAATAATTCAGACAAATACGGATCCTAAATAGTGTAGAATCGGTTCAGGAAAATTATGAGGAAGTTACATCCAAAATCAATCGGTACATTAGTCATTGTTGAAGACAACCGGATTATTACTTGTGGTTTGACGCAAAACTCTAGTAGAAGATAAGCCTCGAAGGTGAATTCACCGGGGTAACTTCAAATTCTTGTGGAATACTTGTCAGACAAAGTTTTTTTTGTGTAGATAAAAACCTGGGATAGTTCTTTCTTTAAAAAATTGCCTCTGGAATTTATGACAAGGCTCGAGACGAATCAGTTGTTTTGGATCAAGCTACTGTCCAGTGAGATTCGTGTTTTATTCGAAAACTCTGCTTTTCAGTCTACGGTCTGTCCAAATTGCGCTCTCACAGTTCTACTGCCTTTGGATTACGCGGTAGGCCTGTGCAAACAGTTAACCTTTTGGACAAAATTTCAGTTTGGATTACGCGGTAGGCCTGTGCAAACAAATAACCTTTTGAACAAAATTTCAATCACTCTGACGTATCGAGTTAACCTCGTATGATTCCTAAGCTTACAGGGATTTAGAACAAAATGACCATGTGTGAAAACAAAAACCTAAGAACAGTCGTGTGTAAAAACTATGCACCTTTCAACATTGTTTTTCAGTTGGCTAGTTTATGTCATGCTTGTGAACTGATTTTTCGGTTAAGTTGTCTAAACTGATTTATGTTTCAATGGGACGGCTGTAGAACTGCTTGACCACTATTCACCCAACATTCTACAACCATGTAGAATGTAGCGGTCTTCTTGCGTTATCAGACAAAAAGTCGGTTGATAGAACTCCGCTTCTGGTTCTTCTGTCATTGAGTAAGGTTTACCTTTTATTTCTGTAGTATTCAAAAAACAACAAAAAGGCATTTTTTTGTTTTAAACAGCATGGATATTCCGAAATGGACATTGTTGACGGCTGTTTGTGCGATCAATAAAACATATAGCGTTGACGCAACTTTTAGTTCAAATCAACCATGTCTGCATGAAAAATGGCATTAGGCAAGGTTACTGCAATCTATTTGTTCCCAGTGTAAACCATCCCAAATCCACCACGCAAACAAAAATCGCTCAGATAACCGTGCCATTAACCATGGAAAATACGGCGAAAACGGATCCCTTGATCAGATGAATTATCCCTATGCATGCTAAAAAATAATGGAAGCACGATGAAACGTGGGTCTAATGATGATTCGCTCTACTAGTGAGATTGCTGTCCAGATAACTGACAAAAGTACACACAGGGTAATTACGGGCCTGGTCAATTACAAGCTAGTTTGCCGACTTCCACATGCACCAGCTATTGCATAAATCCTACTGTTTCTGCCAACCATCAGTCATATGTTGTTATCCGGATAAAAATTATTGCAGCTTAGGCTGTATCATTTTTGATTGTTGGCCTTTATGAGCGGTACGGAAGCACTTAAAAGCAGTCCATGAGTGCAAAACGTAGGTCTAACATAACGGCCAGCCACCATGGGTACAGACTATCCAAGAGATGACGTTCGTTTTTAGTAAAAAATTTTACAACGTAGAAAACAGAACTTCCTCTGTTGAGTACCGATCACAGGGTAATACCGAAAAATTGCCAAGTCAGACTTTTTTAAAAAGTGCGTGCTTCTACTTGTAAGGTTCACTTTTTCGGCACTCACATGTAAGACTCAAGGAAACGAGAGATTTTCTGCAAAATTTATTGAGGTTTGCCGGAGAGCAGATCCACTGAAAGTACAGCAGTGAACTGTTCATACGGATGATTTTGGTAGAGATTCCGTGTGCGAAATTTCTACTAAAGAGGGTTTGTTAGTTTGCCTACAAATAAGTTTGGTAACAATCAGCAACACCAACTGCGGTGGCTTGGTTATATGCGAGGCATGTCGAATCCACACCCACCAAAACTAGTGTGTCTCTCCTCGGCTCCTTCAACATTTCGAAAACTGCGAGCTAGACAAAAACCCTCCAGAAAGGAGTCCCTGTAACTAGCTGTGCCTGAGCAAAAGCTGTAACACATGGCGTCAAATCAGTGTCACTGGCGCTTGTGGTGCTGGCTTTTGTCCAGGTCACCTAAATGAGCATTCGGAGGTAAGACACCTCAGATTGCAGTAGGCTGGTATCCATGTTCACCCCCTACTTTTCATCTTAAGACTCTAAAAATAAGTAAATAAACTAATTTTTGACTGGGAAAACAATCCGATGAACGTTTATTTTAAAGCCCATGAACACGATGAAATTGGTCTGCGCGGATTATGTGCCATCGCTACATACTACTTATATCGGCACTGAAAAAACTTCCTTGAATATATTCACAACAAAACACCAAGACTAATTGTGTGCATACATCGTGAAGGATAGTATCCATATGCTAATGGCCACAAGAACCTCTACTAAGCCTCCAGTTCTAGAAGCTGCATAATACATATGAGCTCACAGCTTGTGTGGCCGTAAACGGTCCATGTCAGAAATGACGTTGATGTGCGTGCGCGTAAAAAAGGACACGATAATATTTTCACAGCTGCAGCAATCTGCCAAAGAAAGTCCATTTAACTACCTTCGGATTCCTGTGCACTTTTGGGGTCCCTCAGTTATCAGGATATTGTGACCTGCACAGAAGAGTGAGAACTCACCAAACGCTTTCCTGCCCCCCCCCAAATATCCATCTCTCGGAAAGTCACCGGAACTTCAGAGTGAATACAAACATTTAATTCCTAATGTTATTTTCCCTGTATTGTCATGAAATTATAAAGGACTACTCAGCTCCGAAGACGAAACCCGCCACACGTTTGTTTGAAATAAAAATGCTTTTTAAATTGATGACGCGACGAGTATAAGATTTGCGGATAAGTTGCTGCCAAACTTATCCTCAGAAGTCTTTTCCTCGGACTTCCTTGCCAACTGTGTTTCACTTAGGCGTCAAGACTGTAGTTCAATCCCACGCCTGCACGTAATCTCCGTTTTGCGAGAAAACCGAAAACATGGTGATATACAAAAAGCTTACAAAAGTCTACATGCTAAGGATGTCATCCAGAAAACAGTAGATTAAGAATTTGCTGGTTAAAAATTCACACTGAAAATAAGGGTGGTACAAACCAGACGTAGGGATAGCATATGATTTTCCAAATTGTCCTATTTCGTGCGCAACAATCTGCGAAAGATATGCACACCACAGCTGTGCGCAATTCGAGTTAGGCTCCCTATTCTGATCACACATCAGCTTTCTGTGTGTGTGATCCATATTGGTTGTCTTCATGCGGCCTGGCGCTGCCAGTCATTCGTTGTGTGCGAAAGTTTTCACAATTTGTGCATTTAGTGGTTCATGATCCTCAGTTTCACACGATTAGGCTCCTGTTAAACCGGTGTTCAAAGATCTCGTCTTAGTTTGTCTTTGTTTTGGCACGTAAAATACTGGTTCCACCCTTGGTGACACAAATACAGTTCGTTGGTAGTAATAATTGCCGAGGCTTTCCGATTCCAAAATCCACTTGCCGTTCAACTGGCGGGGCTTAACAGTTCATTCTTTAATACTTCCAAAATGAACGTCCACTCTGGTTGCTGCTTCACTTGCGCTCATAATAAGAGGCTGAAAAATATGGTGTTCTTCATCGCTCTGAAACACGTCTTTACCCTGACTAATGCACGCTTTTGCTTGTAACAAATGTCGCAACGAAAATTCACCTATGCACTATGAGCTTTTTCTTCCTCAAGACTAAAATGTGTCCATTCTAACGATATTCTGATTTTAGCCTTCAGGTGTAGTCAGCAAATTGTATCCAAATAATTAGAAAACAAGTTTTTTCATTAGTTTATTCATGTAGTTTCATTTGTTTTTTTGTCAATTAGTGAGAGGTTTTGGACAAAATGAAACAAAGAGTGATCTTTATCATGAAGTGGTTACTCGCCTTCTGTAGTCTCCAAAGGTTGTTTATTCTCTAAAGTTCTCCTACTAAGGTAAGATGAAGAGCTTGGAATTAAATAAATGTTTCAAATTTTTCGTCTTTTCGTACTGATGCCTAGATAAAGCATTTGAGTCCTTCAACATTCACTTTTGTCTTCATCCATCGTTTCGAGATTGTCAGTTGAGAATAACGAATATTCACAAGCAAGTGCTAGAACCTACAAATCTGCTCAGAAAAAAAGGAATCCCACAGAAGATTTCCATAAGAAGCCGGACTAGCGAACTGGCTAGCGTGGTCTGTGAATAAAAGCCTGATGCTGTATGCCAGGCGCAAGTTATGCATGCTGCTAACCAGCCAATCGCATAGTGTTCCGCTTGTAGCCGAGTTCTTGAGGACTCCAATCTCCCAAGCGATCCAGTAGATGCACACTGCTGATGAGTCCTAAAACAACTGAAGCAACTATAGTGTGCTTCTCGGATGGCCAGCATGTATAGGACGAGGGATTTATTGAAACGAAAATTTAGGATTATCGAAGTAAAGTTTCGCGCCACATAACTGATCACCAGAGGTTTCGATTATGAGAGATCACAAGTTGTTTTTGAAGACTCATTCTGAACGAAGCTTGTCACCGTTGTTGTCCTGCCCGTTAGTCTAATGTGACCTATCCAAATGACCGAATCCTACAAAACGCATCGTTGAATATCGATCTTATCGTGCTTTCCCAGAGCTTGTAAGCAGCATGCGGAATGTCTACAGATTGGCTTCTCAACCACCTTTAGCCGTTGAAGCAAGAAGGATTTGTACATCAGAGCATTATCTTTTGAGTATCAACATGTATTCAGTTTACTTTCCTGTAGCCCACTCTTGTGGATGAAAGCATCGATTTCAATGATGCATTTGTAGTATCCACTTAGAATTGAGAACAGATGTACATAGACGTGATATCACAGGCGTACGCATTCGTGACCAATGCCATTCATTCAGTGTTTTCAAACGCAGAGATTCATTGTGGCGTACAGTAATTTATCAACACGTCAGGCATTGTGTGCAACAGCTAACCTACCAATCGTGCTTACAATCTATCAGACAGCACAAATGAGGGTATCGTGTTTCGTCACAATGTACCTCACACATCGGGGCATGCGACGTAGTTGGTAATTTGAACCAAAATCAAGCAAACATCCGACATTTCAACACCAGTTTTCGGGAGAAGCTGCTTTTTATGAAGGTGGACTGAACACCAAGAAAGAGAATACCGTATCACTTTAGATTGCAAGCTAAAACAACGACACTAACGAGCGAAATTGAACAACTATCGGAAAACATGAATACAATTTGTACAACATGTATTGTAGAAACTGACATATAAACACCAAAAATTGAAAAATAAACGTGATGAAGGATTATCCCAGGGCAAAAATTTCCAAAGAATAGTTTTGTCAGTTTCGTCTCAAACCGTTTTGTTTTGTTTTGTGTACTTTACTGAATGCGCGTGTACTATTTTGGCAGACCCTATTAACTGATAATTCAGGACAATAATCCACTCAGTTTCCCAATGAATCTACCCCAGAATCCAGCCCTTGATGAGATGACGTGCGTGAGCTACTGTGTTATATTGCTGAAGTGCCATCCCCTGGCAGTGTGCAGCAATAGTGATTGCGCCGATGTTCGTGGGTAGGCAAGAGACCTAAATACTTTGATGTTCTTCAGCATGCAACACGAGAAGACATCGAGATCATCTTCCATAATGAGATCAGTGAGGCTGTCTGTGAAAATTCCATCAACGAGGAATCTTTCTTAAATACTTAGGGTGGTTAGACCAAGCTCTTGATTTCAGGTGATCAGAGACACAAGTCAAGATAGGCGGGATCAAACACGACGACACTTTAGCCAAAGGCATCTCAAATTAAATAAATGCTGCAGCTTTTTTACACTCTGGGGAGTTGGTTGGATACTGCAACACCAAGTGCGGCTTCTTTGTGACGGGCCCTTACCATTTTAAAACCTAGCCTACCGGAACGGGAAGCTGGGGAAGATAGGATTAGTGGTTGTTCTCTAAGGCCGACATGCCTACATCTAAGCACCGGAGCAGTTGTTGCTGGGGCTGATTATCAATACAGCGCAACGATCCGAACCTTTCACTTCACCGACTTCCGCCACGTAACGACACGTGACTGACTTAACTGCAATCCTGTGCACGTTTGAAAGAACCCGTGAAACAGACCACAATACCAAATCTATACAGACGCTATAGTCGAGACTCCTGGCCTGAAAAGGCCGCTGATCTAAAATGGAATTACGGCTGAATACTTTAAAATGTTATTATGAAGTCTGCAAGCAAGTAAGAACTATTAGAAGAATTTTTAGGCGAAATGGTAGGATACAAAACTCTATGCATGTAACGGTTCCTTGGGGCTAGTCCTGTAATTCTGTCGTGTCCATCTTCTACTTTTATGCCAGATGCTTGAGCGAATACTCGATTGAGTGTCGCGCTTTTGTTCTTGTAATATATATTATACTCTGCGAATTCCTCAGTTTCATCCACTAACAGTGATGGAACTATGTAGTCTTTCAAACTGTCGCCTTATGTTTGTCGCAGCAACTCTAGCTTCATTCACCTGAAGATGGAGAGAAACAATTTAAAGTACTTTTTGCATCTTGATGCATTGGATACGTTGCTTTAAAATAACGCAAGTGTGAATACTTCGTCGAAAGGTCAAAAACTCATCAGTCACAAAGACCCTCACCTATACGTTCGGGTAAGAGCACCTAAATCGCAACTCAGCAATCCCGGGAGTGTCACATGGCACAGTTTTGGCCAGGGACAAAATTTTCTGGTCTTGTCCAACTATTCAGAAGTAATCAGATCTTATCTCGATTGAGGGTGCCTGAATGAATGCGAAGGTGAATGTTGAGAGCGCGTTAATCGGCCACTTAGTCAGTTTTTATAACTTGTAAGATAATCGGGAGGTAGGGCGACAGTACCAGTACAGTAGGGCGACAGTACAGTAGGGCGACAAATACCAATAGTGGCCTCATTTTTCTCAGTGTCACGAACAACCCGATTCTTAGAAGTCTTTTCCTCTAAAATGCACAGCCACATTAGCTGCCGCTGCTGTTGCTGCTGCTGCCACAATTTAACATTAGTCCCAGGGGTGCCATCGTGATGGGAGCTGATAGAACAGATACCCACATTTCCAACATTCAGGACTGCGCTTCATTTTACAGGCTGCCGTTTTTGGGTTAATTGTAGCTTTAACGAAGCCTAAAAGACGCATGTAGAGCTACCAGAAAAGTGCTGAAATTGTTGGATTTTGCTAGCAACGATTAGCTTAGAGACAGAGAAACAGCAGGTTATTGTGTGAAAATGTTTCAAGGATGCCTCTAACTGATTGATCTTAATTAACGTTACTCCGAATAATTGTTCTGAGTTCAATGCTTTTGAGGAGAGAACTTGTGGGAAAAACACCTCTTTTGATGCGACATCTTTCGTGATAGGATACGTTCTGCACCCAAGATGGGTGCTAAGAAGTAGACAAAAGGTGCTTCTCGACTAACGAGGTGACTAGGTTACTCCTAACGGAAACTAGCACAGTTGAGGTGCCTTTCTGTATTTTGCCCGAATTAACAGTCATTTTTTGGACTGGTATGACCCAGAATGATCACAGTTTTAAAGGACGTCACAGCTTTGTTACTGACCGGAGTCACCTAACACTGACTGCGGGAATCGGGGACGCACAGTATTTCAATATTTGTGGAGATGTTAATTCGCCTTGTCCTTGTGTTAAAACCCCCTTTCTCGTTTGTGTTTGTTTGACTACTCAACCCACATACTGTCCTATCGACAGCGGATGCGAAAGTCATTATGCAGTTTCAGCACCAGAACAATTACTAAACTCTAGACTGCTTTAAAAGCTGTCAAATATACTTGCATTATACTTTAACGAACTTTGAAGTGTGCATTTTACCTCCACTTACTTTCCAAGCGTTTTGTTGCACTGAAAATTGCGTACAAACTTTGCAACCGCTTTCACCAGTGTCTGTCACTACAATCCTCATTATTAACGTCATCTGCAGGACTTTCATCTATCAGAGGCTCCCGACGCGAAATGAGAAGAGGCCGAAAATCAAATCATCCAGCTTGTTCAAAATACCCACCTAGCCAGGCTGTGTTCCGGTGGAATAAAGCATTCAGACTAAGTAAACCAGTCAGAGGAATGATAGTTTGGCAAACATACTAACCTACAAAGCACTACTGTCCTAAGTTCCATTTTATGCCTGTCTTTTAATGTGCTTAACTAAAAGTCGTAGACATAAGTTTTCCTTCCTGTCCCATTTCGCTTTTTTTTTCATTATATGTCTTTATTTAACCACATCGGCATGATTGTAAGGCAGTGAAGCACCATTGTTCTCATCTGATGTCTCCGTCGATAGTGATGGTAATGGAGGGTCGTCGTGGGTGGGCTCGGTGTTGGCGGAATCTTAACACTGATACGGGCTATGTTTTAGTCTGTGGCGGCATTAGCTAGGCTAAAATTTGAACTTACAACATATTGGTGCCTACTAGTTTAAAGCAACAAGGAAATCCAGTGAGCATTGTGCTGCTGTTTAGTTGGTGGAAGTATATTTTATGCTAATCAAGGACTTGAGTGTGTCCTATGAATGGAATCATGCGTAGAGAGTTAGGCAATCCTATCGCAATCTACCCATGAGTACGCGCAGATGTGTCTAATCACTATATCGACTGAGTCTAGTTGTTCAATATTTAGCAAACTCCCAGACCTATAATTGATTTGTATCGAATGAACCTCAGCAAAGCACTCATGAAATGCCGAGTGCAAAAGTTCCAGTCCGCTTAAGCATTGTAAGCAGTGCATACTATAAGAACCTTTAATATGGCTAACGAATATGGTTTCCGTTTCAACAACTGGCTGCTTCCACTTTACAACTTCCCGTGAACGAGTAGCTACGAAAGTGAATACCGCAAAAGACAGTTTAGGATGGAGCGCACGATGGCATAAAGCAATTTTCTTGGGATGTCGCCATCTCGTCAGGACATTAACTAGAAAATAAGGAGCAATCAATCTGCGTTTTGATCAGTAGAAATGCACTGACCTGATGACGAGATCCAAAACACCTCACCTGTTGTCACTTTGCCTTTTGGTTGAAAACCTTGAGAATATTCAAGCATTTTCGGAGAAGCTTTCTCCACATACGAGTAGTCCTTTGCACCTGAGCAGGTTGACATCAGATGAAAACAAAACAAAACCATGAAACGCGAGGCGGCCTGGTGCAGCACATTCAGTTGCTTAGAAACATCATACACAAGAAGTCTAGCCGGGTTGCAGATAAGTTTCTCGCAAGAACCAAATTTGTTTGCAAATGAGTGTATTCTTCCAAAAACTAAACCAACTTTGTTCCCTTATTCTGGATGCAGTGTTTTCAGGCGTTTATTTTTTATCTGAGGATTATCAAAGACGTGGATGCTGACAAAGCTAGAAAATCGTTAACAAAAAAGTTTTCCAGGGTCAGTTGCCCATTCTTAATGCTTCGCTTTTCTGCTTTGGTCGACTCAACAAGTACCCTAGTCTTGAAAGCTTTGTACCATATTTGAGTAGGGTCTGCTCGTTTATGATGACTTGAAGGGCAAAGTCGAAGTTTTCAACAACCTTGCGAGCAGTGCGTTACCTCTAGAAAACAAAGTATTACGGCTTAATTTTGTACTGACCTGTTTGGCTACGACGGAGTAGCCTGCGGTTTTCCTACAATGATCCGTGGAAAGGTAAATAAAAAAAAACGAAATTCACCCTGGGAAAAATAAGGGAAAACCGTTCAAAGTGAGGTGCGATAACAAGGAGCATGTCGTATTCATGACATTTCCCGGGTTTTTCATGGGACTGTCACTGAAAGCCTTAAGGCCCCCTTGACTTTCTGATATACAAGAGAATGTTGGTAGCTCAGGGTGTCCAGCTGGTAACTGAGTTGTTCGCTGAGGTTGACAATTCTGTTGGAGAAATTTAATCGCCGATCCAGGCAATACCGTCAGAGAGCTACTGAGAAGTGAAACGGAGCTGTGATTTGATGGCTATGGTACTTTTGGTCTAACAAGTCAATACAAGCTGTATACTCCTACTAGTTGTTGTCTTTTTACCGTGTTTTTCAACTTACCGAAGGGACACGGTTACTTTGAACCTCAAGCTGACCTGCAACCTGTCTGAACACCTGACAGGTTTCAGACCCAAACAGTGTCACAGTTGGACAGTCACACCACCTGCCTATCTGGGATCCCACTTCGACTAAAGCAACCACATGAAACAGACTTTTTGGCGTTTGGCAACAGATATAACATTCGGGAAGAATTTAAACCTCCTTCAAAAAGGGTCTGTGACCAAGTTTTTGGGGGACTACGAAAAATATCACATTGCGACAATTCTGAAGTCAATCCGGTTAGCTGTTTTTGACTGGCAGTGAACATTTCGGCCCCTTCTGAGGATCCGTTGTTCAGGGGCCACACTATACAAGAAACGGGATGCGTAAATATCATTGGAATGTTTTCATAAGTAAGATTAATGTTACAACCATCGCTCTCACAAAAAGGAAACAACTGTTTGCATTAACTGTGTTTCATCAAGCGCACTGAATACCTGACCTCTTGAAAAACTTCCAGTTCAGTTATCAAACCCATCATCATGTACGACGATGAATACTGTCGTAAAGCATTCAGCCTATAACTGAAAACTAAACGGTTTTATAGTCTGTCCGTCAGCTGAAGTGCCTGAGCCGGGATTTACTTCATTGTTTTTTGCTCATTGTACGTGAAACAGTATATTGTCCCCATAATACGCTCTTCATAATGTACTTTTCATGGCCGAAAGTCAACACAGCTATCAACTTTGGAACTGACCGGAACTGGCACAACGCACATGGCACGGCTCGTTCAAAACACACCGCTACAATTATCGATCACTGGAATCGAACCTGGTAGGACGCTGTGACACACGACAAGCGTAGCAGTTTCCGGCCAGGGCTAATGCTACGAACGAACGCGCATGTGATGATCACATGGCTTCCATTTGGTAAACCTCGGTTGTCGAGTTAAAAGCTGGAAATTTCTAGCGGATCATTAGGGAAAAGCTTGAGTTCCTGTGTTCGAAAAAACAAATTTTATTTGCTCCGGATAGGGCAGTGATAAACATAAAAGAGACGCCAAGATTTTTTGTTTACAAGAACGTAAGGGTGACAGCTAAAAGATATGAAAAAATGAATTTGGCGTCACACGGTTCACAGAAGCCAACAACACAGTTAAAAGAAAAAAGGACTAACGGAGGAGCATGACCTACTCTGTTGTGTAGAGACCTAAACTGGCAACGCCTGTATGAACCAGCTAGTAGAAAGGTTAATTTCGACAAAAACAGACTAGCTTTGGGAACAGTGCAATTTTTTCCATTTTTATTCCGAGATAAATGCCCTAGATTAGATCAGATTAGATTAGAGTCTAGGTGTTAGATTTGCATGGGTTCAAATAGGGCAAACTCTGAAAGTTTGCATTCTTCCATCTGAGAAGTCATTACTTGAGGAGTCGGTCAATACGTGACAGCGTGATGTGGTCTCTGCGATTGAAGGATCCAGTCTAGGTGAAAGCTAGTGTCACTGCTTTTAAGCCGTCCGTGATCGAAGGGATAAATATTCAACCGCCGGCCGAGAGGTCGTAAGTTCAGAACTCTGAGTTTCATGAGATGCGCACTCCTGATGATTATCATTAACGATGAAGCAACTGTGCAGGGCTTTACGGCCTTTCAGCATAGATGAGCTCCACTGTGAGGACGAAAGTTATAGAATACTTTTAGTTGCCTTCCCTAAAAGACTTATCGGTTCTATTCCGACACCACTCTGTGAGAGAACTTTAAAAGTGACAAGAGCGATTTCCTCCGGTAGAAGCATCGGTTCATCGGACGAAAACGTGCCAAGAAAGCGGTGCTTGCATGTGAGTATGCTCATGTCTTCAAAAAGGGAATGGAATCTTCGCAAAGGTTACCATCACCAAGCTTCCAGTTACCTGCCGAAAGACATACCATTACAAGCCAAGTGTCTGATCAACAGTCTGAATAACTTGCACTCGGACATAATATGGCCAAATCACCTTCTATCCACACAGATGTCATCATTAGTGTGGCTTTCGCTGGCTTCACGACTTCTCAGACGAAAGTCCAGGTAACCTGTGAAAGTTTTCTCTTCGGAGCTGAGTAATCGTCATTTTTTTTTTACCGACGATGAACTTCACAAAGATCTGAGCCCAGGAACTTCCATTTACCAGCTGTAAACTGAATGTAACATATGAGCGGCCCAGTCATCTTAATCTCATCACAGATTGTTCCATCCTCACTTGTCGGAACCGAAGACAATACTTACTCTGATAGCCGAGAAGCAATGAATTACTAGAATTACCTTAAATTTTGTTGGATTTTTGGCAGACCTACTGGTTGCACGTGGACTACGAGTGACCAAAGCACTGGAGTATGCCTATTCATCGTTCATTCGCCATCAAACTGTGCCAAAAATTTTCACGATCGAGTTGATTCCCAATAAGAGAGGCAAATACAGTGAACCTTCGTACATCGTCTCCTATGGTTAACTGGTGACAATTCAGTTGGTACAAGCATCTTCAGCTTACTTTTGGTACTTCTGTGGTCTGTAATGATTATTCTACTTTGTTTGGAGTGAACACTTGGAACAGTGATGATTCCGTGAGTGCCCCTTATGTAAGTACAGCAGGTTAGTTTAGGGACTTCTTCCAAGATAGGAGTTGTCTCCCTTGATCCGGACCAAATCCAAACACTCAGAAATGCATCTTTCGTTATTGAGTTCTGAATTTTGTTGTCCTTGACTCGTGTGGTTCACACAGTTCCGGGCGGCCAACAAAGTGCATTACTTTACTCAAAAGTTCCGATCCAGCCCATCTTTAACACTGACTGTTAGCAGACATAAATATCGTCTGCTAACCAAACTAACGGTTTTGTACGAGGGTACACGTGACAGTACCGTTCAGTTCCTTTCCACACTTGAACTCATGGCACCAGAGGATAGTCTTTATGATATTCCGCTTGTTAAGTGCTAATAGTCAATTATATTATGAACAAGAGCAGGACAGGTTTGAAGTAGCAGTTGTTCACTTGATGCTGTTTTTTTGATGATACGGACTTCACTGTCCAAATTCCATGAGAAAATAGGTTATTGTCAAAATCCAACAGAGTCACGACTGGAACAACTCATTAGTTGGTTCTAGACTGATTTAACCCAGTAGTCGTATGCGAAGTGGGCTGTTTATTCAACGCACTGTGCTAACTGGAAAGCGTTGCAGGCTGTAGGTATTTCGTTGAGCAGTATGATTGATACGGTCCAGTTGAACAAGCTTAGTCATTTATAAACAACTGAAGTGACTGGAACCATCCACAGTTTACGATAGTTTAGCAGTCTGTTTTTTGTGGGGCCTTTTCTTTCTCTGAGTAATTCCTTTAGAGAAGATCCAATACTGAAACTACTGGGGTGTGTGTGTGTGGGGAATTTCGTCTTTCTTTGGTGAATTCTTCCATAGCTATTTCTGCCCTAAGGCCAGTCATCAGACATCACCGTAGCACACTTGTAATAATCTTGTCACCTTAATTATTTCAAAACCATTAGCAAAGCCAAAATTAACATGACAGAATTTCGACTTCTAATGAGCGGTCCCACTGGACACAGTACTTAAAAGCTCGAGTAATACCGCGTTATCCCTTCATCTCTCTCCTTATTTCCGAAACCCACAACCTTCAGTCTATGATATAGGAGGAAGACACCCCAACTAATGTTACTTTTGTAAGGCACCAGCAGGACACGCCAATCTCGCGGAATGGTGTGATAGGTGAGCAAATGACAGCTTCTTGACTTAATGATCAGCGGACATGTGACAGGTGCCATTGAATTACCTCCTCAACTCAAGTGGGCACTTGTTTTGGTGATATACACGTGGTTTTTTAAATCTTTGTCGACGTAATGTTGTTGACAGGCAATTCTATGTTTACATAGTCTTTTTCTGGACTCATCTGCTTCTCATCGGGGGTTTAGTGTAGGATAGCACCGTACGCTGTATGTACCAGACAGCATATACGAAATAATCAGTCCCGTATGCTATGCAAGCACCTGACGGTGTTCATGCTGCATTGTTCACAGTGGGTGTGGTGATGATTCATAGCAGCTTACACAAATCTACTCCACTCATAACCACACCTGATTTACAACGCCAGTTTTGTCACAAAAAGCTGGCAAGAATGCCAGTATGGCAGCTTGACAGTGATTGGTTTTTAAGAATACACTGCGGCAAGACATCTGTCTAATCGCAACTTTTGAGAATATAAGACTAAGCATCTTTAGTAACTGAGTTTCTCTTAGTGAAATTTATTTACTTAATAGAATGTAGTCTTTTCAGTTAATCCCTGAAACATGAATATTTTGGTCTTCGCACCTTATTGACAGCGCAAAAAAATAGGCTCTGCACCGCAGTACGTTTGACAATTGAGCTTGAGAAAATCACGTGTTCAACTCTAAAATCCCATTCTGCAAGCGAGCAAGTTTGCTTGATGTCATACGGAGTTCACATCCAATATCTTTAAGCTCACGTCAACAAAAATAGATACAAAAGGTTGGTTTTGAGTGAATTCCCGAGACCATTCTTCTGTTCGGAACATGTGAATAATTCAAAAGCTTGGTGGAATGAATGGCGTGCAGCCTATTCACCCTGAAATGAGCCTGAGATTCTATGGGTGACTTTAATCGATGATTGACTCTTTTAGAAGTACGAGTATTCGAACTAGATAATACTGCGCAGCAACGCTCTTTGAACCCAAGTAGGTAAGCGGGAACCAACTCCTATTACCAAAAGGTTTTATTGGTAAGTCCGAATATGCAGTGCTTAAAAGCCAAAGACCCAAAGTACCACTCAGTACCATACTGAAAGGGCATATCTTCTACTATCACAAATTAGGGCAATGATCCGCTGATCCGTTACAACTTTTTCAGACTGACCAAAACCCCCGTTGTTTGAACACTTCTTCTGAGCCTTTGAAAGCATCCTTCTTGAATTCCCTACGACTGAAACCACTCATTGCATGTGGTATACTGAGCACTGAGATATTTTCGAATTCTATTGCCTAACTTTTTAGCTAGCTAGGACAACCTTTATCTACTGGGAGGTAATAAAATTCACATAACAGTAGAACAGGTAATAACTGATGTCAAAATTTTACACGCTACTGTGACTAGTCAAGTTCATGCTTGGATATGTGGGTTGGGTTACATTTGCCTGTCCCTGTTTTCTACTGTTCTGTCCATACTGCAGATTTTTGGTGGCTGCTTGACACATGCTTGTTGCACACGAATCGCTGAGTTTGCGCACGCGAAGGCTCTGCATACCGACGCAGATCGTTATGGAGTATTTTAGTTTAACTCAAAATACCCATCACCCTGGCGGGATAAAGTGCGCGATTTCCTGAGTCTTCTAGCTTACGAAACTGAGTGGCATTTGGTGCTGGGAAATGCTTTTCACGACGCAGTAGGTTTTACCATCCGGTTGAACAGGTTTCTGTGATGCTTTAGAAGCACCATGCTTATGTTGAATTGTGGGAGTGGGGGCTGCGTATCTTTCAAGACGTATTACTTGTACGGTACCTATGTAGTCGTTTGAATCGTTTGCATGTTTTCAACTGATCTGTTGTCATTTCGTCTGCTCTGGGCAATAAAAACGAACCAACGCAGTGATTATGGGGTAACGTGTCACACCAACCACAGCCACTATTATTCAGGTGTCACGGACCGGTGAATTGTTTGAAGTTTGTAGGGTTCCAGTTAACCACATGACTAGTGGTCAGCCGAGACATCTCATTAGACGCCACGCTTGCTTTACCGAAAGATCTTCTCCTCTGTACAGGAAATATTCCGATTTGGAAAGCGTTATTGAGCCGACAGCATTGTTTCGGGCAATAGTTCAAGCCCTAAGCCCGACGAGATGTTTCTATCTTCAGTAGAAAGACAAGCATGCGAGATTACCGCTGTATTAAACAGTACTTATGTTGTTTCAGAAGAGCTTGGTAAACAATCGATAGTTTTTATTTGGGCAACGTTTCGCTTTTGACACAAAAGCTTCATCAGGCCAAGTGAAAAGGTCACCAAGTTGGCCAGGTTATAAGGCAGACGGGGCACCAATCAGGAAGTCCTCTTCAGATTATCACAATTGGTCATTGATGAGTGTCAACTAATGGCTCTTGTCGGCTAGTGTGGTTGCCAAAATCTTGAATTGATGGGTTGGAGGAGTTTCAAATTAGTTCTGATCTGCTCTTGTTCCTTAATCTTCCACTTCAGGGTGCTTCAGTTGATTATTCACCTCGGGCGCAACTGGTAGATTTTTCTTGGTCTTCGTGGGCTTGTGAGCGCTGCGACAATTTAGTTGGGGAGGGGTTGAAGTAGTAGACAGAATAGGTTCCCCACCGCATGAGCTGGTCAGATTCTTGGCCGGTATTTTAAAGCCCCTCACGGGAAATCGAGTACTCACATTAAGAATTCGTATGACTTTTTCAACAAAGTAGCGCGGGTCACCTTTGAAACAGATGAGATCCTTGCAAGTTTCGACGTAAATTCGTTATATACAAATGTGCCGAAAAAGGACTTTAGAAATAGCTAAGCGACTGCTAATAGCAGACACCACCCTTTCGGAACGGACACAGCTTACGGTAGATGAAATAGTGGAAGGCATAAAAACATACCTGAATCTCACCTACTTCATTTTTGACTCCGTGGTTTACACTCAACAAGAAGATCTAGCAATGGGATCTCCAATACCCCAGGTTTTGGAAAGAATTTGAACATACACTTGATTTTGTAGACACAGTCCCTAGTTCTATTTGCCAGGAGGCGGTCCTTCAATTGCACCAGTCAGAGCGCAGATTGTTTCCCCTCTGGAAACCTACTCTTATGTTGGCCGTGTTTAGAATCCTTCGAATGATCTCCGATGTCCCTGGTTTATATGTAATGACAGCTGTCCCAAGCCATTCTCGTTTGGGTTTCGCCACCGGTACCAGCACCCTTCGCAACTGACGCCTAATCAAGCTAGCTGGATATCCACTACCCCGAAGTTTGTTCATTACTTCAATTTGGGCCGCTGTCCGATCAGCTTCTTCTGTGCACAGGGCCATTACACGCTTAAACATTGATGAGGCAATACTAGCGAATACCGGATTTGGATGGGTAGACGAGTAGTTCAAGTAGTAGTACTTATGTTGGTTATGTTATACTTATTACCGACTGAGACCATTTCGTTTTCAATAATCCTGGTAATATTATCCCCTGTTTATTTGCGTCTTTTAAGAAGGAACCAAACAAGGGTTGGATGTTCTTAAATAGTCTGCTCAGTAGACCAACGCCATCCACCGTAAGGCAACTAGGAATGTTCCTTTCATTCATGCCTCAAGTTTTCCTTATCAATGGCTTACAAGAGCAGCTTGATAGAAGGATTGTGATTCGCGAGCAGCAGCAGCAGCAGACAAAAACTAGTTAAATACAAATAACCGGCATGGGCTT
Organism: Clonorchis sinensis; assembly: GCA_003604175.2. NCBI lineage: Eukaryota > Metazoa > Platyhelminthes > Trematoda > Opisthorchiida > Opisthorchiidae > Clonorchis > Clonorchis sinensis. The sequence continues at coordinate 136,813,653 of CM030369.1, forward strand.
TCAATGCTATTGTCGGTTTCTATTGTTGGAACAAAAGCCATTTTGTTACGGGCGTCATTTAAGTAGTGTCACGCATTTGTAAATATTGCACAGAGACCAATGGTCATTCCGGGCTCTTCGTCATGTGTGCTTTGACTGTCAATCCGAAACCTACGGGAAGCAAACAATTGTTGTTACGATGCTCGTGCAGGAACAGCAACCTACTTGATAATACAAGTTTTATTAAACCCTCGGGTAAGTAAGAAAGTATTATGGAAGCAGACGCAGTGTATTAACTTTTGAGTTAATGCTCACAGAGTCTCAAAGCCATCAAAAACCATAATTGGAAGGCAGCATTTCCAAATAAGAAGCTGTTAGCCTACCTATGCGGTGCGCTCACGAAGTAATTATTAGTTTTTATTCTAGATGATCACTTGGTCGCATTAAACCATCGATCTTGCTACACCTAGCCTGGTTGGATATAATCAGCTCAAAGCTTCAATGGGCTAGTCACAGGACTAGGCGTGCTATCCCTTATTTCGACTGGATAAGTTCACGCAGGGTCATTCCTGCTATCACGAGAAAGTAAAACTGCACAAAGTTTGTAAAATCCCGTCAAATATACAACACAGTGTTTGCGAGAAACCTTGGCGTTCCAGACACATTCATCAAATGCCTCTTATGCGTATGAAGCAAGGAAAGACGACTGTTTGTATTCTCCTATCTGACAGCTGTGAAAGGTATTTGATCAGCTTATCAAAGACGTTGTACTTGATTACACAAAACTGTGTTTTTGGCATTTTAGCTCGAACGAACATTGAAAACAAAAAAAATATCCACTAGATTACTGTGTTGATATATTGGCTGGAAGCTGTCCGCCAAGGCAAAAGACAAGTTATTCTATCTTCCTCTGATAATATAACGTTTTTTCGTGGCAGCCACAAAATAAGAAAGGTTAAAAAGGCCGAAAAGTGACACTCTTAGATGGTATTTGTTTAATCACCACTTATTACCTCAGGTGAACGGTTTGGAGATGATATCTAGCATCAGTGTGGAGAAACTAGATTACGCCTGGGGATTCTTCCCATATTGTCGATTATCTAAATAATTCCCGTAAGATGGACAAACCTTAGAATAGGAAATACTAGCCACCTTCGGAAAAAGCGCCTGTAATTGAAGTTTTTGGATGAGGCACTGGTGCTCTTTTGAACAGGGTAGTGAGACTGAAAGCGTTGCGCGGTGAATTCATTTTGTACAATCTATGCTGCAATACTGTAAAACGGAACAAAATAAAGTCAAATATAGTATTAATTTTTTTCATTTTATTTCGCTTCAAAGAGAAGAGACTGTTCGAAAGTAATTCATTCTACAACATTGTCGTTCTCCCTAGCTCGTTCAAACAGACCCGGGGATCACATCTTTTCAGAGCAGCGTTCTTGCTATTCATTGAATCGGTTTGTAGCTTTACCCCCCCAGGAATAGCAAGAGTTTTCCTCCACGTCTTTATTGGCGTCACCAAAGGAGTATTTTATGGATAATGGAGGCGCAGTACAATGGCACTGAATGGTAAATTTCGAGGAAGCTAAAGTTGACTGCTATGGTCACACCAGTATGCGGAGACCTGAAATTGTTGCATTTCAATAATCGGATCTGGCAGTGAAGACAAAACACAGCACTCACTCATCAATTAATTCACTTCCTAATCGACCACCTCCATTTCTACCCAAGGAAAGAGAGGATATCTGTCCAGCTTATACGGAAACATTGTGAAGCCCAGCAAAACAGTACACCAGTGGAACCGATACACCATGATGTCTACCACAGAATCAACCTCTGTGTGGATTGCCCACGTTCATAGCTCAACATTTGAATTTATGCAAAACGAGTGAGAAATAACTATCTGTCCAGATGTAATACACTAATCATACGGATGGTGAAAATCTTCTTTGACCGATTTCGCCCCTTTTGGGGCTCATCAGGTAGGCGCAGTCCCTGAAGTTTCATCAACCTTACGTTCCACTTGAACTCAAATTGCACTAAATTCGCGAAGTACACTCATTTGCGAATAAATTTGGTTTTACAGGAGACTTACCTAGAACCCAGCTGAATCTCTCGTTTACGATGTTTGCAAGCAACTGAATGTGCTTCACCAGGCCGTCTCATGTTTCACTTGGTACGATATTCGAGATATCGCGATACATATACATACGTAATGCACCACCCATAAGGTTGCTGGAAATTCTTCGACATCCAATGACCGGTTTCGCCTTTTTTTGGGGCTCGTCAGGTAAGCGCAGTCATAAACGAGAGATTCGGCTGAGTTCTTGGTGAGTTTCTAGCAAAACCAAATTTGTTTGCAAATGAGTGTTTTTCGATAACTGGAAACTGTTTTGACATCAAGAAACAAAATGCAATTATTGAACGCTAAAACATAAACCGTTTTACTTAATAGACCGATAATTTTTCTCCAATTTTGTTGCTGCATAAAAGGTGTTGTTTTCAATCACTCGTGCAAATGTGGGTCAGGCTTTCTAACAAACATGCATGGCCGACGAAAACTGCAAACAACGGTCATTCTTCTCGAAAAAAACAAGCCCATTTCTTTTGGCGTTCTGCCCTTAGTTTGTGCCCGGTTTCTGGACCTGAAACTAACACGAGGAGTAATAAACATGCTCATTCTTCCGAGAGGAATCACCCGATAACGGAGACCGAGCCATCGAGACCTAATCCTAATGGCAACACACGGCAAAATCACCAGAAATGTTTCTGGTTGATTTCAACACTTCAGTGATTGAAGAAGCCGGGTGTGCGTCCAGTAGGGATCTAGCTTTCGTTCGACTTATGCCTAAGGGTGCTTTAAATAAGTGAGTCTGACTCCGTGGCCATGTTATACGGCACACGTCCGTTGTTTCGAGAATTGTCCTTTTTCTTGGTGCCCTCACATAAGGTAGCATACAGTCCATCCTCGTCAGGATTTTACGTAGGCAATTTTATCCTACTGTGACTACATCGCTGTTTGTCCATTTTATGGTGGCAGATTTCGATCATCCCAACTGTGTACTGAGACCTAGTTGGGTTTCTCTTCGTAAAATCAGCTGCGCTAAGAGGACATGATGTATACAGTAAGAAAACAAAACTGACGACAAATTAAAGCGTTTCAAACAAATCTTTGCCCTGTCCGTGGAGTCAGCCTATGCTCTAAAATCCTGGAATCGCTGCACAGCTGTTTGATTCTGACTGATAATCATCAGCAGTTGGTGTCTCACGAATCCCAAAAAGGATTCGAATCTTGTGGTCTCTGGTTCAGTAGTTGAAGACTAAAACATTTGGCTACAAATGGCTGATCGGCAATGTGATCAGCCCACATCTCGATAGGATATGGCTCCGCTCTTTCTTCACCCATAGAATTCACGTCGCGCTCTCACATGCCAACGGATTCCTCGGATGACGACTTCTAAAATCGAATGTTTACTCGTCGTGTGAACCAACCTTCCTTCAGAACTATTTACAGTTCGCTGATTGTTTTCGGATTTGAGAATTACATTCGAAATTTTGTTTCCCAAAAGGGAGTCTTTCTATGCTTGGAAGACGAGAAGCACTGTACGGCCGTTTCACCCTCATGCTGTTGCTGACTCCAGGTGGGGGTGAAACAGTTGCAGAATGATTCCCAGCCTCTCAGTATGGATGACTCCAAAACCTTCCCACTGCAACAAAGTTTATATTTCATTATTTGTCTGTGTGCAACGTGTAATGAAATCAGTGTAGGAAGCGCGTAAAACAATTAGATGATTTTCTGGGCTTTCTGAGATTATCGACTTAAAGCACACAGTATCGGCTGTCTTGAATTGAACAACGTTGTCTCAAGGAGCGGCAGCATTCATGCCGTATTAAGACGTGAATTACTGTGAGTGACAAGATGAGGGTTCACTGACCAACTTGTAGTCGGCAAATGTTCTGCAAACAATGACCCTTTTCCCGCAAGTAGGTTTTTGTGCCTCATCTCCAGCTGTGTGAGCTTAATATATGAGAGCCATAGACCACTGGTAGTTTCTGGTTTGGAGAAGTGCGATCCTCAATTGCTGTTGGCTTTTGCCAGATGTTTGTGAACATATAGTTACCTCTGGACTATATTGGATAAGAAACTAATTTTAAAGCAAAAATAACTAATCTGTGAACGGAGGGGAGTAAGATCCTCGGGAAGTTCAAATAAAAGATGAACATTTTTTGAAACAGAACATTATTGGGGGGGGATAGACAGCAACGGTAAGCATTCTTGTGCTTCCCGTGCGGCGGATTCGATTCCTTCTATAGCGAATAATGACAAAGGCAGTGGAACTTATTGAGAATTCTAACAAAAATAGAAGTGATGGCTTTCAGAACCGATGAGCGCATGAGCTCGGCCGACCTAAGGCCACACAATCTACCACACTCTTCCACCAAACTGTGACAATGCTTACTAACACAAGGAGAACGAATACTGGATCCATGGCATCCAAGAGTGGTCACCAATTTAGATGCCTCAAAGTACAGGGTATTACTAATCCCCAAATCAGAATAAAACTCATTTGATTTTCTCATGACACATTGATCCTAAATCTTAGAAACCAGAGTTTTTTTTTCAAATCTCCTAACTGACATTTGATATAAGTTTATTACTACAAATGAAAGTGGTTGTTTATGCATCTACATCTCGACTAGTAACATCTTGTAACTTAATCATTTGAGCCGATAAAGATTTTGCATCAGAAGCCTAATTTTCTTGGCAAACTTTCCACCAGTTCTTCTTCAAACGATGACTTCCAAATTGGTCCCAAGCTTTTTTCAGTAAAATTAAAGCCTATCCATTGAGATGTCGCCCTGTAAATGAAGCTGTTGTATACTGGAAAACCCGAAAAATCGCAGAGGACATCTCTGGAAATCCCGTGGATTTTCGAACTCGCGACTTGTCTGATAGTACGTAATGCACTACTCATAAGGTTGCTGAAAATTCTTCGACAGCCCACGACCGGTTTCGCCCTTCTTGGGGCTCATCAGGTAGGCGCAGTCCCCGAGTTTCCGTCAACCTTATGTTCTACTTGAACCCAAATTGATATGCAAATGAGTGTATTTGTCTGATAGTAGTTTGAACGATTAAACTTTCGGCCAAAAGAGACTGGCCGATCAGCAATGTGGTTAACTAAGGCCTACACAGGACATGGCGCCACTTATTTTCTGATCATGGTATCCACACCACGTGGTCAGGCGTGGAGTAGCTTCTAGAATGACAACTTCTTAGGTGAAATTTTCATTTCGTGAAATTTCTTTTCCTCTGAGCCACCTAAAAGCCACTGGAACTATGAGGAGATTTGGGATGTTTCAACTGAGATTTTGTCTTGACAGTGAAGGTAAACTACACTGAATTACCGAGAAGCTTCTTTCCAGTATACATTGGTTTTACTGACGGGACAGAATCTTAACTTAAAACCGAAAACGATCACAATGATATGCCAGTTGCATGGTTAGTGGATTCTAAATGGTACGTTGGGTGTGCGTTTTTGGGAGAGTTTTTGCTTCTGGGTTCCACGTAACTTGCGTTTCGCCTACTCGGTATGACCGATGGAAATACGGTGCTACTACTGCCTGTGTATGTGTCGCGAAATTAATGGTGTAGTAAAAACTCTAGATTCATAATACCATTGCACCTGTTAGAGTGAAAAGCGGCGACCTTAGACAGGCCTACAAGTGTGCGGATAAGTCTTTTACAAATAGTCACCTTACTATCGTATTTTGTCAATAATTTTTAACAAAAAATGGGCTTCGAACACTTTTAAGTGTAAGGCAGTTCATGGAGACTAATCTAGCATCGGCGATACGCTCATTAAGAAAAGTAAACTGGTAAAGAGAATAGAGCGCGCTTCGGGCGAGATGGCTCTAGTGGTTAGAGCGCGAATTTGCTGACCAAAAGGTCCGTGGTTCGAACCCGACCTCTGCCTCTCAACTTCCTCTGTCTAGGCTTGGGCAACGTGACAGTATCCCAGCCCTCGTGCTTACCTCGGGTGGCATGGCGCCGAAAGGGTGCTAAAGCTGAACGATTTTTTAGTGTGTTTCTGCCTACTTACCTGCGTTATATCCAGAGTGAAGGTGGGACCGAGCTCTGCGTTCTGTTTATTACCGCGTGGTCAGCTTTCGGTTTGACAGCTCCCTCATCTAACAAACTCTGGTAGCCAAGCTCGTCGTAAGCCACATGTGCGGTAAAATTCACTTTGCTACAAATCCCGTCTGGCCACCCCTTCATTTGCGTTACTGTCCACTGAGATTGGGCAGTTTGTCTGTATCCTTGCTGTAAATCTGGAGGACAACTCAGATGGCTTTCCAACTAACGCACTGTTCCCCCCTAGTTGGGAAATTAGTCATTCCTGTCGGTGCTAGCGGAATAAGCGAAGGAAACAAACCATTTTCTCGCGTTCATCAGATAAAGTATCACGAATTTATTTGCCTGAATCTGATGGAGTGGTTTGTTGTTGGATGCGCTACAACCGGTGCAATGTTCCCATTTGCAACAAGTGTGCATTGTTGCGCACGCGATATTATTCATGATTCTTAATGAAATTCCCTGACGAATGGCTGGAAATGCCGTTTCACCCATAACCGAAATACGCTGCTTTTATCCACACGGTGTTCTAATATTCCAGTGAATGTTCGCACGTCCGGTTTAATTTGTAACAGGATCTGGCCCATGAGAATCGATTAGTTCCTTCTGGACAGCGCGCACTCTTGGCAGTATTTTCCAGATATCTGTATGTGACCTTTTGGTCTCGATCAGTCTTTTTCCTGGAGAGTGAACGCGCTGTGGTACCTGTTGCGCATACACACAGAGGGTGGGCTATGATCCACTTTAGATAGGATGATAGAAAGACGTAGGTCGAACATGCCTCCTAATTAATTCCTCATGTTTTCTTTGACCCCATTATGAAATCATTACACTGAATAGGAATAATATTACATTTCCTTGTTTTTCTCCCGTGCCTGTAGGCCACGGTCGACCATAAGGTAATCAGGGAGATTTTTTAGCTGCAAAATAACATGTTTGGAAGTAAAGGGTTGCACATGATTGCGCGATTTATTCCAATCAGTGACGAGGTTGATAAAAAAAGAAGTACTCAGGAGTTACTGTCAAAAGCGAGGATAACACGGATGACTATATTTGGCTTGGCTGCAAGGAAACGGATGTTCGGGTTGCCGATTTCAAAAGCGACAAAACACGTTTCTTCAACAAATCCATAATTTATAGCCCAACAGATTTCTCTTTTGATAAGCTGTGGAGGTAAAGCATTTGGAGGCCAGGATATAATTCTGAAAAGGATGTGAGGCAGATCGGTTTCCTACAGCCATCGCAATATTCCTGTTCGGCAACCTAAGCAAAAAGGTTGTTCTAAAAAATCATATTTCTGAAGAAGTGACTCAGCCTTCTCAGGACAAAGACTATGTTTACCTGCCTAACAAGCCTGCTACATGTGGTACGACCTCTGACTATTTCCTAAAAAAGGTTTTCTGTGAGTGTGTACCAACGGAAGAAATTCAAACACTTCGACATTGAAGATTCTGTTTCCATTGTCATTCAGTATGTTCCGTCGATATAAATAAAGACGCGTTTGTTATCTAGCTCTGATTACTGTGAGCTGACCACAGTATTTTGGATGGGACTAGCAGTTTCCACTTTCGTTGTAGTATAGCTCCCTTAAAACCTGACCTAGTAGATAATACCTGTGCAAAAATCGCCTATCATTAATTTATTCCTTTTTTTATCTAGTTTGCCAATTAGAAGTCACCCTTGTCGAGTTATAAGCAGAGTCCCAGTCACATGCACATCTGCGTTCCTTATGATAGCGTTCTGTCAGATTTTGGGAGCAAAATGATACTCAGTGTACTCAATGGGAGTTTTCCAAGTGTACGCCAGTGGTGTCATTTACGGGGATAATTTAGTTGATTTTTTTTAATAGAAAATAAATGAAGTGAGATGAACGCTCTAATTTAGAAGCTTTTTGGTCTAGGCTACACTAGATGGCATAGTTACCATCTGTGTTCGTTGTGATACTTTTTCAGTCACCCAAAATTAAGCTGGGTTTAAACTCAGCTGGTTTCCTTTCTGGCTAGGTTAACTAAATTCTGAAAATTGTTTTCAGCTTCTCTAGTGTAGGCAGTTGATAGCAGTACATGTGTTATGAGCTAGCAGAGATTAAGTTTATTTAGTTACGTTATTCTTTAGGTGAGGCACACTATTTGAAATTTTAAACATTTTTGTGGAAACTGCTATAAACATTTGAGGGAAAACCTTAGGTAAAATGGCGAGGTAAGGAGCAGCATTTCCCCGAAATAATTTTAGACAGTTTCAACACATCACAAGAGTTGACGCTGATCTGAACCGACTGATAAAAAGATGGTTCAGAATAAGTCGGAATAGTTCGAAGTAAATTTCCTCCATACAACACATATCATAATCTTTTTGCGATAACCGCATGCACTTGGGGGAGAATAATCTGTTCTTCTGGTAAAATTGAGGGACTTAAATAGGATAGTAGGGTCTATTCTGGACTGGCTTCATAAGAATAGCCGGTTAGAAATAATCGAACAGTTTGGCATTACTTATCGAGCAAAATAAACACGTGCCAATGGCAGCCGAAGAACGTTTTGACGATTTGATCCTCAGAACCACAAAGGTCAGATGTAAATCCCCGCGCTGAACTAAGAGAGAGTGACTTCATGTAAAGCACCTGTTGCTAAACGCTTCCGTATTCGTGAAAATAATTATGGGAATTTTTCAAGCCTATTTGTTGGGCTTTCTCACCTTTGGTTTGTCTAATCTAAAATACAAGGTCCAGAGACACTTTATAGCCTCCTGTTATCCATTTGGTATCGTCACTAACACAACTGTTCCATGCTCCAAGGCTGCACCATTTCTGTTTATCAGTGTCACCTGAGCACTTCATCCTCGGGGGAAATTGCGATGCATAGTGCCATACAGAAATAAACATAGCTCACATTGCTCCATTCCTTTCATAGCTTACATGTCAACTGTGCAGCTTCTCTTCTAGAAGGCTAGGCGTACATGACCGCGTCGGACTGTGACTAAACTGGGAAAAAGACTTTTGAGTTAGGCTTGCTCACTGGCACTCGACGAAATATATTCCAATATGGCCATAAAATCTAACGAAAATCGAATGGAAACAGAGTGGAATAATTATTCAAAAATACCGCGGCTTACGTGAACTGTTTACAGATCAAAAAGTTTTGAAAACACTTGGTCAAATTTCCTGCTTGTCGTATAGGTTAAATCTTACAGCGAAATTGTTTGCAGGCATACAGATAAGATTCACGCTTGACACGAAATTCAGGTTACTCAGCCAGGTCGCTCATGCCTAGACAGGGGAAGTCGAGACACAGAGGTTGGGTTCGAACCACGAACCTTCCGGTCACTGAGCCCCCTTGCCCCATTGTACGTTAGACAAATAGGTAGACAACGACAACAACGTTGTCACCGCTGACGTCTAACAAGCATCCCGATCAATAAACGCAAACCCGCTCCTTTCGGGTGGCATAGCAGCCAGGCCATAAAGGGTTTTTGAAGCTGAACGACCGTCTCATTTTCATAACCCCATTTATTTACTCTTTAACCCCTGGAACTGAGGCCGGATGGTCATTTGTCCAACACTCTGGCATGTTATTCAGCTGTGCACAGTGACAGAGAAGGAACAACTAAAAATCAAAGCCCATTGGTTGAAAAAAATCACTGCAGATAATACTTACCTTAATGCAGTAACAAACCATGAGCTGAAGGTGATAGCCTCGTGTAACTCATGTCCATCCGTATTATTGGTCAGTGATATGTGCCGTTCTGTTAGATTGTTCATGAAATGGAATGTAGTCTCTGGCTGTTTATAGTATTATTAAAAAAAACATTCTGGTTGAAATTCGTCCTCTGTAGAGAGGATGATTCTTTACAGATATTTTTCTATATAAAGTTCGTAATAATTCACCTTTGAATTTTCACGTGACAGTTCAAATATCTACTCAACTCCTTGAACTTTAGGCTTTCTCTTGTCGTGAGTTGCTAATCTGTGGTGTAATGTTTTGTCAAAACTGGATACTAGAATTCAGCCACTACCATGCACACTACCGTGTCTGTTCTAGTGAATATCGCGATTTGTGCGATAAACAGGCGTTCGCAAATTAAGTTGGCATCCCCAGCTAGAATAAACTGGCATTCCTTAGCTATTTGATTCTGCAACAGGTGTTTTCCTAATGCGACCCACTGTGCTAGGTTGCCAATCCTTAAGAAGTTTAAAAATCTAAAACGTTTATTGACCAGGACAGTTCGCTTGTACCTGGCTCCACTGTATATACGGGAACCCAACAATACGAGATCTATTGATTCCTGAAATCTCACTTTTGTACAATTAAAAACTTCACTTTACTGTGTAAGAAGAGTTGTTATGCAGAGAATGGATGGTTTTCCACATTTTGATTCTTGTGGCATTTTTCGAAATGCAAACCTGAACGTAGTCTTTAGAAAAGTTAGCCAACGACGAATGCCGGTTTGAAACATTTGGTACTGAAGCCTAAGTTTTGCAGTCGGCAATGCCATTTTCTGAATGATGATTATCCTGAGGTTCCGTAGCCAAATGTGAAACGAATCAGTGAGTTCAATGATCTTTCGGGGCTCAGCCAAGCTAAGCTTAACATTTAAAGAAAACTGGTGAAGAATAAATCTTGTTTTTTTCCATTAAGCTTTTCAAATATCATCCTTTGTTATTGCCTGGGCGTAACAAGTAAGGCAGGGCAATGTAATCCTGTTGGTTTCACACAAGTCGGTGACAAGCAATCAGTGTTGAAAATCCGCATCTATCTCATTTGAAACAAACCATTGTAGAATCGTGGGACTGCATGCTGTTGCCACATAGACGGAACTAATAATGCTTTGGTGGTTTGCACACCCAGTTGACATCTTGGGCTATACGGGTATCCACAAAGGCTTCGCACTCGTATTCATCAGGTTGACTGACACATCGAAGACTGGTACACATAGTAGTCTTATCCTCATGTAGGCTTTTAGTAAACCGATCGTTTAGGTGTACAACCGTGACGTCATTTAGAGCCAACATTTAGGAAGCAGAAGTTGTCGGCTTCTTCCTCTGAGGTGAACTGGGTGGCGCCGTGTGCCTTATTGAACTCTAGCTGAAGCAAGTCCACCTCGATTTTGTTGTCTGAAACAGCGAAAATGTCATCCACGTTTCGGCAGTAATACTGTGACTCCTCTATGCTAGCTTCTGAAGGACCATTTTCAAGTTTGAAGCACGTTTGGATATTTAGCGAATGAATGTTACAAAATCTACCGGCAGTCCTAAACCAACCATGACTACCCTGTGGCTACGCTTTAGAATCGCAACTTTCCTACCGACATTCGGTCTGGGCTTTTGTCCTGCTGCCGTGCGCAGATACCAGTACCACCGTAGATGATGCCAACAAAGATGTGGAGGTTGAGCCATCATTTAGCATCATTAACCTGACTTATTGCATACTGCGTGAAATATAAGTAAAACATACTACTATTGGAGTTTTAGCTCCTGCCATTATCACAAACTACAAACTTCTCGATTCCTGATAGCCATGGTCCCCTAAATCCAGTTTTAGGGTTCCCTTTCAACCCCACAGAAGTCCTAAAAGTAGAGCCACTCTACTTTGAGGAAATGTTTCGTCATCAGCAATGTTCAGGTCATTCATTCGAGACCCCACGAACTTCCGTGAGATGTGCGTTGCTACTGATTCCGAATAAGGACGATAAAGCATGACAGTGTGCCTCAGCTTTTCAGCGTAGATTGGCCTCTCTTACAAGATGGAATCCTAATCAAAATTCTCCCAAATAGCTCTAAACTATCAAAAACCCAGGGAATCATCTGTGTGTATACCGTCTTTCAATTACACTAAGTTATGCCCCCATTTAAACCATCTGGTAATCTATGTATCACAGTTTCAGGATCGAAGACTTAAAGACAAACCGGACAACCGACAGTTCGAGTTTGTATTCATGCTAAAGTTTGAGAAGATGTTTGTGGCCTTTCCGCACTTTGTTTGCAAGCTCCAAACACAGTAGTCTACGCGCATCTCAGCAGACAAGCCAACTGCTTAAGACGATGCACTCATAGCTGCGGCAACCTATGTCTTTAAGTCTATTCCTCAGCCCTCAAGTTGGGACAAGTATACTGATTTGAACCATAGCAGTTTCCATGTGCAAACCTATAGGGACCCAAAATAAGTGCGAAGGAAGTGCTTTCGGTTGTTCCTCTCTCAAACCAAATTCTATTGGCTCAGACTGATGGAGAATTCGTTTCGTAAAGAAAGTAACACTTTATGTTATCGTAACTCAAAGTCAAAACGCAACATAGTGGTATAAAGTGTTATGGAAAAGGTTGCGCACGGCAACCGAAACGTCGGATTATAACATTCTGCCCCACTGTGCTATGCTTTGACTTTAAAAGTTGCCGTATTATACGCCACATGGCGGTCAAGCTTTTCAACGATGTCCGAGCCGAGCGAATTGAATGCTGCTACTGATTAACCGAAAGTAGTCTTGCCATGTTTGGTTTCAGACTGAAGGTAGTGATAAACATGATGAATTGCTATCTTACTAATCACCTAGGTTTCTTCAGGAATAGCGACTGTAGGCGCATCATAGCCTATGTACCGTCTCGGTTCCTCTTCATCTAAGAAAATGTGGACAACGTTTGATCACGTGTTTAACCACCACCGATAGTATAGTTCAACCTTTGGCTGTCAATATTCATCGAAATTTGGCTGATTTCAATTTTGTTTTCCTACTTTTTATGCAAAAATAATGAATATGCTCCCTGTTCAATTACAAAAACTCCGTCAAACGTGAACTGATCAAGCTTATGAAGGCGTTACACATTCAGAACTGCACAAACATTGATGTGAACCAGGATTAAATGGGCTCCTCGTTTCAAACAAACGACTGGACCATCAGTTGGTTGCCACAAAAGACACCACCGGGTTGAAATCATAGTTTTATATCGGATAAGAATGGTTGGCCTATGCATGCCGGCCGGCAAGTTTGTGGCCCCGTAGTAGACAGCTTAAGGTCGCACTTTAGTTTCCTCACGTCGTCATCAGACCGCTGAACGGAAAGCCTGACTTTATAGACCAGTCCAGGTATAACAAACGACAGATTCAGCTGGGTTCCAGGTGAGTCTCCCGTCAAAACCAGATTGATGTAGAGATGGGTGTATTCCCCTAGTCCAAGTATCCTTGTAGCTAAAAAGACAGTCATCACCCTGTGGACAAAAAGTTTAGCACACAATTTGCGTAGGTCAGGGTCAGAGATGGGTTTGTCATTCAACCTGAGAACATAATTACAAGTGACCCGAATAAGCCCTGTGTGTAAAATTATTTTTACGACGGCTATTTGAGTGCTATACGAAAAGTGCAATATCCAAATGCATAAATACGTTCGCGTGAATGAAAAATGACGATTAGGTACCGATGTGTGTCGGAATATGCCATACAGAACTTGAGCGGATCAACCTGAAATGTGTGGAATTTCCGCTATAAACTTAGTGGAACGCCCCAGGATATTGTCATAGCCTTAAATTATACAGAAATGTATCCTTGGAGGGTTTGCGTCAAATTCTTTCTCCATACCATGAGTTAGTATCTGCAAAATAGTTCGACGGAATATTTTTCAGCCTTGATTTGGAGCAGTCATCCCTTAGATGTGAAGCCACATGCCTTATACATTTGAACATTCAGCCTGCTCCAGGGATTCTTCATAGGGTTTAAAAAAGGTCGCAGATTGCTCTTTTCAATAGTTTAAAACGACAGAACAAAAACAAACCTTGTGTGATACGTCAGCGCCTCATGTAAATGAAAAGATATCAGACTGACAGTGGTCATCTTCAGAATGGGCCGGTGGACTTATCCAGAATACGTACAGCCATGAAATGGTTGATCACTAGGTAGAAATGAAGTATGCTCGCCTTAAATTATCCAGTATGTAACTTATTTTGGAAGGATCTCCAGTCATCTGAGGGCAATGACGAGTCGTACTACGGATAGCGATTAGGAAAAGCTCATCGTTGATGGAACAGACATATTACTTGCACAGCATATGAAAACAGCAGTATGCTTCTAATCACAGAATGCTGGTTTGTAGACTTTCCTTGGCACAAATAGACAACAGGCTAGAAACTCCAATGATACTTTTATGCAAATAGCGGAATAATAAATTTTTCAGTTGCTGACAAGAGATCGGGTAACTTGAACACAGACAAGTATCGGGTGGTCCAACTTAATAGCGTAGCAGTTCATATCTCCTTTCTTATCCAAAGATGGTTCTTGTTTGAACGCTTGACAATTTCGGAATGAAGAACGGATAATTCTATCTATAGCATGACTCGGGACCCAGAAAATATATTGCTTTTGAGAGTCCACGATAGTGAAATCGTCTGAAATCTAAACGAAAAGATTTCGACCGAAATTCCATCCGGCCACCTAAATATGCAACAACGAAGCTAACTGCAGTAGCTCCAGTAGAAGCGGCTGAAGTAAGTAGTCTGAACTCCATCGAACTTTCCGGTTCCCCACTGTGGTTCGATAATCTATCGTGCCTTTTTAAAGTTACATAGTGTAATATGACAGTTTTCGTATTCTACGTTTGGAAAGAATGCACTGCGTGCACTAGCACTCGGGTTTTTGTGAAACACCTGCGATCCCATGATGTGTTGTTGCGGAAAGGAGGGGGGTCGTTGTTTTCACTCCGAATCACACTTTTCAACAAATTTTAAGGTAGCCCCTTCACTCTCCTTAAATATACTTTTATTATAGGTCATGAACTACTTGGCAGACTGAATTCTGAGTCTGAGGGCTAATATGTTTGAAAGTACGCATCAACATCTGAAGGTTTGGAATAACCTTGCCCTGACGAATACGTACGTAAGAATTTTGGTAAGGAAACATGCGTGTAAAGTCTAACAACCGAAGAAAGGACAAACAATGCTGAGTGCTCTTCAAGGCGCGGTAAGCGCTAGCACAGTCAAGACTCGCACATCAGGCACAAAGTGTCCGTCATACTGGGTCTGGTGTGAGATTCAATGGCAAGAATGTACATTCAACGCCATGTGCCACGCATAAAAGTGTCGTACGTACGCAGAGAACCCACAATGGCGAGCAAACACAAGTCACTGACTGTGACTTTAGAAAGTCCCAGTCCGATAACAGCTTTGGCGGATTGAGGAAAGCAGATCCCTCGATAAGAGATGATCATCGGTTGGTGGACCAAAAAGTCCACATCACAACCAATAGCACGTAGAGCTGAGATTATGGCGAGGGAAAATTCATCAGCACCATACTTCTGCTTTTTCTCATTCCACACAGTCACTCCGCGCCCATCCGAGACTATGCTGACGTCTATTACAGTCGCTCGGCGCTCCCGAACGGCGATCAGGTCAGGCTTGATGAAGGACGTCGAAGTTGGTGCTCTCAACTCCTCAAAGACGGTGTATCCCAGGCGACGGAGGCGTTTTGCGAGTTCCCTTGCAACCCGATTATGACGAGCACATCTGGCGTCATGCGTGATCCAGCAGGACTGCAAAATATGCACCAAACTCTCTGGTTGGCCACAGTTTCCACGACATAAGATCGTCTGGCCACCGTGACCATGTCGAGCGCTTCTAACTCTCGTCCTGAGCAGGTTGCATCGGAGCTGGATACCGCGGATAAATATCCGAGGAAACACTCTTTCTGGAAATACAAGTCATCGATTGGAAAGAGGCGAAGCGACCAACTCTCGTAAACCGCGACCGTCAACGCTGTTGTGCAGGCTATCACCCCAAGCAGCCACCAGTTCTTCCTTGGTGTTTACGCATGAACCATGGACACGGATCGGAAGGCTGAGATCCCGAACAACCTTGCCAAATGCGGAATCGTTGACCACATTGCGTAGTATTCGGCACTGAGTAGAAAGCAGCTTTTCCATACGCACTCTCCGCTGCATCGGGATTGTTGCACTCAGACTTGGGATACCAAGTCCCCCATGTTGTTTACCGGCATGGGTGTAGCTGATCGGGGTATCCTTCGGTAGACGTAGCCAGCCGCGAATAGATTGCTTGATGTAGTTGTCCAACCTTTTGAGCGTGTTTCGGTGGACTTGGCCGAGCACGAGCGAATATGTCAGCCTCGGTATCAGGTAGTTCCTTGTGATCTCCATTTTTTGATGCGGCTTCAACGGGGCACGCGTCACCTGGTCGAGCAGTTTGAGCAGATGCTGTCGATGGTTGAAGACTCCTTTCCCCTTGAAAGTAGAGGGGATGCCCAAATATGTTACTGTGTCTGTCGGACCCAGAGTAGTGATGAGTTCCTCGGCGAAGCAAAATGGTTCGACTGAGACTGCTGTCGCCCGATGTTTCCTGTCCCCACAGATCACCATCGCTTTCGTCTTCCGGGCGTTTATCTTCATACCAGCTCTTCCCAACTCAACCGCGGCAGCTTCAAGCTTCTCTTTGAGGCGAGCTTGACTTTCTGCACACACGACCCAGTCGTCAGCGAAGGCAAAACCATCTACTAGGGTGTCATGGAACTGGTATCCCAGTTGCGGCATCGACAATCCAAGAACCTCATCCATTGCCATGATGAACAATAATGGGGAGAGTGGATCTCCTTGCCTCACGCCTCTGTGGCAGTGAACCTCGGAATCAGCGTTGCACAGTGATTCTGTCTACCCCATAGGCAAGAGTTATTTGGCGGGCAGAGGACATTTAAAACATTCAACCGAAGAATCACGTGTCCGATCGCTCAAGCCCGTGTCCCAATAAATGTGACAGGGTTCCTGCTACTCATCCTTTAGAGATCCGACCCAATCTTAAACGTAACCTTGTATTTCTTTAAATAACAAATAGGTTTCACGTTCAGTACGGTGACGGTATTGTTTTCTTTTCAGCTCACTTATAATGGAATGCAGTACTTCCACACGACGGGGAGTGATAATTGGTGCCACCGTTACCATCGTCATCAGCGCTGTCGCTTTGATCATAATAGCTGTGCTGTACGCGCTGGCTACGAACGTCGGACTAATGGTGAGTTGTTGGACAAGCAACACCTGATGGATATTATTCTCCTAATTCACGTGAATGCTTCTGTGTTGGCACACCAGTAAGCGAGTTTTATTCGCCTTTCTGAAGCAAAGTTTGTTCAGCTCTGCTCGGGATTCCACAGGTCTGTTTTCTATGCAATTTTTACGCCCACTTTAATTTATTCGGTTTACGAGAAATGAAGAACCAGAGGTCATCAGGTTCATAATCTTTCTTCTAGCTAAACATCACAAAAAGATTAGTTTCTGCTACTTCAACAAATAGAACTAAAACTACTACAGCAGGTTTTATGATCGATTTTTTGAACAGGCCTAATGACATCTTTTTCGCACCAATAAGATCTGTTTAACGAATCACGGACATTGCTCCGGTGATGGCACATGCACCGTTAGAAAACTTTTATGAATGTTTAGGGCACAACAACTGACAGAACAAAACGGTTTGTTCTTTACCACGTGATGCTGAGAACTATGTGGGAGTTTAATTTTAGATTACAAAGCAAACGAATAGCAAATTTGTCAGAAAGCATGTGAACGAACGGTTGTTGTACAATTCGGTCAGAACCAACTTCGGCAACAAAAATGATAGATAAAGAGAATTAGGATGGTAGAAACAGCAATACTGGCGCGAAAAGTGTGTGTAGAGCACTGATTAGTGGCTGTACTTTTTACCCAGTCATTTCAGAAGTTGTGCAGTGTAAGAACCCTCTACCAAACTACGCATATTTTCTAGCATGAGGGTCAGGATCTGTACTGTAAACGCCTACATTTCGCATAACGGAATACTTCGTCATGCTTTGCGAATTTCATAAGCAGAACTGCATATCTACTATACCATGATGTTTCTGATGATAATCAGGTTGAAAATCTTTTAACATGTGTGTGTGGTGTGACAACAAGTCTTTGTTCGCTTCTGATAAGCCTGAAACACTAAAGTTTTTAACACCTTCCATTCATGATCACTGGCAATCACACTTTTCTTACCTCTTTTTATTTGGTTTGCAAAGAACTGCTTAGAGGTCATTTTGCGTGCGTGTGCAATGGGAAGCGCTTTCAAGGATACTTCAGTGGGCAGTTATTTAGCAGTCTTGGAGCCTTTCTGGTTTTGAGCGAAAACGTGGGAATCACTTCAGGGTCGCGATTGCTACCAATATTCAGAAGCGTTCATTAATAAGCCATATTCTGTGTGTGTGAGCGATGGTAAAGTTCATCTGATTCAGAAGAACCCCTCAGCTCAACTCACTTAACTCTTTGTAATGTTTGGTGGATAGAGATGTCTTAAGGAATGCCACGTTCAACACTGAAGGAAATACAACTAGACTTGGTCGACTACAAATGTTTTTCAGAAAATTTCAGAAGGAATTTTCTTCGTAGGTTTACAGAAAAGAAAACTTCTGTACAAACTGTCAATAGAATGTTGCCGGGTCTCCCCATCAAGTTTTAATGAGGATCAGGTGTGGTCATCAACTGCTCTGAGTCTCTCTACGTTTGATACGGGCAGTGCGTTGAAAACAGAGTCAAGTGTGTAAATGACAACGTGGATTTGAAAATTTCAAGGAAGTTCCCTCTAATAATGGCGTAAGAATAAAAGGATGAAACTCAATGTTCGAGGTTGCAATGGACGGGCTTTTACGGTCTACATTTACATTTTTCCGTTGGACAAACATCTTGATCCATCCAGGCAAAAAATCATGGTTGAATCCAAATCTGCGACGCAGCAATTAGTTGCTTTTGTTTTTCGTGACGCACGATCCAGAGCACTGATCTCGCAACAATACGGTTAATTAGCGATATCATTGTGCCCGACCAGTACATGTGAAGTCCAAACTATCCTGCATACGGATGTGCGTTCACTTAAAAAAACGCAGTGCTTATTGATGGGAAATTCACAACGATATGGAGCGATGTATGGAGCGAATCTGAATGGTTGAGGCAACCAGAAACAAACGTGGTTTTCTCGATGCAAAGTCTATCGTGAAAAAGTGAGTAAACCGGGAATAGATTATCTCCAGCTAAGACCAAATTAGTGTGTGGCAAGCGATGAAGTCCAGTTTCGTTCAAACAATACATGAGAATGAATTTAGGGTACCTCGAGGATTACGTCTACTTGATGGATCCGAAGAAAGGCGGAACAAGTCGTGGGCTGTCTAATAGCTGTCAAAGTGTTCCATCTATAAAGTGCCCTGCGATATCTCGAATATTGTCCCAACTAAAAAATGGGGCGGAATTTTGACAGCGTATTTATTTGCAAAATATAACAAAGGAGAGACTCAGTTGGGATTCAGTTGAATCTTCTGGTAAAGTCAAATTATTGTATAGAGGGCTGTAGTTCGCACAAAGCATGATTTTTCAAAAACGCTATCTCTTAGTGGTGTAGTAGTAAGGGCGTCAAATGCCCTAAAGCCTAGTTCCAACTGCACTTACTGGTGTTTTACAACCTGGTGAAACACAACATTATGCTTTGGAAGTTCTGTGAATACCAAACCGAAACCGGCCATCAATGTTTGGAAATCACCTTCAGTGATTTGTTTTGAAGATTCAGGACGGGGGAAAATCACGAAATACGGCTAGCCCGAATAATGTTTTGCAAAATTAATTTTGATGTTCAAAACCACTATGACATTCCTGAAATTTTTGGGCGGCAAGTTTTGGAATGTGTTAATCACGCCGTCCCTTGTGCACCGGGTACAAGTGAAGCCGAAGAAAATGCACGAGAAATCGTTCGTGCAAACCATGCATCGTTTTCTAAAACAGTCCGATTCAGGTTGAACAATTAGTGACCATTTATCTCGATTTCTGCTGTCCAAAAGCTAAAGACTTCCCTCCTACAATGAGCTGTTTTTTAATGGTGCTCTGTAAGAGATGCGATAACTTTCAGAACGGCGGGTGATTGTTCGCAAGCAGACGATGAAGTTTCCAATTAGGAACCAAAACTTTTAGTGCACTCATGCCAGCGGGAACTCAGTTCATGCTAAAATGCAAAAACACAAACCTTACTAATAGAAGGTCGGCTGTCTCTCTGAAGAGGTTCACACACCTTTAACCGTTTATTGGGAAATTTCCCTCCTAACTAATGATTCGGAATCATACGTTGTACTTGTTTTCACAATCTCAGGTGTCCAGAAAAACCGTTCAGCAGGCTACAACTGACCCAGAAGAGTTACGTACATTTGCACCATGGTTACTTGAGCAAAATCCCGCGAATGATCGATATTCAGTCAATTGGTTTCCTGCTTGCAGTCCATTTGTAAACTGCACTTAGTAGGTCTTCCCATGCTTGGTTGCTTACTGCTGAATCAGGTTGAGCCAGATGAATGACGAGTGGCGTCTGAATCCAGTTGACGGTGTTTGTTTTTATTACAGCCAAGGCAGATTGATTTTACTGCTTATGTCCCGATCTGTGAAGCTCATTTGTTTTCCTAGCTGGACGACCTTACAAATATTCCCTTCGATCAGTCTGCGTGTGAACTCAATACATGCATACTAAACTCCAAAACGCCTATTATCTTAGGTGTGCGACTTTCTCGCCCAAAGTCTGTGTTTGAACTGGTTGCTGTATTGTTGCCTATTACTGGTGTTGCGGATAAGGGGGAAGTGGCGCAAGCAAGGCCTGCTTGAAATTACCCATGCTTTCTAGTTTAATTAGGAGATAAAGAATACTGTCAGCATAAAAATACTGTCTTTCTGTATCCTGGTGCATTATGTCCCATTTCAAGAACCAAATAATTATTGCGGATGCAATGGGATAAATAAGCAGTTAACTCTAAAATGCAAAAGCGTCAAGTGTTTCTGTGCTACAGTTTCATATTCTCAGAGGTACCTTCGAATCACCTGAAGTTCGGTCCAGAGCGACTGCGAACCTAGTCGCTCGGTACTTTCTGTGTCTTTGAGATTTTGTTCCCATTTTTGTCCAGAATCCCGCGCATTCCTAATAGCTATTGCTATAAAACTTGTGTATCGGTGAGCTGGATGAACTCTTGGTTTTACATTACTGTTGTTTTTGTCACGACTCGTCGATACACGACAAAAAATCCGTCCACCTCTTGAGATCCTATCGTGCGGTTAGGTGAAGTGAGTTAGAAAGTAATGACGATTCGGACTGTCTTCTTCTGTACAAACGTGTAGGCTTGATTGTGAAGTTTCGTTTGTAGGGGTTTGGAGCGAGAGCCGAGGCTGAATTATTCCAAAAGCGGTCTGCAAATCAACGACTTATTCAAGGCACTGAATTGCACTAGTCCGCTTGTTTAGGTAGTGAGGCATTACATGCTACAAAATGGCAGTCTTTTTACTTCCTCTATTTGTCAGTGTTCAATATTAGTGGCTTCATAGTACAGTAACAACAATGAAGAACATGGTTAAAGACATTTAAGAGGGAGGAGGCTATCCAGGATGGATACCGAAGTAAGTCTGTATTTTAAAATCTTGACGTAGTAGGCATTGCTTATTTAGGTAGGGGATTGTTCAGGTAATGTAACAAGCAACTGAGTTGTTTGCTAAGCTTTCTGCAAACATTTCGTCACCAATTGGAGTAACGTCATCGGTGCGTAGCCAGCTAGATGGGACGTTTACACAACGGCGCATCAGTTTGCTACAACCCAATGCTAACCAAACAACCACTGATGACGTTTTCCCGATTGCTGACGAAGCGATGGTAACAGGATTATCATGTTCACTAAACGAAGAACCCATCTGGGGGTGCTGCGCTAAACACCAACAATGGTGGTGCACCTGCACAACAGCGAGTATGAGTAACCAACTGCAGCTACGTAAGTTGACTATGGTTAGTAAATTCTTGCTGTGGTTGACGTCAGCTTCCAAGCAGTGAGCCGGCAAACAGTTGCCGTCTGTACGCCTACATCATAGGCATTGAAATGTGCTCATCAGGTCGCCGTGGGAGACAGAAGACTATCCTTCGTGTGCAAGCACCTTAGAAAGTGCAGTTCCTCTGGCAAATGATAGCCTAACACTGCGATCTGAAGCACTGGTAGGATGCAAACCTGAGCGTCTGATCAGTTGCGGAACAATAGTCTCCCATGAATTATAACACGTATTATGCCATCCTTTTCCAGCAGTAACAGCCGCGTTCAGTATAGATTAAAAAAGCGCTATATTCCGGTCAACATAAAGACACCTTTGTCATTAAATTACTTTCAGACTGATGTGAGTGTCTTGAGACTGACAGCTTCACGTGACCGTGACCACTGAGGTAAACAAAACACTGACGTATTCGTTTATGGAGCTCAGAACACCACTGCTTGATATTTGTATGGTGGATTCGACCATAATGAAAGAGCTAAACACAACATGTGACCAAAAAATGAGCACAATCGTCACTTCAAGATAAGTACAATCTATTGAGGGTTTCCAAAATGATTCTCCCACGTTATTACTCTGGATGGTCACCTGAGGGCAGCAGTTCCCACCAAGTAAATTGTAACAAGCAGTAAGAACAAACAGCTTTTCGGCGGGATTACAAGACGTCATGTAGTTTCGAAACGCCCAAATCCATCTCCATCTGGCAAGCCGCATTCAATATGTCGACTGCTTACACTGCCACATTCAGTATGGTGTTACATGATTGCATTCTACATGCTGTCAGTATCTCGACTGTAGTTGATTTGGTGGCAGTAGACAGTTAAGTAAGATACTGGGAACTAGGTGAGATCGAGCAATTCTCTCGAAACACTAGCGCCTGTTTGAAATTCATATTAGTTCTATGTATTTTCTCCGTGTGAAATAGTCACGTTTGGCTGAATCGTATGATTATCCGTTTGACGTACTAGGATAGGCGAACAGTATGATTAAATATGATGGCGTTCACCAAGGGAGTACCCCCGAAATAAACATGCCCTCATAAACAAAACGAACATTCACCAGCTATGAAGAGATCGTCATTATGGGAAGTCAAGCTTGCGCACGGAAAGTGCCATTCGAGAACTGGGCAATCCAACTGTCTGTGTGGGATTTGTTTTCTGGGAGTGCGAAGAAAACTGGTGATTTATATAGATGAGTTGAAATTATTTTCTGTGTAAGCCAAATAAAAGTGTTAAACCCATGTAAATTTCCACAGTGTGTCTGGTTCTAGATTCTTCGTGATCCATTTTGCATAGAGGTCAAGGATTTATGCCTCTTGTTTCTAAATACTCGTCCAGATTTGCTCGCCGGTGTCTTAGAAGTGTCAGACCTCTCTAGTTGGTTGGGGGTAAGAAAACCGACAGCCTAAGTATTGTACACACACGCGTGGCTCGCGATCACTAATAGGCCCAACACCTGACAAACCTATACATTGGCGTTCCTGTCAGTGGTGATGAATTCCAAGTGCAAATATAACAACTTTTTGTGTATTTTTAGACCCAGTCTACATTCAGGCGCATGTTTTGTCATTTATAATCGGAAAACAAATCGTGCATCATCTTCAAAAAACTGTATTTGCTGTCAGAAGACTGAATGTTCTACAATATGCATAGAGCGAAGGGGGGGGGGTTAGGGAGAGTCTGAGTATACAACATAACATAATCAGCACTAGGATGCTTGGATAACTTTTTTTCGTTCTTTCATAAAGCATATTGGATGCTAATTCTGACCAGCTTCTGCAAACGATGACTGTGAGTTTCACTTTACATACGAAAATGAAGAGTCGGGATTAGTCTGCAGGAGACAAAAAGCAAGCGACGAGATAGCACCAGCGATTTCAATATTCCTGGTTCATTAGTTTCCTAGATGTCATATCTGAGATCACTCTAGTAGAATGTCATTCTCTTCAACTGTGTGTGCAACAAAAGTTTACTAGGGATACGTGAAAACATTTCGTACCTGTACAGAGGTAACGCACTACTCATAAGGTTGCTGAAAATTCTTCGACAGCCCACGACCGGTTTCGCCCTTCTTGGGGCTCAGGAGATAGGCGCGGTCCCTGAGTTTCCGTCGGTTTTTCGTCCTACTCGAACCAAGTGAAACATCAGGCTGGATTTGTACACTCATTTGCAAACAAACAAATTTCGATGAGACTCACCTGGGACCCTGTTGAGTCTCTGGATGCCTGGAAACATCACAAACGAGCGTTTCACTTGGGTTCCAAGTGGGTCTCTCGCAAAACCAAATTTGTTTGCAAATGAGTGTATTTAGCTAAGTTTGTACTTGTAGTTTTAAAAACATATGTCCTAATACGAACTGTCCAAAAATGTTTACTTTTTCTGAAAAACCACTGTATAGATAACGGTGAACAGTTTTTGGTTTCAGGTTTTTTATCAGTTTGAGTTTCCTTCGGAGATATATTCACGGTATAAAGCAATGGCAGTGTAGCACCAAAACTCCGCACTTTGTTTGCAAGGGAAAACGTCCCACGGGGTCGAAAATCCAAATTGTTCGGTGAGCCAGATGTCGTCAGATGTGTGAATGTTCTACCGATGAACAGCTGACCCTGAATCCTGCCTAGACAGACTGACACCACCTCTGATCAAACTATGCGGAAGGTGACAGATCCAGTTCTCCTTCCATATTTATAAGTTGGATGCTGGCGATGAACTTTTATAGGGGATGAAGACACCGTAAAATATTTCCTGGCCTTTGTTTTTTGTTTATACTTGGAACGAACTAGCAAGACAGGAAATCGTCACTCCACACAAGGCAGAACTACCGCCCGTACTAAAACACAACACAAATATGACCATTTAACATGATATTTACTACTAAATAGTGAGTACGTTATATGCGAATTGTTTTCACTACCACCATCAAGTTCCCGCTGCGTTGGAAGCATTTTCTGAGCAGTCACTGGACAGCTTTGTATAACGGCACATTTATTGTAACACAGATCAGCTGGTTCCTCTCTGACCGCATTGTTATTCAGGAACTTACTGGGAAGATAAACACTTACTAAATAATCGACTGTGAGGCTAGCTTCTTACAACCGGTTACTTAGAAATCTGTGATTAGATTGTACAGTCAGGCTTACACCTGCTCGTGTAACGATCCATACGTAGAAACTGATGCACCTGCTAATCATTTTTAACTACAAACCGCCACATTCTGTTCACTAGTTGCACTTACCTTACGAATCATGTTGTTTCGCGTTATGACGCACCCAAAACGCTAGTGGCTTGGCATGTGCGATTCTCACTAGTAAGTGCTAGTTTCTTTGACGCGGCCTGTGTTTTATCGAGATCAAATAGTTTCATAGGTAAGGCTATTTTATAGCATTTTCCTGTGCCACCGTCATTCCTTGCTATGTGTGCACTTGCAATGACTTCGAAATTTTTTTCGGTGAGAAGTAAGCTGAGGTAGACCATAATTTCTTGTTTTACTCATGTGTGCACTTAATCGGTGGGATCCCTGGTGGGTTGCCAAACTATTTTACACATTACACATCAATCACATAAAGAGTCTGTAGCAGACAAATACAAATAGACCCCGGAAAGCAAACCAGTTTGATGCGATCGGGCCCTATCCTAGTCCAACAGATGAACAACGTAGTCTTTTGTAGAACTGCCTCGGGTGTAGCAGTTATGGTATACTTTCAGGAATACAAGCCTGATGGCTTCTTTGAGTTAGCTGGAGCAGTTAAGCAAGCGGTAGTTGTTAAGACAGCCGTTGTACGTGTGCATACGAATTCAAGTCGATAAAAGTTTTCACACTGACTGCATTCTAAACTCGAATCAAACACTGTGTCGGTTTGAAATATGGGCCCATTCGCAAATAAATTTGGTTCTTAAGAGACATTCTATAGAATCCCAGCTGGGATCTTCCGTTTGTACGATTCTTTAACTCTTGGTTGTTTCTCTGCAGAAACTTATGTAAGGTGCTACCACGCTACAACTAGTCTTAATGTTTCTACACTGAGTCAGTGTTTCCCAATAATCCACTTTGCAGAGAAAATCGCAGCATTCACTCCCCAGCTTCCTTATCGTGATAACGCAAGGTACCAGATTACCAAGAGGATCACATCTTGTGTGAAGCTACTTGTGGCGCGCCGAATACAACTACCATGAAGACAACGCTGGCTACATCCTTCCTCAACTCGTGTAGGCTTTGACTCAGAAAACAGTCTTTGATCAACGGATGAGAGTGTATGGCGAGCTCTCCTAAAGCTTCCTTACAAAAAGTGGTGTCCGACAAGGGTGTTCACTCTCTCCAAGCTTGTTCAACTTCGTCCTTGATGAAATAATGAGGCGAACGCTGGAAGGTCTTCAAAACCCCGGTGTTCAAATCGTTGCTGGTGCGAGTCTTTTCGGTCTGGAGTGCGCAGATGACATCGCCGAAAGTGAAGCACAAGCCCTGTTGAACAGACTGACCACCATCATACCATCTTTTGGCATGCGCCTTGCACCTTCGCGTCTTGCACCTTCAAAGTGTAGTCCCCGAACATAGCCCTTAAAATTCAAGGAGAATCACTGGAGATTGTGGAATACTTTTCATACGTCGGTAGTTGTATTAGCTCTGACGGAAGTTCGTCTGACGAAGTCAGTGCAAAAACTCAAGAAACTCGAAGCACATTTACTAATTTGCGTCACTTATGGCGTCATAAAGGCATCTCGCTAAATATTAAGGGTCGTGTGTACCAGGCTGCAGTGAGGGCTGTGTTGTTGTATGGGTGCGAGACATGACCTTTGTGGACAAATAATTTGAGGCGTCTTCAGGTTTTCGATCACCGATGCCTCAGAAGCGTGATTGGTTTTTGATGGCGTCAGCGTGTTAGTAACAAGGCGATTAGAAAACGGGTATTTGGCTGTGCTGCAGGTACTTCAACTGGGGAAATCATCCAGCACCACCGACTACGATGGCTCGGTCATGTGCTACGCATGCTGAAACACCGTCTACCGAGACGAGTGTTTTTCTCCGTGCCTCATTCAGAATGGCGCAAACCGCGAGGTGGACAGCGCATGACTTGGCAGAAAGGCGTGAAAGAGATCACGAAGAATTTGGCTTTTGTTGGTGTTGTACGCCTTCCAGGATGGGGTTCCCGTGACCCCACCTGTGCTTGGCTGGAGACGTTGCAAGAAATGGCGGCTAATCGATGTCAGTGGCGTTCATGCTTTCAGTTTCTTTCCAGATTGTCTGATTGAGCGGTTGGAGGTGTAGGCACCTCAGGATGCTTGACATGGGCCAGCACTTGGTCCCTTCCCTCACCCACACTTTTCTCTTCTTTTCACTCTAGGGCTTTTAATACATATATATGTATATATGCATATGAATTTAGACGAACTTTATGGTTGTACGAGTGAAGCATCAGTGTCAACACTGATGTTGCTGATCTGATGATGATGATGATGATGATGATGATGATGATGATGATGATCAGCCAACAGTGCGGACAGATTTGATTTAGTTTACTTGATCCCATGGACTTTTTGTTGGTTTTCGAAATGAAATTAGAGTTGACATGCCTCAGCTAAAAGACAAACTGAGTTTTTCATATTGTCAATCGTCATTGATTACCTTGTTAGATGGAGACATGGAATTTTTAAAGAGTATTGTTGTGATCAAGAGGATTATCTGAACCAACCTCTCAAAAGATAAGTTGTTCATGGGAGGATTTCGATAAATGGGTGAGAGATTAAGATAAATATACCGATTTGGTATACGGCAAGCTCTTCAAAAGCTTCCGTACACAAAGCGGTGTCCGTCAGGATGCCCACTCTCCCCATTCCTGTTTAACTTCGAGATCGACGAAATAATGAGACGAACGCTGGAAGGTCTCCAAAAGTGTTCAAATAGCCTGTGACGAAAACCTTGTCCATCTGGAATATGCAGATGACATCGTTCTCATCTTTGAAGAGGAGAAGGCGCAGGTGTTTTTAGATGAACTGACCAAAGTCATCCCGTCCTTCGGTATCCACCTTGCACCCAAAAAGTGTAAGATCATGCTCCTGGACATGCAATCACTAAACACGCCACTTGCAATCCAGGGAGAGGCACTGGAAGTTGTGGAGCGTTTTACATATCATGGAAGTTGTATTAGTTGTGATTGTAGTGTGACAGATGAGGTAAATGCACGAATCTCCAAGGTTCGGGTCGCGTTTGCCAATTCGAGACACCTATGGCGTCAAAGTGGTGTGTCCCTGAATCTCAAGGGACGTGTGTATCAAGCTACAGTGCGGGCTGTTTTGTTGTGGCTGTGAGACTTGGCCTGTTCGAGCTGCGGAACTGAGACGTCTTCAGGTGTTCGACAATCGTTGTCTCAGAACCATAGCTCGTGTGGGTTGGTGTCGGCGAATCCGTAACGAGCCAGTTAGAAAGCGAGTTTTGGGTTGTGCAACGGGTACTTCCATTGAAGAATGTGTCCAGCACCAGAAGCTGCGTTGGTTGGGACATGTGTTCTGCATGCCTAACCATCGTTTGCCGAAGAGAGTGCTGTCTTCCATGCCCAATTCAGAGTGGCGGAAGCAGAGAGGTGGCCAACCCTTGACCTGGAGGAGGGTATGAAAGAAATCACGAAACGTTTGGGTGCTGTCGGTTCTACGCGCTTCCAGGATGGGGACCGCGTGGTCCTCACTGCGCCTGGTTGGAGACGCCGCAAGATATGGCTGCCAACCGATGTCAGTGGCGATTTTGTTGTCAGTTTCTATCCAGATCACCTGATTGAGTGTCTGGAGGTGTAGGCACCTCGGAATCATTGTAGTAAGGCAGCACCAGGTCCCTTCCCCGTCCACCTTTATTCTTTTCTTCACAATATGACTTTCAAATAAATCGTGGTTGTACGGGAGCGAAGCATCGGTGTTGAACACTGATGTCATGCTGTCGATGATGATGATGACCAATTTGGTGTTTGGCATATTGCGTGGCAACCATATGCATATCCTTATTATTCCAAACTGAGCCAGGTAAAATAAATTTGACCAATTTTCCGCTCCTTTTTCAAAAAGCATTAAACAACTCTTGTTTCTGTCCTCCAATTCGTGGACATCTGGAGGCAGAAGACCTGACTCCTTGTAAACAACTTCCTAATCGTGCAATATCCCTTTGTTTCATGCAGCATGCTGTGGTGCTAGACGCCGGCTCAACATCAACGAAATTAAATCTTTACGAATGGATCGATAATCCTTTTCGAACGAACGCACAAGTGAAGCAAATTGCCGACTCGCGTGTCAGTAAGTTCTGTCTTTCTAATGTACGTCGCCTAATGTATGTTAGTAGCATCTAAACGTCGAACGTACAGGTATTTTGATTTCTTCCAGTTGTGAAATTATCCGATGCTGCAGAAGATTTCCCCAGAGTCTTGGCAGGCAGAACCTACTACAAGTGGTTGAAACGCACAAAACGTCTACATAAAATGGGATTCAATGACTGCTGAACATTTGCAAACAAATGAACTTGATGTCACAGATCAATTTTGAACCGACACCTTAACCTTGGTATTTCCATTCAGCAACGGATCACTACTGAATTTGATCCTCAACTGGAAAAAGAATTCACCTGATCTTATCAGAAATGCTGTCGATCCTAAACAACAGCTTTGCGTGTCTTTAGGGATTGTGAGCTTCTTTCCTATGTGTAGTGCTTGGTTGTCTGTACTTGGTTGTCTGTTGCAAACTTGCACATGTATTTCCATCAGAGTTCTTCAGATGAACGTCAGTTTGGTATCTAACATCGCCGGGTGCGACTGTTGGTCCAGAAACGTGAAAAGTTCTTGCTTGCCTTTCAGACAGGGCCCAATCGCGCCCTCAGTGGCGCTCATGCATCCAAGCTATTATCTTCAATGCATAGCCCCCTTCCCAATTCCCCGACTTAACACCCATTGACAGTGGTGCATTTACGCAACTCGCGCCTCCAATGCGCAGCTACCTACCTCACCTCCCCAAATCATCGGCGGACGAAACTGTGGCAGCTACAAACACTGTGCGACAAGTACACGGTTTCTTACAGCTGATGATGATGATGACGTTCACACAGCCACAGAAATTGGTGGAATGACATACCAAGCTGATTCCTAATTTACCTATCACTGAAGCGCCACACTTTTTCTTTAAATTGATGCAATAGTCACAAAACCCAGAAGGGTTTTTTGACCAAATGCTTTGCCCAATTAAAAGTGTTTAGAGTTGTCTCGGTTGTAGAATGCATCTAATGCATAACCAAGATAACACCTTTAAGGCCTGTATAAAATGATAACCAGTCGGTTATTGGCTTAAAAACGCTGCGCTTCACATTCTTGAGAAAAAAGTGGACCAGCGGTGGTTCACAGAAAATACATTTGCTAGACGTCATAGTGACAGTGGCAATGATGATAAGTATACAACTAGTCCTTTAAATTCAGTAGAGGAATTAATGTTTGACTGGAAAATGGAGCCACAAAAATAGTCAGCTGTTTCGACCAATGGTGAGGGGAAATACACAACACTGTTGTCCGTCTCCATCGTTTATCGTTTACAATATCAACAAAGTCAATGAACTCTAACGTATCACAAAAAATATGGACACAATATTGTCTCAGGATATATGACTATAATTCCTTCATTGAGTGCCCACCTAGCAAAAAATTGAATAATTCAGATCGAGGATGTAAAACGGAATCAAGTGAAGTCGAGCCCAGTTGTTCCCCGATACAATAAGCGTCTTGTGTTGGGAGTGTTTAGAAGGTGACTTCACGAATGTCAATTACCCAAGGATTCATCCACTCTAAAACTTTATTCGTTTTCTCAATAGCGTGTCCAATGTTTTTGACTAAACCGCAATAAATACAAGTTGCAAGGCCCAACTTATTAGTGTTTTTTCCTGATACCCTCTCAGGAATGCTAAATTCAGTCAACTTTCTCAGCCTAAGCAGAACATAACTTTCGAACATTTAACTTTATCGATGCCCTCTGGATTTTTACGGAAACTGCACTAGTACCCCACTTTATTTTCTTGTAAAACACGGGAACGAAGCTAATCAAAATTGCGATGTTCCCAGAAATACGCTTTATTTTTGCACGCATCCAGCGTGAAAAGGTCTCGGGGCAGGTGATTTTTGTGTTTGTACTACTGTTTTTAAAATCGCCTTCGCCAAATCCATTGTAATGGTTTAAACTTTGGTGAGCCTTCTCCCTTAAAATGAGATTGGAACCGGTAGTTCAACGATCACATTTTAAATCTGGTGGATGAGGTTTGTTTCGTCGTTAACCTAATTTACACATACACTTTTCCTCCCGTAAAACAACACACTCACACCGTAGAAATTTGTGCTGAGACTGAACGTTTTCCTCGATGCATCGTACGTGCTTTTATGCCTACGTATGCAACAAGATTTTTCGAACAGCCCTAGAAATCACAGGAGCACGTGGTAGAAGGAATGAATTGGAGCTGCGCCTCTAATTTACTGAGTATTAGGCAGAAAACTCAGAGCGATGAGCTCAAAAATGTACAGCGCCCCAACAGGCACGACTTCGGTAAAAGAGATTAAATCTATTCAATCAGTTGAAAAATGTTTGGACTCGAGTGAGTAGTCATCGTTTTCGGAGAAGTTTACAACCAATCGGTAGATTTACTGCTGGGAAACGTTTTGCTTTTCACCCAAAAGCTTAGTCAGGCCGAGTGACCAGGTTACGAGGTTGGTCAAGATTGAGGAGAAAGAATAACCAATGAACTATCGCGATACATGTATATACGTAATGCACTACTCATAAGGTTGCTGAAAATTCTTCGAAGGCCCACGACCGGTTTCGCTCTTCTTGGAGCTCATCAAATAGGCGCAGTCCCCGAATTTCCGTCAATCTTACGTTCCACTTGAACCCAAATTGGAATTTTTTCGAGAAATACACTAATTTGCATATCAATTTGGTTTTGCGAGCGACCCATCTGAAAACAGTCCAATTTGGGTTCAAGTAGAACATAAGGTTGACGGAAACTCGGGGACTGCGCCTACCTGATGAGCCCCAAGAAGAGCGGAGAAACCGGTCGTGGGCTGTTGAAGAGTTTTCAGCAACCTTATGAGTGGTGCATTACGTATATACATTTATTGCGATATCTCGATATCGTAGCAACTGGAACATGAGGCGGCCTGGTGCAGCACATTCAGTTGCCTGGAAACATCAAAAACTGGAGATTCAGCTAGGTTTCAGGTGAGTCTCTCGCAAAACCTAAATTGGTAACTAATAAACTAATTCAAGCTACATCTGGGTTAGGTGTCGACCAAGGGATTTTGTGTGTTAGGGTGGGTTATCAAGTGTTAAGTCGATTGTTTGCCCCATGACATAACCCAGATTTAGCTTGAATTAGCTGCTTGGTTCTCCTTTCGTCTTAAATCTCGACCAACCTCGTAACTTGGTCACTCGGCAAAACGCCGCCCAGCAATAAATCTAAAGATTGTTCCCAAGTTTTTCCGAAATCAAATATGCTTTTAGTGACCGTCTGTATAAAGTTTCACTTTAAGTTGATCGATGTGAATTTTATCCGATGCCATGGTGCATTGTTCCGGTAACTAGCGGCATTACTCTGTTTTAAGACACCAGTATTAGCAGCTTAAAATAAACGGGACGTTTTGCGGTGAATGTTGAAAGTTAGACAGTTAGATGGCTTCATCAAAAATTTGCTTCAAGGTCTCGTTTTGGTAATCAGAATGAAATCAGCAAGGTGTGTTGTGCAACTTTACGTCTGCTTTTGACTCAGAAAGCAGACAGAGTTTGCTACTGTACAGAAACGATGATATTTCATGGAAACATTTACCGCAAAATTGTACACCTTCGAATTAGAGGGTGTGCCATTGTGTCGAGATTTTTCTAATGCGGAGGTAACATCGTATGCGTAAGGGTTACCAATTATCTTGTGTTAACCACCACGCGTTGCATTGCTTTACTTATCCCTGTCCCAGACATAATGAAATTTGAATCACACCAGTTGGTGATAAAACCTACATATCTCCATGAAAATCCTGGGAAGGTAAAAAGCATCCTTGAAGCTTAGAATTGTTCACCTTGGAAGTGCATTTCAGAGGAATGGTACGGTTGGCCTGTCTTTGCATATCTGGACTTAAGGTTCATCAAATCCTTTGTTTGTCGGCTATTCTCCATATGGTCATTCGTAATGGGAGTGATGCAAAGTGGTTGCTGTACCTATGTGGAAAATAGGATTTACGATTTATGTTAAAGCCAGAAAAATTGCCTCGAAAGAGTTTTACAAGTCTAAGTTTTGAAACTGCTATCTATACCATTCATGAATCTATGTGGACCACCAACCGTGTCATAGACCTTTCGGCTTACTATGGTAAACTTAGCCTGATAAATCCGGCGAACAATTGTTTCCCTAATTAAAAACTACGTGTGACATTGAACTGAAGAATCCCCAGTAGTAGAAGCAATATGAGCAACTGCTAAAGTGCACAAATCAGGATTGCTATGTTTACACTAGTCGATCACGCAGCATAGTAAATAAACAACATATGCAGGCAAATGGCTTGCTTGGGAATAACGATCACTAGGTCCCCGACCTGTGACCACCGTTTCGAACAGAGAAAATAGCAGCTGGTCCAACTTGCTTGACAGGTCACACATCTCAAATGGGAAACTTGTAAATAACGTTTCCGCAAACACTGCCACATTTTTTGGGGAAGGGGGAAGTGAATTCATCTGAAGCAGTTCGAAGTATTAATTCGGTGCTTACATGCGCAACAACTAATTTTAAAAGAATCATCCTTGGACAACGGTGCAACTGTAAAGCTTTTTGTATCTCACTTTTTCTGGTTTTGTCTCCATCGATATTTCGGATAACCCAGGCGGAGTAAGGTGCTTCTAGTCTCATTCAGCCGTCTAGTTATTTTTTATTTCAAGTTTCAAAAAGTAGGAACTGCGGTAAGGTTTTTCAACGTACCACATCATTCAAAGAATCACGAGAGCGTAGGAGACGAAAAAAAGATTCACGATTGTCTTGGAGAGAGCTGACCCTTGTGGTAATTGGACGTAGTATACGACTAGCCAAATGTATCATAATAAACTAGAATATTTCTCACAATCTTCATTCTAAAACGAGCTGGATCGAGTCCGCCAAATCTTAGCAGACTCAGCAAATAGTAAACATGAAACGACCATGGAACTGTTAGTTGCCAGTATGAGAAGAATTTTCGGGTTGCTCCAAAACACTGTAGTTGATAGCTAGCTAGCAACGAAGCTTGTTTAGTTTAGTTTAATGCAGCGCAAGACCTATATGAAAACGTACAAAAGTCATAATAGACGACCTTAGCTTCGTTATTACTACCGAAACGGTTATTGGAGAGGGTCACATCAAGAACAGGCGTAGCTACGGTAGAAACTATTAAAGAGTAAATGGGCAACCCACGACCCGAAAAGTTGTCAGGCACTAAATTGAACCGCGAAAGGCTGTGCGAAATTAGTGGATAAAACAACAATCTGTGGTTCTGGTTCGGAAACGTAGGCTGCAAATGAACCGTTGGGCTTGCAGCCATGGTTCTCAACTCAGGCCGATATCACGACCGGCGTTGCTACCACGTGAGACGAATAAAGGCCCGAATGCTTAGTGTCGAGCCACACGCAGATCAGCCCGGCGTTCACTCCAGGTGTGACGGCTGAAACAAGACTGGCTAGGCATGTGTGCATATTTTACCGCGGATTGTCGCCCTACAGCCGCAGCGCTGAGTAAAATTAATGGAAGCCTATCCTCCAGAAGTCAGCCACAATGAAGTAAGTGCATTTACCAAGAAATGTTTTGAATAATATCTGAATGTCGCCGAATAAAGAGGAGAAAGAGTATATCCCCTGAAGGATCCACGGTTAAACATGCCCTAATGTTTGGTGACAACATGCAGGGTATAAAAAGCATGGACGGAACGAGTGTGGATTGTCGGCAGTCGGAAACATGATGAAGCTGCCATAGTCTATCCTGTTGTCCCATCATTTAGATGTTTATTTCCAAATTTATCCTACTCATTGCTACGTTAGGAGAATTACTAAAGATGCTCTTTGGCACCAAATGCACTAGCATGTTCAGCTACGGGCATCTCCTCCCCGTAATTCCGCCACTAATTACAACAAAACCCTCAGCTTTCATTACCAAGGAGCTTGCGTAAGTGGATTATCCAATTTAGCCTTTGTTATGAATTTCAAAATGTTCCTTCCGCCAGGGGGATGTATCTACCACCAACAGACTATTTATTCTGAAGCCTCCGTAAACAAATGCTATGTAATAGAGGGTTGCTAAAGCAGAGATGTAACAGTTGCTCACTTTCCAGGCTCAGTTACTTGATTATACGGGCTAGAAAGTGCGTCCTGAATTCGGTTTTTATGAGAGCGCACACAAGTAGCATCGATGGGCGAGGTTGAGTTTAATCAGGGTGGTCGTATAATACTGTCGGGGAAATACATGCATATGCAATCCACGCTCAACGTGACATTGGCACAAAAGTAACAACGAGTGGGTTTTTTGTAAGCTTGATAGCGTTTATGTGCATAAATTAGAGTCGGCCGACTCGTTGACATCGACAGCCAGAACGACCGCTTCGTGGATCGGCGTATCTCTATGACAAACCTCAGATGCTAAGACATCATGCGGAAAAGTCGACTGCATACGATGCCACATAGACCGTGGTGATATGGGACGATATTAATTAACGGCAGATGGCATCATGGACTTTATTTGTTCTTTCCGTACAATGTTTTATACCATAATTCTTCAGTTACTACCAGCGGAAATCCAATGAAATCGACGCAGTAGTGGAACCCAAACTGGAAGTTAAAGACGAAAGCATTCGAGACTGACAGTGAAACTGATGAATAATCATATTTAACGCAGAACAAATCAACTTTACAGCAAAGCGTGAAAAATTGAAAGAAGGATATTACGGTTCTACGAAAACAACAAATAATACTTCATGCAGAAAATCAGTCAAGTCGTGAGGGTGCTGAAGACAGAATACATCATTTCATACATTCATATTCATATAAATCTCCACGGACTGGGTACTGAACTATCCGATCGAACAGCTGCTATCTCTTAAGAATGTTATGTGAGAAAATGTGTTAAAAACGACCGCAACTGATTATTTTACGTCATAATGTGTTACGAAACTCTGCCGGCGCTTGACGCTGCTTTGATTTTACTGTGGCTTAACGTGATTTTCTAAGGTAACAGGGATGACGGGGTTACAAACAGGGTAGGTTACAAAAATATACTGAGCTGTTGTTTAGCAACTGTGGGTCGCAAATTCGTTGCTCACACAATTGTGGCTACTATGGAGGATTTGATTTTTTGGTGGTAATATGTTGGAATATTGGTAGGTCGGGTGACTGTCAGTCTTTTTTCCGAGGTTGGCAATTGACTGTTCAGACATTTTGACACTACTCGAGAAGTGCACTGGTGGATTGATAGCTCCCTTGTTCCGGCTTGCCCGTATATAGATTAAAAAGAGCAGCCTTAAGCTGTAACCTGATTAGCCATTGATAACTATCTCAGTTGCAGTCTGATTGGTCCGATCGTGACCAGGTCCAAAATAATGGGTGCTCCACAGAGAGAATACATGCAGATGCACCAGCCATGCTTGTGAACGTGAACCGCAATTTGGAAATGGACCAATCAGGATGGAGACAGCAGACCACCAAAACTTGGAAGGTATATCATCACCAACCAAACAACAAGAAGGTGGACCAACATAGTTAACGAATGAATCAACCCGAACGAGAAATAATGGACGACAGCTTCGGCGTGTAGTGGAACGATCGAACGCAATAAATACAGACCACAGAGCAACACAGAACATGGCAGAACCAATCAGACTGCAAGTGCGACGATCATGAATAGCCATTAAGCTTATAGCATAAAGCTGCCGATTTCGAACCATATAAGTGCAGGTACGAGAAGTATCTACCCAAAAGCGTGCTGATGACGTCTCCGGCAAAAAATCAACAGCCACTTTGTCATTTGCTGAATGTTGGCCGAAATGTCTTCGGTAAGGTATTTTCAAGTTGCAAAGGCAGTATTTAGCATAAGGTAGTGAGCATGAAACAGGAATTCGAGCGAGACGCGGCACTGACTACCTGTCGAGGAACAACTAGTCCAAGTCACCAATAGGATGACCTGAGTTTGAGTCCAGGCAGTGCTGTGGTTACGTGTTCAGCAAACGATGTATATATGGGGAGGTTATTTTGACCACGGCAAGCACAACAGGCGAACAAAGCCTTTTTGTCGAACAAGGATCGGGTCGCGACTTCGTGTGGCGATAGCTTCAGTCACTGTGGTGCTGGATAGATCTTAGTTGATTAGCAGATGCTTTGTAAACGATGCGGAAGCTTTGGCCGGGTAACACGCTGTGCGCCGTATCTGCTACATCTTGTAAGAATGAGCTGCTTATCGTCTTTCTTATTCCAGAGGCTGGCCAGGATGGGTTGTGTTCCTTCGTGCTTTGGTCGAGTTGCCTAGCCGTGCGTCCAATGTATTCCGCTGCACAGCGGCAAGAGAATGAGTGTACTGGTATATTTTAGGCGTGGACAAGCACTCTTCCTTTGAGACCAAAGGAAACAGATGATTGTCTGTGAACCAGGCTTGGAGTGTTGCGGCCGGGGAAACTGTTCAAACTGGTATAAAGCCTTCTGTTCAGTAGGTCGACCGGTATATTGTCTTTAAACGAGAGGTTAATTTAGACGGGTGTTCATTCAACTGTGGCGGTGAGTGTTGACTTCTCTCCTGTACAAATGCCTTATAATAAAATTGTCGGGGAACTCGTTATCTCTCAGAACGCTGGTGAGAGATAGGATGTCTTGTTCCGACATCAGAGCATATTTTATTCGCCTTGTTAGTTGGGCTGTGGATCAGCTTCCGGTCCAGCTTTAGTGACAGGAAGCTGTATTGCCCGGACCAAGTAGGCTTTCGGTACACCGACTGTTTCAGTGTGCCATCATGACGTCGTTCAAGATCAACTTCTAGGAGGTGGAAGATGTTATCGGTTTCTCTTTTCGGGGTGAAATGGATGGTGGTGTGGGCCTTATGGAACTCTTGTTGGAGCAATTCCATCTCGGTTTTGTTGTTTAAAACCGCGGAGGTTTCGTCCACGTATTGGCGGTAGTATTGTGTCTTCTCTATACTAGCATTTAAGTGAACATTTTACAGTTTGCCCATGAAAATGTCAGCTACCATCGAACCCAGTGGTTAGCCCATAGCGGCGCCATTAAGTTGGTGGTAGACCTCACCATTGAACTACAGCTACACATTCAATGTGTATCGCAAGAGGAGCTCTCGCAATCCCTTGACTGGAATTAGGAACTGAAAGTCGTCTTCTATGTAGTTACATGGGTAGTGTTTTATTTTTCTATTTTTCTAAGTTAAAAAATCTATAGCTGATACAATATCACTTATAATAATATATATATATATAATATCACTTATAATATTACTTATAAGGTTGGCAAAGGGGTTTCAATAACCCACCATCGGTTTTATCCCCTCAGTGCTGCTCGATGTTCCATAAGTCCTCATCATATATGAAAATCGGGGTCCACTCGAGTCACGTTAAAAAGTAATTTGGACCTTTCACTAATATTATCTCGTTTATCAATCGACTATCTGGATGGCAAACTATCAGTTGTTCGCTAATAGTCGGTTCCCTATGAAGTGAACGCTTCTGCAACAGAACGGTTTCCTTCTCCTCCCAGAAAATACAACGTGATTTTTTGCTTTCGTCTCATCAGGAGACTAATTACAAAAACACTGAATAAGGAGAAATATTTGTATGGATCGATTGCACGTATCTTCACTGGCCTGTACAGGCAATTATCTA
Source organism: Clonorchis sinensis (assembly GCA_003604175.2). Taxonomy (NCBI): domain Eukaryota; kingdom Metazoa; phylum Platyhelminthes; class Trematoda; order Opisthorchiida; family Opisthorchiidae; genus Clonorchis; species Clonorchis sinensis. The sequence goes on from CM030369.1 coordinate 136,852,457, forward strand.
ATTTCCTCTTTATCTGGATTACAAAGGCACTTCGTTTATTCCTAAGCTAATTGGATTCTAACTTCATAGGTCCACGTAAAAGAATGGAATGCATAAAAGTATGGTTCCCTTGTGGTAAACTATTTCAAGCTCCGATTTTATAGTAGATTTCCTACGAATATTCTGTAATCTATCCCTTCGGTTTGCTTTAAACTTCATACCTAACAACTAAGTAGATCGGAGAAGCCTCTTTCAATAAGTGCATCTTAAGTTTAGATGCTTCTAGAGGAGTTCACTAATTTATTCTATGTATTGATTTTCCATGTACGCAGTAATAATTTGAAACGGGTCAAAATTAAGGATATTCTATCGGTTAAAGCCCAGATGTGACGAATTAAAATTGACCCTCAGCTGTTATGTCCTACAGATGCAAATAGATTACACGGCGGCTTGTGGGTGGATTGTTGACAAGCCAACCCCGATTGTATTCAGAGGATGCCACTAATCGTCAGGAGCCTGGATTAGAAATTATCATGCACGGATGTAGGTTGGCTTGCAAGTGGCTGAAAACCATATAGACTTACTTGCACTTACGCTACATTGACCCCGGGTAAAAAGTTTTAGGTAACGTGATATGGTCTTGAATGGCTTTTTGAGTGCTTTTTTGATGGGAATGTGCCAATGTGGCGTCTATGATATTGTTCGCCTTTCAGAACCGTCACTCACTTTCCAAGTAATGAAAAACAATCCGAAGTTTTGACTGTGGGTCGTGACTCATCTGCAATGTTCCTCCTGAAAAGTTTAGACCTATATTCCAAGACGGTACGGATGTGTACGGTATGCTTGCATAACCCTTAAACGTCATGTGTCCCTGACTAGTACCGCGTTTTCGAAGCTGTCTTTCCAATAACATTATTTGTGTCTATCGATGCGCCATCTCACAAACCTCAACTACAGGCGCCTTGCTTTGCAGTACTCTTTTTTCGTTCCATGAGAATTTTCAACGGGGTTGCTAACATTATATTTTTCTTTGAATTACACCGGGAAATATCAGGAGCCGGAACTTTATGTTTATTTGTAATAATAGTAGGTACAAATGTGACCTTTGGCAGATGAGACTCGCGGTGGGTCACCAAGAGTTGAAGTCCAGCGAACAGTTTTGCCACGTTGAAAGAGCCTTTTGTTTATTTAGGATGCCAGGCCAATAAGGCGGAACATAAAGGTTTCCAGTAAGAAAATCCGATTATTCCAACTGCACACGTTCATCAGTGAGAGCTATAATCACGTCTTCTTGACCTTTTTGCAACAGAACCCGGGATTTCGTCGTTCATTGACAAACCGTTTGAAGCCTACAAAAAATTAGAGGAGCCATTACAAACACTGATCGCTAACTTGTCAGTAGAAGAACGAAAGAAAACTCCGGTCTACTTGGCTGCTACGGCAGGGATGAGGTTACAATTGTAAGTGGAAATCAGTTCCTCGTAAAAATTGCATAAATAGATGCTTCTTTCTCACAGTTACTTTTGTATTTTTACTTCAAGATTAATAAATTTAAGGATGCGTCTTGATTTACGTCTTATGCGTTGTGCAAATTACACCCTCATAAAAGTGTGTGATAGTCAGAACTATTTTAAAATCTCCCACAGAGGAATAACGATCAATTGGGGTCTGCTTTGGTTGTAACTTAACTACGGATATTCGACTGGCGCCTCTGAACCGTGGGATTTAATCACAGGAGCCCCTAGTTATATGATCAGTGCATCCAACCTCCTCATGTGACAATTTCTGCGGCTGCGACCACGTTAATTTCGGCAATTATTATTCATAGTTCGGAGAATACTGGGGATGTACGATACTCGCCATTCGAGCTAGTGAGAACAGGTTAAGTGACACGCGTTGGTGGACCCCATAATCATGCTGAAAAACTCAGTGTCCCAGGGTCAGTTAAACTTTCTTAGGAAGTGATGTCTGGAACGGATTTCATCACGAACAAACTTCTTAGGAAGTGATGTCTGGAACGGATTTTATCAGAAACAAACTTCTTCCATCTGCTAATCTTGAAACTGAATTGTGATTCGCTGTGCTAAAAACACTTCCGGTTTGAAGTAACGAGTGACTACTAAAATACACTCGTTTCCATAACAAGTTGGTTTTAACGCGAGTTTCCAGCAACATTACGAGTAGTTTATTACGTCTGTACGGGTAATAGTTTGACTAAAATACTTTTGAGCGCTATGTCTTACTCGACTTATGTCATTTAAATTGATCTCCTTCCACAACTACATTTAACTGTCAGATATTTGGACGATAGAAAGGAGGAAACAGCACACACCGGAGCGATCTTGCCTGACGAAGTAATTAGTTCACGCAAATGTTTCCCTTCTTTGAACAATATCTGTCTGCCGTCACATCACACTGTCAAGTGCGTCTGATCTCCACGACTGCTTATTGGTTGAACAAGTTCCGGAAGCACTGTAGATCGTGGCGCGTAATAGTTCTTTCTCCTGACGTTGGTAGTGAGGTAAGGGCAAGGGACTGCCCGTTTCGATTCGGGTGGGAGAATATAGTGCACACAGTATCCAAGGCGCAAAATGTCAAGTGGAATTATTCTTGTGACGGACAAACGAATTTCCTGGTAGTTGCTCCACTACGGGGAATGCTAACGTCCTCACATCAGTCCAAGTACTCGTATGTATAAGTTGTGATATGTGAGTTTGTGGGAGCCCACACGCTCACATAAGTTTTAAAAAAAGAATGTAAAATTAAGTATAAACGGGCTGTTTAGACAGTTTTTAAGAAACGTCTACGCGAGGTTAGGTTCCATTTAAGTCAAAACGAACGTTTTCTCCTCTCTCCCACCTTTTCACCAAGCAGGACTTCCAAAATGTCTGCAGGATATAGCCCTTATTTACTCCGATCCCACGAAGCAATCCTGACACTGCTCAAATGAATATATACATATCTAGTTGGATTTGACCACCTTAGCTGAATATGTTGCACATCTCCTCTATCAAAATATATGCTACCTCCCGGCCATCCCTATCAACTTTTCGCCTTGTATGCCGCAGGGTTACGTCTCCATTTTCTGCAAAGGACACTCGAATTCACTCTAACCGATTGGTACCTGGCAGTGCCTATCTTTTCAACTACTTTGCCCCCTGTTGTAAGATCCGTTTTGCTTATTCATTTCACTTGGTATTCTATGACAAACAACCCAAAACACACAAACGGATGTTAAAAGCAAGCGACTGACCAGCTTCGATTCTTGCCACGTATCAGTTGTTAGTCTTAGGCTCATTTCAGTATAAAAGTATGTTTTGGATTAAAACCCTTCATCTGTTGGGGCTTCTGTACAGTCGGTCAACAAATATATGATTCTCAGACCGCACTTTCTTGCCATACGGTTTACGGTGTGAACAGTTGAGAACTGTGGGCTTAAAATGTTCCTGGGATAGGATACCCTTGACTAGTAAAATACAAAATGAAGTTTGGATCCTCAAGGTTGGGACATGGTGCGCTAGCTTTGAACTTGAGGTAGCTTCGGAAACAGCTTGTGATGAATGTATTACATATTTGAAAGCAACTTAATCGAACAAGTCTAACCTGTAGCTGGTCGGTCATGGAGCGTTTATATTTGTTCACACTTAGCAGTGTGAACAAATAGTTTCATAAGAAAAACCAAATAAGAATTAGTTTGATATTGTCTTTCTATTTATAATCAGCAGATGTTCTCATCTGTTAATAGCGAAGTGAAACCCAATATACTTTTTTTGCGGTTGGCTGGCATTTCAAAAAAGTGTCTTTTCATACTTATATTAGCAAGAAAGGAGTCATCAGTAAGTTTAAAAGAATCCCTGAGAAAAGAAAGCCCGACATTTGAGACGGCTATCATCTTATTCACTCAGTTGCTAGAGCGTCGTTATACACTAGATGACTGAGGTCTTAATGTTCCACAACTTAGTGGTATCTATCCACTTTCCGCCAGCTTTTCGCTCTCTTCAACAAAATTAGGCTAGCACCAAAATTACTCATTGTCTAATCCGTAACATTTATTACCGATAGTATATTCTTTTCATACTGTTTGATGCTATTCAGATAGAGACGTGAATTTTACCAAAGTGGTTGCATCAAAACAAGAGGCATAGGTCATGTTATGTTCCTTTTGCTCACACTTGGGAGCTTCTTTATTTCTCTGTTTTTTTATTCGAACACTTCACAATAAAAATGAAATTTGCTCGAATTTCAGACTCGAAGATCCTTTGGGAAGTCTGGATCTATTCGACAAATTAAGACGAGGTTTGCTCACATCCGGTTTGTTGGTTGAAGTACCGAACGAACGGATTCGTTTGCTCTCTGGGTCGGAAGAGGGTCTGTTTGGATGGATTTCAGTGAATAACATCCTAAAGTTGATTACCGTGGTAAGATGCTACTCAAAGATGTGTTTACGTCGCCAACATGTCAATGACTTTTAAGTGATATATTTTAAAAGGAAACTTCATGGCTCAACCGTGTTTGACACATGACCTAACAAATGAAACTCGATTATGGCGGCTACCACGCCAGCGGATATCTGACAAGTACCAAACGTGATGTTCACAAGGTCACTGTTGACAGTGATCACCACACCGTTCAAGAAATGGGCGATGTGGCTCGGAACAAGTAGAAAAAAGGTTATTTATTACATTCAGTAAAGTTACAAATGATGAAATTATCTCAGCTCTTCTCTTCGAGGACTTTCGAGGACTCTGACGGTGCATAGTGCCTGTACTCTGGTTTGAGTTCCCACATGTTTTTGTGCGGGGCACGAGGATTGAATATAGCGATCTCCTTCAGTATCTCAGTGAGGTAGGTCTGGAACAGAGTGCAGAAAACATGTGCCAACCATTGTATATAAATCACAGTTACCTGTCAGTAAAACTGACAGGTGAAAACATACTGTGACGATGCAGATGCAACGGGGATATTGGATGAACAGTACTCGAAATATGGGCCTAGCCTGACCATCGCATTGGACGCAGTACAAGCGAATTTTCCAAGCGCAAAAATGCATTCGGATTCTGATCACGTATGGAAATGGATCTACGCCCGGCGGCAGACCAATTTGCTGCTTGGTTAATAAACATAGGCGAAAAACAAATGAATGTTCCATGTCAGAATCGTTACACAGTAACGTACGCCATAAACATAGATCCAACATGTAGGTACTACGATTGCACCGGCTACCTGATCGCTTTCTCCCGTCTTCGTGTAATCCACGAGAACTCGATAGCTTTCCGTCCCTCAGGCTTGCTGGGGATATCCATGAAGCCGATAAAACCTCTTCCAGAAGAAAATCACTGTAAATAAAACCAATGGTGATAGAGGGCACCTTGATTATGTGCGCCGGGATCGGTATTGTACCAAATCACTGGGTGGAGGCATCTCCGCTTGAGTGAATGCCTCTATGCGATTCGTTTTGCAACGCCTGAGAAGATTTCGGGGGATGCCTGTCTACTGTTTGCTTGCAGTATAAGTGCTCGCAGCGCTGAATCACCATAGATAAGTTTAATGGCGCCGTACGCACTATGTTACGATAGGCAAAAATCAAAGTGGTCGTCTGTAATGTGAGCGTGAAGCAGACATACAGGAACACGTCGAGGCCCAACCAAGTGATCGTCGGGATTGAACGCGAACGCATAGGCAATAGGGGACCGTTGATGCGACTGTATGCTAATCACACTGTTAAAATCGTTTGGGAACATGGTACCGAGCCCCGGATATTGATCACTAGAACAGTTCCGTGGACTTGGATCACGCACTTGTCCACAGCCAATTGGCTTAGTGACTTTTCCAGTTCGTGCTAAACGCCCATGCTCATGTAGATGGAAGCTCACGTATATTAAAATCCAACTAGTGTTCCAGCTCTGTTCTCCACGACGCCTACGGAAGGACCCACAATCTTGGAATGAACAATCAACTAGGTGAAAGCTACACACCAAGACAGATGGTGAAGTGACTGAAGGCGTACATCTGCAACACAAGAACGTAACATGATGATCGTTCGAAGAACACTATGGAGGGTGTCGAAGAAGGGAGGATCGAACTAATTGAGTCTTCCCGAACGACCACAACCCTGTTTTCCTTTGGTTGAGCCACAATGCTCAGATGTTTTTCACAACTATTCACAATCTCACCGGAGGATCTGATAAACAAAAACTTGTGAACCTTGGGAACGAAGACGTACTTAGTTCTAAAAATCACTCCACTGAAAGTTTTTTCATGACAATGACTCATCAGTTAGCACGATTTTCCTTTCTGCCAATAGTTCTACGGGCTATATGCTCATCGGCTCCTTCAAGAAGACATATGACTGCTAACAGGTAGCGAAATCCCATCGATAATTCCACTGAATATGGTGATCTAACCAATCTCTTTGACGGGCACGCGTCAGCGGTGCAGGATTAATTGGTGGATGCTTGGCGTTGCAGTGAAAGATGAGATCTGAGATCAGAGGGACCTACCTTCTAAAAAGGGCACACACCTCAGCAGTCTTCACTTGAAAGAAGAACTCCAGTTGGGCCATCATTAGTCTAAAACACCGGTTTATAAGTCGGCGATATTGAATCTGCAAGAAAACCCAAATCAAATTGCTCCAATCTATTTATGTGTGCCCTTTCAGCGTGCAGCATGTAAATCACTAGTAAGGCCACGCATATGTAAGACGGATGAATATTACACAGATTTTCATTCGCCAACAAGGTTTTTATCAACATCTAAAATACTGGTTGGCTAAATCACAATTTTGGCCTTTTTCTCCCTTAAGCAACAGTTCAAATGTTCCCATTTTCATTTGGGAGCAACATCATTTGGGCAAAATGCTGTTTCTGACAAATCCGTGCCCCTCAGTGGGAAACATGGATCAACTATTGTGGTATATTCAGAACAAACAAAGTCTATTAAAACAGCCAGTAAAGGCAAACTGGTTAAAATGAGCAATCAGTATCGAAGGTCAAGATGAATAAAGTTGCTATGAATTTATTGGGTAACTTGAAGCTTGCAAGTGATTATCCGACCGAGCAAGACCGATATGAATGATGAAGAAAGCATCGTCAAAAGGAAAATGGCTTCGTCTGCATGAGAACAGCCAGCCGGCCAAGTATCCTTCGTAAGCAGCATGCGTCCGATTTTGCAAGCTGTGCTAACATCCGCGGTGCAGACCTGTTCCCCATATAGACGGTGTTATGTATGTAAGGATTCATTACTAGAATGATCCGTTTCACAATTTATTCGCTCTCTGAGTGGGAACCGCGCTTGATCCAAGTATATGTATTCTTTGGTTTTTCTAACATTTATCGTGAAGTACTCACACATCGTCTGTGTCTTTCCAGGATGTACAAGTTTCTTCTGATCGAACGGTTGGATCATTGGATTTGGGCGGCGCAAGTACTCAGATCGCCTTTGTTCCATCTCCTATTCCCACAACCTTGGAGAAGACTGCTGATATGTTTCCGCTGAAGCTTTTCGGAGGCCAGTACGATGTCTACAGTCACAGTTTTCTGTGCTATGGAAAGAACGAAGCTGAGCGCCGAGTAATGGGCGCAGCTATCGTAAGTCCTTAATAGGATGTGATTCTATGTTGGTGTCGGAAATTATCGGCCCTGACTAGTGGAATATCGATGGTCATAATTAACTTAACTAATCAACAACAGTTGATCTTTCACTGAACGTAGAAACAATAACTGATATAGAATACAAAGTCATTCTTTGTTTGGAGATACGCAAGACGTAAAGTGCAGTCCATCGGATAAAACAGTTAGTGGTTCTGCCCTCCATCGTTATTCGACGGTTCGAGTTACCAGTTGAATGGCTATTCACTGTCTGAGTATAGCCTTCTCAGTGAAAGTTTCTATTCCAGTCCGAACAAGGAGGGTTGGATACATATAGCTATTGGCCAAAAAGTACACCCTTTTTAGGATGACCGTAGCATAGACGAATTGTTTTGCTGGCAGAAACTAATTGAGTGGTCCAGTTTAATTGGAGTAGGTAGTTGGAGCACAAGAGTTTTCCTTCTTGACTCCTGAAGATGAGTAAGCTGGAGGGTTGAACTCAGTGCGCACAGATTTCAATCACACTCAAGGTCAGACTGTTAACACTAAAGGGATGGAAAATAAAAGTCGTGCAAACATCAGGATATGTTAGTTTTTGCAAAGCGGATGCATAGCAGATTTTCTGAACCGATCCAAATCAGGGTATCTTGAGTGATTCACAGAGGACCGTTTGTGCTTACTCTAATATGTTTTGTCAGCATTCTGTAAATCTTCCTCTAGATGGACTGGGTTAGAAATGAAAATTTTAAGAGACTATAATTGCTAGTCAAAGATGGGTAAGGTGCCAAGTGTATGATTGAATTTATTGTTGTCTTGAATATATCAGCATTTTGTAACATGATAACAGAATGAAAGAAATACCTATCAATAGCCGAATTAACCTGGCCACAGATGCACAGCAGTCCTGAATTTTTCCTTGCCTGTAATCCGTCGGGAATCTTAGTGTTGTCAAGCATTATCCACTTTTGTCCTCATTAATGAGAAATAACTTATGAACACTTAAGATTATCTGCCATTAAGTTATTTCGGTTAATTCCAACAAAACAATCGCTGTGCAGAAACAGAAGTGTTGATACTGAACGTAACTAATCGTCGGCCGATTTTGAACCAATGGAAACCTATATAATTCAGTTAGATAATTCTGATGAAAACTGATAATACGGGTCGATTCAGGCTAACAACTGCTCAAGTAAAACTTAGTTTTCACTCTTCGTGATGCAAAAGAAGCTCTGCTAGTAGAGGTCATGAAAGAAGCACGTCTGTTATCAAGATGCTGTGCAGCTTCCTCTTATGCAGTTCCTTGCTTTTCAGATAGCACACTGCAGAATGCTGCATCACCTGATATTCCGGTGGCAGGGTTTTCAGCGAAAAGACACATGCCCTGTTCATCACCCCCCTAGTTGGCGCACATACACCACCATTGCAGTAAAATCACCCTAGAGATTTTACTCGCATAGCGACGAAGCTTGTTTTTTGTTCTACAACTATCTTGAACCTGCAAATTCATGCATTCGTACTTCAGCGGTACGACCAAAGCTCTCAATCAGAGGTTAAGCCCTCATTTGTCCAGGGATTAAGCTCTTTGAAAGCAGCTACAGAAGTTTAAATTGCGGTGATGAAGTCATATTTCACTTGTTCAGTTTATTTTAAGTTGGATCCACATAATAAACAGGTCGCCTATTGGGTCAAGGTTAAGTTCATATACTATGCTCACAAGAATCTGAGACTGAGGTTATTGAAACACAGGGCTCATCCTGCAGGTGAGGCACCAACATGCGGAAATCAAAGCATATTCGTTCATAAACCTTGAAGTATGCGAATCTTTCATCAGCTAAGTCAAGATAAGCCACTTTTGCACCCAAACTAGAAACGAAATGTCCAAGTCGAATTGGCTGTCAATCTGAAGGACATGCCATCGCGGAGTGTAGAAACCATGACCATTTAGAGATTACATTTGAACGGAAATGACGATTACGTGTTCCTGCCCCAACCAAGGCATAAGCATTAGTCGGTAACGTACAAAACAGCAGTTTGAAGAAACTTAACTACCAGAATCAAGGATGATCTTTAGAAAAAATCCAACTGTCTATGTTTTTAACTCAGGTGCTGGGCTAATGCATCTAAATATAAACAGTCGCTTTATTGAGCAGACTTATTCAGAAACGTCAATATTTGATAAGCTATACGAATTCGGATAGCATTGTATTTTGGTGACCTCCAAACACAACTGGAGGAAAACGAATATGGACAGAAATGGCAGCTACAGATAGGGAGGAAATAGAAGGTAGGCGCAAGTACTTTGGAGAAGAGGAACTCATATGAAGCTGAGTCAGACCAACTTTACACGACCAGTCGAACTTAAGTTCTTGTAGTTCCTGGATCGTCCAGTAGGATGGGCTCATTAAAGGCTGTTGGGCTGCTTGAGAGTGACTTTCGACAAAAGTGAAAATATGCTTTGCTTTTTGCGTCGAACACCATTAGGTAGGAATTTCACGATGTCCCTGAATATGACTTCAGGTTGTTTTAGTGTGGTGCTAAAATGGTGCCTAATCACCGGCATGAAACCAGATGCGTTGCACGCACAGGACATCGTAAACTGACGTGAAGTTGTAGTTGGCCCTCCGTCGACGCAATTCGGGATTACTGTGAGTGTCTTACTTGGATGCCTGAAAATGGTGGGATGCCCTTACTCATACAAGGGCGCTAATCCGCCACATGTACTTTAGCCTGATCTGAGTGTTCATAGGGAAATTCAGTGGTGATCTGTCCGTCTACCCCTGCGCCGCCGCAATCTTGTCACGCCGGAGCAAATTCGCCAATAAAGGACAGTCTGTGGCGCGCCACAATGGCGTTCCATTAATGGTTCCGACCGAGATTACTCCCAAGGTCATAGTATTGCAGCACCGACGGGATGTCAAGTGTGAATCAGTCACCAGAGTCAGTGAGCGCGCGATTCCAGTGCACTTCGTCTCGCATAATACAAAATTAGCCTGGATAAATGGAAACTACAACTAGTTCTGTCGCTAACGTACGTCGAATTTCTGCGCCCATCCCACTCGACTGAATTGTATGACCAACTGAAGTTGTACGCGACTGATCTACTTGATCCGACAATCGGCGAAATGGTCGGTTTATTGATGAGCGTGTTACAGTTGACAGCCGAAAGCATAAATGACAGTTTGCTATCCCGTATGAACCCGCAAAGCCCATATGCGGATGTTCTGTGAAGACATCAAGATAAATAACTAGGGAATAGCTACATGGAACATGATTAAAGTAACAATCAAATATCAAAAACACGCATGGAGGTGGGATAAGCCATGTTTGTTATGATGTATAGTAAATATACTCAACTGACTCTTGGTAGTTCCAGCTCAGACCATTCTGTTACTTGCAATGCCAATGATATAACCATTTTACCGGGAATACTGGCCGAGGCATTTCTCGTCCAACCCTATCGTTCTGCTCCTCTCCGCGTTGCGCAGAAGTGCAGTTGGGCGGTGATACACAAATCTGCAGAGTAAACTGGAAAGCAGCGATCGACTAAGACCCATCCTAGACCCAGCTTCACGTCAATTAAGATCAGTAATTTAACAGTACACTTTGGCTTCGCAGATGAGTATAAGCCGTTATCAAACAGTCCACGTAAACTAAGGGATCAGGGACCGGTTCGAATTCATGCATGAACATCCAGCCCGTTTCCATGAGCACCTTATTATCTGACAGTTTTTACATCTATCAATTTTTTGATGGATGGTATCGCAAAAGTACTGATGTTGAAGTTGCTCACACACAAAAACTGCACATCCTTATACGAACTCTTTCCTTTAAATTGGGCACTTTGTGGATCACTTATTGTGTTTTTCAGGTTGCGATAAAAAATCATTTTCTGTATACACTTTGGCATCTAAATCCTCTGAATTAAGGATACTTCATTCGTTGTTTAGAATTCTCACCTTAGGGTCTACTGCTTACTTTCTGATAGTATCTTTACTATGAATTTGAATGGTTATGCTTTTCATTCGATTAGTTTCCCTCACACGAACCAGTAAACTCTAATCTTTGTAAACGAACCAAGAACAAATTCACAATCCTTTAAATAGCAAATGTGAAAGCAATCAACTGTTTGAGGCTGCGGATGCAATAAAGCTCGTGCACTGATGAATAATGTATTTATTTTTTGTCCTTGGAACAACAAACACAATGTTTTCCATCTGCTAAGCGATAAGAATACTTTGCTGCTGAAGTTATTTTGTTTTTTCTCCAACAGGGCTCATCACAGGCAACCGTAATCGAACATCCATGCCTATTAAATGGCTACGTATCTGGAGAAATGGACGCAACTAAAATATTCTCCGGACCCTGTATGTCTGGGTCTTATGCCAACAAGGTATTCGGTAAGGAGTACACCAAGCCACCGGTACGTCATGCTAGCAGTTGCCTTGTTTCAGGTCCTGCATGGTACCTCGTTCGTGGGAGTCGTGTGTGGTGCAGGAGAAGGGCATCAAGATATTGCGTCGACGGCCCTCTCCTATCATTACACGATTATTTTGATTAGTCCGCAATGGAGCTGGAAAGCACGGAACTCCATTTCTCCCCTAAGTATGGTCCATCACTGGTGCGTATGCCTGGCGTGCCACAAGTTGGACCCTGAGTGTCTGACATGCTAGGCTGGCGCGCCATCACAGCTCAGCAGTTGCCAGTTGGAAGCAGATCTAGACACTTAATGCACTACTCATAAGGTCGCTGAAAATCCTTCGACAGCCCACGACCGGTTTCGCCCTTCTTGGAGCTCATCAGGCAGGCGCAGTCCCCGAGTTTCCGTCAACTTTATGTTCTTCTTGAACCCAACTTGGACTGGTTTCGAGAAATACACTCATTTGACGGAAACTCGGGACTGCGCCTACCTGATGATCCCCAAGAGGGGAGAAACCGGTCGTGGGCTGTCGAAGAATTATCAGCAGCCTTATGAGTAGTGTATTACGTACATACATGTATCACGATGTCTCGAACATCGTAGCAACTGAAACACGAGGTGGCCTGGTGCAGCACATTCAGTTCCCTGGAAACATCACAAACGAGAGATTAAGCTGGGTTCCAGGTGAGTCTCTCGCAAAAACCACATTGATTTGCAAATGAGTGTATTTCTCGAGATCTAGACACTCTTGCGGGCGAATGTGTGCTCTTTTTAGCGAAATTCCTAGTCTCTCTAAAGCCTCGAAGGACAAGCTAGTAACTTTGCTGGTTGCGTGAGTAACGTGACCTGTTCTGTCATGACCTCTCAATCAAACATTTCCAAGAAAGTGAGCATAATTTCCACAAATCCTGCAACAGTCCTCAACTAATGAGGGGACACAGTCTACTTCAGAGTAGTGAGTAATCATGATGCTCGCTCCTCAGATTTTACAGCTACCAGTTTCGCAACTGTGATGCTCACCATAAGAACATAAATGACACCTGACGGATTCCAACCACAGAAGAAGAATAAGTCTAGCCTGAGTTTATTTATGATTTTCTGTTAAAATGTTTTAGGTGCTGGTGTCTTTAAATCCTAGGTGCACTTAACTTCAATGAAAGAACATATATGCTATCATTCCTTTTGCAAATCATGAGCCAAAATACCACTGGCTATATGATCACCAACTAGTGTTTCAGAACTTCAAGTTATGAAACCTGCATTGAAATTATCTCAACATAGGGAAATATCGAAGAATTCGGACTGCACTGGAACATCAAAGTCAGACAGATATTCGCTGCAGGAAACAACGCTACCAAAGGCAGAATTGCGGCACAGCACTGACTGGAAAGTTTTCAAACTGGTTGGCAAACCCAATAGGATATAAACCCATTAGGATACCGGGTTAAGAAAAGACTCTCGATTAACTCAGACAGGGGGACAAAGGAACTCTCACATGGTACATCTGATGATCTGCGAGAGTAAGTGGGTGATCCGTACAGCGTACACAGTTGCACTGCAAGTTCGGCACCAAAGTCTTAGACGAAGAACCACAAAACCCAGTATTTGCAGAAAGATCAGTGCAAATATAACCTACGATGCTTTACAAAAATACCCCAAGGTTGCCGAACTTTCCTTATTGGGTAAACTGCACTTCCAGTAGCAAACGCTCGAGCGAATGAGTTAAAATCGGCTGTTCATTACACTAAGCCGGCTTAAGTTTGGCCTTCATCTTATGAAGCGGGACTATTTGTGCTGTTAAACGCCAAATTGAAAATCAAACGTAAAAAACAACTTAGTGTTAGTTTTTCCCTTCCATTCCTCGCAGCAACTCAATAAATTCCAATTCAGAGGAACAGGCAACTTGGCTACCTGCAAAAAGCTAATTTCCGAGCAATTTAAGAAGGACAGTTGCACCATTCCTCCATGCTCCTTCAACAATGTATTCCAGCCACCTGTGGTTGGTGACTTCCGAGTAAGTTAATCCTCTGCTATCCTGTAATCATTGCTGTGTAGGTAATTATGCACATATGTATGCGCGTTGATTCCGTAACCAGCTAGGTGAAATAGTGGAGAAGTTCATGAGTCATTGACAGTTCACCTAACCAGAGATTGCAACGGTAGATCTACGTAGGGAGGTGCATCATTCAAACACATGGCCCATAAGTCAAACCTAAATTTTCCAAATATTCCAATTCCAGAATCACAGTAGGTTCCCAAGAACTTTCGGTCGCACCTTGTGAATCTCACATCTTTTCCATCCGGGCTGCTATCAGCAGTAATTTTCAGTCTTAGGCGGAAATTATAATTCTTAAACTCCGGTGTTTAGAGCGCTTATTTCGAAACCCATGAAAAGTTGGATTGGTGGGTTAATTTTATTATAAAAAAACAGAAATGTTGGTTTTCAAGCTAAAAATAATCTCTTTAATAGTAACCTATAGGAATGTAATAAGACCAAAATGATAGTATCTGAAAAGTTTAGAGCCAGCTGACTGCTCGTGAAACTGATCGCCTACTGGAGTCCTGTGAAGTGAGTGGAAATACTTTGCAAGACCTCAGAAGGCAATAATGATTTGGTGTTACACTTTAACGTCATCCAAAAATTCCAGAGCGACTGAGTAGTTTGCAGCCGTTTTTCTTTATTGAAAACAATCATGTTTACAAGGAGTTCCAGCTAGCAAAAATTGTTACTTGCCGAGATTAACGGAGGGATGAAGGAGTGGATGGTGAAACTGATTTTAAACAGAGCAATAAAGATAAAGGATATGTGCATCTCTCTTCCTAAAACATTTATCATCAAATGCACCAGATGCTTGTAGCCAGATCGATTTTCTATTGGGCTCTTACAAAGGCCAATACATTACTGATGATTCACACCGGACACGATAAATCTGATGCGAAATCCCTAGTGTTGAATAGTGCTTAGTGAAATCGTTGGCACAGTTCTAGAAACCAGACTGGCAGTCACTTAGACCGCACGCTAGGAGACATGGTGGCTGTTTCGACATTCACGAGAAATATGCCAACCCGGCGGAGTCGCTCTCGCTGATAAGGTTACGCGGCTGCAGAGGTTCTTTTCTGGCGGTTGTGTGCTATTGTCATCTCAACAGCTTGGCGAAAATCTTCATGCCTAATGTACAGACTCTAATTGCATGAGTATTATCATGGCTAAATCCGGACCATTGAGCTTCGCTGTCACCTCTGTTCGGTCAACAACTATTGACATGCATGCACAACCCAAAATCATTAGTAACGAGGGCGCTGAAACAAACCGATATTGTCTACATGGAGAGGACAGCTGTGACCAATAGCCACGTTGCGTTAAGGAAAGTTGCATTTCGATGGGGTCATTCACGGCAATATGATGAGTGGTCGGACGCTGTGGGCTGCGTATGGTGGGTTGCCGTCTATCGAGAAAAGTTTCGTTTTCCTTCCCTGACGGTGCATAGGATTTGACTTAGCAGAAGGGAATGAAGGAAGTTACAAAAAGTCTGCTTGTTGTTCCGGGATCGGGTCGGTGTCACTCTTCCTCCGCTTGGCTAAAGGCAGAGAAAGATACGGTAGCTAGCCGATATCACCACTATTATTGCTATCATTTTCTATTGGGATTGTCTTACTGAATGCTGGAGGATGTTGACGATAGACTAGCTCTACGTCTCCCTTCTAGTTCTCATTTGCCTTATTTTCTTTATACAGTTTTATTTTAAAAAAACTGACGTGGTTTTATAGCAGCAATGCAGCAAAAAACATTGGCATCACTAAAGAGGATGATAGGCATTGTAAGCAAGATAAGTTTAAATAAAAGCCCTTGTTTTATATAAATCGCCCCAACTACCATATCCTACGCATCTTCTCATTAGCACAGTTTGGGTAACATACACCCCCCCGCTGCTGGACGAGAACGCTATTCTACAAGAAAAGGCTTTCTCTGTAAAACATTGTTTTCAAAAGGCTGATATATGCATTCTCAAACAAACATTTTTATGGGTTTTGTTTACGTTTCCAGGCGTATGCTGGATTCTCCTACGTCACAAAATATCTATTCCCGGGGCAGTCAACCGGAATATCAAAAACACTTTTCGACAAAACAGTGATGGAGTTCTGTGCTCAACCCTGGGCCACCGTGAGTCACTGTATTCATATTAGGATTATCGTTATGGCACTAAAATGCAGCTCTTCTGCAGTACACAGCTAGACATTCTGTTTTGTAAGCATTCTTCCGAGAACAGTAAATTACCGTTTTGTCATCTGGTAAATTGCGCTCACCAAGCATCACTCCTGGATGAAGACTTGGTAGTCCAGAATTGGTTATCTAAGCGCATTCAATGTGCCTCGGTTGAATAGCGTTACTACGCTCGCCTCGCATATCTAGAATTCAAATGCCGGCGCATATGCTCCTGATGAACTCTAATAAGAGAAATTCATCGAACTAATTATTCCTTCTTTGCTATTGACTAGCCAGAATAATTGTGCATGGGCCTGAGAATAGTGCTTTGGAAATTTCAGGTGCAGTTGAGGTTTATATTATAGCAAATATCACCAAAAGTAACTGCACTCGAAGCAACCTTCTGTATAGCAGGATGTATTCAACAGTCCTCGCAACCCAAATTCGTGCTGCCGTTGTACTGAAATTAGTTCCCAATTCTCATCCATTTACAACGAACTTAATGCGGCTATACTAAAGCTCTCTGCTTTATGAGGAATTCAACGTAGTTGCCCTCTGCTTTTCACCGACATAGGTAAGCCCACATGTCAGTTCACAAAACTGGAAGCGCGTTTGGTGGCCGTGAGGCCAAAACTTCCCTAGGCAGAATAATCATTTAATTACCTTCTTTGTCACAGACTATTTACACCAACGATGTTTTAAACACCACGTGATTCTGCTATTAACACACCCTCTCACCTGACTAGTTCTTCATTTAGCTGGTATCTTCATAGCTGATAGCAAATTTACTGACCAGAATGTCCGAGGTTCGAACCCGATCTTTGCCTCTTGACTTCCTCTGTCTAGGCTTGAGCTACCTGGCAGTATCCCAGCCCTCATGCTTCCTTCTGGTGGCATGGCAGTTAGACACCGAAAGGGTGCCACAGCTGAATGGCTTTTTAGCTAAAAATGAGGGTAAAATATCACCGTCCAACATCCAATGTAACTGAAGGTTCAGGTGGTGGTTGTCGAGATTTAGGCCGCTCTTTGTCAGTGTTCTGTTTTAGCCTGAACATCCGTGAAACTGACCACATGATTTGATTTTAAAAGCAGTTTTCTGTGAGAAAGGTTCAGTGGTTAAAACATAGGAAAAAGGCGAGTTTTCTCGTGTGAGCTGTTTTTTGTGAGGGATATTGTTCCTGCGTGTTCCGCTAAGGTGAACCAACTTCCGGCATCAATCAAGAACAGACAACGTTTTCCAGGGATACACATGTATCTGCCCTTTACAATCTGAACACAAATTTTGGGCATGTTTAATCTGTTTGAATGGCTAGAAATAATAAGTTGTGGCCCTCATCTGGTGTGACCACCATGATGTCATCAGTAACAGTATAGAGCACATGATTGTACGAATGGACACGCTTTATGTGATATCTAAGTGTTTTAAAATTAGTTTACACATGGGCTATGGGCTGATATCTCTGAAATAAAAACCACAGTTGTGTACGTTAGAATGCGAGCTGAAATAAAATAACTCCAATTCGGCCTCCAGATTTGCCAGAGGCTCACAAAAATAGGATGGGTGTAAAAACGGGTGGATAGACAGAAGGCTTACGGACTCTTAGGTATTTTCTTATCTTACGGTTCGGCTGTAACACACCGTTTCGGTGCCTAGCTGCCATGCCACCAGAAGGAAGCATGAGAACTGGGATACTGCCAGGTTGCTCAAACCTAGACAGGGGAAGTCGAGAGGCAGAGGTCGGGTTTGAACCACGGACCTTCCGGTCAGTAGATTCGCGCTCTAACCACTTAAGCTATCTCGCCCCATTCTCTTATCTTAACCCACAATTACTAATTCAAGCTAACAGGTAAAATTTGGGAGCTGCATTTGACCCAAAAAGTTGGTCTTACTTTCGGGTCCCCTCCCCCCTCGTGTCTGGAACTAGATCAGCCTTACAAAATTTTATTTCGTAAAACAACTACAGCGATTCGCGAAATTCACCCACAGTTTTCCAAACTTCCTGAAAGATAATTCCTAATAGTTTTCAAGATTTTCTCGATTACTTTCATCAAAGAGTTTAGTGGAGTGACAAAGCAACCTTGTTAGCTGGTCTCATCTGATGTTTATATGGCTAAAAGTCATCCCTGTCAAAAACTGTGGACGGAAAACTTATCTGAGAATCCTGGAGGGGGTAGAAAATTGAACCAACCCCTCTAGTTGCTTGGTAACAGTTCTTGTGGTGTTGGCTTTCTGTAGCCAACCTCTCTTCCAACTACTGAGAAACGTGTATTTTTCGTTCTTCGCACTAGCGAGCCAAAACAGCATTGGATCGCCAGTTTTCTCGACGGTCACTTATTAGTTACTGCAAGAAGGAGCACAGACTAGGCCGTTTAAAAAAACAACACGATCGGGCTGTTATTCAACATCAGTTCCGTACATTCAGGCTGACGAAACCTTTTGTTGTTACAATATTTTCAGGAGAAATCTGTCTTAAATGCAAAGTTTGCATCAATAAGCGTATTACCCTATTCCTGTTATGCATGAAGGGGGATGTGTGAACCGACAGTCTTGGACGGATTTCAAGTAACCTAGTTTCCAATAGACCTTATGGTCCTCTAACACGTCATTCTGCAGTTGGACTTTTGCATCGGAATGAAGTGATCTGAAGTGATCTAGAAGTTATTCTAAGTTAACAGCATCCTAAATAGACAAAACGCCCAAACGACAGTTGCTATGAAATATAGACCTAATTGCCAATGCAAATGGCAGACAAACAATCAACAAGAGCAGTAGCAGTTGGCAGTACAAAATCAAAGCGGATTTTGAGTCCTAGGTAACAGTCAAATCAGTGGGGTTACCACTGTGATCCATTTATTAGTTTTATGGACGTACACATCAAGTTCACAGCTTACCAACCTAGTTAGCTCGAAATTTTTGCTGTTCTGGCAAGCTACAAGGTGGGGACGCGTATTCTGTGAGAGGATGCATCTACACGATTTTTCACCTCACCAGCACTTTATGTTCAGAAGCTTCCCTGTCCACTGATGCAAACCATCGAACAAGTTTAAATACAAACCACTTTAATGTTAAACAAGTTGTGCAACACACAAGTCAAGCTTACTGTTTTTGGGCAAGTGAACAACTATTAAGTGCAGGTGTGTATAGTTTCAATCGATTAACATCAAACCCCTTGAACCAGGTCATAGTGCTGACGCTCTCTATTTCATACAGGCACAAGTTTGCATAAATACGGGACAATCATTCGTTGCTGAAGCCTAACATACTCAGGTTCGCTATCAGGGATGGGGGAACAACAACCCTGAGAAGTTGAGGTCTTCATAGAGGGACATTCTCAGTGATTCTGCATTTCTCGGCATAAGTAGATTATTGTCTAAGCGTCCAAAAAACAAAGCAAACCGCTCTGTTCTTCAGGAGATCTAATTGTATATTTTGCCTTAGTTACCATGCTAGAGTCGAGTACAGACTCTTATGAAGCTATTGCTTCCTGAGCAACACGATCAGTTGTGGTTGACAGAATCGGTCCGAAACCAATCTACTTTCACAACGCGCAAATTTTTCTGGAAATATTTGTCGTTGGCCCGACATCAGTGTCCAGCCTTTGGTAGAGACGGGTAGTTCCGGAAAAATACAAGTAGTTAAAAATGGAGGAAAGAGGGGAGTATCGCTGTCTTGTATTATTAAAGATTTCACACTTCTCCCAAAAGCCACATACAATTAAAGTAGAGTTAAAGTGATAAATAGATGCGTATCACTGTTGTATGTGCTTGAAAAAATTGCTGACGACAAAAGTGAAGCCTCCTGCAAATCACCACCAAGGATTGGTTTCTCATGTCAATTAATATGACGACAAACCAGAACCACGTGTTCGTCTTGAAATGTCTTCTTATGTCTCTCCTTTTTACTGGATTACCTGCGAAAACGTGCCTGCTAAATATGGTGCCTCGGTTTTACTCCTATGTCTAGATTGCAGCAAAAACTCCAGTTGAAGAACAGGAATCTGTCGCAAAATATTGCTTCGACGGTGTGTTCGTCTCTGTGTTGCTTGAAAACTACGGTTTTACGAAAGATGAGGAGTGGAAAAGGATCACATTCGGAGACAAGGTATCTGAATTCGAGTTTTTGTAACGTGTGTACATAGAACCTGATCTGATTATTTTGTTTCTCTGACAGCAGTGATCTCCGCACATTTGAATAATTTTTACTGTAAGCTGCCAATAATAATAAGTGTTTTAAATATGTGTAGCGCTGAAGCATGGTTCTGATTCTCAGCAAACTCGGCCAAGAAACCAAGGCTTTGATCAACATTTATTCAGTACTAATGACTAAGAAGCTGAGCTTTACAATGATTTATTTAAAGAAGCCCAAAAACTCAGGTTTGTAGGAATGAATCCGAGTGTCTAAAGTTTTCTACTAATCAGCTGGGCCAAGCAAAATATTGCCGTGGTTAAATATTGGATTCTAGCCTAAAGTATTACAACAGTGCACTATATTATCAGAATAACTAGGCTACCAGGTGAGAGCCACCATTCGCTATGATGTCCAACAAAGTTACTGACGATAGAGACTACGTATTTCTTGGTCTATTGTTCCAAAGATTGGACGCGCTGCTCAAACCCTGTGCATTACATTGGTAAAAACTGAATTCGGTCCTTCGAATAGAAGAATGAAAGACATTGGAGTTTTTGAGTAGCTCATTCTTGATCTCTCCAAGTAAAGTGAATTCGGTCTGCCCCCGACCGGGTTAACGGGATATCCAGCATGGTTGTTATATTAGTTGGCCTTTTTTAGGTTTATTACGGAACATTACTGAACAGCGCCGAGAACTCCTAGACAGGTCACGAATTGCTTTGACCGTCCTAGAGCTAATCAGGCGGAGGATCCGACAAACTCATGTTCAACTCCGGTTATGTCATAGTTTGGTTCAAATACAGCATCATAAAGACCAAGAAAAATTGGGTGTCAACTAAGATCGTATATTAAAATATTCTGAAACTTATCCAGAGATATCAGTCTGCACTCAACAAGCCCCAGACAAATCAAGAGGGTTGCACCACTATAGGTGCCAGAGTGTAAGTTGTCATGTAGTTAGACCAAACCAGTAGCAAAATCTGGATTAATTCTTTTGATTAAGGCCAACGCTATCATTGAAAAGTTATTGTGTTGAAAAATTATCGTGTTAAAAAGTTAACGGTCGAAGAAATATTGCGATTTTGGCCAACCAGACGTAGACCTCAGCTTTTCTGCCAGGTGCTAAATTTTAGAGCACTGGGCAAACAGCAGTGAAATCGTAGGAGATTATTCGGACCACATATTCGTGCGATGTGATATCCCGTCGCCGACGGACTGAACCTTATCGTGATGTGACGGTTCGTGTGCCTCCGCGAACCGTGGAGCTATACTAGGGGGGGGGGGCGTGCGACAGCCGCAGAGTCCCCCATACCAGGTTGGTCAATGGTTAGAGATCTCACGAATACAGTCTCCAGGTTTGGACTAAGAACATGTGGGGCCAAGTGTCTTGTAAAACGGCAATGCATTAGTATTTCTCGCCAGGCACCGCTGCCTCGTGGTCAGGCTTCTGAGCCAAAGTCTTTGGTCGAGAGTCCTAATCCTCCTCCGGTATAGGTCCGAAAGCTCTGGCAGCATTCCAGCCCACCTACAACCAGGCATTGAACATATGCAAATACTCTCTCGCCACATCGGGAGTCTCGTGGTGCCATTAGCCCGAACTACTTACTTGCTGCATACAGCGGGACAGGTAATCGAAAACAGGCTACTGCTGACGCCCCGCTTCTTCCTCTTTCAGATGTCTTTCTTACTCCTCCCCCCACCCCATTAGTAACTCTCTCCTTGTAGACCCAGCACTTAGAACAGATGCAGGTAACATTTGCGAGTCATTCGGTACCGACGTTCTAAGGCATCTCGAAGTCCGTCTTCAAGCCTCGACGTCCAGTCTATCTGGTTACCTTTAATGTCTGCACCCTGAAGCAAGCAGGACAACAAGATGCCCTTACTCCCACACCGGACTCGCTTGACATTGATGTGTGCTTTGCCAGAAACAAGAATTCTAGGTACGAGCACCGTGGTTGAGCTTACTCTGCACTCGCTTCCGACTGCACACCGCGGGTGATCCAGAGGCTGCTGAGGCAGGATGTGCAGGGTTTGGTGTCGTCCTTAGTCACAGGGTGAAAGCATCATTGCTTGGATAGATCCCTTCCACACTCGCCTCTGAGCGGTTCGTCTGGCAACGTCCGTGACGCAGTCTTTCAAACGGGGAGTTAATCGATGTCTGCTTGTCGTGTCTGCTTACGCCCCAACTGACTGTAGCTCCGACACCGTCACAGACAAGTTTTATGAAATCTCTAGTGCCATATTACGGCGGGGTAAAAGCTAAGATATCGTTGTGTTTGCCGGAGATCTGAATACACATATAGGTAGACTTAGTGCACCTGAGACTCCATTAAGCGGTCGATATGGATTGGACTCGGTACATAGGGACGGTGGCGAACGATGCTTCAGCATGTAATGACCTTGAGTTTATTCTCTGAAGTATTAACTTCTAACTCGCTGAAGTCTTGTGGCCATATGGTGAACTCCAACGGCGCGCCATCCACGAACCCAAATTGGACACATCGCCATCAGTGTCCGATGATGCAAATCCGTAACTGACTACCGTTCGTTTCGGAAAACATTTTTGGATTCCGACCATGCGCTCGTCCGGAGTCGCTTCTCCCTACGTTTTCCAGGACCGCGTAAGGTGCGGACTAATCGCTTGGCAACTGAGAGACTGGCAGATCCGGATGTTAGACGAACTTAGTAGAATCGTCTTTTAGAGTCACTTCCAAATGCTTCACCATCAGATGTGAATTCATGCTGGAACGAGATCGCCACAGCTTTGCACAGTGCTGCGAGTTTTGCCTGGGCACGACGCTACCAGGCCCGCTCAAGCACTTGATATCAGCTAGGACAGGGGCGTTGCGTGAATTTGGGAGGTGTCCGCGCCGTTCCCGAAGTTAATTTGGCCCGACGTATTTCAGAAGTCAAGTGAAATTGGGCGCGCGCGTTAACAGTGAAGCCCAATGGACACTGAAGACTAAAGAAATGGAAGAGGCCCAGAAAGTTGGGAATGCCCGAAGATTACTCCAGTTGATTTGTGCAACCAGACCCGGAAACCACCTGTGAGCGAAACTATCAAGGATCAGGATGAATAAAGATAAACTCCTCGAACACTGGGCCAAATACTTCGAACAATAATTCACCAAGTCACCAGATGTCGCTCATATGGTACCTAAAGCTGAAGTAGAAGCCTGAACGATGAACCTGGAACTACCTACAGCCTCGGAGGTTCATGCCTGCATGGGTTCTCTAAAGCTCTACCAGGTTTCCGGTCCGGATGACATACCGCCCAAATTGTTCATTGATGGGGTTGAAATCCTCATTCAGCAACATCCGCTCGTGAAACACTGAGCAGCAAGAGGGATTATGGCCTGGTAGGGATTGCGTTTATCAAATTAGCACACTTCGTCAGATGCTAGAACAGTGCCATACATACAAATGACCCACGATTTTAATATTTCTGAACTTTCAAGACGCATTCCACTCGGTTGACCGGTCTGCTCTCCTTCAAACACATGCCCAGCGAGGAATACTAACAAAGTTTTAGAAGTATTAAGTTCTTTTTATCCGCAGACTTACGGACCTGTGAGAGTTTGTGGAGAGCACCATGAAAGCTCCCTTATACGTAACTGTGTCCTTCAGAGGTGCAAACTATATCCATTTCCATTTGATTTCGTGATCGGCGAGATAATGAAACAAACGCCGAAAGGCCTTCAAAACTCGACGTTCAACGGATGTGTGTATCAGGCCACAGTACGGGCTCTTTGGTTTATGGCCGTGACAACTGGCCCGTTTGAGGAGCGGTACAGAGACGTTATCAGGCCTTCCATAACCGTTGTTTCAGAACCCTACCTGTTGTGAGTTGGTATCGGCGAATCCGTAACGTGGTAATTAACAAGCGAGTGTTTGGCTGCGCAAAGGTGATTTTCATCGAGGTATGTGTCCAGCGCCAGAAGCTGGGCTGGTGAAGCCACGTATTTCGCATGCCAAGAAATCGTTTACAGAGGACAGTGTTGTTTTCTGTGCTCAGTGGAGAGTAGTGGAATTAGAGAGGTGGTCGACCTTTCACCTGGCAGAGGGGCATGAAAGAGATTAAGAGAAGTCTGGGTGTTGTCAGTGCGACTCGCTTTCCAGGATGGGGACTGCGTGGTCTTTACTGTGCCTGGTTGGAGACGCTATAAGATATGGCTGCTGGTCAATGTTAGTGGCGTTCTTGTTGTCAGTTCCTATCCAGGTTGTTTGAACGAGTGTTCGGATGTGTAGACACCTCGCAATGATTGTGATAGGCCAGTACTAATTCCCTTCCTCTTTCACTCTTATTCTTTTACTTACAATAAGGCTTGTATGGCAACAAAGCATTGGTGTTGGACACTTATGTTACCCTGTCGAGGATGATGATGCTGATGACGATTATGATGATGATGATGATGATGATGATGATGATGATGATGATGATGATGATACTGAAGGTCAAAGGGGCTTGTTGTTAATAAAGTTGAACCTCTCACAAAAGCATTATCTATCTATTCAATAGACGCTCCATCAGTGGTTTGCGTACATCTTACACGGAAATCTCTGATTTGGTTCATCGTGACAAGTGTCGAAATCAGACAGAAACTGGGTGAATCTGACTGGGCGTAGATCAAAGTGGGGTTTCGATGTAAGTTGGTACACGCCGCTGGTGCAAAAATCTACTGACATCTGCCCCATTTCCCACATAAAACAGTGCACCAGTGTAATGGCCAGAAATGAAGGCGACTGATTTGATGCCGAGATACATATTTCGTATTCAGCTTCCATCCAAACATTTATACGGAAAAAGCCAGTCTCACTCAAGGTTTCATTTCACTTGGCGTCCCTGTGCTAAGAAAGGTCTTCCGTACATGTTCAAGATATTTCAAAATCTCCTTATGGATGGTTTCTCCTTAAGAATAAATACAACAGTGTACAAAAAAATCCCTTAGGTTGATTTCCTCATGCCCACAATCCAATGAAATTCGTTTAAAAAAGAATTAAAAAAATCCGCTCTTAGGAATGTAGACGGGTCTATCAGGCATTCAGAATTCAGGAACATGAGAAGCAAATATACACTCACCTTCACAGACTTGTTCAGTCTAACCCCGTTAGGTATTCAGATTCCGGTGCAAGAAATATTTATGAAGCTGAACTGTTTGAGAGTTACCATGTTTCCCGAACCGTTTACAGAGCGAAATGCAATCCAACGGATTTCTATCGGATAAAGCATAAACTGGCAAAATTTTTGTCTGGTCTCAATTTGGAGTAATTGGTCCTCTGAACCCCTTTCGCCTATTGTGTAAATGAAGAAGCCATCCTCAGCCTCCCGTGGGAGTTATAATTGTCTCATATTTCCCCGAAATAAATGCCAACATATTCACTAGAACGACAAATAATGCGAACGGTCCAATCTGACGGCGTTCTGGACATACCAAGATGGGCAACTCTGATCGGTTCTGTATAAATACCGTCCACGTATAACCAGAATTCTGGCCAGCAAAATCAGTGCTTTGTTCACCGATAAACTTACGATTGAGTTTCTAGATGCAAGTACTGTTTGATATCTTCAGGTTCCGTACGAATTATGGACGCGTTTCAATACTGATAGAATGTGATTCAAGTGTATCCGGTACTACGAAAAGTGTGGTCTGTGACCTGGGTAAGACCCCCATACTGGATGCACTTTTGCGGGGAATCGCGGCCTTGGGGTCACTTGAGACTGGCAAGAGGTGCTTTTCGACATGCGTTTTGGTTAGCTTTGAATTAGGTCACGATGTACGACGTAGAAGTGGAGTTGTCTCGTTAGACACCAACTTGAATGTTACAGAAAAATCGATAAAAAAAGTTAAACAACCCGCAACCCGCGAAAACTCAACCCGAGGTAGGTAGAAATTAACACGGATCACGGGGCTGGGCGAAGATAGTTTTGGCAACTTTGCTGGTACCTAGAGAACTGGCGTGAAAGTCAGTGTAGCATCCACTCGGCGAACGGTGTCTAGTAAATGGTCTGAAAATGAACTGGTAAAGGTACGTCGTTACCTTTTCTGCTACCCAGCTGGGGAATATGCTTACACTGATTTGGCCAGCCATCTCGTTGCTGGACCAGTACAGCTGGTTTCACAGTATCAGGCAGATTTATATGGGAACATCGATGAGGACCGATGAGATGGTTATTGCTTGAGTAAGAGAGTGGTTGTAACAGACAGACCGTTCTGAGTGGGTAATGGAGGAATTTGCCCTATTCTTCTGATAAGGACGCTGTTCGATGAATCATCCTCAAAAATGAGGGATAGATAATCAAGCCTATATAACTATGTCTACATCTTTAAATTGCATGCAATGGTGGGAAAGTTCCAGAAAACTCCTCCAATCCATCAATTCAAGACTTTGGCAACTATACTAGCCGACAAGAGCCATTAATTGACACTCATCACTGACCTAGTGTGATAATCTGAAGAGAACTTACTGATTGGTTCCCTGTCTGCCTTATAACCTGGCCAACTTGGTGACCTGTTCACTTGGCCTGATGAAGCTTTTGTGTAAAAAGCGAAACTTTTCCCAAATAAAAACTACCAATTGTTTACTAAGCCCTTCTGAAACGATGACTTCTCAATCGGTTCCAAACTTTTTCCAATTGATTGAAAGTTCCAAGTAACTTTTAGTTAAGTTAGGACTACCAAGAATTCCAGACTTCCTACAACGTAATTATGGCTATAAAATACTTTGGTGACAGTAATGATGAGAACGGCAAATAAATCTACAATTAGGAGTACCTGGGGGTTAAATCATGTGAAAGGTTCGTAATTTCAGAATTTATTAGCGAAACCATTTCCCTCTCACCGACACACCAGCCCACTTGGAAGTGTTTAAATACCGGCACGTTGTAAAAACGTTCTGTAGAGTTTCTAACAAAATGGACGGAAGTCACCCATACAGCTTCCCGAAATCCATCTTGGCTGCGGAGTATGATGGTCACAAGATTTCTTAGTTGGTATCTTGACCACAGCCTATGATTAGTATCCACCAAGACGAAAAAGGCCACGATAAACTTTGAAATGTCATGGAATCACATGCTGTTTTACTTGCACCGTAAGCGAATTTTCCGGTGGGAGACTCAAATGAGCCTCTCGCTCCGGTGCTCTCTAACCATGTGTTTCGTGTTGAAACCATACCAGATTTTAAGTATGCGTATAATGGTGATAAACACACTATTTTCTAAGTAAAAAAGACGTTAGTGCCGAGTTAGGGACTAGGGTCGCCCGGTGAGTTCTAAACAGGGTCTAATGGGTTTTGATCAACCTCGTGAAAAATGTGTTACACCAAGAATATCGTTTTGTTTTTCGGGCCATTAGCTAGTCCCGACTACTAGCCAAGTCCCAGGTGTAACCAGTGTGTTCTCCTCAGTATTCGGTTACTATGGGTCATCTCACTATAACTGGGGCTAACAGAGGTTATGTCGGCCGAGCACTGATCACAAGTGCTGCAATCTGAACACTGATGCACCAGGTATACTAAAATCCGAGTTTTATAAAAGCTTGCCCTCTGCGATATTTCGATGAGACAATCCTATGAACGCTTGAATTACATTCAAGCGAGACGAGACTATTGAAGTGCTGAGTAAATAGAATAGAAGGTGCTTAAATAAAAACAAGTTTTTTTTCAGTAGTGAGAAGGCTACAAAACTTCCTACGGTGGGCACAATAAGGCACAATTGATGTGGCAGATGTCGACTAATCTAAGCTTCGTATAAGCGGCTTATCCAACAATTTACACGAGCAATTTATGTCAGTTATAGTTAAGTAAGTTAACGCTAACCTCTTAATTTCCCTCCTCTCGTAGGGCAGATGATTTAGCCACTTCTTTGTGTATGATACTGATACAGCCAGTCCTTCATCCGTTACAGAGCCGTCAGTAAAATTAAATTCTTGCTTTTATGTTGATCCACAGAACCATATTTACTGGGGGTTTCCGATGGGTTTCCGCATTACATCGACATCTCTAAGGTAGCTTAATTTATGCTCATTCCTTCTCTTATCATCCTCGACAGATTGAAGGCACGACGGTCAGCTGGGCTCTTGGATATATGCTGGATCAGTCTGGATTTCTTCCGAGTGAGAGTCCACCAATTAACATGCCTGTTACGTTATTCGCAGGACTCGCTGCACTGCTTGCTGCGTTGCTCATCGCGGCCGTTGTGATGCTCGTCTTGGCCCTATGCGGATGTATCAAGACAGGAGAACGTTTCGAATAGAGTCTCATTTCTGTGAGGGAGATTCTGGACTTTTTACTGCGGTACAGGTGTCTTGTGTTCTCTATTTTGCAGAGACCTGACAAGGGTGGTTTCACGGTTTTCACATCCATGTTAGATTCTCCTGAGACCCAAGCAACATTCCTTGCTCCCGTCTCACTTTACCTATTTTTCTATCCAACCTTATCAACTGGGTTAGTTCTTTCTAGCTTCCTAAACATTCTGGAATCGGGTGCATATTTGTTCTTTTATGGTTTCCCGCTTTTTCTCGGGATTGTGAAAAAAACTTATCAGTTTTGGTGATTTTGCTGTTTTTTTACCAGCACACAATAAGCTTACCTTGATTGTACTAACTACGATAACTGTTGTCTTCTCAACCAATAACCACTAATCTTCGGGTTTCAAGCAACGTTGACAATACAAAGTTGTATGTGAGCTCTTTTTTATTGATAAAGCAACCACAAATGGTTTGCATAGGATTGGCTATGCAGCCATAGGTCAGAAAGCAACATCACAAAATTTTCATGTCATTTTGAGCTATCATTCTGAGTACTTGTTCAGATAAGTTAGGGCAGCAGTGGCAGTGTTTTAGCCACCACGATTATGGTACGCCAAAATTGCTTTTCGGCAGTCCTATTCCACTGACCTCGTTGATCATGTCAAACTACCATCATAGAGCATACGACTAATGAGTTTCGCTGGTGTTGGAAGGGCGCATGAGGCCGTGTAAAATCGCTGACACGGATAAACTGAATTATTTATGAATCGAGGCCAACTTCAGTGCAGGAACCTATGTTAATATTTGTCAACGTGATTAAACACTTCTGGTGGTCAACCTAACCTGAATTTTAGATTAATACAACGATATTGTACACTGTGGTTACAGACGTATCAGCTCTTTAGATTCTATGAACTGCTTATGAGGTATTATTTAACGTCAGCTGTGATGGACAGTGTCTAAAATTATTGAATTATGACACGTTTCCAAAGAATCACTTGGGTGTGCCAAATCTGAGGGAAGCTGTTGAAAATGTTCTTCGATATCAGTCTGAAAAATCAGATTCACATCAACGAACATAGCGGAGCAAATAAAACATGAAATTAACCGGACCAATTGGGATGAGTGCACCCTTCGTTTGTAGGAACGTTTGTAGGTATGCAGAGAACGTTACATCAGCAAAATTGAGGTCACGCTTCGGAAACCAGTCAAGTTCTGGTATTATGTAACAACTGGCCATATCCAAGCCGGCTTCAAGGGCAAAGTGACTCATGTTTGCACTAGTTTATTTTATTGCTGCATTACGATTCTCCAAATCTTATTGGGGTAATAAGAACAAGCTAGGAGCCAAAGGAAGTAGGATAGAGGTTAATCCTACCTATATACTGCAATTTGTGCTTATTCCTGCTGACAGTCTGACAGCAGCGAAATTTCGCGCGCTTTCCGATATTCACCAGTGGTGATTCACTGGTGTTTTCTTAAGCGAAGCATATAAGAACCGCACTTGGGGACCTGGTGGAGGGAATAGTGAGAGTAGGTCTCTGAACAAGATCTGACCAAAGTCCGTCCCCCGTAAACTCAAGATAGCTCTTGCAGTTGAGTCAAAGTGCATGAAACACGTTTAAATAAAAGAGCAGAAAACTTGCTCCACTGAATGGAATTGCAACGAATGTCAATTTTATCATCTTTCGCTGAAAAAGCACTTGTGTGTGGGTTCGTCCAAATGTATTTCGTTGTGCGCCATCTTTATTTTCTAGAAAGATTGTTAATTTGATGGCAACATGAGGATATCTGACAATTTTTAATTGGAGTTTCATCCTATCGGTGACACTACTCTATACTGAAAAGCCGAGAAGCACTCTTCAGTTGTCTCCTTCTTACTGAGGATTGTCAGCAGTGCACACCCCACCAAACTCAAATAGTTCCGAACCTACGATCTTCCTGCCAGTGGTTGAACAGTTAACCGTTTGACCAAGAGCACCTGAATATCAGTGTGGTTAGCTCTCACTTAGACGAGGTACAGCGCCGTTCACCCTTCAGTCACAGAAACCACACCAGTTGGTCGCCTACTGAATGGCTCCTCAAGTTCTAACTTCTCAGAAGAGAGTTTCACTCCTCTTGTGAAGCTATTCCTCCTCAAGCTGCTACAAAATTTATTCATAAACGTTTATTCTCCAAACGCACTGTGAACCCTTACAGAAGTAGACTCGAAACGAAGTGGCATATCTCAGTATATAGGCAGTAAACAGTAGGTGCACAGACGAAATGGCCTTTCGAAACTTGTTTTCGCTTCTATTCAGGGATTACCCCATCAAATACACGTAATGGGAAAGGTTACTGTGCAACAACAACAACAACAGCTTGTGCTCTTCGGCGGCAATTAAGAAGTAGATTTGAACTAAGTTCATCGTCTACGTGGATTTGGCCAGCTTCCTTGAAGTCCTAAGGCAACAGCTTAACACTGTCAGTCAACGCGTCAAATATCCAATAAAGTCTAGGCTAAACAGTCGATTCCACCAAGTACAAAAATATTTATGTGGCTGGGTTTATAAGAAGGTTTAAAGAAGTGGCGTCCGTCAGAAGATGGTACTTTGGATGTTGGGAAGAGTTCATCATGAAATTTCGGTTCGCAAACGTTAACTAAGCTAGGGACACTTTCTCACCCCTTCAGTCTAAAGGTAAATGGTCCGCTAAAGGCAGGTGATACATTTATCGGCTCGATGGATAAACAGAAAGAATACATATCATCCCTTTGAGTTACTGGGAATTCTACATCCATCTTCCCACTGGACACGAAGTAAAGATTCAACCAACATGGAAATTGTCACCTCTTGAGTGAGCAGAACCTGAGGAGACATTTGACCGGCACTGGGACAAAAACTAGTTCTCGCTACTGTAACGGCGGATGATAATCGAATGAAGGGGTAAGAATTCTTCTTTTCAGCTATGGGCAATCGAAACTGCATTTATTGCTGGGAAAATTTCTCTCTTCATGCAAACCAACTGAATTTGAAGGCGGACGGAAAACCAGTCACTGAGATCTCCTTCAACTAGAAAAACTGATCAGCGCTAAATGCTAGTTCACACGTTTTTGCGGCTTTGTATGGATGACCACGATGGATGGAGTAAGGAAAATCGCCATCGTGTAGAACCGGGCTTGGGGCCGGTTTTTCTGGGGGGGGGGTGCCTTGGTGCCTTTTACAAACTTGGTTAGTCTGCAACGCTTGGTAAGTGCTATGATAACTTGGTTAGCCTTGGAAAAGTTTAAATGGGGTTTTAGTTAGCCCGGTTTTTACTTCTTAGATCCAGGCTACTTAATGAAAGATTCCTGTCCACTGAAATCGGTGCACCACCGTGTATCAGCTCGGCTGATCTAAGACGGCTTTCCACACACTGAACATTTCTATGCCCTTTATTCTTTTTTAGTGTAGGATGTTTGATGATTTCCAACGCCTTGTTCACCAGTCATTGTGGCATTAATATAAAGTCTGCTCTCAAACTCCAAAACTTTTCAAATCACTCTATTACCCGTGTCCAGCGCATGCCCACCCACTACTGGGTTTTTCACTATTCCCTAATATTCACCCACGTCCGGACCCATCGCTTGATAAGTCGTAATACTGGGACAAATATCGCTCTGTTTGCCGCCTAAATATGCTCCGCTTTCCTAGCTGCTGGTTGGCTTACTCCTTCTTACTCATCCAAATTTTACTGAGACTACGATAGCACATAGTGCCTTAGGATGAGCCAACGAGTAATTTTGGGATGGCCTCACTGTCTGTTGGTCTCTGACAAACGGCAGTCTTTAATGTGTTACTGCTGTAACGCAATTGAAACTTGACTGTTCCCGCTTACCCATGTTTAACATATGACCGTACCTCTCTCTCCCAATAACAGGTATCCCGGAGGAGCCACCACGAGCGCCGGACAGGAAGGAGTAGCCTGCTTGTACACCCACCCCCCTGAGTGACCTTGACCTGTTTTTCTGTACCTCACGTGACTTGTTCCCGTTGTTCCGGTTTCGGTTTCGGTTTCGGTGTCGACTATACGCGTGTCTGCACCGCGGTGGTTCTGCTTTCCTATCCGTGCGTCGTGCTTGCCGTGTCTGAGTTAACCCTGTGTATCCGTTGCCTTTCAGCGTACTACGTCGGCTCACCCACACTACACTAACCATGTGCCATACAGTCTTGGAAGGGCAATGTACTCGGTGTGGAGTCTGGCTTCAGACTGAACTAAGTGCAGGGATTGAGGCTGTTAAGATATTGGTAGAGAAGTTCTTCAAATAAACATTGTTCATCACAGCAAACCTTCCGACCCCAAAATACTCTCCGTGCACACTCGAATCCGGCTAAACCATTCTGTTCGAAGTCCTTCATATACACACTAACCAAAACTGGGGATAGTGGAGATCCAATTTCCAGACTTACTATTGAGGGCCAATAGCTGGGTCAAAAGCACAGTGTGAGAGAGTAACGCACACTTTGATGCCTTCAACTACTTCCCCTGTAAAGGGTTATGCCCGCACTTGTAGTGTCGTGCTTGTCAGTAACAATCGCTTCTCTACCCCCAGAGATTCATTCTTGTGGACGTTTTTACACAGTTCCACTCTTCGGCTACTCGGGCACTTGTTGGAATAACAAGCTAGTTACTGTGTTCCAGATTTGAAACATGTGTTGATTGTACGTATTTCAAAAATATCGAGAGATTACATTCACGACCTCAACACATAAACACTGGAAATCACAAGGAGATGTTTGTTACTGGTTGGACAAGACCGAAAAATTAAACCTAAACTATTAGCGTACTTCAAAAAACCGAACCGCGGTCTTCTAATGTTAAGATTCCGCTGACGAAAGAAGAAGACACTTGATTGATTGAAACCGCAAAAGCCAGTGTCCAATGCTAGATGACGCATTGGAACCGACCGGAATAACTAAGTGGGAAGCCATTTGTTTTGAGCTCCCCCAGACGGCATACCAGCACATTTGTAAGTTCTTTTGATAGCTCCGGTGCACTGAAACCAGATAAGGCTGTATTTTCATTAAATCTAACCTTAATTGACGCTACAGTCACTTGGATCCATGCGGTTAAATTGGGGCACAGGCGTAGCTTGGGCAGTTACATCAAGCCAATTAAAATGACAGAAGTCAGCTTACCTGCACCGCTCAATTTTCGTAGGCTTCATACTGCTACTGAATAATCCATGAAATTGTGCCTCAGCTTAGTAACTTACTTTCTCCCTTTGTGTTGACGGTATTACCCCTGAGGTACTTCCTCCCATGTTATAGGCATTCACGGCTGATAATAGGTTTATTCTTCGTGGCGAGAGGCAATTCGTGAGAAACTACACGAGCTGTGAAACCAACAACAAACACCTAATGCGCATAGGTAACTGACATCTCCTGTTTCGCCTCTTGTGGCGCACGTAATGAGTCTGAGCAAATGATCAGGATGCCGTGGTCCTGACTATTCAATCAAGTTACTAGTAATCCGTATCGAAGAACTACTCACAAGGTCAAAACGAGTGCGCAGTACATAGAATACCAGAAGGGTAGTTCTGGTACCAGGATTAGTTCTCTTCTGGAAACGACTTTCACGGGGTTCTGAAGAGATGGGGACCTTAGGTTTTGGTGGCATCAGCAGCCGAACTATGGGTGTAACGGTGGATACTACTGATGAGACATGCGAGTAAAGTGTTTTATCGTAACTCCGCTTTGCGTCCATTGGAAAGTGGGATTTATTACGGAATTGCTTTGTAGCAATACTTTACATTTGAGTGATAGTCAATGAATATCCAGAAAAGTTCAGGAAGACGCATTCAAGAAGAAGACGGACTTTCAGTTTTTATAAACAAGATGCGTATGAGAGTTGCTTCATTGTCCAATAGTCTGTAACTGTTCAGTTGATGTTTTCTAATAAATAACTCCGCAGCGAAGGCATTCTTCTTTTCATGGGTAGCAGGTTCATCTTTGCTAATGATTGAGCCGGTTTGCATGTGTGCACACTACTTGTTTCAAAATTTTTGTTCATTCTATATACCCGATTTGGTTTGCAGTATTTCGTATTTGTTCTAAACATATACATATGCGATCAGAGGGTGGGTTTGCATTTCAAGACGAGCTTCAACCTATTTGAGGTTTGTCAATGACCCACAGAGATGAGAGATCTACTTTATGTGAAAACAACTGAGCTCAATTCTGTGTACCTTTTACAACATCCCCATATT
This sequence comes from Clonorchis sinensis, assembly GCA_003604175.2. Classification (NCBI taxonomy): domain Eukaryota; kingdom Metazoa; phylum Platyhelminthes; class Trematoda; order Opisthorchiida; family Opisthorchiidae; genus Clonorchis; species Clonorchis sinensis. The sequence goes on from CM030369.1 coordinate 136,887,244, forward strand.
TGTTCCTGCCACATGTTCCACGGTTGTACTATGCAACACAAGAAGATTTCTGTATTGGTGTTTCCCGGCAAGCTTTCAGGTAAGGCTGTTTTGTCCGGGATACAGAAATGTCTACGCCAATAAACAGTGTGCATACGAAAAATGAGATAGTGGACAAGTGATGGTAGTTTACTGGGCCGTACTAGGTGAAGTGGCCTCTAGATGGCTACACCTACTGTGACACACTCTCGGTGCATTTATAGAAGTTTATATATACTGTGTTCACGGAAATAGGGCTTTATTGTCCCGGCTAAATAAGCAGGGGTCGGTTGGTGCCGAACACGATCTGTCACTAGCAGTATCGTCCTTATATTTCATTATCAAAATTCACTACTCGTCAAGTTTCAGTTTGTGTAGGAAGTCAATAGGAACGGTGACAACATGTCACAAATATGAGCTTAATGCTTTCAGTCAGTAACATAGGTGTGTAAAGGCAATAGAAAGGGTATAAGAATTTTCGCGCGGAAGGTCGGCATAGCGAGAGCTTCCCAGAGACTGAATCAGAGAACTCGTTGACGTCCGTGAGACAGACTCAGAGTGAATTCATCTGACATCTCAAAAACTGAGAACTTTCTGATAGAGGGAGGCCACATTATCCGTGGTAATACAACTGACATGCATTACGGAAGGTGCTCGGTTTTTGGTTTTATGGCGCCGAGAATCAACCTTCTTATGACTTTCAAAGCATAAGGAGTGGGACGGAGTGAAAGTCATTGTGTACGGGAGTTATTCTAGCCAGGCAGCACCTGTCTGGAGTAAAGAATTTTTCTAAGACACGTTTTAGCAGCTGACACAGAGAAATAGATTTCTGCTACACAGTACTTCAACAGCGGTACCAGTATCCCGTCCGGCTTTCCAGCTTTGTTCAGGCTAAAGTTCGTCAGTTCATCATCACCACCATCGACAGCATGACATCAGTGTTCAACACCGATGCTTCGCTGCCGCAGGTTCGTCAGTTCAAGTTAAGTGGGTTTGGAATGCCATGTTTCTGATAGCGCATCTGAGTACTGAGGCAGGCTGTATGTACGCGAACGGTTGTTAGAACACAATTGGCATGCACATGAAGCACAAACACGCTGAGAGAGACAGGACGACCTGTCGAAACCTTAAAAAGTCGCTGGGATTCCCTGTTGATCGCTGAGGAACAAAAATCCTAGCAGTTTCTGAAAACTGGTTCTCCACAACAAATTCAATCGAAGGATGTGCTGAACTGGATCCAGTCCACCAAACTCAGCCAGAAAAGGTTCCTAAACTCAACGGAACATTAGACAAACGCATCAGACAACAGTATCAACCAAAAGACCGAGCCTGCGTAGGTCACGGGGTAAAAATTCGTCGGTACAAATTGAAGGGTCGTCGTATAAGCACGACCAAAAATTCCAACCAGTTGACCTGCTCATTCCACAAATTTACAAAAATGTAGAGTTGCCAAATCGTTTGAAACCATGCCAGACGGGGGCTTCACCGATTATCAGACACTCACCGTCATCAAAGTAGTCGCAAAACCCAGTCTTGCACCATAGTCTTGAAGTTGATAGCCTCAATCAAGCTAACCATGATTATTCATTGTCGGCCAAAATTGAGTGGTTATTTTTTTAGGACGTTAGTGGTTGTGTCACCCCTAGTGACCTAAAAATGATAAATGAAAACCAGTTCCGATGACATTTTCATGTAAATCACCTTACAGACACAACGCGTGGCCTCAACCATCTCTGACTTACAACAGCATTTCAGTGTGATGCACATAAGTTTTGTAGACGCTTTTGTTCATGACAGTTCATTTACCTGAAGTACTTGTCCATCTTCAGGTAGTAAATGGCTGCCGACTAGGTACTGGTTGAAGTACGGAGTGATCAAATTTGATGAACCGTTTGCGCTGTTGTGATATCCACAGTGGGCTAAACCTGATGAAATAGAGAATCTGTCACTTCCTTAGGGGGGAGGATAATTTCCTACCCTTCTATTTCAACCCATTTTAAAGCAGCACTTTTATTTAGTTAAGTTGATTCTGCCAGTATAGAATGGGTGACAAATGAGAACTCCTGTGTGCACACGAAGTCGTGGGTGTTAAATGTAAGGTGAGATAGCGTGGAAGCACGGAAATATGAAAGCAGTGTGTGTACACCTTGTTGCCCTGTGGACAAAATACTTCGAAAAACAGTTTCAGGACAAAACTGTCCCTTAAAGCACTAAATAAACATTCTCCAGCGTAGTCTGTTTCTTGGAGATTTGATACGATTCTTCGGATGGAGATGCAGGCACCTGATGTTGCTTATCAAATTTACCACTAAGTGATTACGTCAAGTATCATACCACACCTGGTTACTGACTTATCCATGAGCGTTTGTACGGAATTGCTGGATCTTCTACGCGGACAACCGCACAAAAGCTCTCTAGATGGGCTTTTACTGGGACACCATCATTTTACAAAACGCTATTTTTATCTAAGAAATAGGCGGAAACAATTTCGCAAATTTCAAATGTTTTGCCTTAGAAACAGATCATCCGCTCGGAATAAGGCTATTTCATCTAAGAAAAACTTAGAAGAAAATAACAGCCCCGAATATAGTCTGCTTCACAATAGTTACTTTTTTGCTATCAACGCATTTTAATCATCTAGCCGGAGACACTACATAAACAGGAAACGGAAGATTCAGGTTACACGTAATCAGTCTCACGGGACTCACATTGAGAAGACTGAAATAGACTAACTTCTGCGTCCACGATGGACAATCATAGTTTTGTAGCTGAAGGTTGCTTACGTCAACTGTTACAGTTGTATTGTGACATCAGGGTGATTTCTCACAACATGCTGTGTCCTGCAGAGAAGATCGAAATAGTATGAAATGAGTCCAAAACTGCATAGTGCCTAAGTCAAGACGAAAAACACTAAAAACAGTGACATAAAGGCTTAGTTAATAAGGCCAGAAAGGTTGAACGCGGTGTCAGCAGACATACTATAAAGTGGACTATAAAGTGGAATTGAATCCAGTGAGAGGAAAAAGTCCTCCGCTGCGAAGTTTGACCAACCACTTGACCAAACAATCATACACTTTCATTGGAAAGAAGGAATGCAATCCATCCATGAAGTAATGGCTGGCCGGGGCACAATAAGTTGCTCCGGCATGGGCTTCTAGATCAGGTAAATTTCTAAACCCTTCCCCATACGCCATAGAATCACCGATGAAAGAGACCATAGTCTCGTGATCCAAGTAGTCTAGTCAATTAGGATGCAACAGCTGACCACTGCTGTGAACATGAACCGCATATCACGCTCAGGTGATATGACCGCAGCTCTGAAAAGACTTGGGATGTCCCCACGTTGAACAGCGGCACCCGACAGAACACTGTGGTCACATTGCTCCAATCATATGGAACTAAACTTAAGTCGTTCTCGGCAGAGCTGGGCTTTTAACTTGTGTAAAGCACGCTTCGGAAGTCGCCATAGCATAACTAAGTATCAAGTGTAGATATATGGTGGGAATAAATTCATTTAGTTTATTCTTTGACACGGGGCCCATCCTCTTCCTTGAAAGGAGGAAAGCCCTTCGTTGTGAAGTTATCGGTCAAACGTAACCTCCCAGAAACTGAAAGCTACTCAAGCACGTGGATGAATGATCCCAATGGAGAAGCTCATATCGACTGAAACGCACGCTTCGATCTGTAGAGATGCGTCAGTCGGGTGCCAATTGAGACTGTTTGGATCCGATTTCAAGTTTAGTGGGTACCTGTGTACAGTCGACGGCTCATCCAAGCAAAGGTCGCAAAGTTTTACAGTCTTTTAAAGAGTAGCATATTGTCCGTACGCATCCACAGCCATACGAGAAGCTTGGACATCATTGAGACTGATTGAGTACGTTGTTGTAATAGTCATGAACTAATATACACGGCAAAGAACCGCATGAGTGTTTTGGGCTTATTGACAGCTTGAGGCTTGGCTACGGCGGCCTTCTTTTGGGTGAACTTGACCAAGGGATGAGCCCTTGCCCTTGTTACCAAGGCGGACAAAAACGCCTTTCTCGACGGTATGAACGATGCCTCGGCGGATGTGCGGGCCAAGTCTCTCGACATCAACCTTGTAGTTGGTGGCGATTAACTTCTTGATGGGCAGAAGTGACATACCCTTGCGGTCCTTCACGGCGTTGATGGTGGCCATCAAAATGTCAAATACCGGTGGGTGGTTAGCTGGGATCTTGAGGCTCTTCGAAACGGCTGGTGCATGAAAGGGAGCACTCAATCTCCTCGTGGGACGTTGGCTTCAAAAAGGAACAATCGGCCAAAACGGATACTTGTTTAGATGTGGAGAAAATTTACTCACCCACTTCTAGTTGACACATACGTCAGAATAGGTTGACTCGTGTGGGCTCAGTCCATACATAGTCAGAAAATATTCATTATTAACATCGCATTCAGTTGTCTGTGTCCAAAATGCAGGTTTGTGGAAGTTATTGACCAAAGTACTGGCCTTTATGTCTGAAGCTTGATTCAAGAACCATAACGATTAGGCCACCATTAAATGGAATTTTTTTATGTATGAAACCTATTCCTCATCTATTCGCCAATCATACTGACTTGATTTTGCACCGTGTGTATGCCAAATTCGTCCTACAACCTACCTTAAACTATTTCCTATTTTCATGTCCATTTGCTCCCGCGCAGTCCATTGCGCCCGCGTTTATGCCCCTGTTACACACTCGGGCCTTCTGGATTTTGATCAAAAATAACTGCCAGACTAGCTTTAAGAAAGAACGTTCATTATCCATCTAGTCATGCACGTCCATTACCCACTTAACATTTTAGGGCCCCATTAAAATCAGTTCTTGTGATTAACTTGTGTTCCGAATCCACTTGGAAGATCATCCGCTGTCTGCGCCGTCCTGTTTTGTTTCTGCTTGTCTGACGTTGTCTTATCCAACCGATCGAAATCTTCAGATCCGTTGGTTGTTACAGGAGCGAACATGTGACTAAATATGCTCCATCAGGTGGATGAAAAAAACAGCACTTTCAACACACAACACTAAGTTGCAAAGTAAGACAAGGCATTAAGGGTCGATTCTAAGCGATACAACCTTTCTTGACTGGCATTGACCAAGTTGTAAATGTCAGATGGAGTAGTATATATCGTTCGGTTTGTGTAAATGGTACATATTTTGGCCTGGGTCCGTCCAAAACGGACAACGAAATTCCAATTCCAGGTAGCAACTCGCACAATTAAGATAACGGAATACTGGGCAGCAGCTTTTCTGCCGTCTAACCAAGCTAATTACTCCAAAGTGGTATCGGGTCTAAAGTGTCAAAATAATACTGTCTTTATTAGCTGAGTATGCTCTCATACTTGATATATATATGTATATATATATATATATAGTCATTGTCTTTCTGGAAACCCGGGAATTGGCAGCTGTTCGAAGATAATCTTCATATGGGTATGGCTTGTTTCGGTGTGCATTTTCTCATGTCAGCGGTGGTTCAGTTGCTCATTCTATCACAAGTGGATCGATATAGCTCTGTTCTCTGAACCCATTCTGCAACCTCGCTAATATGATCATTATTTTTAAGAGTGACTGTAAAGCGTACATTCAGCAGCGGAGGGAGATGTAGTGAATCCATGCTTTTAACTAGTTCTTGACCAGAACTTGGTCATAAAAGTAAAGGAACAGGGGACTATGAAGGGATAAACTTCACAGCTGCTATCCTGTAGAACCATTGTTAAATTAGGTCCCGACTTCCCATGGTTTTGTTGAAGGCACGCGTTTTGCTAATTGTCAGACAAGTTGAAACAGCCTTGGATGATTCGCTACCTCCGTGGGTGAACTTTTCCAATGAAACTAACCAGTTTTTTTAGTTTTTGGATGGATGCAATTTTTTGTCTGTCCCACTAAGCATTTAAATACCTCACGGATACAAATTTTCATTATATCAGTAGGCACCGAATGTGAAACATTCTTCTCATTTCTGAAAAATCATCTTTGTGAGAAAGCCGAATGTAAACTTTGAAACGACTCGTCTTCCACATCATCCTGCTTCAAATTAGATGGTGGGTTTCCTTCTGAAAGATATTCAGTGTCGAAACAGGTGGCTCCAGGTGTAAACAACAGCTGACCGTTCCTCACTTTTACGCACTAACAGTCGTGCACCTGTGCCTGTCTACGACCACAACATCAAGGCATAATTAATCGTTGGATCGCAGATGTTTAACAAACTCATGCCGCCTCAGGAGGATGAAGAATAGCAAAAGTTTTGATCCGACCACTTCACACTCCAGCCACCTGTGGTCACCTCACCTCAGTCTGCCGTTGTTCACCATACACGTTATCACAATTTCTGTCCCCTTAATCATATATGAACGCATTCGGTGCAGTGTGTTTGCTTTTGCTGTGTTTGAACGGGTGTTATCCTAACTAAATGGGTGAGAGCGCTGAGGCAATTTGGTGTCTGAGCATGTAAAGTGATCACTGGGGAATGGAGTTGCCAATTCTGTGACGAAGTTGGCACTCATAGGCTGGCTCCGGGTAGTGAAGTACAGTGAAAAAGAAAGAAGCCTAATGATGGCCCAGCACATGGATAAAGATATGTTCGTATCCCAAAAACCTCAGCACACGAGACTACTCAGTTGGACGTAGAGAGATGATATACAAGATGATATACAGAATTATCCTGCAAGTAAACTTATTTTTTGCTCCACCTTTCTTGTACCACCTTCAAATTGAAGGTAACCTGTTCAGGAGGGTAAACATATTACGAGTGGCATAAGCCATCTAGCTGAGAAAGATGTCGTTGAAAAGATTAGTAAACACGAAACCATGTGAGGTGAATAGCGTAACTGAACGATTAGTGGCACTTTACCCCCTCTAGGTGAGAGTTAATTGTCTTACCGGCCAGTCGCTCCTGGTTGAACGGTATAACTTCCGACATCTAGTCGGAAAGTCTCGAATATGAAGCTCCCTAGAGATTGGTGTGACGAGCACTACAACAGGTGGAATGAAACGGATTTTCAGATAATCTCAACTCTTTAGCATAAACCATCAATAAAATATCAAATTCTCTCTATGTTTATCTGGCAGTAATCGTCTGATTCCCCAAATTGGACCAAATCTGACACGTTAGTTGAAGTGCATCAATCCCATGAGTTTGTCATCAGATGCGTGGTCTGAAAATAACAGCCTGAAACCACTCACTAAGTGGTCCGGTGTACCGTCCTCGTAGGTCCACCTGATGAAACTCAGTGAGTGAAGAGTAATGTGTTCATGTAGAATTACAGGCTTTTGGCTTTTTACTATCAAGTTCTCTGTAAGGTTCAACGAATAATCAGATAAATCTTCATAGCCGTACTGCTGTGCAGGATAAGGAGAGCAGGACAAACCATAAATACAGTTCTGCAGATCAAAAGTGGCGGGTGAACTTGGGCCACGGGCGGAGAATGCCGCAGACAGCCAGACCACTGGTAAAGGTGAGTTTTGATATTCAAAGTCAAACTGACATCTCAGAATTGGGTGGGAGGGGAATTTCACCATTGGAAACTCTCAACGCACAAGACAGATGACAAAGTCATGCTCTGAGCTAATGTTCACTTTTTGATCAGATGAAACAGAGCTGTGATATTCTGGCCCTGTAGTGAGTCCATGTACACCAACTAATAAAAAATTCAGAGAAGTATTTCAGATTATTCGTTTATTTGGTCTTGAATCCTAACGAAGACATGTGCAACACAATGACCGATGCGCCTCTGAAGCTAACCGAGCCTTCTATTCAAGTGAAAGACAAGCAAAAAGCGAACTCGTTATAAAGTCTTATGGTGTGGCAGTTGACCACTGAAGAATGGAGAAAGCTTAAAAGTCTTTGTGTAGCACTTTCAGTTGAAGAATGTCCTAAACGAGAGATTCAGTTGATTGACTTGCAAATGAGTGTATTTCTCTAAAAGTGCTTACATCTAGTGCACTCAAAGTTCATTTCATAAAGTTTTCTTAGGCTTGTGTATTTGAAGATGTCATTTCAATAGACGTTAAAGTACGTAGAGATAATGCATAACCTTAATATAAATCTGCCATCTTCGTCCCGACTAGCCGACTTGCAGATTTGTAACAATCAGTATGCAACCACGCTGGTCAAGACCATCTTAAGATCATCTCGCATTCCCGTTTACTGTCTGAAATTATGAACAGTTTTCAGGCATTTTTGCGGCAATACCTGTAGGATTTAACCATGAGCTGTCTCACAGATGCAGAGCAACACAGAAAATTAGAATATTCTTAAATAAACGGTTATCTGGTAATAAACACTATTATTGGAAACCTTGGATCTATTTTAAGACAATAGCTTGACAGTAGCTTCTAGCAAGTGTTTCTTGGGAGCGAGTTTGTTCTGGGGGCTTTGATAGATGTATTGTACTCGTATTGACCTACCTTATAAATTCTCCTCGTTTTTTATTAGTCAGCTCCAAGCAGATATTACAGGTGCTATTTGGTATCCGGAATGAAATCACACTTTTTTTCTAAAAATAGCAGCAGTCGTTAGATGAAGAACTGCTACGAACGAAGTTGATTTTCGCTTACGTTCAGCCACTAGGGCATAGTCCAGTCCCTTGCTTGAGTGGCTAATCCAAGAGCTTTAAAACTGGTCTTCTACACTTACGAGCGGGAAGTGAACGAGACGTAGCTGGGAGCTCTACCCTTGCAGCAGAAACTCAGGCTGAGGGAACCATCAGTTCCAGGCAAAAGGAGGTAACTCACACAATGTCAGTAGACCCTGGAGTGAAAGCCAAATCCAAGGAGCTTGGGTGAGTGGCGTCCACCCTACCCTAGGATGCCTTGTTATCACACTACAAACCATAATATGATAAATCGCCTCCATTCTGGCGATGACTTTTAATTCCACCAACTACTTTCCTCACTTTAATCCTGTCGTTGAGTTACTTGTCACAGTAATCCCTGGAAGATTTCAAATAAAGGACACTCATTCGTAAGAACGTGTGTCTAGTTTTATCTCCCGAGCTGAAAACTGCCCTCAGGAGTCTGGGTAACACATTAGGATCCTCTTTTTTTCCTAGGCGAAAATCAGATACGGTTAGTATTCCCTGGGATGGTGTTTTTAGCATCAACCGCAAGAAGTATTCATCATGATGGATGTGGTCAGCAGAAGGAACTCTGGTTGATTCAAGGGCATCCATGATGATCAGTCCCCGGTCCTTCAACGGGAGTAAATGACTCTGGAGAGAAGAGTGGAAGAATGAACGTCTTTGGATGCCAGAACTTCTTCGAGCTGCTGCACGTCAGGTACGGGGTCTTGTTACTCTTGTCTTAGCAGTCTCTCTTCTTGGCTGGAGGGATCAGAATAACACTGTTTCCACCAAAACGACAACTTTACGTGCATCTGCATTTGAAACCGTGGAAGAGAGCTTTGTGGACAGACAGCTAGGGTGAGGGAACCGGGACACTCGTGGACTGAGGCGGCAGCCGCGCACAAGTCGCACCACCATACCGTATTCTGACATTGAGTAACATTAAGCAGACTGTGAAAACCAGAGCTTCCATTGTTGGTCTAACTGGCCCCTGGCTGCACACCCGAAGCTTTTCGAGTAAGATTGACTCCTGTACAGCAGTGGTTGCATGTGATGATGAGGTTTTCCTCGTTACACTTTACCAAAACTTGTCACTCAAAACACATCACTTACTGTATATCCATTTGTCACACTTCTAACTTTGAGGAACCCGAAAATTCGCAATCCACCTTCGTCCGCAGTCTGCGCAAACAGACAAGAACACTGGTAGTCGTGAAGCAGCTGGTCCTCTCGGTAGAAAGAAGTCTAAAGAATTTGATGAATACAGGTTATCAGATTTCGTGGGACTACCTACTGATGGGCCCCCAGGCAGACGTATCTCCCACAAAAAGTCAATGAAAAATCAATATATCAAGGGTAGTAAACCGAAAGATAAATTACGTGTTACGAAATTTCAGACAAATCAGTATTGCTCGACCCCTTGATGCATAAAGCTGTTATGTGAATTGCCACAGATTCGGAACGACATGTCTGTGCATACATGTTGAGATTTTGCAGGATGCAGTACTGGAAATGCATCCCTTCAAGGTTGGCCTGATGCTCTTTGGCTAACGCAAGGAGTATGATAACTGAGTCGCGCTCCGATTTTTATTTCTTATTAAACAAACACCCAGAATCGATGGATATCCGAGTAATTCAACCGAACATATACTTAAGCTACCCAATTCTAATATAGCAGCCAGACCGCCAGGTGATTTTAGAGGATCCCGTATTGGTAGCAGACATTTGAAAACATTCAATGCATACTCTCCAGCTGCAACACACAGCAGAGACAAGCAAATTACCCTAAAGACCTACTTAATCCCCATGACCTTACCACACGACAGAGAGTATCGGTTGCGACTTTGGTCACCTTGGCCAAACCAGCAAGCAGTCGAGGTTCGATTCAGTGAACATAAATGACACTGTCAAGAAGCTCCGTGAAACGTTAACAAATTCAACAAATCTGAGTGTGACTCAGGTATCAGACTGCATGCCTGGGCTGGAAACCATCGGGTCAACTTTGATAAGATGTATATCCTACAGCATAGTCCGTACGCACACAGGTGCTGGTCAGATGACATATTCCTGTGTCAACAAGTCTGACAGTGTTATCTGCTAGTTTTCCGGCCTAATTCATCAGATAAAAACGATTCAAGTACCATGAATCAGTCCTCAGTCGAGTTTTCACACATGTGCACACGCCCACATAGCTTGCAGGATATACATGAAGTTCATGCAAAGTTCACGTGACACTGCTCACAAGTTCTTGGCTAGCCGCATTGGCAATGTTTCAATGTCAATCATCCTCCCCGTGATACAGGCCACCCTCAGCGGTGGAAACGTCAGACAGTTTCATTCAATGTACCCGCTGTGCAGTCATCAAGATTCTCACTAGGGCCCAAAACCCCGCAGGGCCTAAACTCTTCCGTCTCCGAAATCACTTTGGAGATGAACATTTATTGGTTCGTTTTTCCAAAAACAATATTTATGAAAATGTTAAAGATACTAAACTAAGATTACGTTGAAAACTTACATACTATCAGTTAACGTAATCGTGCACAGGGATAGAAGCGTTCGCGGGTTTTGTCAACGTTCGCCAAACGAGATGAATTCCGACTTAGTTTATCTGAAAATCTAGTACGTACTGGTGTACCGTACTAAGCTGGGCGATTAACAGTCAAACTGACTGGTAACCGCACGTCAAAAGCGAAAACTCAGTTCAGCGCGTCTGACTAAGCGACGATTTTTGCTCTACGTGGCGTAGATTTGGAGAGATTTAGCGGTGTACGAATAACTATGCAAGTAAGGAGAATATGTTTTGTCGTTTTATCGTACTATGTCTCCAAGCCTTATTCCGCTAACATTCTTTTATCGAAATGGACGGCCGAGAGGTGTGCTTGAAGCTTTTTGAAGAAACAGGATTGAGCTACCAACTTAAACCATGAGTTTCTATAGAACACACAAAATTAACAGTTGCCTTTAACAGTCCCCTTTGTACGCGACAAGCGAAAATCCAGTCAGTGGGGTTTTGCTTGCGGTCTCAGAAATATGCACGGAGTGAATATGCCACGTACGTGTTGATCGATCTAATAAAGAGTATTTTTGTAGCGCATTTTTGTCATTTATATGCTTCGGTGGATAGCAGATAGTGAAGCACACCAAGAAGCTTGCTTCGCTTTTTTGCTTGTGGTGTGCTCCAGTGTATTGCTCCAACCTATTGGATACGTCATTGGTGCTTGTGAATTTCAACGAAAACGTTTGAATCCCGGAATTCTGCACTGAGTAGCATGGCGGCTTGCCGTTCTTGGTTGAAATGATGTTCATGTACATCTGCTACGCTTTGGTCGACTGTGGATGTAGCTGAATATAACTGTTGATAATCTTGGAAATGCCAAATACGAAGGTAATTAAAGGGCTGAACCTTTAGCATGTCTGTGCTTACCTCCTAAATTCTATGTCTTTCACTTTCTGTTCCTTTTCAAGATAACGTAGGAATGAGATCTGCATTGTGTTGATTCAGTATTATTGTGTTTTCTCTCAGTTGCCAATCATTGTCTGAAGTGAGGTTTACTATAAACGAAACATCCTGTCCCGTGCCACTCTCAAAACGCTCCCGAGAACCATGGACAGGCACTGTTTCCAATGGAAGAGACCTGTGTCACTGCCCGTTTTTTTCTTCGAATTAAAATATACTATTGGTTAACCGGCCGGTTAGTCAAGCCAATAGGCCATTGGATGTTTCCTCAACAGTGTTGCTTATACTCTGGTTAAAAACCATCCACAAACAAGACATAAGGCATCCGTTGGCTCAATTCACTTCCGCATCGTTCTATCACGACGAACCACCCGGTATTCATCGACGAACAGTGATATTCAGTGACTGGGATCATCGATGCTCGGTGCGAAATAAGAGCACTTATTGCTTCTTAGTGTACTGTGGTCTGCGTAGTTCACACTTGTGCCTTCTAAATCAGGTCTTAGCTGATCAAATCCTTTCGGGAGGATCTCTCAATGGCAAATGTTCTCTTCGATCAGAGCATGCGGAAAGTATGTTAACCACACAACTCATATGAAATATATTCGCAACTCTATTTTACAAGTTATGGCTCGTCCCGCATGAAGTTTTCTGCGGTCCAAAAGCCAACAAAAAATTGTCTTTTCTTGTTACCTTTAGTTATCTTAGTTACAAGTATCATTGGCGTTTCATCCTGTATTGTTTGTTCCCACTTATTGAGTTTCGACTTCTCCGACACATATCCGGGCTTTGAACAGCACGTCACAGGCGATATTCGGCCTTCAACTCTAAATGCTGAAACGAAAATCGGCCCATCCTCGACTGAACACGTAATTCTGGGTCCCTGTCTGAGTTCAAATATACTACTTGTAATGTGCCAGTAGCAGTCAGGTCAACAAGCTAGGCTGCCCCAAACTAATGTAAGTTGCCGTGTGATGTTTAGCAGAACCTCGATCATAAGTCGAGTTTTCGTTAGAATGGATCTCCCAAAACATAACTCAAAAGCGTTGTGCAAACTAAAATTGTCCGGAGCTTATCTTGCCCTGTACCCAGGGCAGACCGGCTTTGACACTGCACTAAGCATAGTTGGGTTGACTGAACCTTGATTGGCACCAGTGTTTTTAGTTGGCAAATAAAAACCCAATATTGGCGTCGGAAACACGTACGAACAGAGCTCTCTTTGTCAAATCCGCATCCACTTGTAAAAAGTGATGGTGAAAAACACGAACGGCATCGGTACTCACAATAAATTTCAGGGAGGATGTTCAGTGCAGACGGTTCGATGCTTACAGGAAACAAGAATACAGATTAGCAGATCCAGTTTCTTCATATTCTGTAAACGCCCAGCCTAACGGCAATGGAGAACGACTACAAAAGCTGTGTTATTAATCGTCCATTTTTCTCTTGTATGAAGTCCTATCAAATTATATAAAGGTACACCACCTGGCACCCACCACCTCCAGACAAACCATGGATGGATATTCACCATATTCTCGTCAACGATAGCTGACGACGCGATGTTCAGGACCGTAGATCCCACTAGAACATACAGGGAAACTCTGACCGCACACTGTGGTATTTATTGAGGGCCATAAGGTTCGACAGTGAACGCAATAATCCTCGAAACAGAGACCTAGAAGTTGCACAACAGCATTATTCAAGCTTTCCTTGCTTCTGTCACTGGCACCGTTAAGAACTGTTGATGACCGCTGCTCATCCGCTTGTAATGTTCAACACTTACACGGTCTGTGGCACAACCAGACAAGAGGTCGCGCAATGAGTAACCATTTGTTCCCTGAATTTCCTAAATTTTCCTACGTGTAGTCTTTCTGACAGCGACTAAAATCACATCTGCTGATGCCCAGGAAGAAAGAAAAACTTTTCCGACCTTGATAATTCGTCGACTCAGTTTGCTTGGGGAATGAAACTAGACGTGGGAATTGGCTAGCTAGCATAAATTTGAATAGGGCAAGGTGAACAAAAGGATTGGCTTCCCACACCGGGCACTCAAGACAGATCTGTGACTTGTTCTCTGGTTGGTAAGCTGTGATCCTCAGTCTTCTGCTGGAATCATATGGTAGATATGCAGATTATAAGAGGTCTTAGCAACTGGGACCTCACCTCTATATTTAGTCAGATACAAGGGGTGAGTACCTCATATCTGACTAGCACCGTCTTTTTTACCAAAATCTGCGACAAGGAAATTAATTCTGGTAATTGGAATTCTACTAGCATCGCGTTCGTCTTCAAAAAGAAATTTCGACCTGCGTAAAACCTGTTGCTGGCTAGGATCCCGCATCCGCTGACTGCATTCTGCGAGATGTGCACACCATATAGACAACCAGGATACCTTCCGGGTAAGCAATGAACTCAATGCACGTGCATGGTTGTTAAAAAGGCGTTATGGTTTGATTCAGTAGACCGACCGACTAAGAATAGAATGTTTGGGAAATAAATTAACATCATCAAAACGACTTAAAAGTACACTTTGCATTAAGTGGAATTCTACTGCTAGCCATCGCCCTTCATGATATCGAGTGGCATGGGATTGGATGGTCTCTGACTGCCTTTCATGTTTTACTACCCACAGAGGACTTCCTATAGGAAGTGGGGTGGGTATCAAGATGGTTCCGGGTGATAAAATGCAAGGCTGAATATATGGATGATCCTCTGGGTATTCTGAACAGTCCAGTGATTTCTGTTCGACACCTGGAGATGAGTCATTCAGCATCCAAGTTTAAAGGACTGTTATTGGACTGTCAGAATCTTCCCACGCAATCGAGTGTTGATGGAAATACCCCGAAAGTAACTAAAAATTTGTCTCACCTGGGAAATTGATTTACCGCTGGTGGTAGGGGGCTGAATGTCCAGGAGAAGAACAAAATGACAGATGAATCCAAAAAGTTGCGCCGTTTATGGTGTTATCACAGTAGCCTTCGTTTGTAAATCGACTCTTTCGTTCCACTCTTTGCCCTGCAAACCTAGCTCTTGGTGGTGAGGACATCGGACAGCAGCACGCCTTCGATCATCAGTGTATCTGTAACACTGATATCTGGTGAGACGTGTGAGCAGCTACAGACTTCACCAGTGTCTTCGAAAAGGGAAACACCAGCAGGCCGCTGATAGCAGTTATCACTTAAGACAAAAGTGAATGGAATACTCTACTAACGTCCGTTTAGCCTTTATCTGAGCGCGCGCTTTTCGCAGAACTAGAGGGAAACCGAACAAAACCTCCCAAAGGCCAAAAGATGACAAGGAGCTGAGGAAGATGAAGATATTTACCGTAAAGCTTACTTGAGTTTGCGTACACCGAGATAGTGCAAAACCGAATCCACTAAAGCATGGTTTTCGCGTTTTTACCCTAACTATCGTTTTGCATGTCAGGTTGGCCTAGTACATGCACCAGGTCTTTGGGGTGAAAATTCCTTTCGAGTACTGGGAATTTCAGTAGACTGGAGCTTTCCAGACCAGTCAGTGAATTTTGAAGGAGAATTTGAGCCTACAAAAGCCAAACCAATCGACATCGATGTAGAAGTGACGGGAGTTAGGATAACGTCAAACGTGTTCTGAAGTGTGCTTGAAACAAGCAAAGAACAAGTATAACTTTTCAGAATTCAAATCTGTTTGGCGGACCGCTACCCTATCTGACAAGCTGTTAGTGGACCTCTAAGTGACTTTCACAAGCGAAGAGGCGTTGATATCTCTCATATATTCAAAGACGAACGATCTGAATTAATTCAGAAAGGTCGATCATTTAAAATATCATTCAGTGTGCAAAGGATAATGGGTTCGATTTCTACGCAAAGCGCTTGTCCTCTTATTTTTAGCATATGTTCATTGGGTTTTATTCAAATGTACGTCGCTTTAAGACGAAATTAGTTCATTTATTGGGCCCCATTACAGTTTGAGCTTTTTAATGAATCCGTGCTCGTGAAATGCAACACGATAGATAAGTTCCGCACCTCGAACAGTCGTCAGTCTGGATATAAAGGTGAAAAAAATGATCATTTGCCACAAAACACAACTGAATTCGATAATATATGCCCTATTCTCGACGTGTTGAGTGTGGTTTTGTCGTTACACATTCTCCCGCTAGTGAGTCCTAAAATGATGATAAGCCCCCGGCAACCTCGCAGCGCTAAACATCAACAACTGCTGCTGGTAGGTTTGCTACTATCAAGGATTAATATTACTTTGGTTCGAAGTAAATGATGATTGCCCATTCGTTTTGTGTCTAACTAAATATTTTGACTAGACGCACAGGTTTGCCAGTCGAAATCTTGCGCTGTTCAGACAACAATCGAGCTGTCCAGTGATAAACTAGTGTGACTAGCAAATTTCTCGTTCCACTCGGTGGCATTTCCCAAGTTAACTGCGGGCGCGACAAATTATTTAGTCTAGCGCCAGACACTTTTCCTCATGTAGTGACCATCTTCGACAGCCATCTACCAATAAATTTGCGTGGGTAGCGGTCAGTTATTCGCCTGGATTCACTTTCGATAGTTAGGTGAGGGTACAGAGATGGGATTCAGTGAAACTAACACAACGCAGCACAATGTTCCTGATTTCGCGCAATTACCGAGCACTAACTTTTACACACAAATGCACTGATATTTTCTTTTCTCCAGTTTCTCCTTCTTTCATAAATCATTTTGAGAGAATATTCGGGGGCAGCACGCTGTCAGTGATAGCGTGGCGAACTTAACTTGTCCCACTATTGTCAAGTAGTGGACCGAATTACGACGAAAAAAGTTCACGGGTTTGAAACAGTCACAATCTGTTATGCAATACAGACTACGGGAAACTATAGCTCTTCAATCATGTTGGTACCAGTATGACCAAAGTGTGTTAAAGTGGAACTGATTTCAAACTGAAACAGCCGGAAGGTGAAAAAATAACGCTTTCTTTCTTTCAGTGCATTTCAGTCTGCAGTCAAGACATGAAAATACGATGTAAAACTTTGGACTTGCTAAAGATGAGGTTAAAGCACAACGATTGCTCCAGACTCACCAATAAAGTGATACGCAGTTTTGGGGTAAGTGAGAGGATACAAATGGGATGCCTTCGTTGAGTATTTCAAAAGGAAATACTTTGCACCACGATGTCGTTGCAAAGATAGATAGATAGATAGATAGATAGAGAGATAGATAGATAGATGGATGGATGGATAGATAGATAGATACATAGATAGATAGATACATAGATAGATAGATAAATAGATGGATGGATAGATAGATGGATGGATAGATAGATAGATGGATGGATAGATAGATGGATAGATAGATAGATCGATAGATAGATAGATACATGTATAGATAGATAGATAAATAGATGGATGGATAGATAGATGGATGGATAGATAGATAGATCGATAGATAGATCGATAGATAGATCGATAGATAGATCGATAGATAGATCGATAGATAGATCGATAGATAGATAGATCGATAGATAGATAGATGGATAGATAGATAGATACATGTATAGATAGATAGATAAATAGATAGATAGATACATAGATAGATAGATAGAAAGATAGATAGATAGATTGATAGATAGATAGATGGATAGATAGATGGATGGATAGATAGATGGATGGATAGATAGATAGATTGATAGATAGATAGATGGATAGATAGATAGATTGATAGATAGATAGATACATAGATAGATAGATACATAGATAGATAGATAGAAAGATAGATAGATAGAGAGATAGATAGATAGAGAGATAGATAGATAGATAGATTGATAGATAGATAGATTGATAGATAGATAGATCGATAGATAGATAGATCGATAGATAGATCGATAGATAGATCGATAGATAGATCGATAGATAGATCGATAGATAGATAGATTGATAGATAGATAGATAAATAGATGGATGGATAGATAGATGGATGGATAGATAGATAGATTGATAGATAGATAGATAGCTAGATAGATAGATAGCTAGATAGATAGATAGAAAGATAGATAGATAGAAAGATAGATAGATAGATTGATAGATAGATAGATGGATAGATAGATGGATGGATAGATAGATGGATAGATAGATAGATAGAAAGATAGATAGATAGAAAGATAGATAGATAGATTGATAGATAGATAGATGGATGGATAGATAGATAGATGGATAGATAGATGGATAGATAGATGGATGGATAGATAGATAGATTGATAGATAGATAGATGGATGGATAGATAGATGGATGGATAGATAGATAGATCGATAGATAGATCGATAGATAGATCGATAGATAGATCGATAGATAGATAGATAGATAGATACATGTATAGATAGATGGAATCAGTGACTCCCCGTGTGAAGGTCATACGGCATAGAGTACTCGAGATGTATTACACATGCACCGATTTCGGCACCTTTGTCATGTCACTTACTAGAGAAAGGTTCGAACACCTCCGTCTTTGGGTACTGCCTAGTCCGTAGTCTGTCTAAATTTCAATGTTCCCCGGATTTTGGTACTCCGTTTCTTTTCACGGTTCCAATGAAACCTCGGTTTGACTGATTCTGCAGATATCAAGTAGCAGGTTCAATTATACTCCGGGAGTGCTATTCATTTTACACTGCCGGATAGCGAGTTATTGTCCTCTGTCAATCACTGCCTCCACTAAACTTGCAGAGGTAAAATACCAGTAGTCACACAAACGGTGGAGTGTTTCTGTGATTGGGAACTGTGAGGGCTACTCAGTTTAGCAACAAAATTCTGCCACCAATAAAATCCCAATATTCTCATAAGTTCTTGATTCAAAGGGAATCACTGCTGGTTGAAACAATAGCGACAAAGGAACATGGCCTGAATCTGTACTGAATAGCTAGAAACCAGATTGTTTTGGGCGAAAATTTAGGATGGCTCGGTAAACGAAGACCGTTTATATGGAAACAATAACCCTTATCCTATGGGAGCTTTTACTTTTCTAAACGCTTAGCATTGGTTGTGCTTCGTTCTGTAGCATAACTCTATCAACTAAATAGGAAAGCAAGCAAAGGTCCTTCTAATACCTCTGTCAAAGTAAGTAGCGGACGTAGAAGAAAGATTTGTACGGCTAGTGTGATTCTGCACACTATCGATCAAGCACACCCTACTTGGTTAGCAAATACTGGTATTCACACGCGTGTGCTGCAAAACCTGCCTCGCCTGGTTTTTCTGACTGAAGTACTAATCCTTGCATTTCTGTTTACAAAGTACAAGTGTGAATTGGAAAGTTTGATACTTTTTTGCATAACTAGAAGTGACCAGTCACATTGAAGTTGGGTTTCAAACTGGTGCGTTTAGGTATGGTGACTAACGTTGCAGCCGCCAGTACAACCCTTAGTTAGGAGTGAATAACTTTGTATGCAGGAATCAAGTGCACCAATACGCAAACTCTTCTGTAAAAGTTAAACTCAAATGGCGAATGCAGTTTTCGACTGAAAAGGATTATGAAATTTGGGAAGAAATTCGCGAACTAAAAGCACCTTAAAGAGTATCCAAAATGAAGACTTGCTACTGAATGATTTTGAAGCGATTAGCACGTGCGGGACTTGAAGGTCGACAGAACGTAGCCGCTGGACAGATGGTCACTGCTCAATCTCGTTTAAAACTGAGATAAGCAAAAACGTAAAAGAACGTACGTCAGATGTGTGATAATCTTTAATACAAGTCAACTGTGTGTAACTAAGCTTGAATTATGATAGTCTGTTTCCCAACATGGCCTATCCAATGCAAGACGTAACCACCTACCTAAATTCCTAACTACTCTTTTCGAATAAAGTAGTATTCGACCATCTTGCGGCACGGCACTTGAAATATTCGCTGTGCCTCGGGTAAAAGTATCAAACGATAAATCTTTGCCTTCATTCGTTGTTCGCCCATTACGAATGTGTACATCAGTATGTTACCGGAAATTTACCGTTTACTGAGTGTTCGGAATTCTCGGAATATTCTACCAGCTAAACGACCGATTAGATTGTTATAACAAATTTTTATACCTCTGCTGAAGCCTGAAAAGTATGTACAGTGTCGAATTTACCAGCAGTTATTGTAACTCGGTGGCATCTCTTTCCTCCTCGCCTTTTGTATGCGGTGTTACTGTGAACAGCTGCTCACCATGAAGTCAAAGCTTTCGTTTAGAACTCAAAACTTGCGTAATCTGGTGCAATCTAGGAGCAAGGACAATTCACAACCCATTATTCTGGCACCATTTCGGATCACAAAATGTGAGTGAAACACTATAGTAGCTGTAGCGGCTGAATCTTTTCTGTGTTTTATATAATCACTGCATATATTTGACGGACTCGAATAAAACCAACCTGTAAAACCATTGAATGACTTTGTTCAAATTCCGCTGGTTTTATCCACTGGGTCACTTGATCATGGTGTACCGAATAAACAGCGTCCATTGGCTGTGACATGGTTGTATTCGGGGAAAAAAGAACAATCTTATTTCATCTGACCAGTCATAAAAATCGAAAGTTCCCTCTTCCTTCTGGTCATCAACATTTTTTAAGTTATCTACGAACTGTGATTTGCTCTTCGCGTGTCAATTTAAAGCGACCTGATTTGTTCGCCCTTTTTGAAAACTAACGGTATCATTGCCACGGAATGCTCTGCATCACAACGATAGATTCCTATGGATCTTTCGTATCCTAATGTTCGACTTTGCTAGCGGGTCGTCTTAATTACTTACCAACGGACCTCCTGCCGTCCAAATAATCGAACCCGCCAGGAGAAAAAGTTCACGTGATCAGCCTTTCGTGTGCATAGTTCACGATATTCAGCTCACAAGTATTGGTCGGCAGGAAGCCAGGAGAAATCAACATTTCCCGCTGTGTACGTGTATTATTGCTTCTCGGAATTTCTGCGACCTGTGAGCACTGAAATCCAATCTACGACGTATTCTGCCTCACGTTATATTACTTGTAATTAGTGATGAAAAATTGATCTTGTACAACTCGACATCTTCGATAATCGGCAAAATTGAGTATAAATTAGTGTAGAAGTGGTTTTGCGGAATGCGCCGCTGCATAAACCTTAAGAGTGATACTCCATTGTCATTTGTGAAAAACGAGGCTCACTTGATGGGCTAAGCGTGACGTTTATCCGATTTAATAACCACCACAATGGGAGATGTGAATAAAAATCATTTATCCTAAACTAGACACCAACGAGTAGCTACTCCGCAAGAAAGTGTCTACTGCAGTTTGGTTTTCAAGTATTAAATAAGGTCAGTGTATATTTAGGGATGGTGGGCTTATTTGATGAGCGCCAAACAGTGCGAAACAACTAGTAGTCCGTCAACTGTTTCCATCGACCTTATAAGTAGTATCGAAAATATATGCCTTGTCAAATGAACGCTACTTGCCATCAAACGACTCACAAATTGTTAACAAAAAGTTTGCTTTACTTTGCGAATTAAACAGTCAAGCAAGATAAAATATGGATGACTGAATTCGTATAAATAATGTGGATTGAAACACCTCGTTCAGAAAAATTAGGAATCAATAATAACAGCGAAGTCATCACGAAGTAAGGAGTGTTGTGTGCTTAAGCTGCTCATAGAAAGTTCGTTTGGCCGGTTTCCCTCAACCCTGCCCAGCAATTTGTTTGAAATATGCAACACTCAGCGTAACACCCAAGTATGTCCTACGTACATCTACCTCAGAAAGTTATCGAGCTACGGGGTCAGCTTCGGAAGCTTCCTGCAACAGCCGGTGAACGAACAGACAATAAGCATTCGCCCGTTCATGAGTTGATCCTCCGTTTTTATAAGACCCGCCCTGGAAAACGTAATTAGATCTATGAAGAACTGAATCACACGGCTACTTCTGGAACCTCGCCTCCGAATGTTTTAGCAGGGTGAGAAGCCTTCTTGCTTTTCTGGAACCTCGCCTCCGAATGTGTTTTAGCAGGGTGAGAAGCCTTCTTGCTATCTTCGCCTAACCAGCCATACAAAATCGCTCGAAGGTAGCTGGACTGATTCAGAGGGGACTAACCTTTATGGCCAACCACTCTGAGCAATTCTATCACAAATCAAGAGGGGATAAAAATCGAATTTTATTTTGTCTCTGAATGTGCCCCAAGAAGGATGAAACCGGTCGTGGACTGTCGAAGAATTTTCAGCAACGTTAAGAGTAGTGCGATACGTATATACGAATTTTATTTTATTCTCATCAAAGTTGGGGATATCTTTGGGGAGGACGTATCAGAAAATTCCGACATCAATCAGCTCTTTTGTGTTTTATCTGACATTGTATGTTAGTATCCTCCAGATAGACACTTGCTTTGACTCAGTCTTCTCCGTGTCTGAAGTGGGCCTGCGTTGGTTGAGTTGCATTCTAAAATGATTCTTCACAGACCTCAAATAGACTGTAGGAGAATGGCCCAGCTGCACGGTGCAACGAAGGAAGAACACATTATTTTTACGTGCTACTTAATATTTGGAAATAGTATATAATCCTGCGAAGTGTTTACCCGTTCGGCAACCTGTAGGCAAATTTATGCACGCCGATGTTCAACTAGCTAATCTGGTTATGTGAACGCCCAAGTTCAGCAGGTCTTTCGCACAGTATTGGTCGCCGTGGGGGACTGCTGCACTCACGAACGCTTATCAGAATGACTGAACGTTCGATGTCCGCAACGAATCTACCGCACATTCCCCCACAGACCGTTTTTAGGCTGTGATAGAGCAGTATCTGACTGCCTGTGTCTTACATTCATAAATACAGCTTGTGTAGGTCTGTTAGTATACCAGATTGCCCGTTCGACGAGAAGGTTTCTCCCTGAGAGAGGTGACTACAAGGAGTAATCCCGCGTTCATTCTGTAGTCATTTAATGAAAAATTATTTGCCATAGAAAATGTTCAGTCAATTTCTGGTGTGTAGGAAGTCTCCACCTTGGTCGGAGGGATACAACACATCCTTAGCGAGGTTGTATACCTTTGATCGAGGCATTTATTTGGGTGTCGGAATCCCTATCTTGCATAGTGAGATCCATCCCGTCTTCTCTGGACCTCGAAAACGGCAACTGGTATTCTATCCAGCAAAGGTGGAATAAAATCTGCAACAGGTGTGGAAGGGGATGTATTTTAATCTGAGAATACTGTAAGCCAACAAACATGACCTTCCGTCTTCTTCACCTTTAGTCTCTAGCTGACAGCGACGGCAAATAGGTGGTTTACACTGTTGGCGCCGCTTAGCTGAGTAATAACTGTGCTGTTTCGCGGTGTTTTGCAGGAGTGACGTCACTACATACAGTACACTCAAATAAGCGTAAACCCGCCTTAAGATTGAGGAAGGAAACAACTGTCAGTCATGCATATGAAAGGCAGTGCTACGAACTTTGTTGCGGGGCCACAATGCGGTCATCCTGTTCACGATCCGACGAAACGATTTGATTCTCGTGATTCTACACATTACGAGTGTTAGTAAGTCTGCAAAGGATGATAAATTTGGCAGCTTATAAGTGATGCTGAGGTGATGACAAAAAGGTTCTTAATCCCATGACACACTTGTATCCAACGTCTTTCCTAAGGATGATAGTAGATAACTACCGTTCTTCTGACACTTCCTTTTCCGTTCAGGTGCTCCACTTTGTTTTTTAGATAATGAACTAGTCCCTCTATTCCAGTGTTGGACAACGCAGGTGGCAGAAACCACCATTGTAATGCTGTGCTTCGAATCGTTTTCGACTTCATATTTTGTTTGAATCGGACATACACATCCAATTTTGGGGCCAAAAAGAACTGATTCTTCATTAGGTTACAATGAAGCAGCTAAGTAGTCCCTTGAAGTGTTCCATTCATCAAAGCGAACAACGGAATCTGCAATCTGTAGTGACTTCACTGGCATTCTTGGCGGTATTTTACGTAAAAGAATTCGACTATATACCAAGCGCGGCAACCTCTTCTGTTTCCGGAGTTTTCCTTAGCCACCCGTCCAGAGAAGTCTTGGGGCTGTGGGTCGGGCCCCGTTCCAGAGGTCTCAAATGGCAAACAACAAAGTTTCGTCCCGAATGTCGATGACTACTCAATCGGTTCCAAGCATCTTTCAACTGATTGAACAGAAATTGTCTTATTCTCGAACCTTTGTTTCCGCGAGAAGGGGGATAAGCAAGGTGGGAAGTTTCTGGGATGTTCGTTGCTCCCCCAGGCGACATTTCACCATAGAGGGTGCAGTTAGTGTCAACGCGGCACCAAGACCATTTCGTAGGGCTTAACCATAGGCCGTCGCCTCTGGAGGGCTGATTTATGCACAAATGAAGCCACCAAGTCCACGGAGTGATGCCCAAACTAGTTTCTAATCCTCGAGGAAACTTTACTGATCCAATTTAGAGTTAGAACCGCTGTCACTGCGTTTTTCGGAGGTGTTCAAACGGTTGTGGTGTTGCGATTACAATGGAATTGTGCAAGTTGGTGCTATATTGTGTAATATGATGATGATTGTCCCATCCAGACAACCTAGCCCTGAGGCCACAGTGAAGAGAAACTCCTCTGAAGTACTGGCCGAATCGGCCGGGACGCTTAGTTGCTAGCCGGACATGAACATTTCAGCACAGTTTTCAATGAATCGAAATATTGATAGCTCGGCTATTTACCGGTGGTTGATCAGATGGCCGTTGATCTCTTCGCCAAGCTCGGCAGACAGATCAACGGTCATCTGATCAACTACTAGTTCAACATAATGTACTCGGAGGAGTTGAAAGTACTTTCTTTTGAAGTGGAAAGCCACAGGTGCGGTCGTCAGAGACTCTCACGTGAAAGGACGTCACCCTTGAAGGAAATGTGTTTAGAAGTACTGTAATCGACAGGCTGGCTACTTTGACCCTTTTAAATTCAATGGTCTTAACGCAGCTAAACTTCGCGCAGCAATACATCGCTGTCTTATCCAGGTTGAGACTTTCCTGCTCAGCAGTAATTCGACGCTTGAAGTAGAAGGATAGTTCACCTGCATCACAACTGTCAGATTTAGGCAATTCGAAGTATCCTCAACAGTTGCTAAGGACGTAAAGTGAACCTAAGGTATAGCAGTTGGTGCTTTCCTGTCTCACTTCTGTCCCTGATTCCGAGAGAAGGATGTGAGCGTTCAGTAGAACCTTGAAGACTCATTTTGTTTCCCAAGCGTGAACACCAATGCCCACCTAGACGTGAGGATTCGGGTGCGTCCAGCGAGCGCTAGTAGAGCAGTGGCAACACGCTCGCCTCGCATGTCAGATTTCCGGAGTTCAAAACCCGGCACAGCCAAGCACGCGCAATGCTGATAAGCTCTAACGAGAGCCAAACTCCAGTCCAGTGCTTCCTTCTTTGATGTGAACTCACCAGAATAAGTGCACCAAGAAAAAAGGAGGATCGTTCAAACGAGAGTGATGTGAACACGACAAGAGGCTTCAGCCAAATCATAGTCTAAACCGAGACGAAGCTCCCCTACTACGGAACCCCAGATAAAAAGTACGGTCAGACGGGAATCCGCAATAACCTAAGTTCGATGGCTACATATCCGAAAGAATGGCAATTTAGATCAAACTTTGTCAAGCGCAGCAAACTCGCACTCGGCCCTCAAAGAGGAAGCTCGGGAAAACGTAGGACTGCAACTAACGGGTAAAATCCCCACACGGAAGTGTAAATCGACGATTTACTCGAAAAGATGCGTTTGGTGATGGACGTGCAACCCCCAGAATCTGTAGAGAGCAACAAATTACTAAAACAACAAAGCAGTCATAACAACAATAAAGAATACTGAAAGCCCGAGGGACAACGACAGCTGACGTCTGTCAAAGATATGAAGAGGGCAGAAACCATGAACCGAGAGGAACACGGTTGAGAAATATGGCCGCCACGCTAAAGAAGTAGAAGGTAAAGGCAAGCGAATACAAAACATAACTCGTCAAACGCCGGCGATAGGCAAGGGAAGTGAGTCTTCTTGACTGACCCATTTGGCCGCTCATTTCGCGCAATTCGGCGTAATTGGAAGTGATCTGTGATGATGAATCCTCCAAAAGTTCGGCATTCAGTGCTCCCAGTTTAACTTCTTCTGCCAACCGTCTTGCATGCGCCGTCATATCACGCGTGAGTTCCATTGAGGTTTCGAAAGCACTGTTCAAGACATCTGGGTCTCCCGAAGGGTTCAAGGGACGACGAATCAAGTGTTCACGTTCCATACTCTCCAAGTGCCGCAGAGCTTTGAAAATAGCCTTTCGATAACTGTCCTTAATGGTTTAAATGAAATATTCGAACCGTTAAAACCGTGACAAAAAACGTCGAACATTTGGCAAATGGATGCGAAAGACACTGGTACCGGTAAAAGCAACATATAGGCGCTTAAACAGAGTGCCCCAGCCTAATTCACCGTACCATTCGTCATTCTCCTTTGACGACTGTTTACAGCTCGAATGAACATAAGAAAACTGGTGGCTCTCAGGCTTTTTCAGGTTGGGAACTTTTACCTTTAAGTGAGGGGAGTACTTTATTCCGTTTCAAAAAGTTGGTTTGAGGCAAACAGTTAGTGACGTCTGGCCCATTTCACACGAAGTCAAAAGCACGTTATATAAGCGAGTTGCATGAAGTGTACCTGAGAGACCGCTCTCTTTAGGTGATCTCCTCTGGAAGGGAGTTTATATGAAATATGCTTCAAGAGACTAACTAAAAATGGCCTCCAGTAGTTTCCTCAAGTCCAACCTCGTCCCTCAACATGTGCAGTTTTATTTAAAATACGTTTATATAAACAGTTTTCAATTAAATGTCCACAGTGGACACGACAAAAGAGTGTAAACCGCAACACTTCCTATCCTGTTTGATTCAAGACCACCCAAACCAAGTTCATTGGTTTCTCGTGGTTCGAACCCGACCTCTGCATCTCGACTTCTTCTGTCTAGGCTTGGGCGACCTGGCAGTATCCCAGCCCTCGTGCTTCCTTCTGGTAGCGTGGCAGTTAGGCACCGAAAGGGTACTAAAGCTGAACGATTTTTTCCCGTTTAGCGCTCATTCTAACTCCGAGTGCTAATGCACTCGGGGGTCTGAAGGCGTTCACACGCAGGTAATTGCGGCACGTAAATCTGCCACCACCCCACTGGTACAAGGTAACTAGAAAATTCGAGTAGTTCGCAGAAGAATGCTGATGACAGCGAAAACCAAATGTATTACACCAACAGTCGTGTGAAGAACGAGTAAACAGGACGAAAGAGTGACCATTGAACGGGAGGTTATGTGAACAGCGGCTGCGGCTCGGTACTATGGGTTTAGACCTGGACCATAATATAGCTAATACAAACCAAAAAATATTAAAATCAGAAGTGAGGGTCCAAGGCTCGTTTTTTGAACCAGGGAAACAGAAACTGGGCACATCGCATCACCATCAAGTTGCATGTCGCACTCGGTTTGGTCAAAATTACACGAAATCATTCGATATTTTAATTCTCTAAATGTAATTCTTCAAGTACTTGTTCGCTTTTATACTAAAGATGTATGTCCAAATGTTGTTTTGTCAAAATTCTCTGACCGACCGCAAGATTCCGGTCCTCCGATTTAGGTAAATCAGACGTTGTAACTCAACAGTTAGTACCTCCGTTTGAAAAGACAAAGAGGACCTATAAAACAGGTGTATCACAGTCATGTACTGTTGTGTATGCATTCATTCGATCACAAAGCTGTCTAAATCTTTTGTAGCTTGGACACACTAGTCGCGGAAACGATATTTTTAGCTCAACTAGGGACATTGCGTACAACACGTATGGGAATCAGAGCGAAAATTATTTAACCGCAGACTTCTCAATAGCAATTACCGGGCAATTCTAATAAAATCAAGATATACTACTGATGCCTACACGGAGACTTGTCGAGCAACTCATTTCATAACCAGTCCTAATAAGCCAGCCTCTAAAATTTTCTTGGAAAGGTCAGCACACAGTTACAAACAATTACAACCAAATAAGGCAACAAAACGGAATCGCTGGCGAAACACAGTATTGTGACACGACTATAATACACCACTGACACCATCAGTAAATACAACGGTTAGTTAATTAATTAATTAGTTGGTTATACCGATGGGGATAACCTTCCCGCCACTTTTCTCTGCAGACGGATGACGACATTATGACAAGAGTAAACTCTATTTCCGATTTACAGAGACTTTTTTAAATACAACTCACCTGAAGAAAACTGAGCTGCTCCCTATTGTAAGAAATGGACTGCCGCAAGTCCGACACTTTCGTATACGAAAAACAGTTGGCTTTTCCATACTGCAACTCGTCCAGAATCGCATTCATAGAGGAAATGTTGCTTTTGACTTCATCCTGATAAATATCCAATTGCTCGCGGAAATATTTCACGTCACCGGCATCAGAAGATATCTTCTCAATCGAAGCTATCAGTTCCTTAGTCCGCGCATCCAAATTTAAGAGTTTCTCGAACTGGACCTGGACGGGGTTTCTTGGCATTCTAAATATTTTCTTCAGCAACGGAAAGTGAACCAATGACAGTCGGTTGGGGGACCGGAATTATCCACAATAGTGGAAAGATGAAATCATGGCGACCTGGAATCGAAATGAACATGAGTCAAAACAGCACAGGGCTGAGTGAATTTACGCTTGCCCGACTCTGCTGTAGAAGATACGCGAAACTAACTTAAGGTTAAAGGGCGCACATGAGTGGATCATTTTACGGTCCATCCCAGCAATTATAGCCCTAATTAATGACGACAATCCATCGTATTTGATCACTGATTGCGTATAGTCTCGAGCTGCTCTGTAAGTGTCTGGTGGAAAGGGTTTCATAGGTGCTTGTCCTCCAATCGGTCTTCAGAACCCTATGACAGGAACCATGGATTGACAAGGATGCTTACTTAAAGACAAAGATGGTTTTGTAAAATACTGCTCCAGGTTGGAAGCCAAAAGGATGGTGTTCGCTATCGATTGTGACCGAATCGTCGCCAAAATCCATTTCTTCGCCAGATTTCACACATGTTGTACGAAAATAAGCAGCATGTAAGCTTCACACCACAATTGTGTTAATTGAATCAGTATGGTAAAACTTTGTGATAGCTGATGACACAAGAATAAGTGGTCTGATGCCTTTACTAACTAGACCTGTGATATCTGTCCCAAATCTTCGGTCTCCTGAAGACGACTGTATCCGACACGAATACTGCTGGTACCATATCCACCAAACGATTTTGTCCGACTATCCGAGGTCACCTATGTTTAGTCCCGACAACAGAACTGCCCATCCAAGATTGACACCAGAGAAAGAAACATCGGGTACGCTCCTGAGCAACAGTTTGCTAATAGCTATGCTTTCACTGGTTTTATGGAGAAAAGACAAGTGGGACTTCCGGGTAACTGTCTCCAAACTGGAATAAAACTCCCTTGGAATACTGTCGACCTCATCATGGAAACGGAAATATTGGAGTCGAGAAATCGCCAGTTCTATTCCAAGGGGCCGTAAGTACGATGCGAAGGAAGAAAGCTAAGGCTTTTGTGCATTCGGGGAAAAAGCATACCTCTCATGAGATCGATGAAACATATCAACTTCATCGTCAACGGGAACGACCACCAAGCAGACCTTCAGAACCTTAAGGCTAACAAAAACATGACAGTCTACAGACGTGACATCATCCGGACTCTTCCTTTCTCTCATCATCCACGGAAATTCCTTCCTAGCGGTCATACAGTCACCGCTACCTACTGAATCAACTGTGTACCGAGTAATGGAGGTAGGAACGATTACCCCAGTTTCATACCGAACAAAATAGCTGCGCCGCTGTACACGAGATAATTCGAAACCCTCTTTCAATCGGTGCAAAGATCACTCGTTAAAAGGTATCAGTTCCCATGAAACCCCTATGAGCCACACTCAAGCAGCTTCACAAAGGGTCCCCTGTAAAAGGCAAGGCATCTGTTGTCTTTTGACGGAGTGATTGAGCCGGCCCTAAATAATCCCTGTAATGCGGCGTAACTGCACACAGTCACCCGAGAAGACAATTTTATTAGCTCGTTGACATAAGCGACTGAATAGTGGTACCAGCTTCGTATCGAAAGTTCAAGCCTATTGTTGTGAAACCCCGGGAAGCGGCAGTCATTTGTTTCGTTTGTGTTCGCGCAGTTTTGCCCGAAATATTCATGCCAAACCACATCCGTCCCCAGCAGCCAAAATGTCACGCAGATTAACACCTCAGAAGTACAAAAGAGTGGGGGCGACGGAACCCTCGTAAGCGTAGCGAGACACAATCATTAAATACAGCGAAACCTCTGTTGGCAATAATCAGATAACCAGATTTGGCATGAAAGCGTACAAACATGGTGCTATCGCGCCCTACATAAGGGAAAAGTGATCCACCTGTTGGCTGAATATATGTGTTCAGAAAACCGTGGAATTCACGTACTGCAAGCCAAGACCGCATAACTCCAATATACCACATTGTGACGCGTCAACGGAGCCCGATCCGTAGGAGAAAAATTCGGATTCGACTACTCAGGATTCTCATCTTACTGTTTAGTGTACGGGTTACATGCAAAGAAGACAACTGGTCGGAAAGCTTGCGAATAAACTATACAACAACCAAGGAGACGAAACGACAGCGGTGGTTTCCACGGAAAATTGCTAACTTGAGACTTGGAAAGTTTGAGATTACAAGAAAGTGGGAGGAGACTTGGAGCTACGGAGCTATGGCGTATGACTAAAAACACGTAAAGGAAGAAATAATGATGGGGCAGAACACGGTGATTAGAGTAACCGCAAGAAAAAATGAATACACCGGGAGCTGCAGCAAGTTTGAAGAAGCATGTACAACGATAGTGACAACAATCGGGAAATGCTAGAGTATGGCACACTTTCAGGACAAACTTGTCGTACAACCAGAAGGAACCACGAGAGCTGAGATACTACCAGGTCGTCTAAGCATAAACACGACAATAGAAAAGGGTTAGATTCAAAACACATGGTAGTTTTGCACCCTAAACACATAGTAACGATGTGGCATGATGTGGTAGAGGTTACTGCGGTGTCAAGAAACCGTGTCAGAGGAGGCTTCAAAAGATAGTGGTGGGGAGGAGCAGTCAACAGAAGGGACATCATCATCATGAGTAGCACATCAGTAATCAGACACTGATCCTTCGCTGCCATAGAATCATAATTCACTTGGAATCCTTGTTGTGAATAAAGGAATAGGAGTGGTAGCCAGACTTTTCGTAATCCCTATCATACCACTCTCCCAGGCCACTCTGGATTGGGGACTCTTCCAGAGAGACGATGATTCGGCATGTGCAATACATGGTTAATCACCGGTGCTTTATGCTCTGGACGCGTTCTTCAACTGAAGTCTGATACACAGCCGAATATTTCTGTTCTAACTGTCTCGTTACAGATTCGTCAGCATTAGCTTCAACGAGCTACCGGTTGTTAGAGAACGGTCATCTCAGTTCGGTTTCTCTCTCTCACAACTGCACAAAACATCCCGTACTGTAGCTTGATGCACACGTCCCTTGGGATCACGATGGAAGGGACATTTAGCCCCCAAAATGTGAGATGATCATTCCTCCTGTTACATCTTCCTGGATGTCCTAACAAAGCTGGTCGGTTGAATATGGACCGCGGTAACAACGATTGTTGACCCAACCTGAGAACGGTGTGACATGAAGCAGGAACTCTTCATATACTCAGGTACTAGGCGAATCCCCCAGTGGTGTGTTGAATATCGGCTGTTTTTGTCAGTACGAACTTTCAACACAAGCGCTCACGCCATTACATAGAGGCCACCAACCACGAGCCGACCATAGATCGAATTGCATCATACGCCCATCAGTTACCGACTACAAACGGTTGTTCCATCTGGGGTACACACCCCGAAGCCAATCATTACGTTGTGCAGGCTCATTTATCAGTTCGCTTTCCCCAGGATTGAGTATCCGGACCCGAGCGAATTCGTTCATTTGGTTTATGGAATTTCAGTGGCTCAACGATATAGAGCTGACCTCTCTAGAACGTTACTGAAAACGCATGGTGGCGCTCATGACAAAGATTAATTAGGTGACGAATGGAAGAGAGCGAAAGGGGATATGCTCTCAGCTTTTCGGTCTATTATCCTAAGCAGTCCGACTTGACCAAGTAAACACAGGATTTTATCGAGACCGGTGGATCTTACCAGATGCTAGGAAAGTCACGCCAGCAACTAGCGAGTACGATTGTGCACACAGATCCTTCAAAATCGTCATCGTCCTTCGGAAGCCGGATGAACAACAGCCTGAAGAATGACAGGCTGGAGGACCCAAGAGGTGGAAAAGGCTTTCACTGCCGGAAACAGCCGCGCCTCATTTCCACTGACTGGACCAACTGATCGAAACATTGTGTTGGCGAAACTATTTGCAAACAAGATCGACCAGGAATGCAGAATCTTCGACTTGGACGGTGGGCGGGACACTTTAATGAATAATGCAGC
This sequence comes from Clonorchis sinensis, assembly GCA_003604175.2. Taxonomy (NCBI): domain Eukaryota; kingdom Metazoa; phylum Platyhelminthes; class Trematoda; order Opisthorchiida; family Opisthorchiidae; genus Clonorchis; species Clonorchis sinensis. The sequence continues at coordinate 136,919,767 of CM030369.1, forward strand.
TGGCTTCTTTCAACATACTCTTGGGAAGAACTCAACAAACACAAATGGAACGTTGACATCAGCCCGCCGTCGGCAACCGATGTCCAACGCGGGATATCAATCATCAACGCGACAAGGTATAAGCCCGAATGGTTCACACCATGCAGTTTTCAAGGAAGATGGTGAAACCTGGGGGAGCAGTCTGACGACCCTATTGCAAAGATTTAGAACGAAAACAGAACATCAATGGGATAAAACGTGGCGACCGTGATCTGAATCTCCAAAATGAGCACAAGAACATCATGTGGCAACCATCGTGGCATCAACCGCGGTATCTAAGGTAATTTCTGGTTGGTAGAATACCGGGATAGATTCGTGAAAGTTAAACTGGGTTTTGTTCCAGACGAAGGTGTGCTGCCAATACCCTTACCTCGTGACAGGTTCCCGAAAAGCAGCACGCTTTAAGCGTCAAAAGTTAGTTGTTTTTCTTGATCTGATGGCTACTTTTGACTCCGCCGATAGTCACAAGCCATAATGGTGTTAGGCGATCAAATAAGTTCACTCTGACTTCACCTTATGAGGGCACTGTATGTGAACTCCTGTGTGCGCTACAGGTATATGACAAACTGTCGCCTGAGTCCAGCACATCCAGTGGTGCAAGACAAGGCCACTCTTCTTCAGCTTTGCTATTAATGTGCTGCTTGAAACATTTTTCCTGCCTCTAAAACCTCGTGGATAAAAATGCTCTCTGGGTGTCACGGCAATCTACAAAACTGGTAACCGACTATCGCTCTATTAGCCTCACTAGCGTACCGTGCAAGGTGATGCAGCACATTCTGAAGCGGGCCATCTTAAATCACCTCATCAACAACTTGATATCCCCAGTACAACACGGATCCCTCCCAAACCGTTCTTGCGTGACGAAAATGCTCGAATTTATGGACAAATTAACTAAAGATAAGGACGGAGGACTCGTATCGGATGCCATATTTTCCGACTCCACAAAGACATTTGATCGAGTTCCACACGTCCTGCTGCTCCACAAACTCGTCTTACGGGATTCAAGGGGAAATTCTACGCTGCATTAAGGCGTTCTTATCAGACACAACACTCCGAGTGAAAGTAGGCTCGACCTACTCTTATTCGGCGCTGGTCTCCATTGGAGTTCCTCAAGGGTGTTTTGGGACCACTTCTGTTCCTGATCTACGTCAACGACCTTCCAGGTGTCCTTTCAAATCCATGTCTACTTTTTGCGGATGACTTGAAATCTTGGGGTTCAAATGGCCAGTGCTCCCCAGATGGATGTAGACGATGCAAAGCAGTGGTCGTTGGACAAGCACCTGTCCCTGACGAAAAGTGCATCCAGATGTCATTCGGAGAAGACTCAGCGAATTTCTTCGTCATGCATGGTGAGAACTCACCAGAAGACATTACGAGGATAGATACTAAAAAGGATTTAGGAGTCTTGCTCTCTTCAAATATGTCCGTCTCACTGCGCACCATGAAATGTCGGCTCATAAGGAATTCGCGGTTCTACAGATGATTCGGCGAATCTTCCCCCATATTACTCGCACAAACTTCTAGACACTATGGAGCCTACGTCATACCGCTTCCTGAATACGCCAACCAAGATGTCTACTACCGACGTAAGAAAGAAGTAACCCTCATTAAGCGTGTCCAACGAACCGCTACGAAAATGGTTACCGGTCTTAAATCCGTTATGAAACGCGTCTCGCAGTGTCTGACCTCTTTCCTCTGGAGTATGTCGCCCCTGAGGAGACCTAATACTTACTTACATCCTGTTTGAACAAGGTTTGGCCAAAAGGTTTTTTAGCGTTGACCTAACACACGGCGGGGATATGGTAGATCTTTTAAACACAGGGTGCACACCTTTATTAGGCAAGTTTTTCTCATTTCGGGCAATTGGTGTGGAATGGCCTTCCTCCGGTGGTTGTTTACGCTGCATCTAGTACCCAGTTCAAAGCATTATTAGACGTCTTTTGAGTTGAGCTCTCGCACCGGCAAGATTAATGTACCGCGCTGAAAACTTAAGAAGCAGTGCTCTTTGTTCGTTTGTGCCTATCATGTAAACAAAAAACGCTGAACGTCAAGAACAAACTCGACCCGGAAAGTTTGGGCGAAAGTTTCGATCATGTGTATCAAGCCGTGAAAAAAACTAGGACATCCCAAGGCCTCGGAGATGTACGACCAAATGTCTTCCTTCCAGTGCCGCCGAACTCCTGTCCCACATGACAGTACATTTTCTTTATTTAATAATTGGTATGAGGTCCTCAGTCAGTGTCTGGAGTTGAGCTATCGAGGAAACTGAAAATCAGGCCAACCAAGTCGACCCGTCGCAAACCGCCTAGGGACCAACAGAAGGCATGGACCTAGTACACGGAATGTGGGCCAATCAGAAACGAGCGTTCATCGCTCAGTAACTCATGTGCCATCACGACGGCCAGAGCTCAACCTGATGAGAAATTTTGCAATAACTTTGTAAATGCAGCGGCAAACATCCTCCTTCGACACCATTAAGGGCTGCCTCTGCCTTCTGATGCACTGCAGTGCGTGGAACTGGAAGCCACATCCAACCTTCGAAAAAGGGGTCGTTTATGAATGCAGCAAAGAACTTTCCGGCCAACCTGCAATGATTCAATTTAGTTAGCAAATTACCGACCCGTTTTAGTCTCTGTTTCCAGTCTTGGCTTGATTCCCTGTCAAGTCGAACGCTCCCGCTGGGCATATGGAGTAGGTACTCATGCATTTCCGTTTAAATAATTTACAAACAAATTATATCATATTATTATAATTACTTGTGTGTGATGTCTCGTGAGGCGAACAAACGTAGATTACGGCGGGCTCAATTAATAAAGAAGGAAGCCTCTAGCTACGAAAAAATGGACGGAACCGCTATCCGGTTGGCCATTTGTACCCTTGTGTCTGGTGCAATCCCTAAAAATGACAGGGACGCACTCGGGAGCTACCATTTTGATGTGCTAATTTGCTGAGCAGCACGTATGAAGAAGTATATCACAAGCGTTTCAGATGCGAAGGGTGCTAACTGGCAGCAAGCTACTCCGAGAGCGTTATATAAGCTCCGTGATAACCGATTTAAGAGTACCGCAAAAAGTTTGCGAATTTCTTAGCAATTTTACTGCCCTTCAAAAGAACAGCCGTTCAGTACAGCAAGATTTACGGTCGTTGCTAACTTGACAGAAACCTTAACAACTGGCAAAAAGCACTGTCCCTTGTGTTCCTGGAGTAAAGTGGGACTATATGCGTTTGCTTTCAACTAGGAGGAAGTGAACTTACGTTGGGAAAATTATATTAGTGCACTTATTGGCATTCAGTATCCGCGCAGTGGAACTGAGCGCTTGAAAGCAACGACGTCTTCAAGGTCATTACCTTATAGTGGGGAGCGCATATGTGTAATGAATTGTTCTGTATATTATCTGCATGGGTGCTTTATTTAAGTGGGTAAATCTTTGAGGTCCTCAATCTTCCCCAACTGTGAAAACGCCGCCTGCAATGCAACTGAAACTTGGCTACACCTGCTTACACGTGTTTACCATATGGCCTAATGTATGGGCATTTCTCTTTTGCTCTGTTACAGTTACCCCGGACGAGCCACCACGAGCCCCAGACAGGAGGCAGTAGCCCGCTTGTACACCCCTTTAAGTGACCTTGAGCCATTGCTATACCTATATTTGACTTGTGCCTGTAGTTTCGGATTCAGTGCACGCACGTCGCTGCTTCGCTCCGGTCTTCTCTCCTGCAAACTGCTATGAAAGTGGATCACTTACAATGGACGAAATTCGCACGTAGTTATAATAATAATGCTACTGTTTATTCCCAACTAGTGGGTGGTATACCGTCAGGAATGATCACGGGATTACATCCTCCGCGCCATGGACGCACAAAGCTTTTTTCTGCAAGACCTTCGCGAATGGAATAAACGTTTTTAGGCATAATGTTGCTCACATTAAAATCCACCCTCATCTGCCGTCATTTATTGCGTTTTGTTTTTATTAATCTCCTTTCGGAAATTTTAGCGCACACTCAACTTTAACCTAGTTGTGCTACGGCTTTGGAAGTTGATCATACGCGTTTGTTGAGAAAGTTGGGCCTGTGTCCTTTTCATTTTTCACGGCATTTAAGAAGGCCTTAAATCAATACATAAGAGATAACTATGTAATATCGGTGCTTTTATCCGGTATTCGAAGTACCAACGCTGTTTTGCGTTACGAATAGGCGTACTACAACTGCAGCAGGCCACCAACGGAAAGTCGTAGAATCCAACGAAGCTAGTAAGCTGAGCGTGGTTTCTAATAAAAATAGTAAGTGAATCACCGGTGGTCCAGTGCGCTTTTGTCTACGGAGGCAAAGTAACCACCTTGCAGTCACCTCTTATTTTCTTGAACAGAAACATTAGTGGCCCAAGCTTTCGTACGATCGGCTCCCGGATAATTGACGGCCAATCAATGACGAGTCGAGCATCTGCAGGGCCCTTCTGAAATATAGGGCTCCGTCGCGTGAGGTACGACAGTTTGAAGCCGATGAATTCGGGGAGATCCTTACCACACAGGATATATACAACCACGACGGGAAGTGTCGACCAGCTCTGTTGAGTAGGTGCCGCATAGTTGGGTTATATTGTGACAGACGATATGCCTTCGGTCCTGACAAAACTTTGGGAGACCGGACGCGTTCTTCTGCTTCACTCAGAGGAAAGTCACTATGGTCACATACGCTCCTCCCGATGGCAGCAGATAGCGTTGTTTCGGCGCTTTCCAGATATAGTGAATGTAGACGGAACGCAACCAACAAGCGTTTTGGATGAATAGTTTAAGGCATTCGGCCTGTAGATACAAGCTCTATACCTTCCTGCTAACGGACGGCATGGGTACTGCGTGTCTGGTTATGCATACGCACGTGTAGAGGGAACGGCTTGCTCCTATGCGCGGACTTTTCGACTTACTCAAGGAAGTGGTGGGGGAGTATCCAGTTAGGAGTTTCGTTATGGACAGGTTGGCGCCCCAAACGTGGGCTGCAAATTCATGTTCCTCTCCTGGACAACACTGTACGGTAAGTTTTTTGTTTATGGTAATACGATCACACAGCCCCAAACAATGTGTCTGTTAATAAGACCTCATGCGTTTCATGTAAGTCTCGTATTTTTTTAGGGATACAGTGGGCAGGCATGCAAAATAGCCGCTGAAGATGGTGTCGTATAGACAAGCCCCTATGGCATTATAGTCACTGAAGTGCTCCCATTTTAGGGCAAGTATTCCTCACAGTTTGTCAGCCGCCTGCCTCATGTGATAGTCCGATAACCTAACTTATATCTTCCTCTCAATTTAGGGCGCCAATGGCCAAATGAACACTCTGCAAGAAAAAGTTCATGCTCCCCGGCAGGACATATGTACACATCAAAACAACCGATAAAATCCAACTTTTTATGTCGTCTACTTTGGACCCTTTCCCCGGTAGAGATGGACGGGTTCGCTCCGGCCAACTGCTTAGGCCACATGTTCTCGTGAGTGTCAGCTAGTTTTTTTCAGCTGTCCGCTATGATCTACGTAGGTTCAATGTGGCTAGCTGAACAGCATCATGGTCTTCCTGGCACACTTCGCAAGCTATAATGAAGCACTGCTGTTTAACGACAAACTCGTATGACGTTTTGCCAATAGTGGACGCGGCTTACGCAATTTTTACTGCTAACAGAAATTCTCGAGCAAAAATTGTTTACAGAAATGACACATTCGCACATTTTGCATCCACAAGGATCATTTAAATCGTAGAATGTTCAGGGAATCATCCCCGCTGTGATATGAAAGTTCGGTCCACTGTAAATGAGTCACCTTTTTCCGCAATTGGCGATTTCTTATTATATTAGGCAGTGCATTCACAGTCGGTGGTGTTTATTGATCTTAAAGGTTCGCACACTTGAAAAATCGCCACCGTAGATAGTTTGCATAATTCATATACATATACGCTATACACAGACACTCTACACTATGAAGTGGCAACCCTGAAAATGTCGTAGCTTTCGAGAAATTTATTTCATTGTGCGAATATTTAGCGGCGTTGAGACAACTGTAGTATGCACGCTATGGGAGCACCAGGGGACAGTGACTCTCCGAAGGCAGGTGTTCACGACAATTTCTGGGGATGGAAAACAGAAACAATGCTCATGTGCCGAAGCTCAGTAAGCAAGGGCGTACATCACCAGTACTTACATATAAATCAACCAAACTGGCAGACACCGCATACTACACAAGGCCAGGTCGTTAGGATGGGCAAATATAGTACGAAGGGGGGCAAAAATGGGCATACTGCCTGGAAGATGATAAGAAAAACGTCGAAAGGCGAAAACTGATGGACCATAACAACAAATCTGATGCGGTGGCAAGTTTACCGCGATCTGGCCACCGACGAGGCCTCTTCGGCCTTGGATTGTTGGGCTTATGGCCAAGGTCACAAAAAGCGCAAGTGGGGTGACTGATTTGAGGGACCAGCAATACGCATAAATGGTAGCAGGAATCTCAGAGTCACGGGGTACATTGAAACGGTAGAGACTCACTGGTGCATCTGTTGGAGTGGAGTCCATTGTAAAAGTTCAGTGGGGGAGTGAGTTGGTGCTAATGCGCAAGACGGATCGTAAACCGCACAGAAAATTACTGCAGATGAAATAATTCACTGAGCTTTCCAGAAATTACATGGTCCTTGTGGATGTAAAATATGCGAAGTTGCCACTCCTGTGATTATTTTTCGCTATTTATGTCTGGGTGACTGGCCGAATACCGAATTGATAACTGCTATTCGTGGAAGACATTAATTATTATCGGATAAATCGCGCGGGGTTGGAAGGACGTAAGGCATTCAGATGTTGAAGAACCATGCAAGATTGTTGTTAAACAGCAGATCTCTGCAATGTGACTGGCGGATATGCCAGGACGACCATGCCGTCGATGACAGGAGACAGCTGAACGAACCCAACTGACGCACAAATATCACATGCGGTCAGAGGTCCACGAGGATTACGCAGGAGGCCGACGTGCACCTACCCGTCTCTACCGCGAAAATCGCGGTAGACGACATGTATGACATGAAAAGTTGAATTTTATTGGTCGTTTTGATTAACAGGTATGTCTCTCCGGTAAGCGTATAGCCTTCTTGGTGCATAGTGTTCATTCAGCTATTGATATCCTCACATGAGAAGATGTAAGTTGGGTTATCGAAATGTCAATATGAGGCAGGCGGTCGACAAACTGGAAACAATACTTACCCTATAAGGAGGTGCTTCATTGGCGACAGTCTCGTCGAGGATTTTTTTGCGCAACGCTATCTTCAACGGCTGATTCACGCTGCGTGGTTCCTTACAACCAACCGTCTACTTATTAAAAGATCTCAAAAACTGCGAGACCCACACGATATGCATGAGGTCTCATTAACAGCGAACAGTCCGGAGGTGATGGGCCTTGTATGCGTGTCACAAAATCCTCGCCGTCTCCTAACTCTAGCTGGCGCTATATGGTGTCAGTCCCAGTAATGCTTGTAGTAAGATATCAACTCACTGCCGTCGATTAGCTGAAAATAGGAACGCATACAGACTTCTGGGATATACTGGGCTGGGAGTCTGTGCTTCGGTCCGGGTCAACAGCATAAGACGCCCTCTTTGCGGACCGTTTAGCAAGCACACCTCTGCATTTTCTGGACGGGCCAGAGGCCAAGATCCGAAAACAAATTGTTCATCAGCGGAATTAGCTTTGGGACAAGCCTGAAGAGCGCCACCGCACGACGGTCAAGGTTCACCATCACAACAGACTACATGATATGATACGTGTTTTGTTTCACACGAGCGGTCACTGGTATTAGTCGGCTGGTCACAGAGCACTCAAAAGCCTAAGTCTGTGTGCCTAGACCGCCACCTGGGTTGAAGTTGAGTATACTCGACGAGAAACTCGACGGGTTGTGAGTTGCAGATGTCGAGGCCTGGCGTAGCAGGATTCATCCCCAAATCAACTGCCTTATAACGGCCTTGGCCGATTGTGCAAAAGTGAGAAACCTTATGGCTATCTTCAAGACAATAGAAGGTGACCGAGGGATGGTTCCCCTCTCCCCCTAGGCAAAAACACTGGACAGCCGGCGCTTCGCATGCCGTTTGTTATTGAAGAGCACGCTCATCTCACTAACTGCTTCCATTTCCTCAACTTTCCATTTTTCTTGCAGGCCACCTGCCGCATCTGTACTACACCCATTTGTAACACAAAACAGCGTTGGTGCTTCGAATACTGTGTGAATACATTCATTTAACGCCTCAAGCGTCATCAAGCATGGGAAGGATACAGCCCTTAATTTTTTAACCAACATGTGTGAAACCATTTCTGAAGCCACAGCACAGCAAGTTCAAAGTCGGATGCGCTCCGAAAGTTTAGAAGGGAGATTAATTAAAACAAATCGCAACAAAAGTGATGTAATAGGGTGGTTTTCGGCCTAGGCGTACATGCACCAAAACGCAACATCTTGGCGTAAAATATTTTATTTTGCAGGCAAGTTTGTGCAGATAGGTTCATTGTTCCTCTATGGATCAGCGTGTTTACTCGGTTTCGAGTGTGGCGTGTGAATGGATGGCTTGAATGCGAATTATACGTCATACACCGGACTGGCAGAGGAACAGTGGGATCATTGCATCAATTTTGCTCTACCCGTGGACACCAAGTTTTGCTTAACTTGGAATTCATTGGAATCAATCCGCTTGGGGCTCCACTGCTGCGGAGTTACACTCGCCAAAAGGCATACTGCGATTATTAGGTACGTTCTAATGCCACACCCTCAGTATGACAGGTAAAACGACGGATTTTCGACTGCTTTTGTCAGTTTCGGAAGTTTGTAGTGAACTTACAACGCACGTGCCAACCAAGTCCACTCCATGCGTCAAACTCTTCGGATCCCACAGCTTCAAGATCATATACATTAACAATTGCGAAGTCTTCAGGCTTTGCCAGATTGGTGCGTTTACCGTCGCCACATCAGACCTCATCTCACACTGCGACAGAACGCAGCCTAAAAACATCCACGCAGAAGCCACTCCTGTCCACCGGATTGCTTTTTGTCTGGTGGTTGAGGCGTTGAAAATGGTGATCCGAATCTATTGGGACCATGTGTGCCTTGGTTGAGTTGCATTGATCGCCCCCGGACGGTGATAGAACGCTAAGTTGGCGATGTGTCAGTGAATCGGTGGAATATGCCGCACATGCTTTAGCTTCGCCGAGTTATCAGAAAGCGAATCATCCAATGCCTTTTCAGAAGTGTTGTTCCGTTATCATCGCCTTATACAACAAAACCTTCGAAAAAACACATGATCGTCAAACCCGGCAAACTAAATGGTGGCCTGGATTTGTATTCCGGACTAAGCTTAATGATGATGATACCTCCCGGTCAAACAAAAGCAGCTAAATTTGGATTCAACCCTCGGGCCGCTTCCGCACCAAGCCCCAGCCTAATGTCTTGGGTGGCCCAGTGTGCTAGAGATAAAATCAGGCTAGTGGCGAATTTCTGTGGCCAAACGAAACGATTCCACGCGAACACAGACCAATATCGTCTTCGTTCAGGGGATGCTGGCGCTTCATCATTGTGTAAGACATACACAGCAAATGTACAGACCAATATCGTTTTCGTTCAGGGGATGCTGGCGCGCTACATCATTGTGTAAGACATACACAGCAAATGTAGCAATATTTTATGGTCGTCCACGTCGTTAAGCATTACACAACCATTTCCCACAGAATTCACTGCACGCCTTTTGGTTACCATCGTAAAACGACGTAGGTTGTATTTACGTGATAACGAAAGGCTTTCTATTTCAACGAAAAATCGCGAAATTAAACGGCCTTATGCCATGCACTCGAGTAGGAAAGAAAGACGTACTGCCTTGTAACATAGGGGCTAATTTTGGTAAATTCGCCTGGGGGAAGACCTACGTTTCGGATTTCATATGGGGACGTTTTATAATGCTCAGCAGGACCATTCATCCAATTGTTAAACGGCTTACATTCAGAACGGCGAAAACGCAAAATGACTTCATTAAATGGGCAATTCGGTGGTTAAAGAGCCCGGTGGTTCGAACTTTCACCCGGCAAAAGTTTCTCAATAGTCCTTAACCACAGAACACGATGGCGGTACCGAGTCTCATTAGCCCATTAGGCGTCGCATAAAGGACCGGTCAATCCCTTACAGACTTATCGAAGCGTCGCGCCGTGGGAGATACTTTAACCATATGTTTATCAAGCAGCAGTTAATGTGTCCACCGACCCTAAGAATTACCTCTGGAACTTTACTTCATCGTGCGAGGAGGCGGTGATGCATGGTGATGATATGTTTGCAGGCCAATTTAAAGCTCGCCGAACAGATCAATTTCAACCAGTCCAACAGCCAGTAAACTCACTCGGGCTACCAGCTTTTAAACATTGTGCTAGCCACTCGTTTGGCTCACTCTGTTCCGGCGACCACCTTAGCATCCGTGATAATTTTTTTCGCAATCGTCCTCCATGACACGATGGCGATATTATAAAGAGAAAAATAGCTCAATGGACCTAGTAGGCTCGTGACATGCGAAAGCCCAGTTGGTTGAAGAATAAATTGGTCAAATCGGTTCCTGGTTTCAGAGGGTAATTGACCTGATGAGTGTGATACGAAGAACATGGAAAAGAAACCCAATTCACTGGTCTGTAAACCTGGACCTGGTTGGCAAATATAATCGAAATATTGACGATACAATAGACCAAATGACTTAACGGTGCAGAGTAGGACAGTAGGGATGGTTAAACATAATTACCCGTAAGAATTGCTAGGCATTGTCTAAGGTGACAGATAGACGATTAGCAAGTTCTTGATAAATGATTCTGAGAGGGGAGAATGATGAGATATGGGGGAGTAGAATACAAGTAGGTAAAGACAGATAGAAAATGGAAGGTAAAAGGAAACCAAGGACAGCATTTTGGGGTCCTAGTACCGAAGACTATTCACTCAGGTGAAAGCCAACTCTCCTCCAGTATCTCCAGGCCAAAAATCCGACTCTCCAGCCCCATTGCCTAAATTAGATACTCCGAAGTTTTTGACAGGAACCACTAAAAGCACCTGCTCCACTAACTCCGCGTCGAATCCATGAAATCATTGAACTTTTGACTTATGAACTTCAGCGGCGTAGATTTCAATGGGCTCTCGAAGGCGGTAATTTGATATATCAAGGACAACAAGTTGACTGCAGTTGGTGAAAAGATTTCGTAATGTGTTAAAATATTGGTAGCTTTGGTGAGCAACCAAACTTATTTTAAGCAATCAAGTTTCTGTGTTTGGCTTCTGCATTAATCAACTTTGGACTTCCTGACTGAATACAACATGGTATTATAACATCACTGTGTAATTTGGATATATTAACATAAGCTGCTTTAACGAGCTACCGGATTTGGAAGAATAAAGTTGGCCCATATTGCGCCTAATTTCGGATCCTCCTGACGGCAGAAATATGCGCTGAAACGCCACACAATCTCATGATAACCGGACCGATCTCTTCTTAGCGTACATTTGGTTACTGTAGAGCAACACGCTAGTCAATAGAGAGGGGTGTTGCCACTTGCAGGTTGTACTTGATGGGTTTTTATTGCTTCCGTACGGCTAAAAGTGAGATACATCTCGGCGTCTTGGTTCAAGGGAATGTGTGCAACACCACGTACGTGATGTCCGATGGCATGTAGTATCGATAACGGGAAGCCTTATGGCCATTTGAACATGCATCACTAGGGTTGCGTTCGATTATGTCAGTCAACCAGTGCTGTTGGCAACAATCACTCAACAGAGTATGCCACAGGATCTTGTCAACATTATCCAGGTATTGCAGTCTCATACTTCTGGGTGTATGGGTGTAAGATGAGCCCTTCAAAAGTGGTGTCCGATAAGAGTGTCTGCTTTCTCCGTTATGGTTCAGCTTCGTCCTCGATGACGAGACAAGTGCTGGAAGCTTTTTAAACACCTGGTGATCAAGTCGTTGCCGGTGAGAACTTTGTTGATCTGGAGTACGCAGACGATATCGTCCTCACTTCGGAGGCAAAGGTGGATCACAAACCCTGTTGGATAGACTGATCGCCTTTGCGCATGGCACCTTCAAAGTGCAGGGTTATGCTTCAGAACGTGCGGATTCTGGACGTTCTCCTTAAAATTCAAGCAGAAGCACTAGGTATGGAGAAGGACTTAACGTATCTCGTTGGTTGTACTGGCTCCGAAAGAACTGCGTCTGATGAAATCAGTGCACAAATCTTGAAGACCACAATTACATGTCCTAATATGCATCACTTGTGACGTCAAAACGGCATATCACCGGGTCTCATGCGTCACGTGTACCAGGCCAGGGTAATGGCTTTACCGTTGTAGGGTTGCAAGGTTTCGGACAACTGATGTCGGGCGTCTTCATGTTTTTTGACCACCAATACCTCAGAAGCTTTGCTAGTTTTGGATGGGGTCAACGGAATAATAATGCGGTGGTTGGAAAACGGGTATTTTGTTGTGCACTAGGCACTATAATCGTGGAAAACATCCATCACTACCAACTGCCGTGGCCCGGTCATGTTCTGCGGATGCCAAACCACCGTCTGGTGAGCTTTTTGTTTGTACGGCGGCAAAGTATTAGCGTCAATACTGATGTTGCTGTTTCTGACGACGACGCAACAAAACAGGTGGAAAACGTTGGAAGCAGTTGAGATCATGCGTCTAGGTCACAATCCGATTTTGCCGCACTCTGCAAGGTCTAGAGGCGAACCTGAAACTTAGTTGGAGTATTGCATCTAACTCAGTAAAGGTTCATTCCACAAGCGCACAAACAACGGCTACGTAGTCAGAAATTTAGCCCATATTTAGACGCATTATCAATACGTAACAGTGCGTAACAACAACAGTACGTAACAATGCGTAACAGTACTTCCCTCGTTACACTGCTACCGCAGCCAATCTTACAGCATATCAACCTCAGCTGTCGTACAGCGCCCGAAGATGACGACATGCGAATCTACTGTCTGACTTTCAGGCAAAGTGATGGCACGTCTGGTGATGCAGACTGCATAGTACTTCAGAGAACAGTCCTGACTGATTAAGCGAAGACAGCCTACGTAGTCGAGGAACGGAATGACCAGGTCGTAAACTGCCAGCATCTTCTAACAAACCGCTGTCAGATTTCGAAGACAAACATAATTGGGAAAGAGTAACAATCATTATTATGCTAAATAATGTAGACTAGTAGAAGAATTACTGATCACTATAGATACCTACGATTTCCGCTCAGTTTGGGCCTTCCGGAGGACAATGCACCTGTAAGAATGCTTCTGTCCTTTGGGCAGTTTATCAAGCGCCTACAAGGATAGTCAACGGACTGGTGGAGCTAACAGTTGCCTAAAGAATCGATGATATGGAAGGACTGATGATATTTTTGCAATTGTCAAAAGCTGCGTTTGCGACCAATTGAGAGCATTAGAAGCAGAAAGGGTGGCATCAGTAGTCTAACAACAAACCAGGATGCGTTGGTAAGTATCCGGGGGTAAAAACAGGTTAGTCCGAGGAGTCACAATAATCCGCTCACCTGAGTATCAAAGCTAGGGTGTTTTGCTTATATCTTTCGTCTAAGTTAGAGGATATCTATGTTGTCCAGGTATGTAACATAAAACTCATCAGTAGTGCTGAATTGACAGTTGGCCGTTCTGAAGGACCTCACAGCACGACACATTTGTTTCTTCCTCCTAAAGCCGCCTGGCATACCTTAGCATTACTAATTCGATGTTTTCACCAATTCGGATCAATGCTTTGGAGACGCCGGTGGTCAAACACTGAAAACTTGCATATGTCCTCTGCGCGTTTAGGACATGTTTCTGATATATACAGCGGTAAGGATAGCACTGTCGTAGTGTAAATTTTATTCTTGTCTGACGCCACGTCAACGCCATAGGTGTCGGAGGTTAGAAAACGTTGCCCTGGCTTTCCTACTTCGAAGAGTAATCTCATCACCAGCTGGTAAATCGTAACTTATACAATTTCTCAGATAGAGAAAATTATTTACATGCAGGCATGAGGTTTGGGTTTGAACCAATCCAGTCTTGTAGCAGCAATTTACACTTTGCAGGTGTGAAGCGCATGTCAAACTATGCAGCAGATTTACTTAGGTTATTTAAATTGGTTTGCACTTTTGAAGGATCTGACTCAAGGAGGACAGTAAAGTACACATACTCAGTGTTTGTGAGCATTTCGACTCCCGAGTTTTCAGAGGCGGGCGGAGAAAACCCCAAGCAACATATCAATAACAAAGTTGAAGAGAAAGCGAGAGAGCAAGTAGCTTTGTCTCACACCACTGGACTCGGTGAACTCAGGCCAAAGCTCGCTGTATGCTCGTACGCCCACAGTAGGTCGCATACAGAACCATCATAAAGGATGTAAAGTTGAGATAGACACCTTTGATCGCCAGACAATGCCAAGGCTTCTGACGATCGATACAATCAAAAGCAGCTTTCAGATCAAGAAGAACGATTGAAGTGGGACGTATGAAGCAGTGATACTGTTCAAAAACTTGCCTCAAGGTAAAGATATGGTTAATACAGCCTCGTCCAGGGTAAAGCCCAGCTTGATTCGCACAAGTCGATCCCTCTGGATAATCAACCAACCTGCGCAACAATGCCAGAGAACCTCAGATGTGACGGTCACCTGGTTGATGCCGTGACAATTTTTGCGTAGCGTTCTTGCGCTCCTTTTAAAAACTGTAATGACGGTCGAGGAGCTTCATTCGACTGGTATTCTGTTTACGTTTCAAATCTTCTTCAGTATGGTTGTCAGACTGCTCGTTAGGGCCTCGACACCTTCTACGAGGAGTGCGGGGTGTAGCCTATCCGCGACAGGTGTCTTGTCGCGCTGGAGGATTGATATCTTAAGCTGAATTTCCGTTGTTGATGGTGGGTTGGTGTCGATGTTCCATTTGACCAACTGGATTATTTCAGTTGTCTTGTTAAAGTATGAACTGTTCTTGGAAGTGCTAAGCCTATCGCTTAGGACAACGATTGAGGGAGTGAATAACCGTTCCGTCTTATTAGCATATTTTTTCGCTGACACTTGTCTTTTTCGCCTGGTTTATCAAATCAGTTGAAACTGGAACGGCTACTGCCTGAGGGAAGAGCCTTTTCCATCTCCTGGGCTTTCAAAATCCATCAGCGTTCTCTGTCATTCTTCAGGCTCTTGATTGTCCAGTGTTTGAGGAATCTTCATGAACCACCACTTTTACTTGTTGCTGGTAGGGCATTTCTGGTATCAATATGAACTACTGATGTCGACGATATATAGTGTTCATTTATTTTGGTCGGACGGTTTGGACGAGCAGTTCTGAAGGCTGAGAGCATAGCCTCTTTAACTCGCTTCCTGTCAGCCTCCGAACAATCTTCGTCATCCACGTGAATGTGCGCTTCCAATAGCTGTCTAGCCAGGTCAGCGCGATTTGCTTAAGCCATTGAAACTTGTTGAAGTTGATTAATGAAACTGCTGTGCTTTGACACATTTAATGCTGGCAAAAAGCGAAGTGCCAACCGGACTCCAGCAATCGCATGATTGCGCTGCATACTCCAGAAGGAACAACCTTCTTTCATTGGCGCAAATGATAGCCACATGGTCCAGCTGAGTCCATGACCGTCTTGCGGTTGGTGTCCTCCAAGTAGTGTGATGTGATTGTTTGTGCTGGAAGTTCATGCTGGCAAAGAACAGACGGCGAGCTGCATACAACTGAAGCATTTGCTGCCCATCGATTCCAAATCTGCCATCCAAATGTGATTTTTTCGGAATACTCGGCCAACTTGAGCATTCATATCATTCGCTAAGATTGCTGTCTGTCTGGGCGTAAGCCGATACGACAAGTAAACACTACTTACTGCATCAACCTGAATTAATCTTAATTGAGCCAGACAATCGCACAGCGCAAAGACAACTGTTTACTGGGATCCAGTCCAGTAAGGCACCTTCAGCCTTGCTGATGAATGCAACTCACACACCGCAGATACCACGAGCCATTACGTCAGGATCACGGGGTACCCGAAGAGTAAAATGCGGAACATCTGGGATCGTCCCAATCGGCTTGAGGTGCATGACTAAAGTGGGATCCTGCATGCATGTTTCACCGACGCAACATAAATCGACAGATAATGAAAGTAGATACTTGTTGTCCAATTTGACATAGAGTACGGACATTAAAGGGTGTAACGTGAATCAGATCCCACTAGGTTAAAAAAATGAATTTGTGTTTATTTTTCTGGGAGACGGTTTAGACACGGAAAATTATCTAGGGGACTGGCAGATGAGTTGATCACACCGCATCGTTCGATGGGTGGAGAGGGGTTACAGAGGAAGGCCAGTAAGTGAAGAGCTGCAAGAGGGAATAATATTTTCCGGTCGTCCAAGCCGAAAAATGGAGTTTAGTTGACCTTTGACTCAAAAGTCCGAGCTGCGAGGCAGCGGTTGTTAGGGTTTTCTTGATGGACCTTTCCTGGAGCCAATGACTTAATATTCTGGCCCACTTGGCTGCAGGACACCGGCCTGGCTCGAAAACACAGTGAGTAAGGATTAGTGTCTCATTGATAGTGCAGTCGTGCACAAAGGGTCCCTTTTGAGCAGCGCCAGACATTGGTTTTAAAAGTATTTCGATCACATTGAATAATGTGCCGGTGGTTGCAGTCAATCGCTGGGCGATCTGAGTGTGCGGTTTTCAAGGCCAAACTTTTTTAACCCGTCCTTCCTAGGGGGAGGGCAGCATTGCTGCTTCCATAAATATAGGCATGCCGGTCGCCTGGGGGAAACTTTCTGCTGCCTTAACATTCCTACCGTAGAGCACAGCATGACTTTACCTCCAGGCTTCCTCTTAGCACGGTTACTCGAAGCACGAGGACTCGCTGTTCTCCGTCGAGCTGTTCCCATTTGGCCCTCCTGGCATGGTTGAACCTTACGGAACTGAGTTTCCCCACAACATCTCGCAGGGTCAGTGCATCACAGAAGCCCGACCACCACGATAAGGTTACAGCTTTAGATCGGGGTGTTCCTTTAGAGGGCTGATACAATGGGTGAGACCTGGTAGGGGGACCAAATGGTTGGTACGTCACCACAAAAACGCATAAAAAACATCATTATATTTTAGGCGGTGTATCAGAACGAACTAGATCTATCTAAACTTCCGGGTCCCCCTATATAGTCATAATGCTGGCAAGCCGGAAATTCCATATATTTCTTTCAAAAGTGGGCTGCAAAACTGTTTGATACGTCCTAGAATAAGGTTCTGTGCTCACTTTAAGAATCAGCTGTCCTAACTGAGTACCAGATCAAGTGACCACCCTTTGCTACTCGAACAATGCCAAACTAATCGATGAAAACATAAGTGACAATATCTTCTTTACCCAGCAAATGTACACAGAACACGTTTAGTGGCGCATCAAGGTGTGTGCGAGCTAAGATACTGTCAAACTGTATACCACAGTTTTCAGGATTGGAACCTTTGACAAATCAGTATTGGAATAAGCTGATTAAATTAAAAGGCCAACTTCATAGCCGTTAATGTTTTTTTAATTTTATGCGGTTAGGTGGTTACTGCAAATCAGACATATTGTTTCACTCCAACTTAAAAAAATGCACCCTCTTGCACGTTTAAATTTAGAGAAGTTCTGACGGATTCATATCTTGTGATGTAGTAACATACTCTCTGTACCGAAACAGTTAGCAAACTGCACACAACCTGGCAGTTTCATGAAGTCAGAGGACTCAGTGCAGCTGGAATTATGTCTGTTCATTTGCCAGTTTTGTTTGTTTGGTTTGTTTCAAATCTGGTTGTGGGAAATTCTGCTGTAGTTTCACATGTCGGTCTAGGGCAACGGGCAAAGATATCTTTTTAACACGATAAACATAACATTTCGACGTTTTATTATTCCGAAAATTCCAATGTTTATACTTTGTGAAATACTTCCGTCACCTGTGATGCTGAAACTACACACTGGCTCTGTTCGCACCCTCAAATATATCTTCTAGTAGTCTTGAGTGACTTTCCAATGAAGGAGGTGAGCCGGCCGGCGTTTTTTAATAAAAATCGAAGAAGGCTTCTGGAAGATGATAACGGGTGGGTTGGCTAGATAAGTGATCATCTCTTGCCGATAAGCATTAGTTCTATCAGACTGTGATGACTCAACAGCTGATAACCGAGTTATGAACGAAGTAATACACAATTCTCATAAGGGAACTGTTATGTGGTTGCAATTCTTCATCCGTAAAGATACCAACCAACGTGTAAAGTGATGATGGCAACATATTTTCCCCCACAGGATGAACATAGTTTCGTGGAGGCTATGGGCCTTGTTAAGAACAGACTAGAACACTGTTGTCGAAAACGCAATAAACTAAGAGCTCTTTAATATCGGAAATTACCGTACCATGGTTTAGTTGGATTGATAGTCCTAGTGATCTACACTCGTTTCTGTGGGTACAGTGTGTACGTTCATATCAGACATTTCGATTCATTGTAGATCCACTAACTTGGGGCTTCTGATCAACTTGCAGTAACTAGGTAGATAAGATGTAACATCTTGTCGCAAAAGTCTGTAGTTTTTCCTATGCCTGCCTTTTCTGTAGCTTCTGTTGTAGAGTGGGTTGTCCGATAGGAAAAATATAAGTGTTGCAAATTAAACTGGTGAGCGTGTGCACAGAGATTTAGTCTATCTAGAACTGTAGTCTGTCAGCTCTCCAACGTTTGGACATCATTGCGTCGTTCTTGTCCCGCCAGCCACAGGATTAGGGCAATTGCATAGGTATATTTACAAGCTAAATATAGTTAGAGCATTACAAAAACACTGTAAAACATGGGTTTCACGAGAATTCCTTTGAAAAGAGCAGGAAATGAAAGCTTGTAAGCTACACACCAGTAGGCAGAGCAAAACGAGTTACCAATAACTACAAAAAAATTACCAAACGGCAATTATCTTATTTGCAGCATTGAAACCGCCTCATATTCAATCATGTTGTCATTAAGGTATAAATACTGAAACTATATACTTTGTTCTGAGTAAATTCGGATAGTACAACAAGTTACAGGTAAAAGTACTTTTCCTCAACACGTGTAACTACTCTCTTTCTAGGAGTTCGATAAAAGTGCTGGAGATGGACGTTATGGATTACAAGTGCTGTGTCATTCTGCTGCTTTGTGCACTGCTACATTTGTCAAACATGAGTCGGTTTACAGAGTTAGAAGAATATGACCTCAAAATGCCCGGCGTCCAAACTGAACAGGAAGATGGTTATGTTACATTTTGGTACCCTGTCATGAGCCTGGACCGAACGTTTTACGTAACAGACATTATTCCGAAACCTAATCACTCAACTGCTCACCACATGATACTGATGGGATGCACTGAGCCTGTTCGGGCCGGACCGCCAAGAAAACAAGCTGAACGCAGTGGCACCTGTTCAATATTGTATGCTTGGGCACACAACGCGCCACCCCTACATCTACCGGTTGGTGTTGGAATTGCTGTCGGACCATCGACCCCAATCGGATCTTTTAAGCTAGAACTCCATTACCTGCCGAAAGTTGACTATCCAGACTACTCTGGTCTGACGCTTCAATATACAGCACAAACTCAGCCGCGAGTGGTTGGCGTGTTTTTGATGTTAAGCAACTGGGCTGTCATCGAACCTGGACGGGAGAATGTTACCGTGGATATCTCTTGTCGGTAAGTTTCCGCATGGGAATTCCAAAAATCCCCTGATTTTGTTGTTTTCATACTCACAGTTATCTTGCTGATTCCAACACACGTGACAGATGCACAAGATTTTGGCTAGCATTCAAAATCTGAAAAAGTTATCCAAATGGTCCTCCTCAAAAGGCATTCGACGTATTATGTAGGGTTTTTCTTGTGATACAATTTTAAGACATAAGTAGTCGGATGCCT
The DNA here is from genome assembly GCA_003604175.2 of Clonorchis sinensis. Taxonomy (NCBI): domain Eukaryota; kingdom Metazoa; phylum Platyhelminthes; class Trematoda; order Opisthorchiida; family Opisthorchiidae; genus Clonorchis; species Clonorchis sinensis. The sequence goes on from CM030369.1 coordinate 136,939,746, forward strand.
GAAAGCTGAAATGCGTCTGTCGTTCACGTTAACGACGAACAATCGCAGTTATATATATTACACTGGTACTGTTCTAATGCGTGAGAAGTTTGCTTAGGACAATCTTTCCTAGAGCACATAGCAGTGTACCGTTATGTTCCCATTGGTCAACTGTGACTTATTCGTTGTTTCATACTAGCTAATCCCCATGACTTATTGATCGCTGATTGCTGTTTGCAATACTACTGATGACGAGCATGACGACGTCAACATTAATAATGATTGCGATAATCACCAGAAAAGTCATACAAGTGACGTTGGCGTAACTTCTTCTGTTACTGATGTTCGTAATGAAGCACTGGAAGAAAACTGAATTTTACCTTGATCGAAACGGCTACGCATCACCATTGGGTCGACTGCTTCCAGGTCACCAACTGAGGCAGCCAACATCCACAATCTACTGGTGTGCGCACAGTAGCAGAACGCGCTTGGCTAGGAGCCCACATTTGTGTACAATACTTATAATCAAACATTATGGTTACACTTATTGACTGAACGAGCTTCGAGTTTTTCAGAAGGGCCGCAACGAAACCCTGCTATCTATGTGTGATACAAATGGTCTGTTCTACGTCCACTCATCTAACAAAACTGTGGCAATCAGGTGTGCTGTTAGGGAAAAAACCTCAATTTTCCAAACAAAACTAAGTATACAAATATATCGTACACATAAAATGATGTAGTTTATCCGCCACACCAGAAAATAATGGGAGAAACGGGAGGAACCCTGGACCTCAAGTTTTTGGAATAAAAATTTTTTTCAAGTAAATCCGGAGTGATAATACGACTTTTCAACCTGAAATTTTTCAGGAATTTACGTTGGATTAAAACGTCCGATTCCTCTGCGCTGTGTTTTGACTTTAAACTTTTTCTTTATAATGTACTTCCAAGTTGATGGGATCACATGCGTTTTGGACCGGAATGGAGGATTCAGTTTGACGTATTTATAACTGTTTGCAAAGCCAGTTAGTATTAAAAATAACTTGCAGTGTTCTTTTTGTTTATCACGTTCCTCAACTAAACAAATAGTGCAACTGTCACATCAAAGTTCACATGGGCCGGTGTTCGAGATATGAAAGTACTGATCGTTGTAAGTAGTACATCAATTCTGAGCTATGTCCGTTGACAACCATTATCCGTTTCGCCTTAGTTTCAGCCAACCTTTTGTCCAAACATAAAGCTGAACGGATGTCGTATTGGTGACTACTTTGCTTTTTACTGAGGTTGAAATCTGAATTTCTTACCCAGATGAATTTAGAGCCGGCTTTTCTGGTCCAGCAAATATACGGCTATAAAAATGTAGATGAACTAATTTTTCTGTCCCATGGTATACTTATATTTCAATCGGGAAATTCGGATTCCTTGATTTCATGCCGAGTTGAAAAAACATTCAGTTTTCTATAGGCTTTCAGTGCGAGTGAGAGCGTGTCTTTTCCTTCAGCCCTGTTTTTTATCACTAATAAGAGAATAATCGTTCAGCTGTAACACCCTTTCGGAGCCCAACTGCCATACCACCAGAAGGAAACACGAGGGCTGGGATACTGCCAGGTTGCCTAAGCCTAGACAGGGGAAGTCGAGAGGCAGAGGTCGGGTTCGAACCACGGACCTTTCGGTCTGTAAATTCGCACTCCGGCCACTGAACCATCATTACTTTCACACGAATTTGAGCAAAAATTTCTTAAAGACGTCTCTTTATTGTCCTCCTCCCCAGCAGCATCGGTTGCCTTCAACTACAATCGTCGAGGAGTATGAGCAATCGTCCATCTAAATAGGGTTGACCTCATGTGTAAATAAATACGGAGCTCTGGTGAAAAACAGGGATATCACTGACATCGACACTGTTGCCCGCAGGCAACAGATCTCCCCAGTCGGTCTTATCACTATGGTTTCCACCGGGAACAAAACATTAGAGTGGGGTCACTGAGACAAAAACAGCTCTATACAGACGCAAACCAACTTCAACAAACAGTGCCATCTGAAATCACGATTGTTGATACGCATGAACCTATAATATCATCAGTTCATCTGAGTTTGTGCGGACCTTTGAGAATATAATATCGCAACCCGTATAAACATGTTCTGCTATGGAACTACCAGCTTGAGGTGATTCAGCTACATCCTTGTCCTGAAATGATGCCGACAACAGACATCCGGTAACGGCAACTACGGTAATCGTAGACCGTCAAGAAATACCGATCAGTATGAGCCGACACCCTGCTTCCCAATTTTTCAGGGTTGGGCCGATCGTGAAGGTTTTGTCCCCGCAAATAGCCGAATTTTTCTCAAGCAGGTAACTAGCTGTACATATGGTGAACAAATTAAGCACACGCTGGAGAACTGATAGTTTCGCTTGGAACGTCCTGTTGAACACGTGTACGTATTAACATTGGTAAGTGACTTTTTCTCGAACATGGCATTCCTCCAAAGGAAATTCATCCGTTGAGAGGCCACGATGACGTTCTTTTTTATTAATGGAAAGACTACATCTAAAAATTGGAGAGCTCAACAAACTTTCTCCGTGGTGCGCTCTATTTGAGGGTCAGTGTGCAATATGATAGTGCTTTGCCTTAAAGTAGAAAAGTGGTAATTATCACTGAATCCAACCTTCGCGGTAAATCAATACCGTTTGTTTGCTTTCCAAGCCAGGCAATTTGGTTGCAGTCTGATTGCGAACAAATCGGCTGCCTCCAATATAACCCGAACTATCCATATCCTCTCGAACTGCAAATGCTTGCAAGCCTACCTTGTCAATCAAGTCAGTCTGAATAGCTTGCACGTCAGTTCTTAGTAAATGTTGGTGCTCAGCTATCTGGTACATTACACATTACCCTACTGACCATAGGGCTTAGGAGCATGAAAGTAAATACAAGAAGCGCCACCAGATTCTGTCCCATTAGGTTTTTCTTGAATGGGAGGTCTGATGCCAAGTTCCACAAGAAAGGGGTTGGCAAATGCAGTCCAGTTAAGAGTACACTTGAGCAGTGGTCCACTGCTTAGCACAAACCGCGAGGATAGCCTACCATACCGTGATTCATGAATGGCGATTTTTCATTTGCTTGTCAATATCCAGTAAACTATGTGGATTGCATGTCTCGTTGCCTATCCGACGGAATAAATGAGTACAAACCAAGCTGCTTGAGAATTCGACTGACTAGGCGCGTGGCCAGTACGCTCACCGCTCAGCTGACCCATATCAGCCACCAGGTCAATTCAGCGGAATCGTTTACCAGGTGACACCAAAATGTTCTAATACAGTGCCCCAAAGATCACTAGGATTGGCGAGGCGGTTACTTGACGCCCCTCTGCATCAATTAGAAAAGCACATAAAGGACTTGTGACCGCCTTGACCCAACAACCACAGATCTCAGCAACCAAAGCAAATCAATCAAATAGTACTCTTGTTCCCAATCTATTGTAAAGTTTTCAACACCTTTATATTCTTGTATTCCACATATACTACATATTCCAATACGCCATATGTTATAGCAGAAAAAGGTGTTGGAACAGAAATGTTTGCAAATGTTTGCAAGCCTTTGTGTTTTTATTTAGAATGGGGATATTCTGAAATGTTTACTCATATACATTTACACCATTTACAGTCTTCTCTGTCACTCGTACATAAACCGATATCCATTTTTTAAAAATGTTTTTCAACAGATTATCATAATGACTTTAAAGGGCGGAAAATTTGTTGTATTTACGCCTACTCTTCCAGGGTCCCCGAGGGCGTGTCCATCACGTTAATGGCAATGCGTACTCACGCGCATGACCTGAGTCGAGCTGTTGCTGGCTATCTACTCCCTCGTGGTCAACCACCGGCACAACTACTTGGAATGGGCAATCCACAATGGCCTCAGGCATTCTATTCACTAAAAAGTCTCAATGCCAACTTCAATTCCATTGATATATCTTCTGGAGATATCCTGCTAGCACGATGTGTTTACGACAGCACCAGTCGCACCAGAGTGACACAAATAGGTCACACACATAGTGATGAAATGTGCAACCTATACCTGCTATATCACACCAAGTGAGTGCCGTGTCTGTTCTATTTTGTAGTGACCGTAGATTAGGTCAACCGATAGTGCAACAGGCTCTGTTGCACTCTGTAGTGTCCAATTATGCCTTGTTTCTCGGCCTTTTCGTGGTTAATTCTCTAGTGTCTACCATTTAATCAAACACCACTGTGATCAACACTGTATGGTGGAATTTCCCACGAGATAAGAATTTGGTTAAACTCTTATCTTCTTGAGTGGTCAAACGGCACACAAAGAGCAGGATACTTCCTCAACAAGTAGGCTCATTCGAAGCAAGGTCAAATTACCAAGTGTCAATGACATCGTTTTACCTTAGCCACGAACTAGTTCGATATCTTCTAAAGAAGATATTTGTCCAGGAAAGGAGTTGTTTGGAATTGATTATGGGGTCTGTATACCCCTCTGCCAGGTCAAGGGTTGGCCACCTCTCTGCTTCTGCCACTCTGAATTGGGCACGGAAAACAGCATCCTCTTCCGCAAACGATGGTTCGGTATACGCAATACATCGCCTAACCAACGCAGCTTCTGGTTTTCTATACAGGAGAATGTTGGTAGCTTGCACAACCGAAATCTTGCTTTCTAATTGCCTCGTTACATATTCTATGACACCAGCCTACACGAGCTATGGTCCTGAGACATTCCTGCATTGACCTAATCTGTCACACTACAATCAGAACTAATGCAACTTCCAAGGTACTTCCAGGGCACCACAACTTTGAGTGTCTCTCTCTCTGGATTGTAAGTGGCGCGTCTAGTGACTACATGTCCAGGATCATGACCTTACACTTTGTGGGTGCAAAATGCATATCCAAGGATTTTGATCAGTTCATCCAAAAACAGTTACGCCTTCTCCTCCTCTTCGAAGACAAGAGCAATGTCGTCTGCATATTCCAGATGGACAAGGTTTTCGTCAGAGGCTATTAGAATACCGCAGTTTTGAAGACTTTCGAACATTGGTCTGATCATCTCATCGATCACGAACTTCCGGGCATTTCTTGATGGACAAGCGTGTCAAGGAGAACGGACCGGTCAACCAAATCGAATGCCCCTTGGAAACCAAGGAATACTAAAATTGTGGGTCGTTTGTACGTATGGTTTATTCTAGCTCCTGACGGAGTGTGAAGATTTGGTCAACGCAAACCCTAACAGAGAGGTGTTCCATGAGAAACCTTAAGGCCACGAAACACCAGTGACGCCAACAGTCTCGCTACGACCGGGATCTAGCTGATCTCTCTGTGGTTACGACACTCATTACAAGCCCCTTTTTTGAAAATGACCACTATTACCGACTTTCTGCAATCATCTAGAGCATTCTCCTTTTCCCAAATGCAGACAGACATACCAGACAAGTGCTGGCTGAGCTCTTCACCACTATCTTTGAACAAGGCCGGCGGGAGGTCATCTGGACCAGAAGCTCGGTGGCGCTTGAGAGGACATATGGTCATGGACCTCCGAGGCCGTATGGGGTTCCACGTTCACCGTCCACGGTTCTACGTCAACTGTTGGCTCCAGATGGGTAGCGGCTGGTGACCAAAATAACTGTTATTCGAAGTATTCGGCCCACTGATCGAGGCAACCTTCTTTATTCAAGATGGTCACCCGATTCCAATCCTTGATAGTTTCGCTCACAGAATTTTAACGGGGGCCGGTCGCACGGATCAACTGAAATAATCATTGGGCATTACCGGCTTTCTGGGCCCCTTCCATTTCCTTAACTTTTTGTGTCCACCAGACTTCACGGTCGGTTCGCACGATCACTTTCACTTGACGTCTGGTAATTCGTCGCATCAAGTTATGTTCGGGACCGGGTGGGATATTTCTCCGAGATTTAAGCAGTGCCACTGTTCAGTCTGATATCCAGTGCTTGATTGAGCCTAGTAGCTCCTTGCCACAAGCAAAACTCCCGGCACAGTGCAAAGAGGCGACGATCTCGTCCCAGAATGAATTCAGATCCGATGGTGGAGCTTTTGGAAGAGAGTCTAGAAGACGATTCTGGTAAGCGCGTCTAACATCCGGAACTGCCAACCTCTGTTGCCAGCGATTTTTCCGCACCTTACGTTGTGCTATAAAACGAAAGAAGAGGGCGTAGACAGAATCCGCAAATGTTTTCCAATACGACCAGCAGTCAGTTATTAATCCGCGCCATCGGTAACTGATGGCAATGCCTGCGGTCAGCACACAGCTGAAGCAATAGTTTACCATTTTCCGTACCTACCGAGTCCAGTCCATTTCTACCATCTGAGTAAGTCTCAGATGCGCTAAGTTTGCGCACTTGTGCATTCAGATCTCCGGCAACTACAATGATATCTGAGTTTTTAGCTCGCCACAACAGGGGATTAATGGTGCCATAAAACTTATCTTTGATGGTGTCATAGCTACAGTCAGTTGGGGCATATGCAGACACAATAAACAGACATCTATCAGCTTGTGAGGCTCCTTCACAGGCGTTGCAAGACGAACCGCACAGAGGTGACTATCAACAAGTATTCAGTCAAGCAAGGGTACTTCCGCCCGGTGACTTAAGACGATACCCTACACATCCTGCTGCAGCAGCCTCTGGATCGCCAGTGATGCGCATCTGGAAGCGGGTGGAGAGTGATGAAGTGGTTAGCTCAGCCACTTCGGTTGCATCTTGAATTATTGTTTCTGAGACACAGCAAACATCAGTGCCAAGTTAGTCCAGTGTGAAAGCAAGAGTTACTTATTGATCTGCTTGCTTCAGAGTGTGGACATTGAAGGCGGCCAGATAGACTAGGAGCCGAGGTTTGAAGATTGATTCTAAGATGCCTGGAGATATCGGTGCCGGATGACGCACAGGTGTTGCTTGCAAAACCGATGCAAGACGAATGGATTCATCAGTCCTAAGTGCCTACAAGGATAGAGTTATTGATGGGGTGGGAAGAGGCAGAAGAAAAAGTACGTGAAAGAGAAAGAAGGGAGGCGTGAGCGGCAGCCTGTTTTCGCTTACCCGCCCTGATTTATGCAGCAATTAAGGCGACCCTGCTGACGGCACCACGGGACGGTCGATGTAGAATGAGTTTATTTATATTTGTGCAGTTCATGGTTGTACGTGGGCTGATACTGTCAGGGTGCCCACACCTAGGCAGGGAAATGATTAGGGTCCTCAATCAAAGCCTTTGGCTCAAAAGGCTGACCGCAAGGCAGCGGTGTTTGGCGGGAAATGCAAATGCATTACCATTTCTACGGAACACGTCAGCACACATGTTCCAATTCCCAACCTTGAGGACCAGGAGGCTGTGTTAGTCGGACCTCTAACCATTGACCAAGCTGTTATGAGAGACTCTGTGAGTGTCGCGGGGACACCCCCAGTATAGCTCAATGGGTCACTGATCTACACAAACCGTCACACTACGGTAAGGTCCAGTCTCTTCGTGCTGCTGTCCAATTCCCTACAAATGCAGTTTCGCTGTTTGTCCGAAGTTCCAACGACGAAAAAGTACTTTACTCATAGCTTTACTGGACTCCGACACCTTTCGACCGGATACAAGACGCTTGCAAGCCGGTCTTTACTTCACGGTCTTTATTTCACATACAAAATTTTCTCGGTCTAAAGATCCTCCTTGTAACGAACCACTCTTTTATGCATCAATGTGTGTGGCATTTGCGTGCGTAAGACTAATCATTTATCCACAGTACGAACACATGTCTAATGCAACCGAGTTTGCTTATATTTCTTCAAAGTGACAATTGAGGTTGATGGTATCTAAAGAGGCGCGAACGCCCAGGATGATCTTTCCTCTTGATTTAGACCGCAATGTAGCATACCGGGTGGACCCATACGCATGCGTGTGACTGTTTTTCTACCGTTTTGCACGATAGGTGATACAACCGGGTCACCCTACAAGCATAGGAACATGCACCCATATAGAGTTCTCTAAGTCTGAATACTACTAACTTAGACTACACAATGGTATCAGCAAACTCAAAAGAAAAAAAAGATGTAACCTTCTAGTTTTAAACAACAGTAGGCAGTTATGACACTTCTATGTACAACAACCGAAAAGCGACTGAAACTCCCCGACATATGTGGAGTTAATCACTGATTTCATCATTCAACTGAAACCCACCTGAATCTCTTGTTAACGATAGTTTCAGTTGAGTCCCACATTGACACAACTTCAGTTTGCAAATGAAGATTAAACCACACATAAGGTCATTGATTTTTCGAAAGACAATGTAGAGTCGAGAAGGACACAGGCACATCAAACCTTTCATCCCTATTGCGCGTCATCACGCAGGCTTGGAGGATTGGTCGCCTGATAGTGGACTTCAACAACACGTTTGCTGTAGGGGTGGATGGGTGCAAGCAACTTTACCGCGAACTGTGGCTGTATCTCACTCAGAAATAAGTTTATTTTCAATCAAAACGAACAATGACTTTTGGAACGCGAACATTAATCACTTGACTCAAGTGATTACTAATTCGTTGTTGGCGGTTGGCGGATTCGTAGAGTTCACGTTCACAGAGCTCTCGTTTGAACAATCGTCCTCCTGTCCTGGAGCCAACATTCTGGTGACTGGGATGTGTTTGCGGGTTGCATCCACTCAAAATCAGACAGGTACAGCTGTGCTGTCACAGCTTGCTGCACACTCTGTATGTGGTCGTACCACGAAATATGATGACAGTGATCAACGGAGCGTCAGATTTTTCCAACTCATTGATATTTCTTCCACATAGCCATTGAAAAGTTAACTTTGTTTGCTCAGTTTATGGAGTATTGATTTCGGAGGGCTGTGCACATTAATTGCTTCTTCCGGTCTACCATAGTTTGGAAGAAGCATGTTTGCTGGAGTAAAATTATCTTACCACAACGTCTTTTATCTTTCGAATAAGGTTCAGAGCATTGGGACTGAGGAGAACTACGAACAAAACCAATAAATGAATTTATTTACGTCAGTTCTAACGTGCAAATTAATAACTGTAGTCAGGAGAAACGGGGCACGTCTGGCAATATTGGTACAAATGAAATTTCAGTCAGTGTAGCTGGAAAATTTAAGTTTGATTGCCATCTGGTGGGTTAATCCTTCAATCGAGCAAAATTGCATGCAGTTTGTTCCGGTCAACCTCATCGCACATGCCGAGGACGCAAGACGTCGGTTTTTATTTAAGGGAGCAGTGTATTACAGCCAACGCATGAAGAAATGTCTGTGCCGAACAGCACCAACGGAGTGACATACCCACGACATGTTTTCAAGTATGAACTGTACGCAAGCAACTTTGCTGAAGTTTTTCATTTTCTTCCCAGTTTTTCATGTGGGTAAATTTAAAATTGGATTGGTTTTCCAACCCCCAGTCCCGCACAGTGATTAGGCTTTGCTGTTGCCAAAACTAGACTGAAATCAGTGATCCTACCAACCGCACAGCGATGATGTCCCCAAGATTGGTGGCAAAACATTTACCGGGCTCTTGCAGACATCTTATGATATTCTTTGGAACATCTTGAAAGTTTCATCTAATCATGTATAGACGCGATATAATACTCATAAGGCTGCTGAAAATTTTTCGACGGCCCACGACCCGTTTCGTCCTTCTTGGGGTTCATCAGGTAGGCGCATTCCCCGAGATTCCGTCAACCTTATGTTCTACTTGAAAAACATCATAAACGAGAGATTCCGCTGTGTTCCAAATGAGTCCCTCTCAAAACCAAATTGATTTGAAAATGAGTGTATTTCTTTCAGCTAAAACATGTTTCGATAAATCACAGGGCATCTTGCCATAAAAACGTTATCGTGATGTACAACCCTTTTGTGATCGTCCATGACCTCGAGTTGCAGTGCTACAAAAGTTCGCAGTTCTCTACACTTCATGACAGGTGATCTTGTCGCAAATAGACGAGAAATTTTATCCGAACTATTAAGACCCAATTTGTTATTACAAAAAATGTGGCTTTCCACTACTTTAAGAGACAGAATATTATCCACTAACCGACTTGCAACACATCGAAAATCCAGTTCGAAGTGAATAAATATTCTCTCTGTAAAGATGAATCAGTCAAAAAGTCGTTTGGCGTGTCGGACTAACCAATCATATCACTCAAGGTTGAGCAAGTTCGCCTGTTCAGACACGAAAATCCTGCTTCGTCCATCATGCCCTGGTGGATTATTGGTGATATGCTTACTTCACCTGCTAGACATCTGCCATTCGAATCCCGACACGGCTAAAATAAGAGCAAACTCTAATAACTTCCTGCTTCAGCACAGGCTAACCGGAATAACTGCTCCAGGAGGAATGTCCAAATGAGTGCGATGTCAGTACGATCTTAGAAACTACTTGGCTATGTTTACTCGTCTTCAAGGACAAAGATACCAAATTAGTACGTTAGAGCCGTTAACAAAAGAGGTCGCTCTTGTCCGTGGAACAGATTGGGAGTCAGCAAAGTGTTGGCGCATTGCTCAAAATAAAAGTCAAATTAAACCGATGTTTTTTCAAGTGTATCCTGCTCTGGGTCACTTTTTGTTCATGCGGACAGGGAAGATTGTTTTTTGGGCGATCCATCACTCACTCTATTGGGCGTGCAAAATACTCTGCGATTCTCGTGAGAGCCCCAAACCACTGAGTTGGGTCTTTGCAGTTGTCATGTGGAATACCATAGCTCCATAACGGTTTACCTTTTCCATAGGTAAGCCGTTTGGAGATCCAATCATTGAGCAAACTTAAATAGGTTCGTTTTAGCAAACGGTTTGGCTTCTCATGACAACCAATGGAAGTTTTGTGTAAGATGGAGAGGAATATGAAGGCAAACTCCTCAATCAGTGATAATTCATGCCCTGATTATCGTTTTGAAGTGGCCTAGGATTTTCCTCCGCTTTCACATAATCCTACTGCTGGAAAGTGAAGCGATGACGGAGATTCTGAGAGCAATGCAATCATATGGTTATCAGGAAAAGGTCAGCTCAACTCGCCAGCTTCTATTTTTATAGGTTAACCCCTGCTTGGAATACAGGGTGTGTTTTCTAGTAAGCATTCACAATCGATTTCAGTAAGCATAACAAATGGTTAACTACACGAGGATGGTAATAACCATGACCGTCTGCAGACCACGGAAATGCTACACGATGTGCATAGTATTGTCCATTAGTCTGAGTCAATATAAAATATCAGTGATTTCATATTTTTGGCGCGACTGGTATGGACTGTCTCCCGGTTTTATAGTCGCGGTCAATTGGTTGGATATGGACAGTCGCGTGGCTCCAGGATTTTCTTGTCAGCTAAACAACTTATTGCCCATGAAACCTTCACCAGCTCAGCTGACTCGGATTATGTCTGTGTTCAGCTATCGTCGCTCAGCATGCGAACTGTTAATTTCTGTTCGTATTCGTGGCATTGGTGAGACAAACAGGCTAGTTGATGCAACGTGGGTGGAGAGAACAGCAAACATTACTCTGATATTGACCAGAAAACTCAGTTATTTTTAGCAAATTTTATGCTCTATTTGGAGTTTTATTTAAACGGAATGGCTGAGAACTCTTGAGTAGTCATAACAGGATAAACGCAAATCGGCCACGAGGAACATCTTACCGGAAATTGCCTTAAATAAGTCCTCTCTATTCTGACGGGAATGCAGTCCGCTGTTCCATGTTGAACTTCCAGTTTGCAGGTGGAAACTGGATCACTATCGATCTGTTTCTAATTCTTGGTTGAACGGGCTGTTTAAGTCCTACTATTGGTGCTTCTGGCAAGTTGCTATTTTCGCATGGTACCCATGTCTTTCTTCTAGTGAACAACCTCTTTTCTCTAGGTTTTTTTACAATACCCTACCATAATTGTACGGTATAAAACAACAGAGGTCCTCCCATGAGTGAAGTATATCGACCCTGATAAAGCGTGCCCGGCTGTTTCCGTTCACTATCACTGCAGGAATCAGTGGGCATGTAGCTTCTTGTTCGTGTTTTAAAGTGGGGCGTGTTCTTCGGATATAAAAGTAACAAGTTGGCAAAATGGCCGAAAGTATGTTTGTCGGCTGCCGACTTGCAAACACTTCACGTATATTATAGTTTTGGAGCGGAGTATCATTGTGTGAATGTGGATTCTACAGTTGAACAACCCAGCGGCCAACTGCTGAGGTCCTGTGTCAGTGAATTTGCGCAAGATAATCACGTGCACTTTGTGACGAATATGTACATATGGTTATTCAGTCCTTGGAGAAGTGGGCATTTGGCCGAAGCTTGCTTGTCCCTCACACTCTAATGGGGCTGCTGTGACCACATTTCCTCGGAGGTTTCTACTAGAAGCAAAAATTATGGGGAATAATTCCACAGCCTCGCATGTCCTGTTTCACTCTTATGGATATGTCAGACGGCCGGTAAAATGGCGAGATTGCAAACAGCTCTTGTGTGCTCTGTTTGGTCCTCAAACCACTTACAGCCAACTAAATGAAAACGTGGGGCAAAAGGCAAACTAAAGAAAAATAAGCTGTCTGATAGTAGGTTGAATGCTGCCCACCACGAAAAGTTGAATGATGGAAAGAACAGTGTCAAGCGATACGTAGTCCATAGTGTGTTCGGGTCTACATTTTTTCAACGTCCGGGCACGGTTGAAGATGTGGATTTCCGATGAATTTTATAGAGAACAAAAGTCGAATCTATTGTCTCCCCCTTTTGAGTGGACTAGTTAAAAGAAAATCGTTCCAGGGTAGGAGAATGCCTGCTCAAACAGGAGTAGTAAGCATATAGTCCAACAAATCTATGCAACGACCAGCAAGCAGATTCATTTTCTTCTCACTTAGGACTTGTCCTGTTACGTTGAAGAGGAACCCCTTCGTGATTCCAAGTAGTAGCTGTACCTGCGTTTTTTCGAAAGTCAGCTGCATTTAAAGCATCTCTTTTCACTGACTGTTTTACCCCTTTTATTCCCCATAGTTCTTTCAGTCTCCTCCCACCGGAGGAAGGTTTTTGTATGGTGAACGAGTTTAACGAACTGGCACAAAAGGTGATGGACGAAAATCCAGACATACCATCATCAACACCACCAAAGATTGTGCGTGGCTCTGTTTCCGATTTACTTGGGAGTTCCAGTGGTACAATTGCTCCGAATATAAGCCTTCCCCAAATGCTGCGATTGGACGGGTTACAAATCGGCCAAGTAAGTAAAAAGAGTGCAGTCGCTTAGCAACTCGTCCGGTTACAACAGGACTGGTCTTTTTAGTTCCTTCTTTAGTCTTTGTTTGTAGCCTTCTGCAACCTTTCAACACTGGTCTGATTTTCATTTCAAATGATGGGCCTTGAAACTAGTACGTCCAGATATTTTGGTCGATTTCCCCGACCCATGTTACCGTGTGTCTTTTCGCCGCAACTCCCGATTACATTTTATCATTTGTGGTCACACTGCAGGCAGACGCCGTACGGAGTCGGTGTAAATCAAAATGCAACCTGTCACAAGGTCAATCTTAGGAGCCGTATAATTGCATTCGTTCTGTAAGTGTTCGGACTGCTCGCGAGCTGATTTCGGTTGCGATGTGTCGACTTCTGCACATATTGCAGTGAACTAACGCTCACGATAGACAACCTGGCAGAATTCAGAAGACAGGTTTCAAGATAATAGACTTTGGGATGCGGTACGCTAATTCCACCGACTCATGGTGATATCCGAGCTGATCTCACACGGTTGCCCGGAGAATCGACCACTATGTCTGTCATTGTAGAGGGATACATTTTTGCCTTATATCAAGTACTGCTGACGATTTCTAACAGGGGCGAAACGGTTGCACAGTGGTGCATCTTGTCTTTTCAGCTTAGACTGAATTTCCATATAAACTTCAAATCAAACAGGCTACACTGTCTTTATTGAGTGCAATGTGATCTCAATTGGGAAAGTTCAGTTAAGCAGCACGATCCCTGGTTAGTAAAACGATTAGTTGGGTCGTTGCAATGAATGTCTTGTTAGACCTGAAGCTCGCTCTTTAGAAGTGCAAGCTGTCTGGGTTGATAGTTTTGCAGAAGATTCTCACTAATGTGGTATCATGAATCGGTATTTTTAACAATAGTTTCATCCCTCAAGTTAAGTCAGTCTATACTGAGAAGCCGAGGAACACTGTTTATTCTTATCGGGATCCATTAGCAGTGCGCATCGCATGAATCCCCATGGAGATTCAAACCAGTGATTGGAGGATGAGTTACACTATATCCCCTCCGGGTGTCAGATAACCACACAGCTGATCAACCGCTCATGGCCGAACGTTCTCATCTTATACTACTAGCCTGGTGATCGCGAGTTCGAATCTCCGTGGTGATTCGTTAGATGCACGGCACACCAATATTTGACGCTTGGTATGCTATGCTTAGGAGTCTAAATGTAAGTTCCATAAACGCAAGGCAAACATGTGCGCAAACTATCTGTTTCTCTCTCGTATTTCGGCAATTGTTACTTGGTCTGTGGGAACCGATGAATGCAGTAGTTGGCCATTCGAGGCAAAGTGTTTGCGTCTACCATATAATCTAGTGATGGGTTTTCCAGTCATGCAGGTTTTGTTGCTTCTGAATTTGCGCGCTTGCTCCAAATACCTTGCCTGCTCCGCTCCCTCTGTCATGATCGGTTGTAAAATGTGAGTGCAAATGCGTTCATTCTTCTGCTTCGAACTGACTGGACTGGATAACGAAATGAGCACAATGGCGGGAGATATGATCATGCTCATTTCAGGACTACGACATCCTCTAGCCCTAAACCAATGAGATACCCCATAAGTAACCAACTTCATTCGGTTAAAATATATTTTAAGCCAGTTACACTGTATGCCCTTTCTTTTCTTGCAATTCCTAATTGTTCTCCTTGCAGAAGAAATCTACTTCAGTGGTTTGGTGTAGTCCATCCAAATAGCAAGCATGCTCAGAAACCCCACTTCTAATTTTACGTTCACTGAGTTCCGCCTTCCAAGTCAGTTTCTACAAAGCTATCGTCTTGTCGTGTCAGGTACAGTGCTCCCATGTTAGCATATGTCACCGGTTTCTATGCCTACAAGTTCTTCTACTTGAGCATGCTTTTGCCTGTCTGCTCTTGTCCAAAGAATTACGAGAAAACCCTTACTTTCTATCGTGACTCATTATGTTCTGAGGTGAAAGTTACCGGGTGTTCCGTCCGGCAGGTGTCCGTAGTTATGGACTGTCATGAGTCAATAAGTCAGCGCGCAAATGCCTTCTAATTGTTCTCCTTAATCGTATATGGTGTACTTCAAATCTGTTCTACATGATAGTGGTATCGATGGCCACTAAAAAAGTAAGATTTATGTATTACTCAGCTTAGCCGCGCATCAAGGTCACCACTGTCGAATTTCAAGATTAAAAGCTCATTTACAGAGGCAGCACAAACACAGCTGACCCCCCACTAGAATGTCCTCCTTTTCCATTTATGTGGAGAACATATGCAATGCTACGAGCACTCAGTCGGAGGACTATCAGATGATCCCTTCCTCTATATTTATTTATTTATGAATAATAATCCTTTATGTCAACGAAGGAGTACTCTAAACCTGGCAACTCGATGCCTACCCTTCCAGACGAAGTGAAGTTCATGGTTTGCTTGTTTCTAACATGTCGAAAAAAACATTTTTCCGTCAGACTGAGTCTAACTGTCGAACGACCCTAGCAAAATTTTCGCAAATGGTGTTCTGAAGTGAAATTTCCTCCTTCGATAGGAGTCAGCCTCTGCTAGAAACCCGAGAAGCACCACGATGTTGTTTCATCCTTAGACGTAATACACTACTTGTAAGGTTGTCAAAAACTCACCGATAGCCCACGACCTGTTTCACCCTTCTTGAGGCCCTTCAGGTAGGCTCAGTCCCCGAGCTTATGTCGACCTTATGTTCTTCTTGAAATCAAATTGTACGAAGTTCGACTGACATAGTCATCTGCATACCAATTTTGTTTTGAAGGGAGACTCACCTGGAACCCAGCTTGTTTCATCCTTGCTGGACATCACAGACAGCTAGCGTCTAAAGGATATCTGCGAAGATTTGAAGGCGCCAATTTTGGGTTGGTGGCTGAAAACTATGGCGTTTGCTCAGGATTGGTTAACCCACAGCTGGTCACTCCGGCGCCACTATTCTTCAGTTACATACTTCATGTCACGTGATTCCTGACTGAATCTTCGCGTAAGGACTTAGCTGGAAGCTGAATTGTGTAACTTGTCACCTTTCTTCTGGTCTGTTGGTGGCCCATCGGTCTACAAATCATTCATAGATCGCACTACGCTCACAACTGAAGATCATCATAAGTATTCCATTATCACTGCAGGGACGCGAAAAAGCCATCTTGAATGGCGACAGGTGGACAAAGCCAGTGACACCATGTACCCACTTTGGTTGGAGCTGTTTTGAGTGGATTATACCCCGCCACTTCTGTTCCACTTTATACTCTTCCATACTTTAGTTTTCTCGGCTACAACTATTCAAGCAAAATTTGAACACCTCAGAGGTAGTGAGCTCCCAAGAATAGTTGAAAAAGCAATAACTGTTTAAGTTTTTAGACTGGTAGTTATTCACATATCCTGACGGTCAACCGAACACTCTGTTGACGAACGTGTCCATCGAATAGCTTCCGCTGCGATTTCACAGTTGTGGTCAACTCAGTCGACTGGACAACCCTACTCTATCACAGTTTACCTATAGAAAGGTGGGGATAAAACTCCCAGTAAATGATGCAAATCACCGGCCCAGTGGAATGCCTTTTTTCTCCAAAGTACACATGATATCGACTTGAAGCAAACTTACTCTAATCGGCATAAATAGGTTTACTATGTGAATCCATAAGGCGAGTTCACTTTAATGCCCCAATCGGGAGAACAAGTTTCGAACTTGGACGTTATTACCTAAAATCGAAGCTTTTGCTAAAAGTAGGGGTTTGTCACCACATCTTCTGAAGACAAACGTCATTAAAAAGCACACAAGGAAACGAATGTAACTTCACACTCCCTTAGCGGCAGGGGAATTTCCTAAAATATGATGCAGTAACTGGAAACATCACAAACGAGAGATTCAGCTGGGTTCTAGGTGAGTCTCTCGCAAAACCAAATTTGTTCGCAAATGAGTGTATTTCGCTAATTTCGTGCAATTCGGTTTCAAGTAGAACATAAGGTTGACGGAAACTCGGGGACTGAGCCTACCTAATGAGCCCCAAGAAGGGCGAAACCGGTCGTGGGCTGTCGAAGAATTTTTAGCAACCTTATGAGTAGTGCATTACGTATATACATGTGCCGCGATATCTCGAATATCGTAACAACTGAAACATGAGGCGGCCTGATGCAGCACATTCAAATGCCTGGAAACATCACAAACGAGAGATTCAGCTGGTTTCCAGGTGAGTCCTTCGCGAAACCAACTTTGTTTGAAAATAAATGTATTTCGCTGATGCAGTAACTTGTTTAACCAAAGACCGCGCGAATTCAAGACAGTCAGACAGTGTAAACGAAGTCAGCTGTTTTAAACACCAGTAAATTTCAAAGGAACAGATTGAAGCTGGGTTTTTTATCTCTCAGAAATAAAAAATTATGCTTCAAATCCGATGGAATGAGCGAAATCCTCAGATTCCAAAACAGCCGAAATGCTTTTAAGGAAAAGTCCTGTTATAATTTATACTGTTCTGAAAGTATAAAGACGTTACTCAGGAGTCAGTAAAATTATTGACCTGGACAAGACCACGTGTATGTGTACGACCGACGAATTGAGCCAGTTCGCATTTCAACTGTAGCTTATTCAGACCGGCTGTCAAACACCGCTAATGTGTACGGCAAATCGTCATAATAGATGCGTGTTCTTTTGTATGTTTGTATTGTTTTCGTGTCTAACATTATAGTCGTCACATTTCAGAAAAGTCCGACATACTGGCGTTTGTTTCGTTCAAAACTCGCTGAATGTTCTACTGTTAAGGTTCTTCCGGTACTCTAAATACTGAGGAGACACTAACTTTATTGTATACAGTTTATGTTTTTTACTGACTTGAACTGTGGTGTTAAATATGCCTTTGTCTATACATAAAAATCTGGAATCGAGTTTAAACTAATCAGCCAAGACATATGCTTTTCTCAGACCAAGCACATAACAGAGATTCTGTGGTATACCATCCTCTCCAGTTCGCTTACTCTCGTTCAATCGAATCCCCATCCGCTAAGGTTTGCAAACTTTTCGGTTTCGTAGCGATTCCCGCCTGCAAATTTTTTATTTCCCTGCAAACGGTTAGGATCCTCTTTCTTGTCTACGCTATCGGGCCGTCACTTTAACCACCACCACCGTCTGCCCACTCACCGGTTGACTCACTCTGATCTGCATCCTCACAGCAGCATCATGTGAGCAATCTGAAGACAACGGACTCTGTGATGATTTTTGAATACACATTGACCCAGACAGTTTGTCCCGGAATATGTAGGAAAATAGTGGCATAATAACACTGAAAATTTAGGTCGATAGGCTCTGGTAGCACAAGATAACTGGAGCACAAATTGGGTTCTTCAGGAATTCTAGTTGTCCGAGCCACAGATCTTTAGTGTGTTCGCGCATCAAATAATAAGTAGTGATAATAATCGCTTAGCTGCGACAGCCTTTTAACACCTAACTGCATGCCACCCGAGGGAATAACGAGGGCTGAGATACTGCCAGTTTGCCCAAGCCTAGATAGCACCAGTCGAAAAGCCGTGGTTAGGCTCGAACCACGGACATTCCGGTTAGGAGCTTTAAGCTCGAGCTCTTCCCGGAGCATGGAAGTTGGTTGGCCCTCCGTTTCTGAGCCAGCTCTTTGTTTCTAGACTTCAAAATTGACAGCAAAAAGCAGTTCTACTTTTGTAACACATACAAATTCATCTGGTTGTTTATTTCATATTTAAATGGTGTACCGATCACCTTCAAACCATAATGCTCAAATGAAGCAGGTAGACCTGAACTAAACTGGTGAATTTAAGGTGCTCAAAAGGTGAAAAGAAGTGAAAAAACGGCTTCCTGTGATGACGTCCATTACCTGTTTTAATCGACTGATCGCGAATCCGTCGGCAAACTAATGGCTAAAAAACCCCTAGAACTTAATGAACACTGCGTAGCCGAAAGTTTGTGAAAGTTGAATTACTGCAACTTGTTATGGCTGCTGTCGACTGACTGCTGCTTACTGCTGTCGAATTTAAGAGTTCTTGGCATGTGGGTTATCCTGTCGATAAATCAAACACATTAGATGTATCGGCTGTTCGTGCGCACACAAAAACTGGTAAAACTCATGCGACTGGGGAGGTCAACCAGACTGAGGTCGACTGATATCCGGTGTGACGCCAACGCCCTTATCACCGGTCGTCGCTTTCTGAGGTCACCAGCATCCCATTAGTTCCAGCGATTAAATAAAATTAGCCTAACGTGCTCGCTGTCCATGATACGTCAAAGAGAGAACACATGCTGTTGGTTTTTGTACACGTTTGCTGCAGAGTTTGCAAGTAAAACTTGACTCCCGATAAGTTTCCAGAGAATTCAAAGCCACTTTACATTGAATATCAACCATAATACATGTTTTGGTAGTGTGAGGAGATTTGGGTATTTTGTGGAGATTTCGTCCTCTAAGTGAAGCCAATCTATGCTGAAAAGCCGGTGATGTGGATCCCGTGATTGAAGGATGAGCGGCGCTATATTCCTGTCTAAGTACGAGTTAATCACACTGCTGATCAGCCGCTCGTGGCCGAACCGTTAAGTGTTCAGTGTACTGGCCCGGAGGCCGCGGGTTCGAGACTCTCCGGAGTTTCGTGAGATTCGCACTGCTGATGATTCCCAATAAGGATGAATCAGCTGTACAGTGCTTCTCGGCTTTTCAGCATAGACCAGGACGAACTTCCCACATAATACATGTTCCCACACGCACGTCTGGATGCCCTCCAATGAAGACCAAGCACAATTTATTTCCCGAGACATTCCAGTATTCCGTCAGTGAACGGAAGTTTCCAAAAGTAACTCTCAGTGTCCCAGAAAATTCACCCTTGAAGAGTTATTATACTTTTATCCTAGGGCAACAAGCTGGCTTTTCGGTTAAGGGATCGTGTGTCTTCATATCCGGCCGAGCGCTACAGATCACCCGATTTGGTGGTATTGACTGCCGACGCTTCGGTCAATGTACTCAGACGAAAAGTAAGGAAACTAAGTTTCTGAGGTTCGGTCACACTGTGCACATTACCAGCCATTATCTATTCATAAACAGCAAACCGTCTGAAAACTGTTCACTGTAACAGATGGGATAAAATATCAAGTACACTAATTCTCCTTCGGAGATCTTGAGAGAGAAACGAACCCTGCCATTTCTATTCTTCTCCTCTAACGGAGGAACGTTTGACCTAAAATTATCTACCAGAAACTGCCGACTACGGAGCGCGTTGGTCTCCCATGCTGTCAGGTTAAGAGTTACAACCATAGTGACCTTACACGGAGGTATGCTAACATCTGGGCCTGTACTCAGCTTTACTCAGCAACGAACTTCAGGACGCAGCAGCATACAATCCCCAGCACACTGATTTCCTAGATCGGGAATGATTGCAAGCTAGCCGCGTAGCGATCAACAGACCGCTTGATCAACAGCCAATTAACCAGTTAAACTGAGTTGCCAGTGTTGCGACACATTACCATATCAAACAGAGTAGCGTTGGAAGACTTAACATTTTCATCGTGCAGACTACGGCGGCATGTATACTATGCGGATGGGCAAAAAAGCTGAGTTGTACGATTTGACAGATTAGTCCCAAAAACCTGACCCCATAAGTGTTCAGATTGTGTGAGTTTCGCGTTATCCACATGGAATTTTGTTTGTTACTGCAATTTATGACGGTGATCGGACAAGTCTGAGCAGCTGTAACATTTGAAGATACAACTTGTTTTTTCTGAGCGCTCTTTGGCATGGAGTACACTGCTCACAAAGCTAAGCAGCTGACTGACGGAAGTCCAGTGTCTACTACATTACAGTTCCGTTTGAAGGCTTCATGATGCCGAGATAAGATTCATGACACTTACCGCAGTGATCGGACATGCTACTGTTCCAAATGGCTAGTTCAATCGTCTGTTCCTCCAACCAACCATCCAAGACCTTAACACTGTCTGTTCTTTCCAATTTTCGCGGTCTTCGCCATATAACTTTTAGAAATACTGCAATTGGCCCTCTTCGTGATAACTAGGTGCAGTCGTTTCTCCTCAAACGCACCGTAAAGCAGAAATTTTGCTGTTTCGTCACATAGCCCAAACTCAAATCGTCAAACATTCACCAGTCATCTTAACGTTGTGATGACAACAGAGTTGCCTGCTTTTGCCGTACCATGTCGTGCCGATAGTATTGAGCGTATGGAGATGTTAAGCGAGGTCACGTGATAAGAGATCACATCTTTTTTTCTTAGCTGAAACTTCACACTACTGGGTTCTAATGGTTATACGGCTGAGGGCAGGACAAGTAATTTTATGAGAACTGGGTTACGAAGCGGTCCCATGCTCATCTCATCCATACCGATAGTTTGCAGTTGACTGGCTATTGATCACGTCTTGTGATTTTTATGGTTTTGAGTACACGGTCACTTATACGGTCTTTCTTGTTTTTCAATACGGAGGTCTTTTTTATTCAGAGGTCCTGTTGGAATGGACCGTTGCGGCATAGAAAAATTTCGGGCATTCGGTTTTCCAACTGCTCCGAGTTCTCTTCTGGGCCGCTCAATGTAGCTGTCCTCTCAACGCAACATGTTCATAAGAATAGTCTGAAATTTTAAGCGTCTGGTTGTTGTACTGACCAAAAATACGACGATTTAGCCCGTAAATGACGGGTGAATCGACCCAACCAAGACCCTGTAGGTGCATTAGGTGCAATTTACCACATAAAACCGTGTGCACCCAATTTGTTTTGGTTAAACGGAGTTTGTACGAAACATTTAAATCGAAGTTTATACCATTTAGAAATGACTGAGTAATCAAAAGCACAAGTCCTGGATGCATTTGTGCTTGTTTTAGGCTCATGGTTGGTCACTAAATCGAAAATCCCTGCTGTAGAAGAAGGTTCCTGTATGTGCAAAAAACAATATTGTCTAACCCGGTGGCTTTCCCTCTGACGAAGGATCAGTATAATGGAATGATGCAACACATACTGGGAGCATGAATTGCGCTCGACCCCGTTTTTTGTTGCTGCGTTACGGACGACAAACGAAATGAAGGCAGTCCATCTATCAAGAGCAACAGACCATCGCTGATGCCTTTCATCTCTCAGTTTTGTCATTACCCTCCGCAAAGTGATATGCTTTGACCCTGTGTGCAACATGAATGTTCTACCTATGTTAACTGGTGCTGGAAAAATACAAAGTATCAGCGAAATGTGGCCACCACTACGTCAGACAAACTAGAAACTTCCAAATCCCCGAAAATCTACTGAATAGTTTGATATCCCATGAAACCGAGCAGCTTGGAACTCTTAAGTATGTCTCTTAAGTATGTCTTTCAATCTGTACGGCTTTCAGGAATGTCTCATAAACGCTCCGTCAGATTTTCATAGAATGCAGGAGCAGTCAAGAATTGAACCTAGTTTTCTGACTCGCCTTGTTTTGGCGATCTGAAAAAGCTACTAAAATTAAGAAGTTCCTCACTTTGTGATCACTCTAGAATTTTGCGCATGCCCAATGCGAACTCCTTTGTCCTTCGACGATGGGCCTAATAACGCCGAAGATCTTTATTTGAGATGGCAACAATAAGAACCACATGCATTCTGATCGGTATTTACACTCAAAGCCTTTCTATATGAAAACCGAACTGTGCGGTTTCTCCCACTATTTGACAAAACGATTGGATATAACCTAGAGGATGCTAGATAAATAAGCTAGACTTTATCAATCATATCAATAAAAATTCTGCGCTTCTGAGTGTTAAAGGGGAGATTAACTTGTTGCCTAGATGGTGATTTCTGCAATTAGTTTCATGGAATTTTAAGAGGCGTATGAATTAGCGTATGAATTAGATATCCAGCACCATCAGCTGCGGTGGCCCGGTCATGTACTCCGCATGCTGAATCCCCATCTACCGAGATGAGTGTCGTTCATCGTTCCTCATTCTGAATGACACAAACCGCAAGGTGGACAACGTATGTCTTGGCAGAAGGATGTGAAAGAGATGAGATTACGAAGAGTATAATTCTTGTTATTGCGATTCATCTTCCAGAATGAGGTTTTCGAGACTTCCCCACCCTTGGCTGGAGACACTGAAAGAAATGGCGGTCAGTTGATGTCCGTGGCATTCGTACTGGCAGTTTCATTCCAGATTGTGCTTGGAGCTGCAGGCAGCTCAGAATTCGTACGGTTGACCAGCGCCAGGTCCTTCTCTCATTCACTCTTTTCTCTTATTTTCATTATAACGCTTTAGGTATAATTAGATAAACTTTGTGGTTGTACGTCAATGAGATTGATGTTGGTGATATTGATGTTGCTACTGAGGATGATGATGCTAATGATGTTGCTGTCTCTGATAACGAACATGTGTTGTGAGGCAGCTCTGGGGTTTGTATGTTATATCCGACCTAAAATACAGGCAATATATGCCTCTTAGCTCCAGACACTTGTTCAGGTACGTTTGTCGAAATGCTTCGTAAATGGATAGTCATTACTGTATAGTTGCCTCTTAAGTTTGAGCGCACCTGACTGGTATCGGTGAGGAGTAATGAATAAGTGGGCAGGTGATCCCTATAAATTTGTGGGGAATTTTCAGCCACATTGTATGAATACCAACAGTCCAAAGCATTCTACGATCGGCTCCTCCGAAAATCATTCGGCTTATGACAAAGAGGCCTACGATCAGTTGGCTTGTATGTAGTTGACCACGGTGGATGGGATAGGTATCATGGTTTTCTTAGATCAGAGTCTGTGTCCTAGACATTAGAAGCCCTGTAATGAATTGAGTTTCTAATACCGTTATCTGGATAGTCTCCACCTCTTGATCGAGTATGACCAGTTTTCCCCACATTAGGCTCAAAAGGGGATAAACTGAGAACACTAGGATGATTCTATTTGGCACGCTCTTCGGCAAACGATAGTTTGGCATGCGCGATAAATGGCATAGCGGATGCAGCTTCTTCGATGAAAGTCCCCGTTTCACAATCGGACGTTTGCTTTCTAACTGCATCGTTACGGATTTACGACACCAATCCGCACGAGTTGTGGTTCTGAGACAAATGTTGTTGAAGACTTCCGTTAAAGTGTCCTATCTGTTGTGACTCTGTAGCAAACTGACACTTAAAGATGGTACTTCAGCGTTATTCTGCCAAAGGTCTTGGTTCGCTGTTTACTTCATCGAATAAAAACAAGCTGAAAATTAGTTGCAGCATTTTATTCGTCTTCAGTACCAACGAAGAGTAATCTTCCAAATTCAGTGTTGGATATAAAACTGGCTTTTACTCAAAACCACACTCCAGTGCAGCTACACACGAAATCTTTTCACCGCATCCCTGGTCCTGTCGCAGCTGATAATACAGTCCGTACTGTAGCTTGATACGCACATCCTTTGAGAATCAGAAATACACCGCTTTGACGCCACAGATGTCTCCAATTAGCAGACGCGATTGGAGCCTGGCTGATTCCTGTATTGACCTCATCTGTCACACTACAGTCGAAACTAATACAACTTCCAAGATACGTATAATGCTCCACAACTTCGAATGTCTCTCCCTGGATTGTAAGTGGCACGTTTAGTGACTGCATGTCCACGAACATGACCTCACACTTATGGATGAAAAACACATTGCAAAGGACGAAATGACCTCGGTCAGTTCATCCATCCCTCTGTCCACATACCCTCTACATGTCCAGTCATGATCATACCAACATTCTGATGGCAATAGCAGCCTCTACAGGCAGAAACATTGGAGCACTTTCATCCACGCTTGACATGGTTACCGTCTACCATGAAGAACCTATTTTCAACGCTCGATTGTGGTTTGAAGGACCATACAACATTAGTGGACAATAAATTACCGACTCGCATTGAAGACTGTAGTTTGTACATTAATACGGTGTCAGTCCCTGCAGTATCTGATTGTATTGGTTGATAGCTCCCAAAACGAAAATTGGTGTCTTGAATCTCACATTTCAGCAGGAAAACTGCTGCTTAGCACTGATATTGAAATGCTCAGGTTGTCCTCCTTGTTTCAAACTGGTGTAGAACTCTAGGAGTGCGCCATTCCATATGAGGAGTTCCAAAGATCCGTGACTTAAAATATGTTTTTTTTTGACCGCATTAAACTGGAAATCGCGAACAACGAACTCAGATTGTACTAAAGCGGTGTACGGGGTCAGTAGAGCGAATTGACAGAAACATATCGTTTCGAAATCGCATAACTAAAAGGTAATATGGGAAAACTTCATGTTGTTTTGGTTTAACTTTTATTTCATGTGCATGTCACCTCTTTCTATGGATACGCCATTGCATTTTTGTTTTTTTTATGCTAGTACTCATTGATGACAGCTTACTTCTAGAAGACTGGACGGTAGAAGTCCTGAAATATGTGGCTGTTATAACAACTGTAGCTGTAATTGGTCTCACGGTTGCCATAACGGATAAAACATCCATTTTCGCAGGCGCACATAAAGGTATTCTCCTCTGTTTTCTCATTTCAATTCTCCAGTTATCTGCAGTCGCAACCGCGAACGTTGAAGATGGCCACGAGTTGCTCCTACTGCATCGATGTGAAAATAGGTGGAACAGTCAGTCCTTCGATGACCGTTACCGGTATCGCCACAAAAATGCCTACGTGACCAGTGATCCAGTCGTGCATCTGGATCCAATTAGCATGCATGTGAAACACACGTGGGGTGCTAATCAGTTCGTTTTACCCCATGGGATTCGGGTAATTCATAACACGAAATCCGGAGCCCCTGAGGCTGTATTTATCACCGACGTGGCACTTCACCAAGTTTTCAAGTTCAACTGGGGTCAGTGGGACGAACCGGCAATAGTTTGGGGAACAGCTTTTGAGCCTGGTTCTTCGCCCAGGCACTTTTGTCAGCCCGCCGATGTAGATGTTTCCAGTTCGGTAAGTTTCTCTCCATATATTGCCTACTCCCCCGGCACGTATTGAATCACAGTGTAGAGCGTCGGCTATGAACCATGGTTCCAGTTGTTGGGAATAACGTGAATTTTAAAAATCCTGATGTGCAATCGTTAGGTTGGCCATCTGTTTTTGAAGGCCTACTAGGCTGCTTTAAAATCAAATTGAGAATGCTTAGTATGTTACTGAAAGTTCAAGAGGAGAATCTTTTTATTTGGAAGTGCTCTTGGCGTTTTAGGCAAAGTTTAGCGTCTGCAATATAGTGACGAAGTATGACGGCCTATTTCAGATGGGGCCTGAATTAAAAGATAATTTTAAAATGTAAAAACAAGTTATTATGAGTGGTTCGATGGTTAGAGCGAGATTTTACTGGACGGAAGGTCCCTGGTTCGAACCCGACCCCTGCCTGTCGACTTCCCTTGTCTAGGCTTGGGCAACATGGCAGTATCCCAGCCGTCGTGCTTCCTTCGGGTGGCAGGGCAGTTAGGCACCGTAAGGGTGCTACAGCTGAAGGACTACTAATACTACTAATGGGTCTTTCAATCAAGTTTAGCACGTCTGTCGCTCTGTAGCCACAGAATCACTCACGTAGTTGACCGGCCCAATTCTAACACGATATCACGTACAATGCTCTCGCTATGGCGGCTGCTACTGTTATAATTCATCGTTCCAGCAGGATTATAATCAATCATGTCATTCCTTCTCGTGCCTGCCTATGCTTTCCATCGCTCTGTTACATTGACTTTAAAAAGGGCAACTCGAAACGGCATATCCGTTCGAAGCTGCTTTGCCGTGTGATGAGATTTATAACCTTTTTCATTGTTTACAAAGTGGAGAACTGGAGGCCAAAAGTTATTCCCAGTCAATCAACACAACCCTCCTAAAGGCCCTTTCTCTCAGCCCCGTACGGCATAAGCAAGCCTCTCGCTCTTCCTATCCATGAATCCGTCCTGCTTCTCTGATTTCCAGGGTGAAATCTTCATTGCAGACGGGTATTGCAATTCGCGTATTGTAAAGTTTGCGGCCAACGGCACTTACCTTTCCGATTGGTCTACTTTGGAACACAAATCACCCGATCGTTCTTCAACGGTTCGTACACTACCATCACGATACCGCCTTCAAGTTCATGAGGAAACTCAAAACATGGACAGTGACGACGGCAGCGTGATTGTACACAGTTTAACCATGATTCCACCGGAAGCGAACGCACTGGAACAAGTGTGTGCAGCAAACAGAGAGCGGGCAGAAATTGTTTGTTTCACAACAGCTGGAGACGAAGTGGCGCGATATGGGGGTTCCGGTCTGCTGCCGAAGGTTTATGCAATTGCTTATTCCCAAAGACACAGGTGAGCTCAACGTTTTATGGTGGCACCAATAGCAGGTTCACGCAAGCTTTGTGTTTGTTGACCTGGTAGTTGTGAAACTGAAGTATTCATCATCCGCATTATGTTGACTTATGACATGAGGAGATTTCGCGTCTGCGTATACTGGAGAGCCGAGAAGGACTGTACAGTTGTTTCATTCTTATTGGGAATCATCAGCAGCCGGTACCTCAGCAAAGCCCATGTAGTTTCGAACCCATGATCTGCTTTCAGTTACGAGCGGCTTATCAGTAGTGTGAGTAAACCGCACTTCAGTGCCTCTCGGTGGTTCTCGAATTTTCAGCACAACGTGGGCTTCACTTACAGAACAAGACCTTCATTGGCCTTTAGCTTTAAACCAAACGGTCACACGGACCAGCAAAGAAGAGGTATCCATACTAGAACCAGGAATTCAGTAAAGCCAGAAATTGATGTGCAATGGGAAATATCTATGCGCGTTCCACAAACTAAAACGCAAACACAAACGAAAAACTACGAGGACATTTCGCCTATCGGCCAGATTCTATCCTCACTGCCATATGCTTAATCCGTTCCCTGCTAAAGCAGTTTCACCAAACCTCTGCTCAAAGGAGTGACAAGACTCAGAGTTTAAGGGATTATTCTTTAACTTTAAGAAGTAATTCCCATCTAGCGTGTAGTGAATGAGCTTCTTATTCGAAAAAGCGCGAAATTTTTGTTCATCTAATTCCTAGTCATTTCGAGCCATTTCACTTAGTCCATTTCGTTAAGTCCAGCCTACTCGACCTCCTCACATGCGGTGATTATTTTCCATCGGTCATACCGTGAGTACTTCGAAACCTCTGCTAGAAGGTTGAAAAGCATTGTACTGCTGTATGCAGTTGGATTTGGTTCCCGTGGAGAGTGCTAACCGAAATTAGAAGAAAGCGTGAACTGCCCATCAGAATATTTCAGGTTGGTCACTCAGATGGTGTTTCAACCCCGATGAGGAAACGTTTCACGGTGAGTATGATTCACAACTTAGCCGAAAAGGTGAACTATCTAATTATTTATCTCTACAATGATCGATTCGCAGCCTGTCATCATCATCGTCATCATCATCGACAGCATGGCATCAGTGTTCAACACCGATGCTTCACCGCCGTACAACCATGATTTATTTGAAAACCTTATTGTGAAGAAAATAATAAAGGTGGACGGGGAAAAGACTTAGTGCTAGCTTACTACAATCATTTCGAAGTGCGTACACCTCCAGACACTCATTCAGGCAATCTAGATAGAAGCCGACAACAACCTCGCCACTGATATCGGTTGGCAGCCATATCTTGCAGCGTCTCCAACCAGGCGTAGTGGGGATCACGTGGTCCCCATCCTGGTAGGCGAGCAGCATCGACAGCACCCAAACGTTTCGCAATCTCCTGAACACCCCTCTGCCAGGTCAAGGGTTGGCCACCACTCTGCTTCCGCCACTCTGAATTGGGCATGGAAAACAGCACTCTCTTCGGCAAACGATGGTTAGACATAAGCAACACATGTCCCAACCAAAGCAGCTTCTGGTGCCGGACAGTGGGGGAGTTGTAACCAGATCTCGGAAAGTTCA
Organism: Clonorchis sinensis; assembly: GCA_003604175.2. NCBI lineage: Eukaryota > Metazoa > Platyhelminthes > Trematoda > Opisthorchiida > Opisthorchiidae > Clonorchis > Clonorchis sinensis. The sequence goes on from CM030369.1 coordinate 136,968,782, forward strand.
GCCACATAGTAGCTGATGTGGCATCACTAACTTCACCAAGTGCACCGGTATCCTGCGTTCAACAGTTGAACAACTTTGAAATCAGGCTGTCCATGTTCACATCACTAGTCGGGCAACGGAATATGTATCAATTCTGAGGGACTAACATATGGGTTCTTCATCCATGTGACCAAGTAATGCACCAATAGGTGGTATGATTTCACTATGGATCTTATATGTAATGATACTTTTTTATCAGTTCAAATTGGGAGGACTGTTACCTTCACTACGATTATCACTTTTCATATTTGCATTTCATTTGCGTCTGTCGATCGATCCCTCTGCACAGCCTTTCTTATTGTTCAACTCCATGTCCTTCAAAAGAGTTCAGTTTGCTAGGTCCTTGATGATAACACGTGGCTAGGAGTCCAAAAGTTGCAATGTCGCTATCAAATTTATATAGATGTGGTATTTCAAAGCATACATTTGGTAATCTCTGGCGCGTTTCCACTCATATTTTGATAATACTTTGATGAGGATTTTGGCTTCCCAGTAAATACAAAGTAACTGGAATTGTTGGCAACTTATTTCAGATGCACATAAATCTGTGCACTTCAAAGAGGAAACATCAATGAATCATGTGCTTTCAGTTTGACAGTTTTGCTGAAAAAATTATCCCTTTGGGGATTAGATGCCGAACTTCAGATCTGACACTAGAGTAGCCCTTACGAGCAACTCCAACAACCACTTGTCACCTCTGTGTAAGCCAGTTTGTGGCGCTCTTGACAAAGTTCGGGGAATTTCGCGATTTTTCAGGAATATTTCATCAAGCTCTATTGAAATGACAAAACTTATATGCGCATTCAATTTTCATCGTATTTTTGCTGGTTTCGGTGTAGAAACACGTGCTCATATTCTCTGAATACCATGTTGTGGTCAGCCGAAGAAAGCCGTAACCTTGCACACTTGATTTTAGTGTGTGGCAGTTCACTGATCCACCGAACGCCATCAAAGGACAAGTCGGAACAGATTCAATGCGTGTAAAAGGCCGCCAATGCGACTGAGTTGTCTATTTCTGTGAAGCTTAAGATTTTCCCATCCGATGTTACGATGATTACTGGTCACATTTATATACCAGTCACAAGGAGAAGTATGAACAAAATACATGTCAACAACTTTCAGTGTACAAACTTTGTGTACAGAATTGAATACAGTGGTTACTCAGTGGTCTACGTAGGAGATAGTGCGGATTATTGGAGTACCAACCAAGGAACACAAGTGATAAGCTCGGGTTGCTCTACGGTTGCTCCAAAAATTATAGGTCTTTGACCCTTATCTCTCAAACCCAATGGATGATCAGTGCACAGACGTTCAAAAGCTTCAGCTTTTTCATTGGAATTGAACTCAGCTAAAAGCGTCCTTGCGCTGAGAACTCTGCTACCGGTCTACTCCGCCATCGCATCACACATGATGAAATGAACACGTGCCAACCGCTCTTTTGGCACTGACACCAGCCTGTCGAGACACGCACGTGAAACACCTCGAGGGTCAATCCACCCACGGTTTTATCCTTTCTATCCTGGTCGCTTTGGCCCCCTTGTACTTTTACTCACCTCAAGATCTTGAAAAACAGTGGAACAAGATGGAATAGTTTGTGCTTTAGGTCCCCTTGCCTTAGTCACTTACATTTTACCATCATTTACGAAGGGTTTTGCACCTAGGCAGTTAATTGATGAACTAACTTAGGTCATCCCCTGTCGCCCGTTAGCATGCCGCCACTCAGTCAACTAAGCCTGTAGTGTGGGATGTCAGAAATTCAGAAGTGTTCGACGTTCGCGAGGGGGTGATGACGGCATACACTGGTTCTGAAATGTGTAGATATGGAAGTTGATATTATTGGAACCACAATGCACACAGAGTACACATTCGTACAGATTGGATGACGCAGGAGAGAAGACCGGAGCGAAGCAACAATGTGCGTACATTGAAACCGAAACTAAGGACACAAGTTAAGTACAATAGCTCAAGGTCAGATGAGGGAGATTGCAATCGGGCTACTGCTTGTCTGAGGCTCATCGGGGATACAGTCCAGTCTGAATGCGTTACAAGCTCACACATTAAAGTAACGAATCGCCAATGAGGCCTGTTGGTATCACACCCTCACCAATTATCGGCGATCAGCATTACGCTGAATATAATCCACCCTATTCACCAACCCCGTACAAAACGACTTAAAAGTTCGGTCTATCTGTGTGATCGTGTTTGTTGATTCATCCGAAAACCAGGCGATCGCCAGCAACCAGCCAACGATTGAGATTTGCTGCATGAATGGAGGAGGAATCTGGAGGTTAAAGGCGCCGGCTATTTTTACAGATGCAGGCAAAATTCACGGGTTATTTCCAATATACCGAACCGTGAAAGACCAACATATCACAATGCCAGAATATATCCATTTTCCTGTTTATCACTTTCACCGAAGTCATCACTCATACCGTCGCGACGCTGAGATGCATTCATCTTTTTGAGATGTTTTCGTGATCCATTCGCTCTCTCCGATAATTGTGTGTCAAGGTTTTGGTCACGTCAAGTTTTACCAGTGGAACGACCACTAAAAGTGTTTGTAACTATCGCTAGAGAGAAGAGAAACAGTCTACATGGATCTAGACAAAAATGATGCTGTGGGAATCAAGCTTGGGATTCGCAAGTGAAACTTTGCATTATAATGGTTTGCACACACCTCTCAAGCATACGATAGAGGTTATTTAGACGCGACCGACTACTCATATGCTTAATGGAAACTCTTCAACAGCCGACGACTGGTTTCGGCCCTTTTGGAGCTCATCAGTAGGCGCAGTTTTCAGGTTTCTGTCAGCCTTATGTTCCACTTGAACACCAAACTGGACACGAATTTGGTCTTGTCAGTTGACTCAACTGAATCCAGCTGGATCTCTCCATCATGATGGTCCGCTCCAGCTAGGAGGCAAAGAAGCAATCTACATGGTTCCGGACGAAGATGTTGTTGCGGGAATCAAGCTTGGGATTGAGTGGAATTTCGCATCACAGTAGTTTTGACACACTCCAAAAGCATATGATAGATACTTTCAACAATTTCAAAAGCATATGATAGATACTTTTAAACAATGTGTTCTACGTATTGATTGGTGTTATTAGGGTTACAAGTAGTCAGAAAATAGTTTAGTCTTGTAACTTCTTTGCAAGGTTTCAACAAGTGACTGAAAACCTTTTGAATGATTAGGAGTTGATTAGTAATGTGGGTACCAGGAAATCTGTGGTTGAGTATTGTTGTTCTCTGAGCTTAACTGAGTTTTTGTTAACTGTGGAAAACTTCATTGCGGTTATATGTCAAGGAGAGGTTGCTGTCCATATTTACTTGGCCGAAACAATCATACCGAAAACAACTGGCCGTATAATATAGTGAACACAACCATGAAAGTTTTGCGGCTGTGCTTATCTAACCATGCACGCATTTCCTACTCGGTCAGCATGACACTGACTTTGATGCAACACGACAGGAAAAGTTTTTTTCTTTGACAGTACCACAGTTTCTGTCACATCGACTAAATACAGTAATCTGTTCCCCGTTCTCCAACTTCACACTGTTGGACATCTTTCTCTTCACCCGTGCTTATCAAATCAACGGTAGCGCACTCAACCTGCTCACAAATAGGGCTCAGAAAAGTGACTGCTACTGCTGTTACTGATGATGATGATGATCGTCATGATCACGGTCATCATTGTCGCCATCATCATCACCATGGGGAGGAAGAGTGGAGGGATTCAACTTTGCCTGCTTGGTGGCTTAAAACCAGGCACGCCTATTAAAACTGTCGTTATGACCCCATTTTTGTACTTAACTTGATTGAGACTGTTCTTAGAACACTATCTGACACTTGGAAAGTTGTGGACACCACGAAGTCAAACTTTCGTCCGTCCAAGTTTAAAACCCTAAAGTTTTAAGCATTTCAATTACTGAAATTTTGATCGTCTAGCGATTAACCTGTGTTGCACCTTGGATAATAATTCAGCAACACTTCGTGTTGGTTTTGCATCAAAACTGTCTGCATTTAAAATTTTGTTCATTTTCAGACGGTCACCGATTAAAGTCAGACCATGCACAGTTGGAAACAACCCAAATGCTAACGTCTCATTGAAGAGACCACGGAGGAAGATGAGACTGTGCTTTTTTTCGAACACGAGAGACTTCGTGTACATTGTGGGCATTAGGGATTAAGTATTTTCGTTGTCACTCGGAAACAAGTCTACCATTCGTGAGAGGAAGAAAAATCATCGTAGAAGAATAGGTTAAACTGAACAACTTCACACATCTCATCAGCCATTTATATTCATTCAAATTCACCCATCAGATTGACATTCCATGGGCCAATCTGAATAGGAAAATGCCTCAGTTTCATCACATTTTGTCCGGTAAAGCATAAACGAACTTTCACACAAAAGTCTGTTTACCAGAACCAGAAAACTGCTCTGATGAGACTTTAGAAAGAGATAACGACAACATATCAGCCGTACTGCAGAACAACGGCTATCCTCTGAAGTTTATTAAAAAATGGGGGAATACTTTCGAATAGAAAGAGAAGCGAGGGTGTCCCTAAAAAGTTTCTATCACGCTACATTCCAAGGAAACCAGTATGATAAGAGGGTGTGGCGGTGACCGAGTCAAACTCTCGCCAAAGTTTTCAACGCTGTGACTTTAGTTGTGTCCGACAGAACAGCGTGGATGTCAACAGAAGCCAATCTGGATAAACCAAACTCTTTTACCTCATCTACTATATACCTTGCGGTAGCACTTACTTTTGAAGAATTAAGGGACGGTTATCTACAAGGATTTTGGAACACGTCCCAAAGAACTTGCACTCAATGGCTTGGGAGTTCTGTCCAATGTAATCGGTCGCCACTTGCTGAACTGTAACGCGTGCAAAGAACCAAGAGAGTTGGCAAAATACATTCATTTGCAAACAAATTTTGTTTTACGGGCGGCTCACCTAGAACCTAGCTGAATCTTTCGTTTATGATGTCTTCAAGAAACTGAATGTACTGCACCAGGCATCAAGACAGTTACTTAAAGTCGTAAACCGTCAAGACAACAACTGTCTATTACGCTTCGTTGAAGCGGTGGCAATTCGATGCTGAAAGCCCAGCTTGCTGGGCTTGCCTTGCCCTAGTAAGCTATGTCTACGACTCTAGTATCTTTATTCAGCGTCTGATGACCTTTGCTTGTTGTGGTGTTTTCGCTGGCGTGTGGTTGTCGGTTAAATTATCTGAACGGTATCCTGCCCTAACCTTGATTCTGTTTGTATGTATACAGTTGACCAGAGACGCGATTTGTCTTATTACGACACTTATTCCTGCTATCCTGAAATTCACAAAGGGAACTGGAATCAGAAAAGGTCCCGTTTTTGTTGCAACTACTCGTCGGAACGTAATATCTGATTGCAGCTTCAGCACGAGACAAATCTGAATGATCGTTTGATGGGTTTGAGGCTAATCGATCTGTGTTTGTAAATACTACCCAGTGTGTTATGTTTCCAACCATCTAACCCTGGTTACAGAGTCCTCTTTGCAGCAATAAATGCCGACGGCAATATGGAACAACCCTACAAATCCCACGGGGTTCTCCTGGATCCAATACGCCCGCACAGCCTTGAGCAGCTCCACAGTCACCCAGAAATGCTGACTGGCTTGAAGAAATCTGGTGCGATTATGGGTTTCTTCGCCATGCCTCGGATAGTACAACCGCATGCAATGACAATCACAACGAGTGGACGGCACATATATGCAGTTGACCTGGCCTCATCGATTGCATTCCGTTGTGAGATTGTCACAAATGAAGGTGAGTGATTGTTGACAGGTGCCCAACCGGACCTTACTTATGAGTGTGTCTGGAATTACTCACCAACAGTTAGTCTGCGCATCCGATCAGTTCGTATTCTAATTCCTCATTTTCATGTCTTCATTTGCTGTGTTTCTAAATACTTTTCGGTTCCGGTTTTGTGTGTGATTTTTTTGGAGATATTTTGGAGAAGATATCGCAACAGGCGACGAACTCGAGGTAATAACCTAGTCTTTATTCAAACTACGTGTAAAGCTTTAACTTTCGAAAAAAATCAATGGATATCACACTCAGATGGTTAGTATGGAATGGTGCGCATTTTTTTACGTCTCTTCCTTGGACTTGGACAAACATATGATATAATAACACTGAGAACCTGGTGAACCTAGTGAGAACACTGGTGAATAAACGAACCTCGTTTGCCTTTCGTTGTAGAGAGGTGAACGACATATTTGTCATATGTAGTGATGTTCTTCACCTTGTTTTAGACGACTTTAAGAAAGCATGTTCTGACAACCTATTTATATATGAAGGTGAACAGGGAAACAGACTATCGCCCCGGGCTGTGCCATTAAACAGAACAGAAAGGCACTTTCCGTAAACCAACGCTGATCGGTCAGTAAACACAGTTACCAATCAAACCGAAACGAACCTGGATTCACAGAACTGGAATCACTTGCCTGGAGGAGATATTTAAAAGGCGCTGTAATTCCTCACAAACCCATTAAGCAAAAATAGGTGGGGCCACACCTTCCTGAAGGACACAAGAAACAAATGCTTCCATAGCAGTTAGTCCGGAATGTGGTAGAACATCGTTCTTTCCGTACTTTCCTTTCAAAGATGATCTCGCCAGGGAAAAGCCGGTTAGAGTATTCAGAAAAACATTTTGAATGAACTGGTCTATGCAGCCCGTTCATATGTGTCCTTTACGAGGTGCCCATCGACCAAACATTAAGTGAAAGACAGACCCCTCATCGGACCACATGGATGTGAATACATCCATTCGTGAGCCACTGTGGACCTAACCTATGCTGAGCCCCTCAGCTACCCGGCAGCGAAATTCAGCTTTTTTCACGCCCTTCTGTTTTCATGCGACCGACAATTTTATTGGACTACGGAACATCCTAAGCTTGCGTGCACCCCTTATCGTTCACGTTGTCGACGGCCTCTCCAAAATTGGCAAATATTGTTCTGATTGACACCAAAAAAAACAGAAAAAATCAATACCTCACTTTGAACCCCTCTTGTTCGTCACTCATGTCAGCAAACCAAGACGCCTACAATTAACTAGGAATAGTGAGGCTCGACTCAGGCAAGTCGCAAATCTGGTATTGTGCGAATTCCTGTCCACTTTTGGCAAGAATTCAAGCGTAACATTTCAGTTTTGCCAATCAATGGTAGCATGAAACTGAGGGAAGTGTAAGAATGCCTTGAACGTACATTAAGTAGATCGCTATAAAGAACATCCAGTTTTATTTAGCTTAATTACAGGCAGACCTTGTATGCATTGATAGTAATTTACGGTTGAAGTTTGTCGGAAAATGTTACCATACAGGAGGAAAGAAAGACTGGAACAAACCGTTAACTTTATTTTGGACGTAAACGTAACATAAGATGCTCCATTAAAAGCGGGACTAGCTGTCGGCGTGGCGATTAAGTTCTACCACATTCCAGAGGGTTGCTGAGAAAATTGTAATCACACAAAATATCACAAAAATGCCAGTCGTGGTAACATTTATGGGCATGTACTGCAATGAAGCTCAGAATAGACAATCCAGGATATGCCTGTTGTCTAGAAAGCCCACACCACATATGTGGGCTACCACGAAATTGATCAGCAAGTGATTTCCTTTTACCCGTAGCTTCTGGGTTACAACCTGGTATATGATGCAAAATAAGAGAGCTCCTTCGCTTGTTCATCGCCCTTATTTCTGTGGAAGCGGCTACCATTCAGGCTAATATGATCCGTTACACCATTTGAACGGGCTCGATACGACTAGACCGAGGTGCGACAAGCTAACAACATCCATCTCCTGCACAGCATATTTGCCGTCTGATCATCTGCGTTATCCAGTTGCTCTCGGAATTTGGCAACTTCGCAAACTATCGCTTCATGAAAACAGGATAGAACTGCTTATGAACCAGTCTTTTGTAAATGGCAAGTCAAGGGCAAAACAACCATCCACATGTTATTCGTCGTTAAGCTGACGCACTACACAGCCGTTTTGAGTACGAATACGTAACTCACCCAGCCAACCAAACCATAATGAGTCAACTAAGTAACTAAGTCCAGGATGACCGATATTTTGCTTGCAAGCCGCATTTAATTCCATTTATGCCCGTGGCACCACGGTGATGCGTTGCCACCGTGCTGTTAATACCTGTGAAATCATTGCGGTTTGACATAACAAAGTACAAAGCTTCACCAAAGTTGCTTGCAGTCGGTTGCGTTTTTCTCAAGTCAGCGCTAAAGCTGAGCATTGGAATATATCCGTTATATTGTGAAAAGTCATGAAATTTTCCGCGGACGCGTGCATCGTACAAAGCGAAAGTCATCTGTCGTAGTAGTAGTTTGACGTTTTTGCCAGTATGTGTCGTCCCAATTATTGGGTTGGTAATGCCTTAGACAATTTCCACAGTCGCAGATTATAACGGTTTTTCCCCTCTATCGGCACAGAACAATCAGTTCTGCGACGGGGTTTGAAAGGATGCATTGTACCAGATTAAAGTGGATTAGGTAAAAAGGTCACATTGGGAGACGAGTAATCAATGACGTGATGAAGCCAACAGCTTCTGACTTGTGACATTATTCAATGGAAATCTGTGCATTTGTTTGCGCCCCGTGCAGAGGCACCAAATTCAAGTAAAGAATACCTATCGCTCTTACTTCTTACTCTGTATTAAATATCTTCTAGTATCGAGACTTTAAAGCGCTACCACAAACATCTAAGATATGCTTGTGGTCCCCATTTATACTGCAACAAAGGTAGTAAGAAAATGAATAATTCGTACAGTTCGGTACCTGACCATAAAAACGATACTAACTGGTCGAAGTTTTACGTGTCCATGATTCTGTGACTTGGTTGGCTTTTGCACAAGTCACCTCTTTCATATTGACTGAACAACGTCCTACACTCAGCTTTCGCGCACATCTCGCACTGGTTGTTTAGAGTTAATCGACTGCCAAAATCCTTAAGGAGTATGAGACAATACTTCTCAATAATTCTACTTGGCTTCTCTCCTCAAGAGATCGTCTGCTATCACAATGTTGGTTGACCGCATCTAGATAAACCTCCAGAAGAAGACATTCTCCATGTCAAGGAGCTCTTTTCGCACGGTTAACGAGGTTAACGTCTTCCTCGTTAACCTCGTCATCCTCCTTTCATCTCTTGGAATAGCACAGATGGTTGACCGCGCATCCTTGAGCTATTCAGCAACATCTGCATTTATCGCGGGGGAAAAATCGATCTTCGGCTGAAGCACCCTTTCGGCGCCTAGCTGCCATGCCACCAGAAGGAAGCAGGAGGGCTGGGATACTGCCAGGTTTTCCAAGCCTAGACAGGGGAAGTCGAGAAGCAGAGGTCGGGTTCGAAACACGGACCTTCTGGTCAGTAAATTCTAACCACCGAGCCATCTCGCCCCCAGCGCGAGGTGTTAGATGAACAGGATGTCTCACATTTACGTGCACTTTTAACCCCGAGAACAGAAATTCCGTTTTTAGAGGTATGCCGATGACAGAAACGAAGCAACCAAGCGAATAACTCACAATACATCAAACAAAACGCCCGGTTCAGTCACTGCACACACATTTACACTCGACGTCACAACCACCCACCGTGTTAATTGGCTGGCTGAGCCAAGCCAGCTCCCACGGATCAACCGCTTTGATGGGCAGAGAAGGACCAAAATTACAGGCCACGTTGCAGTCGCCTCACAGCCATAGAGAAACAGCTTATGTATACCGGATAGAAAGGATATGGAATAGTAGGACTTGCCTGGGCCCAAGGGCGCCGGGAAGCGAAGGGATGAATACCGCTGCCGGTATCAAAGTATGACGCACTTCAGAAAATTGCATTTATGTTAACGAGATACTCAACAGAATCTCTCGCCCATGATATTACTCAACTGAATGTGCTGCACAAAGTTCGTCTCATGTTAGGTTTTGTATGGTATTCAACATATCGCAGTGTATTTTCTTCAAATAACACCCTACTCATGAAGCTGCTGAAAACTCTTCTACCGTCCACTATCGGTCCGACCCTTCTTATAATCATACTAACGCTATAAACGAGAGATTCAGTTTGGTATCTTTAACACCAACTCAACGGATGTATTTTCACCAAATCACGTACATTTCGGTGTTCAAGTGAAACATAGAGCACATGGGAACTCAGGAAGTATTTGCACCGGATGTCCTAAGACGGGCAAAGCCGGTAGTGTGCTGTCGTTGAGCTGTTAACAACCTTACGAATAATGTATCATTTCAGTGAAATGTAATGCACTGTTCTTGTCACGTCCCCTCGAGTGTGCTGCAGATCCACTGAAGCAGATACTCGCTGTCCGTTTCAGCCCTAGAGTTTTGAGCAGGACGTTTACTTCTGAGGTGTCTCAGTAGTTCGTTGAAGTTCAGAGTCTTTTCGACCATTTAAGCAACCTTAGCTACGGGTACCCATGGGATTTTTTTCGCTTTATGACGCCCTGCCCGAAGCGAACGTATCAACAGCCTACGTACTTCAGGTAGTATTGGGGACAAATCAGAATCAAGTAGCTAATTCCATCTTTCATAGTATTAGTCAGCCTGAATTCTTTTCCTTGTGACCTCTCGGGAACAAGTTTTCAATTGAGATATTTCATTCATTTCAAAATTCTCAGGTTGCTTTAACCACGCTGTTGCATAAAAGGCACATAAAAGTATGAACTAACGTAACGGATTCAGGGCAAGCCACAAGACCACTTTCACTTACAAACTTGGGCGTAAATAAATATGCGTCTGCCTGCACAGAAACCCTGACTGCAGTTTTTGGTTCGCGTAATTATTCACTGTCACCGTTTAATTTCTTTCTTGTGAATCCATCCAGGTTAGTTTCTCAGGTAAACCTACCTCTGTCCTTCTCTGCATCATTCGTGTTCAGTCTTCTCTCCAGCACTTTGAGGGCGTATGGATGCATCATCAAATCTTGATGGGTTTATTCCGTATAACTCTAACCCACTGTAGACAAACAGTTGGACCGTACTGTGTTAAACACGGTAGACTAAAAATCCAGTCGTGTTAGATAATGATCCAGTTAAACTGCTCCTGGAAAAGTCTTCCCTAGAAAAACTGCTCCTTAGGAGAGATTGCTGGCCACTAATCATGGAAGATTCTCAGGTGTATTTGAAACGATCAACACACTACTAAATGGGTCTTCAGAATAAGTCAGACTCGTGTTTAGTTGCTGAATAAGAATAGGTATGGTAGATTCGCTATTGCACACCAAAGTCATCATCATCAACTTTAACCGTGAACAAATGTGTTATGTGTTGTACAGTGGTTATAGCTGCCACAGTTCCGCTCGTTGATTATGCGGAGAAATAGGGGGCAAATAGCTATGCATTGGAGACGGTAGCTGATATAATTGATTTGTGAATCCAGGAATGAAGAGCTCGGGAGGAAGAGCTATGCACTGAAGACCAAAGCTTGAATGCAGGCGCATCTTTGAGGGCGCGACTGAGCCATGTCTTTCCCATGTCAGTCCCGTCTCAGGGAGATGGCAAAGGCCAACGCGGCGTGGTCTGCTTGTAATAGCTTTCATACCTCACTGATTGACCTCCCTGGCTCGCTTCCACCCTCCACACGGTTGTGCGAAATCGGCTGTCTGGGGAAGCCGGTAGAATGGCTAGCGTCGACATAAATGTGCACCGGCTTTGGTCCCAAACCATCTTAACCAGTTGCTTTGTAAGACCGTCATAAGAAGTAAGTAAGGTGGTGTGATAAGAATGAATCAGGTGAGTGCAAAACGCTCGAGACAAAATGCGGGCTTACTGTTTCCGACATTGTGTTTTAGTAAGTGGTCACGTTTTTCACCACACTACTCAACCGGGACAGGACACATTTGTTCATTCAAACCCACTGGATCTTAAACATTCCCACACAAGCAAGCCACCCACTCGGATGTGGATAGACACACAGTGATACGTATCGTTCTCTCACTCCATTGAGGGAGATACTATACTTGTCGGCCACACTTACATCTGACTTAGAAAGTACAAAATCTGGTGCTCTACGTATTCGAAAAGATAAGCAGCTTCGCTCAAAACAAAAATCACTAACCTCTCTCATGCGACTGACGCAGACACAGCCGTGTGAGTGACATTAGTACGCTAAGATTTAACAGACAGAGAATCTATGAATTTCAGAGGCAAATCTTTAGAACTGGAATGAACGTAATTCGAGTTTTTCCTGTTTAATCTAACTAGCTTTTTAGGGATGCACTTGAACGAAAGTAAACACAGATCAGTCTTGAAATGCCAACACGTGTAATACATGCATGTACCCTATATTTCTGTTTATAGTCACTTGAAGGTGAGATGGCCGGAAGGTCCGTGGTTCGAACCCGACCACTGCCTCTCGACTTTCCCAGTCTATGCTTGGGCAACCTGGTAGTATCCCAGCCCTCGTGCAACCTTCGGGTGGCATGGCAGTTAGGCACCGAAAGGATGCTACAGCTGAACGCCTCTCTTTTTTTCTATACTCACTTCCATTTATGCAACGCAAACATTCTGATTATACCAATGTTTACTCTAGATATCGCGCAAGATTCAACCCTGGCTCGGTTCTTCCAAAATACCGTCTCAACAGCTGGATATTGGGTATCTCATCAGATGTCTGGTGCACAGTTGGCCGGATTGATTATGCTGTTTTTGCTGCTGATTTTCATTGCGCTAATTGTTTGCATACATATGTGCTGGTGTGGACGTCGTTCCCCTGAACCGACTATTCTGAGAAACAGATCCTCGCGGTGGACTGGTCGTCCAAAGAAGGCCCAACGTGTCGGGTTTCGTCTACTCAACCAAGATGGGGATCCATCTTGTCTGGAGACAGATGATGAAGATGACCAAGAAGATGTTATTCTCCAGACCACAAGACACAATGGATTCGTGACGTTGCAGGTTGATGCGGAACGAGGAAAGATTACCGACAGGAAATCTCTTAGTCAACTTGCTAGGGATTACGAGAACAATACGCAGTCGAACATGCATTTCAAATCACATCATGACAAGCTAAACGGGGATTTAACGAAATACGTTGCTTAGATCTGTCGCCTCATTAGCATGTTGTGCATCATCCATAACAGATAATTTTTCCGGACCGGATCCTTCGCTTTTAACCCTTTTTAAAGTCTCAACTGTCTGGTATCACAGTTTCAACAAGTCACCCACATTTCATAAAAATGTTAACCTCGCTCCATCGACCTCAGTCGTCTTGTGATATCATACTTACAACGCATTCCAAAAAAATGATGTGATCTCGTTCTTACCGCACACATTTTCAATTTTTTCTCGTCGCGTGCTTCTGTCCCTCATTGTGTTGTCCCATTCTCACCGATTTACAACGCGCACATTTGTACTGGTTTACATGTCGCGTTCTGTCCGGTACTTATTAACCTTGTCTGATAGATTTGCTATTCCTAATATTTTGTGGGAGTCCAGGCTGTTCTTTCTGAATGCTACTCGTTCCGAATGAGAATTCTCCAGGAAGTACCTCTACAGCTGAACCCTTAGGGTGAGCTGCCTGATGAGCTGCCTCTAATGATAGTTCTGATGCGAATGCCTCACAAGTTGTAGAAGTCCAGACAGAGGTCTTATCCTTAATGTAATAGTACTTTCGTTCGATTTATGGTCGTTCATGATCACCCGCACCCTGAAGGATTACTTTTTGACTTGAATGTTGCCCGTCTTAGATACATCAAATTACAGAGAATCAGCCAACCAACAAGGATGCCGCGCAAACATACCAATCGTGATTTGGTGTTTACTTGGACCAGCAAATATTACAAAATCATGCACAATGCCTATCAACTCCCAACAACCAATTACAAGCGAGGTAAGCTCGGTTGATAAAACTCAAGGGTTACGGATGTGTCAATAAACAAATCGAAGAATATCTGGGTCTTTTTCAGATTATAAAAGTCCATTTACCCAATTGTGGTGCTTGGGTGGCTTTAATTCGAGGTTTGCTATCTTCAAAATCCACAGAAATCATTTGATGGGAACCCTGCCACCAGTTCTGATGCACCCATGATCTGTCAGCAATACCATTAGACAATTATCAAGCTTGACCGAGTACCATCCAGCCAGTCTCTTCCGAAGATCAATCCTTTGGAACCTGGTAATTCTAGAAGAAAGAATTCAATGAAACGCTCTTCATTGACAAAAGTAGATGACTCCTGCTACTGCGTTTACAACCTGAGGATCTTTACTCAAAATGACGCTAAATCTGGTTCCAGAAACATATGGCGCGGCCTTTCTCTGCAAGTATATGCCCTAATGAAGAATCACGTAGTCGAACGATAGATAGGTAAAACGGCGATCCCAGAATCTCATTAAACGGAAAATGGTTTCAGTGCAGTCGGCATTATTTATTTCAAATATCAAAATATACTTCGTGTTCCCGGACTCTGTGATTGCAGAATTTAATCTGGTGACGGTCACAAATGATATTTACGACCAAATCCATTCACAGCATTAGTTGGCATTTTACTTCCTGTAAAACTCCTCTTGAGAAACGGATTCTTGGACCTCTATGACAGTGACCTGACTCCACGTGGATCGCACAACTAAACATGCTTGGGAGGAAACATCGCAATGCACTCAGTGGAATCCACATCCATATTTGGACAAATGCACCTCAGATGATCTCGTCACATCCGATTGGGATGTCGGCCGTTTAATTTCTTTCGTAGTGGGTCACATCCAGACCGTGAAACTCGATATCTGCTACGGTCATTCTACCCACTTATGGAGACGCATAAAATTACTTTTTGTCTGAGGCTATATATATATATATATGTATATATACACATTGAGTCTACAGTTTTCCTTCTCACCAAAATCAGTCGAGACAATCCGCAGAAAATAAGATTTCTCGGTAATCTGGATCGCTAGTGCACATCGACTTTGCCTCAAGTCAGACAGTGTACAAAATCCTACCTCAGCATGTTGGATGCATGGACCAAAAAGCCTCGCGAATCCGATCAGTTTGAATATCAGTAACATTACAGTACGACCAAGAATTCAAATTGTACCGCATCATATCGACGATAGTTATATAGTGATTAACTCTCAATCGAATCCGATGGCACCGTCCAATAACCGCATCCAAGTTATGCTCACACACAATGCAGAACAGGGCTAGTTGCCAGTCATTCTCAAGACGGTCCAATTGAGGGAGGCGTAGAACGCTAGTGAGGCAGCTTCACTTATCCGACTGATAAGTGACACTGATTGCACCCCACAGAGGTGATGCACAGATATAGGCAGCTTAAAATCTAACACTTGCCGGAAGATAATAGCGATAACACAGGGCCCTAAATTTCGTCGACTTTTTATCCTGTAATGTGCTCGTATTAAGATGTATTTTGGACTGGTCTTGATAATATGGAATAAGTCATCGCATGTAGGCGAATACGCTCTGTAAGTTGTATTATCTACCGATTTGTTGGCTACTAGGCAGAGATGCTTTAACTTTCCCTATGTATGGGACCACTCGTACGGTTGGTGCAAAATCCATCCTCTTAACACAATTATAAGTTTGAAAAAGATTGTTCGTTTTACCCAGAAGGAATCTGGTTAGGTGTGTCGGGCCAGAGTAAGGTATAACACCAATCTGCATGATCGGTGTTTGTAGGCAAACGAACCTTTTTAGGTCAATCTGTTCAAGGCAAACCCAACGCTTCTCCATGAAGCAAACCAAGTTCACGAAATACACTCATTTGTATACCAAAATGATTCGAACTGAATGTGCTACACACAGGTGTGATGTTCAACTTATAACAGTATGATTTCTTGAAAGAATCTACTTACAAGGTTTCTGGAAACTTTTCGATAGCCCAAGGCTGGTTTTGCCTTTCATGGGTCACATCAGGCAAAACACAGGGTTGACGGAAGTCCGTGCACTGCGCGTAGCTGATGAACTTCAGGGAGGGGGAAGAAGAGCTGCCGAAGAATTTAACCGAGCTTCTAGGTAGTTTTCTTCACAAAAACATTGTATAGACGTAATGCGCTACTCGTAAGACTGCTGAAACCTCTTAAAATCATCACAAAAGAGAGACTCAGCTGGGTTCGAGGTGAGTCTCCCGTCAAAACCAAATGGGTATTTTGCTAAAAACAAATCAAGTTCAACTGCACGGCCATTAACTCCAAAAGCTTTTGAATACCATCTATTCTGTTTGCAATTTCAAGTCGACACAAAATCCAGAGCATTCAGTTGCAATGATCCCGGTTTTTAAGTCCTTCAGTTATCCCTTCAGCAACGTCTATCTGTATGTTCCCGTTCAAACTACACAAATTTTCATCCCACTGCTGACCAAGTAACCGATGGGTGTCAATTCATAACCCTTCTAATATTAATTCAACTATGTCTGCTGACATTTGAGAAAGCGGTATCCATTAAAACACCAGAGGACTGGTTGAGTTGAGGGAACTAAGGAATTATGTCGCAGTTGGATAAAGGACAAACTTGACTGGATTCTCAAACAAGTGGGATTGACTAGTTTACGCGGCAGATTTTTTTGCACATAATATGTGGTATAAAAAATTCGTGCAAAACGATTCCTGTTTTCCAAAGTGCGTACATCTTTTCTGGGTCTCTTCTACCCCTCCATGACATGGTCCTGTGCCACAGCTCGGGATATGGGGAATTTCGGGAGCAGCTGAGCTAAATCACACCTCAAGCAACCCAACGCTCCAGTGAGCAGCACCCGGAACCAAGTCCTACACTCGGTAGAAATACGATGGAATGGTGCACACCACGGAGGGGTTACAGTGACTGGCAAGCGGATACGAATTTCGTCCGTCGATTTGGCAGTCAGTATCTTCTCTACACTGAATGACTGGCATCCTAATAGGATTTGTTGGTTATCAGTAGTCAAACCCCTGGACGCCCAAGGAAGGATTCAGGCGGTTTGCGCAGAGCCTAGCGTGATGTTGCAAGCAAGCCTTTTGCGCCAGTGTGTAGACCCGCAACCGGTTGGCTGGTGATCCGGTGACAGTGTACGTGAGTGCGTACACATCCTATGAGTACCACTGACTGCATTTGAAAATGAGTGATTTCTCAGAACCGAAAACAAAGTCGCTAGCGTCGAAACGATCGTCAACATAGTAACAACGAACAGCTACAATGGAAATAATGAAGGGCTGGAGCTTGGGATTGATCAGTCACTGCTCACCCAAATATACCGGCTGGATTTTTGCATGCTGCGAATAGTACTGCTTGGCCAACGCCTAAGAGATCAGAGCCCCGCGTTCATCTAGAAATTTGTATATAGTTACTCAGGGCTGATGTATCGTTTGGTATAAGTGATTTCTGGACGGTCTCAAGCGCCGAAACTCCTGGATCAGTCCGCCTCCTAGATGTACGGCCTCAGACTATGCATGACACGTGAAGTTCACAGTAAGTATGAACTAGGTATACACGCCTGACGTGGAATCCGTAGAAGCCACATCTCTGGCTCGTCAAAGCAAAGATCGACCGGCGGGGATATTTTGAGCTTACTCAAGATTGTTCTCCTTTTCGGCTTAATGGCCGTTTAAATTCTGCAGATTCAGGGCCTTTGAATATTCCGTGGAGAAGAGATCGGATTGGGTAGACAAGATCCAACATAACTGTCGACAAACCCTCCGAGTTCACCAAATATGAATTCACTAGACTTAATATTTTGACCTGAGAAAAGAGAAAATTTTATAAAATGGTACTAAAGATTTGAAAAATGAAATTAGATGGTTGTGTTCTCTCTCCGGCGATCTCGTAATGTTAAGCGCCAGTTTATAGGATGGAGACTCTGTAGCTTTAGAGTTATCTGGAGATATTTTAGACCAGATTTGTGATTTCGCAACATACTGAGTGGTTTCTTTTCGTAGCTTTCCTGCATTCTACTGAGCCTCTTAAGAGCGAATCTACGTACCTCAATCCTCACAAACTCGAAGTCTTCAGGACAATTTTGGACCTTATATCGTGGTTTTCTTATATCACTCTCACTAAGATTCTTTTGTTCCAACGTACCACCAGAGTTACTCTAGCTAGGTAGCAGTGCAGTTCCGTTTAATCTTGTGGACTAGAATACGTTTAAGCCGTACAAGCCGTTCTTAATGTTGTTCAAGTCTGATAAACAAAACCCTGGAGACCATACGGACGCCCGCTGAATCAGCATGAAGGAAATCAGTCATTGTTACTCTGCTTAACATGTCCATGTGTTTGTCTGCAGATATACAAATCCACAGAGTAGTTAGACTACGTGACTCTTGGTCTAACTAGCTCACGGAGGACCTTTCGAGGTGAGTGATGACTAATCAAATGAACAGTCAGATGATGAGTTAGTAACCGGCTTATTTTGGCCGAGTAAAGTGCCGGCGAGTTCGCGAACTACACTCATTTGCACATCAATCTGGCTATCATAAGGGATTGAGCTTAACTCCAGCTGGATGCCTCGTTTATGGTTGTCCTCAACTGAATAAGCTGCACAACGGTCGCTTTCAGGTTCACGTGGTACCATAGTCGATATATCGCAGTATATATTTGCGGTCAAAATTACCCATGAGTTTGCTGAAGACTCTTCTACAGCCCATGACCGGATTCTCCCATCTTGGCGCTCGTTAGGTAGGTACAATCCCAGGTTTTTTATCAACCTTATGCACTGTCTAAACCCAAATTGTACGAGATTCACGAACTAAACTCATTTTCACACCAATCTGGTGTGAATATTTTGGAATAATTCTGACTGTTCACTGGAACCTAAACCCCCTGGCAAATCTCATTGCGCTTGGGGTGTACTCGCAACGTACATTCGGCTTTGTAGAACGAATTCTGAGGATTATTGAGGGGCACCTTTAGGTGTCATTGTATCGCAAACCAGGTCGCTCTGATTGATACATAAAATTTCGTCGCCTCAGTAAGTACACACTTAAGAACCGCGAAACGATCACTGGTGAACAGAACAAAACCGATCTGTACTGAGCACACTTCGAGAAGTGTGGAAGGGAACATATTGGAGGAAGTGCTACAAGGAAGCAACCATCCTACCTCATCCCTGCAGAAAGTCAGTGGCCGCAACAGGGGGAGGCTAGCGCCGTGGAAGAAACCGTCACTTAAATGTAATTTAGAAGTACATCCGAAGAAGTTCATGTGAATCTACCTGATATTGATATCTGGACCATATTAAGAATTGTCATTATCAAAGAGAAAAACTTGGTGCATCGAAGAGGCCCCATAAATGTACGTGCCAGTGAGTACAGGCACGACAACGAGCAACTAACAGGATGCAATGAAGAAAAGATTTAATCATTGTTACGCGCTCCAGCCGAGAACTACAACATTCTGTTCTACTGAACCAGAACAGGCCAGAAAACCTGTCGCCACATGTAGAGAGAAGCTGCGCTGAAGCCACAGCAAGTAACATTCGGCGCACCTGCATAAACTGGAATGACGGACTGCATCTTCTTGGTATCTGGTCCAGGCTTACAAACTACACCACAAAATTGACCTTAGCAAGAGTGGATTCTGCGCACGTTCAGGTCGGTTCTGCCAATCAGACAACAGCCGGTTGTTTGGCCGACCCAGTTTACTTATGTAACATTTTTTAGTTAGTGTTAGTTCGTTTATTTCTGAAAAGCATTGCCTATTATGAGCCAAACGAATACAGCTAAAATCGTGCCTCTAACTTCCTTATCCCTTCACATATTTACACAACATCACCACGTGTAATGCACTAGGTCCTAATTTCGTAATTTGCTTCATTCCGCTGCAATCCGGCAGCTCAGTTTTAACAGAGCCCCGTCTCATTTGCACGTAAATCTTTCAAGACTGTTGCACCTCTTACAGATAAAAACTGGCCCCTTGTCACAGCAACCTTCACGGCATCTTTGATAGCATCTTTAGATCTGAATCAAAACACACCATTTAAAAAATAACCGGACCTGCAATTTGTACTAACTGCCAAATGGGTTTTATGGGAAGCTGTCGTTACTGGTGTTGGAAACACCAGTCACACAGAGTATTATGATAAACTCAAGGCGTGGTTTAACAGAGCCTGAATTGTGAAGTCATATGTGTTTTGAAAGCCCTGCAAATAGCGATTAGATGGGATCTCTTGCGTTTACTACCACAACGGTTTTTCTGCAATGTACAGAAGTCCCCGAGATTCCGCTGAGGAAAGTCAGTGAAGTCTGTTTTGTTTGATATCAACAAGCATTTTTTGTCGTTTGTAAGGAAAAAGAGACTTTAGTCCATAACTTCACAAGGCAGCTTATGTGCCGTATATTGTGCAACAGAACACCGATAAGCTATTTGATGTGAGGGACTCCATCGAGGCTCCAGCGTTTTCAACACTCGTATGAGCTCAAAGTGAATTTCCTGTCAAGCATCCTTTGAATTTATGGATTGACTATCTCAGATTTCGAGAACCACGTCTACATGAGAGGTCTTAAACGTGAACCGGTATCTGGCCCTTGGAGGATTTTCACCATTGGACACTAGCGTACAGCGTCTTTCCGCTTTTCAGCGTAGCCTCAATTCTGCATTTTATCGGTGTTTTCCGCGAAAGTGTTTTGCACAGCCGAATGAACGTACATGTTGTATGACAGCCGTGCTCGGAACTACCTAGCTGTGTGGACGAAGTTCATAAAATTCCAAATACCTGAGATTAAACTATCGTGGTAACTTGAGATCTTTATAATTCAACATTAGAATAAACACCCAATCCACTGAATGAAGTTATCAAAGAAATAGTGTGCTTTGTTCATTCGCTGAAATCAAATTTTCAGTCCAGATTTCTTTATTGATCAGTGCCATCTTCCTTTTAATTTTGTGTTTTTGACGCTATATTCCTGAGAGATTCAATATTGTTTTAGTGAATGGTTTAATATTCTTTGGATTTGAGTTTGCTATGTTTATTTATGTGGTTGTGTTTTCAGCTGGCAAGCAGAACAATACTGAGATGACTGACCAATCAGTGATAAAATTTTTTCGAGAACCCTGGTCGAGTAAAGAGCTAATGGGCGGCAAATACTACTTCTTTTTAGAAGTATTTTTCCAACAGGCCTAACATCTGGTCTGTTTCTGACAAGAATGATTATCCTTACAGCTTGAAGTTATTGGCAGTTGGTCATGTGGCTGTTTATCTGTTCGCCACTCAACAGGGCATTGGTAATGTTCCTCCGAACGATGACTAAGCGTATGAAGGACAAATACCAAGCTCAATAGCCACCTGATCAACTATCAGTGAATGCACGCGAGCTAATGACGTAAGGAGGAAGGCCCTTCGCCGAGAGCTTATTTATTAGCAAGTAAACAGTTAAAAACTATTTCACAGGACAGTAAACGTCTCATAAGCACCTTCTTTTTAAAAACTGCACATCCGCACGCGTCCTCTTGAACTTTCGTGGATATTAAATGGCTAACACGCAAATGCGAAACGAACTCTACAAAACAGTCTCATAAGTTCCGTAATAAACCCCACCTTCCATTAAAAGGGAGGCAGAGTTACAAGAAAACCACATACTACTCGCAGACCTCATCAGTAGTATCCGCCGTTGCACCAGAAAATAGGCCTCGCTTGCTGTACTACGACTTCTGATGTATTTTTTTTAGAAAATTTGGTCGATGCAAACAATACACTGAGCTTATTCATGAAACAACCCAAGGGCGGTTAAGCGTGAGGTACTTAGGTGCGTAAAAAGTGGAAAGGTGAGAAATCGGGCATTTCAGAAGATCGGATACGTTATTGTGGTGCAATGGTTTGCGCAAATCCGTAAACAGTTGAGCTGTGTCTGAGGTCGTCCATGCAGCAAGGGATAGAGGCCTGACAAACATAGTCTAATTGACCTACACGTTGGGGGTTGGAGCAGGTGTGAAAAAAAGTTCTTCAAAATTTGATCAACTCAAGAAGGCTTTCATTGACCACAGCTGGTCAGTGGTCAGGCTTCTAAGCCAAAAGGCTTGGTTTGGAGACCATAGTTGTTGTTCTGCACTTTGAAGATATCTCAGCCCATGAATTTCACAACTAAAGGTTAAAAAATTCGTCCAACTTTAGCACCCTTTCGGTACCTAAGTGCCATGTCACCAGAAGGAAGCACGAGGGCTGGGGCACTGCCAGGTTGCCCAAGCCTAGACAGGGAAAGTCGAGAGTCAGAGGTCGGGTTCGAACCAGGATCTTCCGGTCAATAAATTCGCGCTCTAACCACTGAGCCATCTCGCCCCTCAATTAAAGATCCCTATTTTTTTACGCACCAGTATGCTTTTCCGCGTATTGCTGTCAGTGACGATGAATTAATTCTATTTGCTGCTTGGAAGCGTATGTTTTTTTTCTCAAGATGCACTGAGTGAAGATTTAAACTCTGATACAGAGCATACTAAGCTGTATTTCGTCGGCGAAAATGCGTGGGTTTTCTGTGGAGGCTGATGAGTTAATTGCCTATGGTTTGATTGCTATTGGTGAGTCTGCACCAAAAACGAATCCTCCGTATTCGAGGGCTCACCAACAGTATATATCGAGTCATCTCTAGCGGTTCAACATGCGAGGCCAACACATCACACAAACTACACCAAAGCGCACTGAATTATGACGTCTGAACAGGCTGTGTTCGCAGACAGACGCGCAAAAACAATAATCAAGGTAACGTTTGATGGGTATTCTTTACGCTGATCCAGCAGGCCGCAATAAGGCCGCACTACGTCCTTCTTGCTAACTCCCAGCTACATTCCGAACCATTGTATCAATAGCTAATATTTCTTCCTCGGCGATCGCGAACCAGACGAGTTCTGGCACAATTACTTCAAATGTCCGACGTTCCTATGTTAAATTCCAGGACGATCAATGATGTAAACTACTGATAAAGACCCAAGTCCATTGGTTTTTCGGTTTAATTCAAACGGTCAAGAATACTCATCGATAGAAGATATTGCATTTCGCCTGAAAATACTTTGCGCACATTGTTCGATACACATATATTGATCAAAACATTGTAATCGGACCTACAGGACGGCGCTACAAGGGCGTCGGTTTTGTTCACATGCAAACAAAATTTGTACGTTGCCGTCAAAGTGCTCCTAGAGCGCCATTCTAGATGCTGTGCAGCATAGCACACGGGTGGCCGTGAATCATTTGTCAGACACCATAGAAGCACCAATCTCTCATTCACACTTCAGTTTTGTATGAGAAAGTTTGACTGGCGACCTTTCCAAGCTATCGATTACTTCTTACCGCTGTGTGCTTCTAGAAGCAGAGCAGTTTTTCGATTCACGAGTTCCGCGGTCACAAGTGTTAACTGGAAGTACATAGATGAGAACATTGTCAGCCTGATGGGAATTCATTCATGTTAGTCTTTCTATCCCATTGTAGCCCTCTGATAGGGCGGTTGGACAGCATACAAAACAAAAGTAAGTATAAATAAAACAGACGGTCAATTTCACTCAAAGAGATTACTCCTTTTCAAGAGCATTCACTATGCGAGACCGTGAAAATCGTTGCGTTTGTTAGAAGTATTTGAATTCCATAATACTACTCAAGTAAGGTTCTCTTGAATGGTGTCTGCAAGGTTGCTTCGCGAAACAAGATGCGCTTCGAAACACCTTGTGAATGACTGTCGAGAACTGATGTTGCCTAGCGGAATCATTGAGCACGGAATAGAACATTACTTAGTGTCAAGGAGCTGGCCAATCAACTCCAAAAGACAGAGGAGGCTTTGCATTGGAAAAAGAGTTGTTCGAATGGCGGTGTAAGAAAACTCCTTGCTGAAAGAAAATCTTCAGTAGGATATCGAGCAGTCTTCATTTACGGTAGGACACAATACACTGAGGTTGACGGAAAAGTCAAGGTAGCTTTGCTTTATTTGCTTTATTTAGGTTGAAGTTTACCATAAAAAATTGGAAAGTTCGGTAAGCTGATTTCGTACGAAAATTTAGATACCAAAATTTTCTGCCTCTCCTTAGAATGTGATTTAGAGATAAAATATCCTAATCAACAACATGTGTGGGAGTTTTTCGACAAAAGTAGCTGCTAAATGTCATTCATTCTTAAAATTTCAGTTGATTTGCAACCGTAATTTTGGTGATCTGTGAATCAACTCTTGCTCTGATCATAAGATTTTGATTTCGACCGTTTGAGGGATTGCAGTCAGCACAGTGATAATAAGATGCAAAAGGTTTTTTTCACATCAGGTCACAGCGGCAGCAAACTGAGAACCGCATTGAGTCAAAAACTCCTAAGAGAGGTAGTGTTTTTTGTCCTTATGTCTGGGATTCAGCGAGGGACAGTGGTAGACAGTGACAAATACAAGTAAGCTTTAGAGCTGTAGTTAGTAGGATGATATTTCAAACATACACATGCACAAACATTCATCTATGGATCTCAATTTGATTGGTTTCTGCTCACAGTGATCAGGAACAGTATTCAGATATATCAATATATGATCGAATTTTTTGTCTTAGAGGAACTGATTCTATTACCGGGGGGTGTTATGGTTAAGCACCTCACTTTTCCAACATAATAGGGTGCAATTTCGTAATGCGAAAGATGTGAGACTTCTATTTACTCGGAAGAAAACTCCTTTGAAAGCAGCTGATTCTTTAAAATTTATTTTGCTTATGAGTATTTGATGGTATACTAAATCCGACGAAGTTGATATACCCATGTGTGGAATTGCACTCCCCACCACTCTGGGCTTAAAGCCCAAAGTTCGTCTTTCTCTTAGCTACAAATCCCCGAAAAATCATGTTGTATTCCAACGGGCCAAGTGGTAAGTACATACAGTGTTTTGTCATGAAGGATAACGAGCCCGGTGTATACTCGCTAGCATAAGTAATCCAACGAAAACTGTCCTTGTCCCCTCAATTTGCATTCAGAATAAGTTTACTTCGTTTGGACATCATGGTGATTTCATGTACCATGCTTGACCAGGTTACACGGGTCAGATGGAATCACTCGGCACGCTGTTCGCCCGATGATTTCTAGCTTTGAGGATGGTGCCTGGTGACCACTGTAAAACAGCAAGTAAGTCAAACACTGACAACTTAAGCTGTGCAGACAAAAACAAAAATAATTGAATTTCTGATGCCTTTCTTATGAAACAAACAATTTACTCGTTAAAAAATTCGAAGGCGTGGTTAACAAAATATCGGTAAAGCAAGAAACACTAATCGCCTGACGAACTAATCGAGGTCACACAGGCCTAATATTTTCAGCATAGGTATTGAGCTTTGACACTTTGTACTTCCGTATCCAGCACGAAAATGAATACACGACTTCTATATTCACCTGCTTACCAATTTGGCTTTTACGAGAGACTTAACTGGGACCCAACTGAATTTCTCGTTTATGATGTTCTTAAGCAATGTACTGTGCTGCATCGGACCGCCTCATGTTCTGGTTGATGCGGTATTCAAGATATCGCAATAAAATAAACGAAAGATTCACCTGGGTTCCAGGTGAGCCTCCCGTCAATACCAAATTGGTATGCAGATGGCTATCATTCAAACTCCGTATAATTTGAGCTCAAGTAGAACGTAATAGTTACAGAAAATCGGGAACTGCGTCCACCTGATGAGCCTTAAAAAGTGCAAAACGGGCCGTAGGCTGTCAAATAGTTTTCAGCAACCTTATGAACAGAGTATTATGTCTACGTAAGATGGGTATAGTTTCTAGGATAACGCGCTTCACATGGAAGAGGCGAGAAGGTTCCTACCACATGTGAGTACAAATCAGAAATGGCGGTAATGAACAATAGACGAATTAGACGCAGTAGCAAGCTACCTTGTGGAGGAAGGACAGATTTTCTATTGCGAACGCATCGGAGCCACTAAAGGTTGATTTGAGGAGTCAGTAGATACTAGTGGATGGGAAGTAGTCGCTAAACTTGTAATTCATCTTCAACTTCGCCTATTCCAGGTTACGCAGCCGATATTGCGCACAGATGCCTAACACAAAGGTCCAGTTATCTACCTGAAGAAATCATGTAACACATTTGCCTTCTTACCTTTCTTAGGTGGTCCACACCATTTTTAAATGACCGGCGAGTTGAGAGCAAAAGACAAGAAGGACTGAAGAAATGTGAATGGCGATTGTGACATTACACTGAGGCTATTTAAAGTGGTCTACTTACAAATGAAGACTTTGCTAGTGCGCTAAAGTTGTTTCCACCAAGGTGGAATTTCGGATCTGTTTCAAGGGTCCAAATCATTCAGCTCAATGAACGAATTCAAATGGCTTCAGCGGCTGCGGAATGATGCCATCTTAAACATTCATTCCCTCCACATTAGGTGTCAAACAGGCAATAAAATAAAATCCGTGACTTAGGTATCAAACAGGCAATAAAATAAAATCCCTGACTTTAGTTAAAAAGTCCACATCAGAGTGTGAAAAACACTTTTCACCTTAGTAATGCGACCTGGGGTAGACACGAAACGAAGATGTTTTTGAACACAAAGACTCGGTTGAGCGCTTATGAGAACTCTAGTAGTTTTATAGCTTCAAACCTACCTCATATGTCCATGGCGAAGGTGTGATTAAGAGCAACATGTCGGCACTATTTGAATAAGATTCTTATCGTAGCTGAGCTATGTAAACGGACATAACGACCATTTCCTGCCCTTATATTACTCCATAAATACGGCAGCACTGCTTGTAAATTTGGAGCTTGTTTGTTTATATTTCCAAACGAGTGGAAAGAACGGGAATAAAAAACGTACAATTCGTAGCAAATCTACGAAGACGGGACAATACCTAGACTTACCTGGTCCTCTCCGATACAATACAGACGCTCATTAGTTTATACCTTGTTGCTGAGAAGTACATGAATCCACATCAGTGATGCGCTCGACAGTGAACTAGGGCACCTAGCTGACAATCTGGAGAACCCAAACTACGAATTTATTGGGAATAATTATTTAACGTAACAGCAGCTCCTGTTTAACGAGCCCAACCTTCTGGGGTACCACTCCCTTGACCATCATCAGGAACGCCAAACGGACAAAAAAGCTGACCGTCGTTGGTTTACGAGGAACAGATTTCTGTCAAGATATTTAAGGTCATTGTGTCGCCAGTTGTTGACTCTATTCACAAAATGTTCTGCTTGGCATGGGATAGTTAAGTCTTGCGCCATGTCGCAAGAACAACGGATTGAAAGATCGGAAAAGGTTCGGGCTGGCATTTCGTGCTAGTGTACCTTGAAACACCAATGAAAGCCAGCGGAGTCATGCGCCTCCGAATAGTATTTGGCTTGACTCTGAGCTGAATTCCGCGGCCACTCTCGGAAGTTAATGAAATGTCTTTGAATCCGCTGTTGGTGGAAAATGGAGTACTTCATTCGCAGACATACTAGAAACTACGGTGCAGGAGAGTCCGCAATGCCACCAATGCTGTTTCTCTGTGCTAAGCTCAACCGTGCCAGTGGATTTACCGAATCATCTAAGTATTTAACTCAGTCTTCTTGGTCAGCTTACATCTCAGAGCTGTACTAATGACACTATCGTCCTCATCGAGGATTTTCGTGTACGTAAGGTTACGTTTCAGACAGGCTGAACATTTTTCAGACTTAAAATGTCCTATCACAGATGTATTTCATGTACTGTAAATATCCAATGGGAACTGACTATCAAAAAGCAATGTTAGAACAGTCTCATACTTCCCATATTTTTCTCACCAGAGGTACCGACAGTAGTTTTGGCACATATCTGACAGGGAGGTAGCAAGTTTGTCGTGTGTTGAGCCTCGGTGCACAGGATGGTGCTGGCTAATGGGAGGGCAGCTGAAATGCGGACGGCTGTTGCCGAGAGTTTACGTAGACTGCGCAACCGGAGACGCAATGACCAACATTCCTTCCTGCTCATGACGCAGCTACTGACCCTTCATGAGCCTCTGGGAAGCTGACACGAATAAGTGCATGTCGGGGGCCTCAACAGAACAGAGACGATAATTTTCAATATCATCTTATGTCCGCATAACTGTAGTGGGAAAGTTCCTGACAAAGAAAGTACTTTGATAGCTTGCATAATGACTCAACCAAAACGCAGATTTGCCTTTTGTGCATCAAATTTATCTGAATGACATAAAAAAACAGGACATTCAGCTGAGAGCTACGCGTTACTAACAAGTTAATCTACAAATAAGTGTTTACCTGAAAATTTATCCGCTATGCCTTTTCATACAACCATCATTGGTATATTTTTTCCGGGTAATTTTTTTATGTATGGTGCACGTTTACCGTGATTACACGAAACAGTTCAACAAGGTGTCACGAAACTACATTTATCCTCTCAAAACACTGTCTAATCTCAGGACTCGATGAAAATGCTTTCATCAGTTGATATTGTTCAGTGGTCCCTCCCAAAAGAACACAAAACTAGCCTTACTAGTGGTGTCTACATCACGAAACTGGTTCATAAATCGCTTATTTTCATTCGTCTTCGAATATTGGGTCTTGGTCTGCACCTTTGTTGAAGTTCCACATTCATTCCCTTTGTTCTCACAATGAGCCATCGCATCGAATATCGGGCAGCCGTCTGAGTGAACACAGGCATTTATAACTCGTTGGAAGGGGGCAGGACTACTGAATACCGCGTTTTGATGGAACACTTAAACACTGGACGAATTGAGAACCTTCTTTGGCCCAAAACGTACACTTTGTCTGGCAATCGTTAGAAACTCCAAAAGGTCTACCAATATTTTTGCTCACCTCCGGATGCATTTGTTGGGGAAGTGAAGCATACTCTGAATCTCCGTTCATCAGGGAACGAATAAAATGACCACTTCCAAAGATTGTACATCTAATTGGTTTTAAAATCGCGTGAGATTATGACCACACATTTTGCGTATAGCATGGATAAAAAAAACTAAGTAAGGATACAGAGTACTTTGCACCAACAATGCGGGTCATAATAATACCATTTTGTAGAGGTGTCAAGCCACCGAATCCCACGCGGGTTTCTAGTGATTGATGGAATAAACTGATCGCTTACAATTTATGCCCAGTTTTTGGGGATGCGCAAGGGAATTCCGATGACCTATGTTACTGACAACGTTCTGAATCGCACCTCCTCATCTAGTGAAAGGTTTCTGGGTAAAATGCAAAACAGGTTCCCACGTTTACAATACTCAAGGAGCATCTGACACGAAAGAACTTCATGAGCATAAAATTTCATGTCTTCATCAGAAGGCCTACTTGACTGGTTCTGATAAATGCATTCTAATTGAGATTTTTAACTAGCGTTACTTTTACTGCCATGGTTTGGCAGTGAGGTATGATTTTAGCTTCATTTCCTACCCTGTGCACCGGAATACCGCACGTACCGAATTGTCGCAATATTGGGTGGAAACTTATTTATTATAATATGTGTCGAAAAAATTAGGCCGTCAGATAGTGAATATTTAGCCACTGTAGTTGTGTGGTTGATTCTAACAGTTTGTTTATAGCGTAAACATTTTCCGGACGAGGAAGAATTTCCACTCCTTGGAGGCGTTATCCTTTTATAGTATGAAAGACCCTCAAAAAGTATGAAAAGCAAAACTGAAGTGTCCAGTTACCATAGCTGGAACACAAATGGACCAACGCACCTAAGCGGCAACCTAGTTTTCAACGTGTCAAACACTTATTTTTTGCGATTCGCGATTTTGTGGAGACTATCCCGATAAGATGGCATTTTTAATTGGTCTTTTGCTAAGCGCCGTCCCAGAAAAGACCAACCTCAATAAGTGGTTGCTTCTAGTCTATTCTCTCGGGTAGTCCTCCAAAAAATCACAACTGCCAGTTCAACTCATCAAATTTGAGAAACTTGATACAACATTCTGCTAGCTCTTATCGGTGGGAAACCAGGTTCAGCCGTTTTAGACAACAGTCGCGATTTAACTAGTGGTGAGAATGGTTCAATTAAGGTGTAGTTTCTCGTTATACCAACGTTTTCATTCAGTTCTGTCAGGAGAATGTTCTGGAGCATACGTCAGCACTCATTTGACTTCAACCGTTCCACCCATCTAATTTGAACACAAGTATCAGTTCATTAGTAGCCTTTAAGTAACAAGTGAACAGGTTGTTTACATGGGTACATACTTGGTTTCTTATTATCAAATTGAAAATCCAAGAACATCATCCTGGACGCATGCTTTCAACAAAGAAGGTGAGGTGCTTGGCTCTGCAGAATCCGAAATAATGACTAAAAGTTGTGTATGTACAGTTCTGTACGGGGACATACTGGTACATCTGCGTACAGATGGTCGTCTAATCCTTCCATGGAATATGATGATTCGATGCTGGGTACTCTTGAATAAATCATCGATTGGTCGAAATAAACCATAAACCATTGTACACTCAAAAGTTGAGATCCGGTGTTTGCATACAACTTTGGTATTGCACGCGTGAGGTAACAGCGTGGTATTACTGACTAGGAATTCTTCGGTGAACCACATCTCAAAGACATCTTTGTGTGACTTTCTCCCTTCGACACTCGTCACATTTGACCTTGAATCCTTCACCCATACGACAGTTACAATCGGCGATCTCCAGTGTTGTGACATTCTTGTACCCACGTCCACAGCACATATTCAGGCAATTAGCTGTTCCGGCATCCTGTAGTGTACAAAGGCTAGACGAGGGAAAGCAGAAAGCAATCAGGTCAGAAGAGAGTAATGGCAAATGCTTTTGCGCAGGAGGATGAGCTACTAGTCATTTGTTAGTAGTGAGAAATTTGCGAAAGAAATAGCCAAGCGTGATACTGACCAGACTCGATGGATTTCTTAACCTGGCTTTAGACTTAGGTAAACCTTGCAGCCATAGAAAAGCACTGAACTTACCCAGCTAGCTGTGCGCTTTATATTTGAATTCTGCGCATTAAGGACCGCGGGAACTTGTCGCCATATAATCGATACCCCCGGTATCCACAGATATTTGACCCTTGCCAGAATTTACACCAATTCAAGGAAAGTCACCATTCGGAGTTACCATTCATAAAGTCCCTGTAACTGTCACTAACGCTTCGCCCACCTTGCGCGAGACTCATAAAAACACTGGTGTTTGCGGACAAACTGTCGAGTAGTCACCGAGACACTACACCACATAATCAAGTTAGGAAGCATTCCTTAGGTAGGACGCAGGACGAGAAACAATTGCACATGTCCATGAAACTCCACGGAACAAACCAAAGTAGGGGTCGACCACCAGAAGTGTTCCCCTCGAATAAACAGTCCCAAAAAGAGAAATGCTTTTTTGGTTGCTACTGTCTAGTACAAAGTGGTCTTCATTTAGTCACAAATTAAAATGGCTCCATTCTGGTAAATATCAAACAACTTCTGGTCGCTCCGGATCACACTATTCTGGCCGCAAAACTGAGAATTACTCATCCTAACGTAGTTCTGGGACTTCAAACCGATCAGATCAGAGAATGAATCTTTCTGCAGTCCATATCATCTGTTAGCTGAGCTGCAGTTTTGATGATACCTAATTTAACAGAAAGTAACACCAGTCACTCTAAAAGCATAGCTGGACACGTACCAAAAATCCGACACGCGCATTGAGAAGACGAATAGCTGGTTGTCACTCGGAACTCTGAACTCAGCGTCACCGTTTGCACAGCACTTGCTGATCACGGTTGATTCATTTGGCTCTAGACTTTCATCCATACTTCTGTTACACAATCGGGCACGTCGAATGCTAGCATCCAGCTAATTGAGCCGAGTTCTATCTGTGCAAAATGTCGTGACCAAAAACTTCCGTCTACTTCGGACCACTTTTCACTCTGTTGAGTGCAGGCCGCAGCAAGAAATTATATGAGTAAAACAGAGAGTATTTTTGACCTTCCGGACTTCCGAAAACCCATTATGAGCTAACCGATTCAACTGTGAAGTGAAGCGCATTGAAATATATATGGTAGAAAAAACTCACTCTTATCGAGTACATTTATAGTGTCTTATTGCTACGAACTCCGAAGGGCGCAGTCCAGTAGAACACTTATCTTCACTTATCACTGCACACTTATCCTCTGCACACGCAGAAATTGACTCAAAAAATAACAACGTAAACTTCCGAGAAGGAAACTACTCGTAAGTTTGCTGAAAATTCTTCGCTTGCCCACGACCGGTTACACCACTCTTGGGGCTCATTTTTTGGACGAAGTCGCCGAGTTTCGGTCAATCTTATGCTCTACTTCTGCGAAAGTAGCTGAATACACTCATTGGCGCTCTAACTCAGTTCGCGTTGGAAACTCAAGTGAATTTCGGCTGAATCTCTTGCTTAAGCACACACACATGATAGGACACGGTTAAAAAGTGAGACTTTAGGCTCAGCCATGATAAACTTTCCCCCAGGTTCCATTAGAACTGAACAGTTATTTCTGCCACGTATGCCGCCGTTCGGTTCGGTTTCAAGTACACCATGTTTTACGGGCTTATGTTCGAAGAATGTTTTTCTACTGTACCCCTTCTGAACAAGGCCTGACAACTCTGTGATCTGCATTATCTTCCAGCATTGTTACAAAGAGATCATAGGTATGTACAAGTGACAGTTAAACTCAGAATCTATGCAAAATAATTTCAATTTGGCTGGCCTCGTAACTAGGTTGTTCCCTCAAAAAATTTAAGCAAAACTAACCAAATCCGATTGATCAGTTTTTCCTTGGCTGACCTCATTTCAAACAAGGTAAGACAATCCGATATTCTGACGTGTCAGAAAAACTTGTACCATTTGTGTTCAGCTGCTGCTGCTGTAAATCAGAGTACACCTGTAATGTATCATTTTTTCACAACTGTAGAGGCACGAAAATTGATCTTTCCAAGTCGTTTTTCATATTGGTCTCCCTTATTGTAAGATACATGAAAAACTTCACAAGTGTTCCTTTCTTGACGATGGTGTTTACACCAAGGTTTTCCGGGAAGTAGGAACACCGTGTACACAAAATACTCCTGGAAAAAGCCGTGTGAGCGTGGTTACTGCACCATAAACTCCCCGTTTAAATCAATGTCACGGCACTCTGTCTTCTGAATTGTAATAAAAGATCCTTCACCAGTGTACTGCAAAAAGACTTTTGATATCTCCCCAACATCCCCTAACAATTTCTCTCTTCTTGAAGCACATCAAGTGGGCGTGGTCTCTGAGTTCCAATCATTGATAGGTTCAAGTGAGATAGAGTTTGTTCTCTCCCGTTAACACCAACTCAACTTGCAAATGAGTGTAATACGCCAGTTGTATACAGGTTTGTGTTCAAGCGGACCATAAAGGTCGTGGAAAATCCGGTACACTGCCTATCTTCTGGGAAGGGCGAAACCAGTAGCGGACTGTCAAATAGTTTTCATCAACCCTGTGGGTAGTTTGTTCTGCCGAGAAAGTGTACGACAATATCGATTATCGAGCCAATTGTAACATGAAGTGGTCTTTGTATGGCACACTCAGAAAACATAAGAAACGAGGGAATCAGCTACATCCTCTGGGCAACACCAACATTAATTACAAATGAGTGTATTTTACCTTCGCTTATCAACAGTAAAAAAAGAACCAGGTCACCATGGGTCCCAGTGCAGTAACTTGTTTGTGGGACGAATCAAATTGAAATACTGTCACCTACCGACCATGCGTGCCAACAGATCCCCTATGTGGTTCTTTGTTGCAATAATCCGGGGAGTGTTCACTGAATACGAGCTCGGAGGCCTTAACAACTTCGTCCACAAATCCCGATCCAGTGAGTGTTTTCGCAATCAGTTGTTTGTTTGCACCCACGGAAACATGCTTTGCGGCCTGAATAAAGGTAATGGGGTGAGGTTTAAAAGAGACGGAGGTTGACTGCGCAGGTGAAAGAGTGATAGAAACAGTCAAAAAACTACATAAATCCTCAGTTATGAATCAATCGTTTCCACGAATACCATGCTCACAACCACCTGACCAAAAAACCGTCAGAGAATTCACTGGTTTCCTGCACTATTGGTTTCTTGTTCGAGCCATCAGTTTCAGACATGAACATGTTCTCCTTAAAACGGGGTAGTTATAGTGCGTTCAAGTTTCCCCGACTGAGCTCGCTTCGAACGGCAGTTTACCCGATTTCAAGCCACAATATACTGATTTTACACTCTACTGATGAGCTTCAATAAGATCAAAAGTTGAGCCAGTCACTTCCCCCTTACTACACGCAAGTTTGGATTATCACATCGGCAAACAGACTTGTTTCGATGATCTGTGATCTAGTTGAAAATAAGCATGGATCGGTGACTGTTGCCCCTTACCCCGGATTGAACAATTTCGTACAGTGTACGAGGACGATTCAGATAAATGACAAAATGATGCCTTTTATTTCGACAATGTGTTTTGTTAGAATTTTTGTACTACAAGACGGAGTTCAGTGCTGAATCCTTCAAGGAGCCAAGAACCAAGAATCTACTCCAACCAGCCCTCCTTTACTATTTTAGCAGGTATTTTAGAATGCCGGCGGCATTTAGACCGTTGTTTGGGACAGTAATTCGAATGGAACCATCGTCGTCAGTGCAGTTGGTTGTGTTGCATGTTTCAGATCAATAGTCCTGTAAAACTAATGACTACTGTTCAGTGTGGACACTTTTCGTTGCATACTAGAACACTCAAAGTTTGAGAAAGCATGAATACAGTTGTGATCCCCACTTTCAAACTAGTTAGTCATTATTTTAACAAGGGCATCACCAGCGTCATTCACCTCATGTGAGTATCTCCTTCTAGCCTGGTGTAAAAACCATAGTTCGCCCTCACAGATTTGGAAATTCTTATTTTACAACAAGCTTGGTAACGTAAATACCCTCAGAAGAAATGTGATAATACAGCTATATTTTGCCGTTCGAAACTACATATTACGGTTTAAATTGCCTTTCTTCTAGGCGGATACCCCGCGAATTAATGCCAATTGGTGGCCACCCACCCCTGTAGCTACTGAACCCGCAACAGATAATTTACCCAACAAATTATTCACATTTGCGTTACTGGTTTAGATCGGCTGCACGTTGCGTTCTAACATTTATCGAGTTAGCTTTCAGTAAGTTTGCTGCCAGTTATCATCTGGTTACGCGCACGAAATACTTCTACTGACTCAGGTAAAGTAATTCCCGTTAAAACATCGGACTTACTAGGTAACGAGCTTTCAAAGCTTTCTGCATGACTGCGTCATCAATGCGACGCAACTGTCGGAAGCAGACGCGCTGTGCGCAGCTCCCGCTTACACCGTGACACTTGCAGTTCAATCGGTGATTGGCTTCCATCAGCTGAAATCGAGACAAAAGAGACATGCAAACACGTAAGATGAGCAGTGGTTGGTACGGTTATCGCTCCCCAACGGTACATTAGTAGAACGTGTCAGTACAAATGAATGTGCCTGTGCCTCTATTGCTATTTTTTATCTGCATAAGCATGTCGCTTGCGCATATCCTCCTTTCTGCTGGTGCAGAAATTTAAGCGGTTCGGAAAATTACTGGTGATCGATTCATGGGCTCTTCGTTTAGGAAGATGCACTCAGAAAAAATTCAGCAAAAATAATGGAAAAATCTTGGGATACGATCGAGAGGTCAGCCTGACTCTAAAGTGCCTAAAACAGCAAAATTTTTCGTTAGCCAGGACCAAAAAAGGGATTAAACCTCTTTTCGTCTTGGTCTCTGCTGCGAAACTGCGACATCACTTTCCAAATGACGGTTCAGGATGCTGTCAGCAACGCATAAAACTTCCCTCAGCAAACCTTTAGTTGAGTTTCTTCAGTGAGTAATGAATTTTCCTCTGCAGTCAATCTGTAGCACTTTAAGTTCTATACAGTAGTGGCAAAGAGATCTTCCGTCCTAAATTTTCCACCGTGAGTTTAAACTAATCAGGGACTGATTTGCAGGAGTTTAAAGGAGAAACACATGTGTCAGAATAAAGTCACGACTTTTTTCAAGACGGAAGCACCTTGCTGAGTTTCCGGGTTTTATTAGAACCAAGCCAAGTAAAATACAGAAGTTCGACCAGTAGCGTACCGATTTAGTTCTTACGGATGACTCGCCTGAATCCCACCTGAATTTCTCATTTCTGGTATTCTGCTTCAGTTGATTGTGTCGCATAAAGGCTGCCTCGAGATATCGCAGTATATTTTTCGGAAGGAAACTTCTCATGAAATTGCTGAAAACTCTTCGACTAACGAAGATCGTTTTCACTCTTCTTTGTTACTATCGGGTAAAACATAAGGTTGCCGGAATCCAGGGGACTGTACCTAAGTGATGGGCCCCAAGAAGGACTAAACCGATCGTGAGCTCTCGATAAGTTTTACGAGGCCTATAAGTAGTTTCCCTCATGAATTCTTAAACCTGTTCAGCAAAAAATAAACATCTTTTTGATGGTAAACTGATTCAGTGAAATTAATTCGAAAAATGTGTACACTTTCTGGCATTCAAGCACATCCAAAATTGACGAAATCTCTCAGGAAGTAGCGATGGGCTCTGCAAGTGGTGCCTTGAGAGTGACATTTCACCGATTACTTGAAAGATCTGTTACCCAGAAGAAACGTGGATTTTCAAACAATATCTGGTGCACCTGTCAAGTGGGAGCGATTATGTCTCTGGTACAAAATGCACAAGCCGTCGGAACCCGTCCTACCAATAGGTAAGCTAACCTTAGCAGCGAGTTCTCCCCGACGGTGCACTGTACATTCCAAACCCAAACCGTTTTTGTTCTTGGCTGGTTCCATGTTTGGATGCGTGGAGACGTAATAAGTTGTTGTGAAGACCATTGAATTGGTCACATGCTTCCTGCGTTAGTTTCTTCGTTAGATTTTTGGCGCTAACATGAGATACACACAATGCCTGCAACGTCCAGGATACACACATGCGATGACAGTTGTAGGGGAAACTCGGTCTAGACAAATGTCAAATTGTGTGAAATATTATCGCGGTCGAGTGGCTAAAATTAGGCTGACAAGTCGAGGCGAAAAATGCCCATTGTTGGGTGTAAATCACTGATGGGTTCGGATGCCTGATAGCAGCGAAAAAACGACTGTGGAGTGCTAAACTTGCCAAAATTTGCTATTTAACTTCCTGTACATTCGTGCTATTTCCATTCCTTAAGTGAGTGGATGTGTTGGATGTCTTGGTTGTCGTACTATACCAAGCGTCCATGTATGGTCTATTTCTGTAGAACAATGTAGGATGAGATATTTCACAAGCTATTCACAGTTGGATAAGGCCGTATCGTTGCCCCTATGCTCCTAATTAGTTGACTGTTTTCTCGTGTATGACTGAACTGTGGTCATCGACAAATGCTATCAGGTGCACAAAAGTTTGGTGTCGACCGGGAACTAAACTGCATGCAGCTGCTTCTCCCCTTTATAAAGGTCCGCTGCTGTACTGCATCACGAAGCCTCATCTTCGACTGGGACATGTTCGAGAAATTGCAATATATTACCTAAACGTAACACACTACTCATTGGGTTGCCGCTGAAGGGTTTTTGGCAACCTCATGTTACTTTTAGATGGTGTGTTTATTTCTTGGAGAGAAATCTGCAGCCAGGATAAATCCCGTCAGCTTTCTCAAAAAAATCCACTGTAGATTCAGATGTTGACTTCCGTAACTTTAGTAACCTTGCTTAACATTCATGACTATAATGCGGTTCTGCGAGAGAGTGACTGCCTCAGATTCTCATTCCTGTTGATTTCTATTTTCCCGACTAGTTCGGACAGGTACGCTGAATTCAGACAGCTACGCCAGTGGTTCATCAAACTAGTATTGACTGAGCACGTAAATTTAACGAAATTGCGGAGCTAGATAGACACAAACATGTCAGACCACATAAACAACAATTGGTGCTTTTAGGCCCATTATTCGAATTGACCCCCTGGTCAAGCTGCAAGAATAAGAACAACAGAACTGCATGGCGTATCCAGATCACACATCTCCTTTCGTCACCAAAAGTGCAAAGCTGTGGAGGAGGTAGTGTAGTATATTTTATGCATCTAATCACAACAAAATTTTGTACTCAGTCGCTTCTGGATTGATAGCTGAACGTGTTAGTTTGGATAAACTAAGTGTTGGAAGCTGGCAGACCTACCGGGAGTGTTGATCTTGGTATTCAACGCAAGCTGGCCGGTTACTCAGTCTAAAACCCCATTCAAGTTATGAACAACCGAATCCATCAGCATTTTCAGTGGAAAACTACAACTTCTAGAATGGAGACCTTGATTACAACCACCTCGAAAATGACCTTGCTTTCAGAAAACTGGCTTTCCTATTTAGCTCTGTGCAGACACTCAATTGATCTAGATAGCATGAGTACTCTGTAGTAAGTACTTTGCCAGTTTCATAGTATCAGAGTTTTGAACCGCCAGCTATTCCAGTTCTGAGTGGCGAATGTGATTACCAGAAGTCGCACGGCTGGCAAGATCAAACGAGTGCAAAACGGCTATACCATTCGCTAAATACGCTCATTTTTAAGGATATGTCGTCGTCTAATTGAGACCACCCTATACTGAAAAGCCGGGTAGTACTATGCAGCTGTTTCATCTTTACTGGGAATCATCGGTATTGCATAGCAGATGAAATTTCAGGGAGGAATGATGAGTGGCTGAAAGGTTATGTGTTCAAACTATTGGCCGACAAGTCGCAGGATCCCTAGGGTATCAAGCGATGCGCACTACTGATCATTCCCAAAAAGATGAATCAGCTGTGCAGTGCTTCTCGGTTTTTGAACTTGGATTGGCTTCACTTACAGGACGAATTCTCTATTGAAAATTCTCAAATCTCCACACACGCTCAGTCTATGCTCCTTTTCACACTAAGTTGGCTTTAAGGGGGGAATCAGCCGAGTTCTCGCTGAATTTCTGTCGCTTCCAATTGAACGGGCTGCACATAGACTGCCTCATGTTTGAGTTCATGCGTTGTTTGAGATGTCACAGTGTTTTCGTAAAGGAAATTACTCACACGGCCACCGGAAACTCTTTGACACACCACGACCCGTTCCACCCTTCTTGAGACTCATCAGTTAGGCACATTTTTCGACCTTCTATCAACTGGAATGTAGATTGTGCGAAATTTGTGACATACACTGAGTTGTACACCAATTCGGTTTAAAAGGAAGACTCGGCCAAATCTATCGTTTAAGATTTAACACTATTAATAAGGGTTTGTGTGGTCCGGCACCTATATTATGGTAGAATTTACCCGACTGAGTCCGTCAGAAAACCAAACCTGATGTAACTGTCTAGTCGCACTCTTGAAGAATGGGTAAAATACGGAACGATGGTCGGGATTTATATCCAGAACTCCCAGCTAACGAGTGTGGACCATGGAAATTGGCTGTTGAGGGGCGTTCTCAAGAGTATCTTAATTATGTTCGACAACTGCCAAAAGGTTACGAGCAAAGCAATCGGGGACTCGAGTAACTAAGAACACTCCTTAGAAATCAAAAGCTATGGTAGCATGAGCGTCTTTTTCTTTATATGAGAACGCTCAAATTGCCTGTTAAGGCAGATTGTGTTGTTTAAAACGGAGAAACTGCTCAGTTTTGTTTGAAACTGGTCGAGAAATCATAAATCTGAGAAACTTTTGTAAACAAGTGATGGATTTTTTGCCGCGCAATGTTTTTTTTTGGACACAAAGCCTTCGTCAGTCCCTGTAATGAAGTGCTGAGATAAGTAGTTTCGGGGGAGGAGGGAGGTTGAGTGGGTGTAGGACAGCTTGGACTGCTCAAACTCCAAGCAAATTCTTCAATGACAGGTGTGCACTACCAGATTTCAACTCGTCCAATCTTGAACTACTGTCCACAGGCTCGCCGGTTGTATAACTTCGGTGCTCCACAAGCTTTGATTCTGGGTGAATTCCGCCACAATCATAATTTACTTTGGCTTAAATCACATTCGCCATTTCAAAACGTTGATGAAAACGTGTTTCAAACCAAGCGGACATAATGAAGCCCGGATATATATCTATGTCAAAATTGAGCAGATCCTTTAAATTTATTTTCAACCAGGCGGAGCATTACTGAAGTACGGCACACAGAAACAACCCCTCGGAACCAGAAGCACTATGCTTGCGTGACAAACGATACCCTCAACTAATGATATCCCAAAGCCTAAAGCTGACACTAAAAACTTTCGCTAGAAAAGCCGGATAAGCTTAACACCAAATAATGGACAATTCTCAAACATTTAGTGACTCGTAAACTCTAAAAGAGGATCGAAACATTTTGACCACTTTTCGGAGTTAACCATGAGCAGAGTGGGAGGCAAAACCATTCGGTTTGCACGAAAACTCACGGTATTCTTTGTGGTTGCTTGAGACGAAAATCAAGCAATCTGGACAATCCCGTTTCGTGCTTTCTCAAGTCATTCTGACTAGGGATTGAAATATCGAATACAACTTAATTCGCATTTACTTCTCAGGACATTGTATCTTCTGGAGCCAGATTTGGTCTTCTGTTGAATTATTCGCCTAGTGTTCAGGGTTGCTCTCCGCGACCAAGTGCAGCTGATTTATGTGCTTCCATGTTACTCCCAAAAAGCCTGCTTTGAACTCGTCTAACTGTGAAGTATCTAAGGGTGATTGTCAAGTAACCATAGTTGGTCCTTTCACATTGTGAAATAGCACGAAAATGGCACGAGATATAAAATGCCTTGTGTTTCCCTCAGTCTGCCCTACAGGTCGGTTCTTGCTGGTGTTTCCTCATTGGACTCTTTATGCCTCTGTGCCCGTCTCGGATTCTCTCCGAAAAACTACCGCTGGGTTACCAGGTGCGGTAGGATCGCATGGATCGTCCTGGTTGTTGTGGCGCTTGTGATGAACCTCCCTGGCGAACTCTTGCTAATGTCTGTCTTCACCAGTCACCCATCAAGGCCACTTCAATGTCAAGTGATCGTTCAGGTACAAACTACTGCCCGTCAGAACTTCCACTTCTGTGACTTCCGATCTTGAACAGCTGTCGAACAGTAGGTGAAATTGAAAGCGGCATCTGCAACATATGGGTTTTCACGAAATTGCATTGTACTATCTACGCTGGCAGTGCAACAAGCGATGCCGACAATCGAACCGAAGGAGCGAGAGTGGGAGTCATTTTTGGGGCCAAACAAAGGACACGACGATATGGGAGTCTGTTCTCATGTTATTTTATGCTTATTAGTTTCACAGATTGCAACCCAGCAGTTGACCGGTTCAGGAATGAACTGATGATAGGCTCTTCTGGGGTAGAAGAGTTGTTCCAAGTTGGTGGAAGCAAGTAAATAAGTGTTCCAAAATGCGACCGCTTTACCCGGCCTCTTTGTAATTATGTTCTAGGAAGCACGGACATGGACGCTGTGGTTACACTGGTGCCAGAACAATAAATGTCGCAGCATCGGGAGCAAGGGATATGTAAACGTTCTTCGAATTGTCCGACACATCATCTCTGTTGGCGAGATATATCGATACGTAATGAAGGCGCACTTCTGAACCAAGGTGAGATCAGTTTGACATAAAATCTCCGGTTTTTGCAGATGTGTACAAATCAGAATATAAATCTTTTGAGGTTTTTGACATAAGGATAGTGGTAGGCCGATTGTCAACACAGTTACTTCACTGCAAACATTGCGGCGTTTCCCTGAGTGGTCTATTTTGACATCCTCGATACCTGACCGATCCCGCGTAAGCAAAAGAACTTGCAGCCACTCATGGTGGTAGGGACAAACTCCACGTCTCTCCTTGACAGTCGAGCGGTGCTCATCTGCGCCTGAGAACCACCTTCCAAGTTCTTTGGAGTACTTTTGAAGGACAAGCCTGATAAACGAGTAGTGTGTTTAATAATAAGCAAACCTTTGTATGAAACGAGAGCTTCGTAAATCTAAGTGAGCATGCTGTCAAATTCCTTTAGTCTTATAGTAAAAAGAACCAATCACCAAGGTCTTTTGTAACAACGGACTAAATCGGTGTTGAAAGTCCATTGAAATTTCCTGCTGGTTAGTTTTGGTGACTGACAATGATGATGAGTGATTGATTACATGATTTTGGCCACATTTGTAGCCATGTGAGTCGGGCTCAGAGCACTTCGGTTGACGGCAACTCTTGGCAGCTGTGTGCAAATTGTATGGATCTGTGTGGATTCGCCAGTGCTGTGACAGTTTACTTGGCAGTTTGCAGAGATGGCACGAGATTTAGTCATGTACAACTCCGAAAATTAGATCCAATATTTCTTTTAATATCTCTACACTGATTATTGTCTGCTCAGTTGATCTAACTCGGCTGTTTATATGCTCGTGAGCTCTCCCCCATTTGTTCTTTTCACATTGGGGTACCTTGCAGTTTCTCCTGCCTCAGCTATCACCCACCACAGTGTGAATCGTGAACTCCGCATAAAATCTCTGCTGCTTGAAATTTTCTGTGCCCCGTGTTTAATGCTCGTCAGGTCACACTCTCATCTTTTAGTGTGCTCAAGATTTACGCTCTTGTTTCTAGTTTGTTCGTTTTTTTGTCGGGTCAGTAATTCTGTTATGGGGTTCTCTGGTCGTGTGTTCAATAGCCACCAGTAAAGCCGCTGCATTCATAGGCTCAATGCACTACTCATAAGGTTGTGAAAGACTCTCCGACAGCCCACGACCGGCTTAAGAATGGATTCAGCTTGGTCCCAGGTGAATCTGTCATCAAAATTAACTTGATATGCAAATGAGCGTTTTTGTCGTTGGATTTAGTTTTATCAACACAGCCTGTAGTTACAGCTACCGAAAATGGATCCTCCAACTTTACCCGTGTTCACTAAGATGTTGCCTTTTTGTAATGGTGCCCTTGTGTAATTAAAAAATTAATGATGCGCTCCCCATGGTCCTAATATCGCAACAGCCAGGTGGACCAAATATTGCACATGCAAACAGTGCACTACGCGTCCCACCAATAAGTAACTGAAAGAATGAGTTTCAAGCACAGGCTCGACTCGACGACGTACGCTATGCCATATTCGGCATCTTCTGCAGACTAAGGACGTCCGATGCCACTCGCAAATGTTCTGAACCCATGATATTG
Organism: Clonorchis sinensis; assembly: GCA_003604175.2. Lineage (NCBI taxonomy): Eukaryota > Metazoa > Platyhelminthes > Trematoda > Opisthorchiida > Opisthorchiidae > Clonorchis > Clonorchis sinensis. The sequence continues at coordinate 137,011,812 of CM030369.1, forward strand.
ATATTAGCGACACCTTTCAGCAGCACCTTGTAATCGAGGAGCATTCGATTGGGTCACCATATCAAACAAACCGTCTGTGGAACTCAGCGAATAGTACGTAAATGGCTCAATATAGTCATTTGTAAATAAGGTAGGTGTTATTGAGAGACTAAGTGAAATCCAACTTGATGGGAACTCAGGGACTTCTTCCATTTGAAGAGCCCCCAAAAAGGTGAAACTTTCAGCGGGCTACCAAAATGTTTGCAGCAACCTTGTAGGTAATGTGATATATTAAGGAAAAATCACGGGATTTTGTGGAGGACATGAGACTTCGCCACAACCATCTAGTTCTGAGAGCGAACGAACGCATAATATATTGCTTTTTCGGGATCAACCACCCCAACTTCACGAACATCTCTCAGTCTACTGCAATATCTTCAAATTAAAACCTAAATAGGAGCAGTTTTCTTGTTTATGGATGCAATTCTCTCTAAAGCTGCTCTCTAAGAAGCTGCACCTTTTTGACCTACAGAATCAACTTCATTGAGATGGTGATTCGCTAAGGACCCTCATCAAGAGCGCTGGTGGATAATTGTGTCCGAAAACTGTTTGGGGTATATTATGGACTAATTGGTCATCCAACAGCACGGACGCAGTGCATCCTAATATACTGTGGTCGATGAACCACCTTCCATTCAGCTAAACCAATCATGGTGCACTGGGCGTAAACCAGCTTCTTTCTGGAATGCACTCGTTCATGATGTTTCGCTAGGGCGGTGTCAACCTACCCCCAAATGTGTAAGCCTTGAATGAAGGTATCTTCACCGCTAGCTTTTGTTCCGTAATGCGATGTTGTCACAAGCGCTCCTAGTGGAATAATGCTGCTCGCCAAAACTGTTTAAAGACCTTTCACCATCGGGATGGTGAACATATGTGTTTGAAGACAAATTTTATCGATTTCATAGCTTAGGAAGTCTCTCCTAGAACTCAGTAAGTAACTCTAAATTAGATAACTGCGAGCTTTCTCCTTGTGCCACCTAAGTGCACTTCCACAACTAAGAGCGTTTCGTGACAACATGCCTAACGGATGTGGTACTAAGCGGAAGGTTTCTATTCTGTTAACTTCCATGCAGTGAATGATCAAGCTGAACTCGAATTTGCTGGATAACTGCGCTGTCATTTCGCTGCTTTTTCAATTCGTACACTTCCAGATTGTCTTTCTCATTCAGCGAAACGTTGTAGCCTTAAACTCTATCTAGATCGGCTGTATGGCAACTATATTCAATAGGCATCGCACAAGCGAAATACACTCATTTACATAAGAAGTTTGAGAGGAGACTCACCTGAAACCCAGCTGAATCTTTCGTTTATGATGTTCCTAAGTTGAGGGGTTTTCAGCAACCTTATGGGTAGTGTATTACGTCTAAACCATCGGACAAGTCCAGAGGTAATTCACAGGTTTTCATAAAGGATCAACTAAAACAAATTTCCTACTCAACGATCCAGGAGGCTGCATCTCACTTTACACCGAGTCGATTTAGTACATAGCTTCGACGTGACCTTAACGTTAAAGTACATTTCGGTGACCACCAACAAGCGCACATACAGATGGCTTGCAGTGACCGATTGAAGGGTGAGTCGCATGCTTTGGCATGGCCTGTAGCCCCTAATCTGAGGGTGGTCTGGTGAAACAGAGTAGCATAAGGCTTTCAATGAATTAGTCAAATGAAATAAACGGATATACATATTTATATATCTTCTAGTCGCTGGAGAAACGTGCAACCCAGATTATTGTGCAGACGAACAGTGGACGAACTGTGTAGATTTGCTAGTGAATAGTGTATCCGTTCGGTCACCTATCTACACAGCGCTTGCCTCATTGAATGACCTCACCTGCTGCAAAAATCCTCTGTCACAAACAAATATGGTTCGGTTTCAGAAAGGTTTTTAAACAGTGTGTCTGGTTCTGCCATAAGTAAGGAGGCAAATGATCTCCTAATGTGAAATTGCGTATCGTGTGTGGCAAGGCTGAATATCGCAGAAACTAAACCATTGGGTTGGCTTGGATGAAATCCGAGCATTGAATAATAGACGTAGTAGGGGTAAAGATGTGAGTGAAAAAAGACCGAAAGTTTATCTGAACTAGTTGTTATTCTGAAAATTTTGAGATCAACAAGGAATTGTGCGTGGGATCCATGGTTTCCAACATACGTTGGTGCATGCAGTGCAGTGGGGTTATAAGTCGACTTTACTTTAGGGTCACACACAACGCCTGTGAGCAAGGGAATCGAAGGACAACTCTCATCTTACTTGTGACCAATCCTATATTTGGATTGATTTCTCAACCACCTGCATTAATGACAAAGGTAAAACCGATTTATCTCATGGAGTGCGCATACTCACCCGAATTAGACGGGCATACCCATCGCTCTCATGTACACCACAGATGTCATCCCAAAATTCACCACTGAAATCTCAAACACACCGGACGTTCAGGTAGAGGGTCGCGAACAATTCTAACTCAGATGATCGGTCCTAATGACGTTTTACTAACCATGCCCCCATCGGTGCTCTTGAAGATAGTCAGCCGTCTTAACAGAGGGATTGAGACTCTGAATAGTATTGTTTATATCAGTATATATATATATCACCAGGCCGCCTCATGTTTGAGTTGCTACGATATTCGAGATATCGCGATACATGTATATATGTAGTACACTACTCATAAGGTTGCGGAAAATTCTTCGACAGCCCACGACCGGTTTTCTTCTTGTGGCTCATCGGGCGGCGTCCCCGAGTTTCCGTCAAATGAGTGTATTTATCGAAATCAGTCGAATTTGGGTTCAAGTAGAACATAAGGTTGACGGAAACTCGGGGACTGTGCCTACCTGATGAGCCCTAAGAAGGGCGAAACAGATCGCGGGCTGTAGACGAAGTTTCAGCAGTCTTCTGAGTAGTGCATTACGTATATGCATGTATCGCGATATCTCGAATATCGTAGCAACTCAAACATGAGGCGGCCTGGTGCAGCACATTCAGTTGCCTGGAAACATCACAAACGAGAGATTCAGCTGGGTTCCAGGTGAGTCTCTCGCAAAAACCACATTGAGTTGCAAATAAGTTTATATCAAATTTTTTATTTAAACTTAAAATACATAAAATGAAAAATCTATCCGGTCATTTCATATCGGAGTGGATACATTTTTTCTTCTAAATTTCAAAACACCTAATCAGCTGCACAATTGAAAAATGGTAAACTTACCACAACGCCCGTCAGATAGTTGTGTCGATCCATAATACGAATGATTTGTGACCTCGCGCGTCGGCCACGCTGTTTCAGTCGTCGAGGCCATCTTCCATTTAGGTAGCTAATTGGACTCGGTGACAAATTAGGCTGACGAACCGGCGGTCGATATAGGTAGGTTTGATACTGCTGGTGCTCGTTTGTGGGAGTTGACTGTTGTGAAGTGCTGTCATCAGCATACGGATATTGCCACTCATAAGGTAAATGTCGTCGCATACGTATGGTATGATGAGTCCTCACCTGTGACTGAGTTGGAGAATCTCCCGTATCCACGGTGCCCTCCTCTTCCTCCTCCTCGCCGTCACCGTCGGCATCTTCAAAATCTAGAGGTTCGAATGATCTTCGAACTCGTTTAAGCCTATCTTCATTTGATTCACTTTTTCCGCTGGGTGTTTCAGCTGGAGGCAGATCCACCACTCGGATGTTTGGGAAACCGAGAAACGCTGATGCGTATTCCCTGGCAACCTGCAGGTTATCGGAACAACCAGCCCAGTAAAACCGACTGACTGTGGGTTGTCCATCAGTCATTGAGACAGCCTGCCCGTTACCGGCTCCAGAAGCAGACTGGCCACCGTCTTCAGACCCTCCCTCATAAATTAAAGCACCTGGAATTAACATGAGTAAAACAGTGTCAAGAAACCAACCTGGTTCCGAAGGGTAATCGATGACCGGATAGGCATTATTTTCATCTCCACAAGAACATGATCGGATTTTGTTTAGTGCGCAGTATCGACCAATCTCGAATAGTAAAGCTGCACTAGAGAAGGCGTGTACAAGCGCTTGCTCGCGAGTTCCTGTTGAAAATGAAAATAAAAAAATAGTGTCAAAACGTATGGACTCTTCACTTACGTGTAACAAACAAGTGACGAGATATAGTGGAATGATGCGAAGAAGGTACACCCCCGTTTGAGCGGTTGTTTTTGGGCGCTTTCCTGCTGTGCGTCAATGCACACCCATATGGTGACGCATGAGCTCTAGTGAATGCGGACATTTGCGTGGTATGGCAATTCCTCAGGTATCCGTATAAGACTGTTGAGCTACTGAAAGCCGACGACATCCGTTCACTTGACAACTATGATGTCACCGTTGGAACATATCAGAATCCTTTGAAGCTGATCCTCGGAAGCTTTACTCTTGATGTATTCATGACAAACAAATGTTTTTACAAGGAAATGTTTCCCGAGACCATAGCCACGTTGCAAAATGGCCAAAAAACGTAAACTTCCTCCCCGTTGGCAAGGCCATCATGCTCTCCAAATTTGAAGTGTATTGCTTTAACAAACTTACAAAGGATCTTGAAACTTTCCATTTAGACTAAAAATCTCGTTACATTAAATTACATTTAATGTCATCCGTCCCATTTATAGCTACAGTCATTTAGAATCTTCATGATTCTCCGTGTAGTTGGTGAGCAGATGCAGTCGCAATAGAGGAAATCACTTGAAAACAGCGTTTCTGATTGGGTCACTGAAATTATAATTAATTAATGTTTGTTCGCGTATCTACCCATATCTCTCCCGTAAACATCACAGAAATGCTGGAGCTGTGACGTTTCAAGTTCGCTGGGTTCAGTCAGATGTAGACAAAGGCACTACCCAACCGGGATGGCCTAGTATGCGTTAACAAAACGGCTTGGTATTTTCGATACAAATGAAGTGTTAACGTTTTTAGACTGTGAGGTGTATGATTTGCTGCTTAGGTAACTATCGAGCAGCCATCTTCACAAGCGTATACATGACACATGATAATCCACTTTCAGAACTATCCAAAGCTTTTGACACCCCCTGTACCCTCATTAGAGCTCATTTGAGTCGGTTCTTTGGTGACGCTGTTGATGACTTAGAGAGATCTCTTCGTTTTCTCCTGGCTTCTTCTGGCCTAACCAACGAATGGAGGCCCAAATGGGCCATTTGTTCGTAAGCACCATAAATACTCCCACCGCTTACAGGCATACCCCACTTCCATCCTGTGGTCAACTTACTTTTAGCTCGTCACCGCATGTGTACTCGAAGAGGGACAAGTCCAATGAACGGAATATTCATACGAAATGTTCGCTGGGCGTAAACATGATTCTGAGAAGTATGGCACTAGTGTTTGCAAAATTTCTCAAACTGGAACAGAAACATCTCAATGCCAATGAAACTGTTGACAACAATAACCACCCTGAAATGACATAGAAACAACCCTGTGGCGAAGGGTCAACGCTGTTTTGCTGAACTTGACCTTGCCAAGCTTAATCGTAAATTTCTGGGCCTACCAAACTCAATAAGTACAAGTCAGAAATTTCACTTTTCACTAAGCTGGTTTACTTTAAGCGAGTATTACGACCCCGGACGTCGAGGAGACAGAGTTGCTGACAGTGAATCGTCTTGAACCTGCTCTGGGAAGCACAAAACACGGCGGTTTAAAAGTAGGCTTCCTCCATGCTACCAGACGGAAGTCAAGTGCTGCAAGCAGGTTCAAACGAAATTCATCTGTAATCCAATGATTGACGGCCAGTTGACACTTTTACAGGTACGACATACATCAGTAAGGCACCCACATGCTACATTGGACACAGGTTGTCAACTTAGCTTACCGGAAGTTTGTTCTATCTAGTAGAACGTGCTCAACGAGGTGAATGTGACAACTCCTTGTGATACTTGTACCGCTGCCACTTCTTCACAAACGTCAGTGGATTCACAGAGGATTAGCGGCTCGTAGTCGAACAGTCAATTGTTCTAACTACTGAGTTAGAGGTCGCGGATTCGAAAATTCCTGAGGTTTCGTGAGATACGCACTGTTGATGATTTCTAAGAACCGGGAAACGGATGTACCGTGCTTTACGAATTTTTCAGCCTGGACGGTCTCACATACAAGCCGAACTTTCAATGGAAAATCCACAGATCTCACATCATCAAAAGTCAGCTTAGGGGCCGACAGATATCAGCTAGTAGCCAAAGGTTGTGACGGCTCAGATTGAATTCCATGCGCATGTGTGCGACATGAACCAGGCTACGCCGTACCTCAGCCGTCACAGTGATAATTCTGCAGGCAAGAGGACATCTTCGGTGCTTGTCTTTTCATCCACAACACTTGTTCGAAGATCTTCGTTCTAAGTGAAGAGTAAGACTTCCCCCTCCCCTTTTCTGGAAGCTTGAAGGAACAATTTTCAGTTCAAAGCCCTTTCCTTAATACAATGATGGGTCCATCTAAAACATTCAGGTCCCAAATGCTCTGGAGTCAAATGCAATACGCAGAAAAGTTGGAAATGTATAGAAAAATTCAGACCCTGAAATGCCTGATTCATGAAACCTGTCAAGGAGTTGATTTCTATCTCCTCTTGATAGTATGAGGAGATTTGGGGGTTTCGTTTTGTGAGTCAAGGCAACTATCCTGGAAAGCCGAGAAGCACTACGAAGTTGTTTCAGTCTCATTGGGAATCATCGTCTGCGCACGTGGAACTAAACTCCAAAAGGTTTCGATTCGCGATCTCTCGGATAGTATCGTGAACACCGTAACCGTTCGGCCAGGGCACCTAATCAGCAGTTATCTAAAGCACGTCAAAGCCAGTGCGGTCGAAGTTGGCTGAAATGACAAACTTACCGGCCACTTCTTGTGAATATTGCGTTACAACTGCAGCGCGAAGTCCAAGGACACTGACAATGTGATATTTTCACTCGGTATCTAAGTTGACCACCCCAAGAACAACAATAGTCCACTGTCGTAATGACGATTCAGAGGAATTCTAGGCCTATCTTTTGTGCGATTGAACCGCTGGTGATTTCCAATAAGGATGAAACAGCTGTACATTATTCCTTGGCTTTTGCTGCAAAGATTAATCTCACTAACAGGATGAAATCACAATTGAAACTCACCAAATCTCCTCACATCAGTTTACTACCTGTACCACATTTCTCCTTTGCATACATCTGCCATGAACTAGGACAAGTAGACTGAGTATAGGGGGCCTCGCTAATCGACCCCAAGATCAGTGGTAATGACGTTTACCACAAGGACTGATTACTTCATGAGATTGTTATTCGTCTCCTAACTAATCTTCTCACGAATGGTACGCATTTTTCGTTCGCAACCACGTCACATCACGCATATCACTGTCGAACAGCCTGCAGCTAAGTTTTTACGGTCTTGGAAATTTGACTTATTCGGGTTCCTAGCCCGTTTCTTATTATGGTTTTCCTTTTGGAGTTCACTGACTTTGTGAATTTAGTTGATCGTTTGTGGGGACGGTCACTTACAGCTACATGCAAGCTGGAAGGATCAAAAGTAACCGCGAGACATTTTCGGTGGGAAGTCTTGACAATCCTCGGTCAATTGATTCTCCAGTTTTGCATGGGCAATAAACAGTGCAGTAAGAACAATCCTAAGCTCACTAATTAATTTGGGGTTCCCAAAATGGGGCTTTCCTACCGAAGCTGCTTACAGTTGATTTGTAAGGCTAATTCAGTTGGCAAGTAAAATCGTTCCTCGCAGCTGCATGCGGTTTTGTAAGCAGTAGAGGTAAGAATGCGTGCACCCGCTGACAAATCCAATCCCATTTGAGCTTTTCGGATTACAAATATATACCTTCGTGCAAACATCTTCAGTGACAATATGATTGTTATGAAAGAGTGAGTGTCCAAAAACCAACAAACCCATTTCCATTGTGGTTCACTTCTACCAGACGATTCGAAACAACATCCAAAAGTGTACAAACTGTTATTGAAATACCTTAGCTGTACCCTGAATTTGCCGACAAAACTTTCCTCCATTGTGGGTGCATCTGATGGGCTCATTGGGCCGATTAAACCATAGGTAGGTGTGTTCGGTGCAAAATAACTGACGTCACTGTGTGTTTAACTAATGTGACAGTTTTAGTGCGTTCGTAACTTGGTCACGTGGCCGAACAAGTTGATGGCGTTTTTAAGTACGATAGCAGTCAAAGCGGTGAACTGACTGGGGCATTTGAAGACACTTCTTACCCTCCGAAGAGACCACTCTCAGGAGAGACACCGACGGCTGAGTACACCGATTTCAATTGGTTGCATGAAGCTCCGATTAAATTTTACGATTGTTGTTAGAGCAATACTTAGCTCAGAACACTGACTAATTTGTACGGAGCTATGATTGAAAACTTTTTCAGAAGAGACTAAAAGGCCATTCGTTTTGCTTTTCCAGTGTGTGGTTGCAATTTCAGTAGACTTTCCTGGAATAATGCAAATCAAACGGGAACTTTCTGTGAGCCCATGTATTAGTTTATTTTTCGCTCAAACATTATGTATGGGAGCAACATCGTATCAAATATGGCCGTTATCTTTACTCAATACCTCATTCCTCCTGACCTCATCCAGAGTTTTCACCATCTTTTTTGTCATTTAGACTGAAAACTTTTCGGGTTTTGGAGTTCCAGCCAGGCAGCAATAACCTACAATAAGCTCTGCTTCCTACGACTTTGCCAGGCCGCAGTCAACACGGTCCACTCTCGTGGTTTGTGCTCCACTGACCCGTCTCACCGCATCCTCTGAGTCAAGCTGAATCTTTTACACTTCAGAGATAATTGCAAGACGTTCAAAACAAGTGGCGTTGAACTTTGCTCTTGGAAGTAAGTTTGCCTTGTTAGTTATCTATTTTTATTTTCAGTGGTTTTATCCTGGCGGCGCCAACTGTAAATAGGATCATTCTTGATTCTTCACTTGGAATGGTCATTCTAGAGGGAGGCAGGCACGTTTCAAGGTCGATAGGACGTCCGACTGATTACATAAAGTTGATCGATAGGCGGGACCCTACGTATCCCACGGTGCGGCAATTATGTTGGAAGCTCTTTTATCCCAACAGTTGAACGGAGACACGCGCTTTTGATGAATCCGTTCGTGCGGGAACCGTGCTGGAGACCGCTCAATGTCCGAAAGTGGTCTGGGTACACCATGAGTGTGAACACAGTGCAGAAGCTGCTACCCGATGATTCGGTGCATTGAACTTTAGTGTCCGGAAAACGTTGGAATCGTTGAATTCGTGGTTCCCGTTGAAATTTTCTAGTGTGACTTAATAGCTTAACTATTTTTGTTACGTGCACCAGTTTCCCGTACATTTGTACCAACTTATAATGTTCCATTAGTTTGTACTTTTATTCGATGGGTCTGTCAGAATGTTAGTCAAATTTTAAAGCTTGTCCATGATCACCATGATTAGAGGTTCCACTACACTATTTTGTAGATCCTACTGAACTATTTTTTCTATGATGAGTAATAATTCAATCCACCGAGGACTGTCCCGAACAAAAAGAACCATGATACCATAAAACATAGTGAGTTTGGTACATTCCGCCTAACTGTTTGAGGAGTGAACACAAAACAATCGCTTACATCTGGAGACACTTTCTAAAAATATTGAAATGCGAAACCCTAGTAAAGATAACACGACGAATATGTGGCCGTAAAATAATTGACGATCACGGGTCCCGAAGCTGGTTTACTCAATCCTAATGGCTCTGTGCTTCAGTCTGCAACATGATCTCAACCAATAGCTTTCCCATCCGTCCCAGTATTTTTACTCATCAATGTCTGCATTCCACCCTGGGTACCCGATGCAAGAACAGCAGGATACACTAAACTAAGTGTCCAGAAGTGTATAAAACATTACAAAGAGGATAAAACGAAGGCGAAGTTATTATTATTATTATTATTATTATTATTTGACACCCGACGATCCAACGATAATTTGTGCAATGAAACAGTCATGAAATACTCGGTGGTCAGTCTGATAGGGCCAGCTGCTAGAAGAAACCTATGAAAGCACAAAAACTGTAATTTGACCTTTATGTCTCCGGAACATCTGGGCGGAACTAGATATGCATAAAGCAGTTTATCGTAAAGCGATTTACTAGTGACACTTTCAGTTGATTATTGTCATGTATACGGAGCAGTCCTTTCATATCAGAATGGTTTAAGTTAGTTTTTAGATGACTACTATATGTGGTTTAGAAACACATGAAAACAAAAGAAAGTCATACGACTAGTCTGGTATACAGTGATAAAAAGTTAGTACTGAGTCAAAATTGCAATGGTTCTGTATTCCGATATCAGAATACAAATTGAGAAGTGCCGGGTACCAACAACAACAAAAACAACAACCTTTTGGCTGCAACCCCGTTTCGGTGCTTAGCTGCCAAGCCACCTGAATGAGACTTGAGGGATGATATAATGCCGGTTGCCCAAACCTAGATAGGAGCAGTTGAATTGCTCAGGTTGGATTCGAACCACGGACCTTTCGGTCAGTAAATTCATGTCTCAACCAGTGGGCTATCTCGGACCCCATCACTCGAATACATTCAAGTTAACTGTGCCTTGAACAACCAGAACGATCTATTACCTAAATTATTAAGATATTAAGAATGGCAATCAGTTTCCCGTTTAGGGGGAATTACTTCATTTTGTTGCAGCTCGATTGTGCCATAGGTTGTTTTGCAGAAAGTGTTTCTTTAAAATTTCATCGCCTATCAGAGATTACGGTAGCGAAAAATGAGTCAAGCGATCCATCGGTACATCCACATAAGCTCAGTTTTACAGATGAAGCGAGTAAATTTGATACTGGTGGTTTGTGAAACTTTCTTCACTTGAAGAGATCAAATTAATTTGTATACCACGAGAGATGTTCATGATTCAAGGTTATCTGGACTGAATAAGCAAGTCTTTTTCCTCGCAACACTAAATTACACTGGATAGCGTCGGTCGTAAAAAGTTCCACACGTTCAGAGTGATAACATATGGAGTGCTAAAATGGTAGATTGGGGGTCGTTTATCTGTTCGGTCAGCTTGCCGATTTCCTTGCTATCGTTTCTGTGTGCGCATTCCAATATCCTCACGATTGGTCACAAAACATTTGCGTGCAAATTGCCCAGCTGGACAAGTAGATTACCAACCACATCATCTACAGCCAATTAAAAAACCCGAGTTGCCAATATTTCAACAGATTGCCGATGAACTGCTCTTTTTCACTGAGCGAAAAAAGAGACAGCTGCAACCTACCTCGTTTCAATTCAGGTGAGACATCGGGCAACCGGTGTATCGATGTGCAGTTCCAACGTCGATCAGCAAAAGCCTTTGGACAATGATAACCAACGGCATGGGCGGCACGGAGTACAGCCAACATTGCGTAGCCAAAACGCGGATGGTTGCAAAAACGGGTCTGACGCCGTCGAAGACCGAGTTCAGTTGAGGCCGTATGGCATTCCGCACTGGTGAACCTATCGGCTGTTGTGTCAGGCGGATGATCTGCACTCCTTGGAAGGCGGTAGATTCCCCTGAACATGTATTGAGGAAAATTGGTGTAAATGGCAAACCTCTAGTATGGTATTACAACTGTCTACTAATGATCTCTGATCTGCGTAAACTGCCAATTTATATATTCCTCACAATAAACGCTGCCATAGAAACTGAAACATGTTTTGTTCCTAATGGGACGACAAAATAGACTAATCTTCTACAGTCCCTGCTCTTTTCAACCGATTAATAGGGGTTCTCTAAAAAGTAGCCGAATTGTCGACTTATACTCTCTTGGATCGACTATGGTATGTAAGATACTATGTAACTATATTATACCGTGGTGTGCTATGCCACGCTTTACTGCATTATACCGTACATTATTACAGTATGCTGTAGTAAAGTACACTATAATATAACGTACCAAACCTCACCATACTACACTATACTCACACCATACTATGGGATACTTCATCATGCTAAGCTATGGAATAGCGTTTCACACTACTACACTATACTACCCTTGTCTGATATCAGCTGGATTAAGAGGACATATTTGCTGACGACCCAATAAGTGTGTCCAAGCCTGATATTAACGATTTCAAAAGGGGAAATATTTACAGTCTATCTAAGACTTAGAGTCTCATGTGCACAACCCTGCACTCAAATGGATTGCACGATATTTTATCGACGTTGGATATGTTGTTTTGTTTCAGGGTAGACTTTTAGTAACACTGACACTGCCAGTATGCTCCTAAAGGAAAGTACTTGTCGGAATTCGCACACTCTTGCCCGCTCCCTTCTTGAAAGTGTCTCGGGAGCATGCGGCACATGTAATAAAAATTTTTGGGGTTCATGAACCCTCAGACGTTTCTTCTAGCGGGTCCACAGGGCCCTATTTGGTCCGTGTAGACATTTCTCCTCATATGGTACCGATCAAGCTTCATGCAGTTTATTCGTTGCATAACGTTTCAGCATTTCTTCTTCGCTGTTCCGTTTTTCGGTTAGTAAATCCACGTTTTCAGGGGAACATCCGGCTTTCACTGAAATTCTTTTCACTTGTCGTATTCGGATATGTTTTTCATGCACGACGGGGGAACCTATTGTTACTGAGATTCCTCCATTCAAACTTCATTGGGTGTCCGTTGTTTTTTTCATACAGGTAAGTTTCCCTTGCTTAGTTGCTTTTTGCTTCTCCAAAATGCGTCCCTTTGCTCACGAATAGGGTTTGCGTGCAATTTTTCTTGTGTTTTATTTAGAAATTATTATGGCCATTTGGTAAATAGTGTGTGTCTCTTTCTTTGATGTACACGAACTTCAGTAGAGTGCCGTACGTAGTCCTACTTATTGATACACTCCATTCTACTTTGATCATCGGACTGATGTCTGCAAGTTTCATATTGATTGTTTTGCACTCTAGTTCATTCTTTAATGGCGAGAATGCCACCTCATAAAATATACGGAATTTGAGTTTTGGAGAGCCTTCTGAATGGAAACTGACCACGAGACCAGAAAGCAGGAATTGGTGTGAAAACAAGTAAAAAAACTCCAAGTCTCTAGAAGTCCAAATGTCGCCCAGGCACAATCCAACCGGGAGACACACTATTCAACAGGATGCTCACCAACCTTCTAATAACGAGTAATCAAGGTTGATTTTAGTGAAAAGACTTGATTAACACACTCCATGCACCCTTACAAGACGATTTCATTCCGAATAATGTTGAATCAGCCAACAAATCAATAGTCACCCCCACAACCTTAACAGCCAAGTTTTTGCTCAATCGTAAGTAATTGAGCTCCAATGCTATTCTCCGGTAGATTACAGAAATTCGCAAAGTTCGATAACTGGTCCAACACAGAAAAGTTCAGATATGGTAGAACTGGACATGGACTCGATCAGCTATTCAGAATAATTAAAACACGCATGAAAACATGTCGGCATTCTCTGCTTCGTTAAGCACTTAAAATCCCAACACCGAAATGACCACCACAAGAGTAGGTCAGGAACCAGCTGGAATGCACATAGTTCCTTTGCGGAACACACCATCCAGAGGGTTGCAGGAAGCCGTTCAACAGCTTAAAACCGGTTCCATCCTCCCCGAGTTTTCGGAAACTTTGCGTTCTATGTGTACCCATATTGGACGCCATTCGCGATATACACTCATTTGCGAACTAATTTGGTTTCAGCGGCAGACTCAACTGAACACTGGCTGAATCATTCGCATATGCTGTCCTTCTTCAGTTCAGTGTGTTGCACACGGCTGCCTCATGTACAAGATGTCATAGTACATTGCCAAGACGGAACATACTGTTCGACTGCTTCGATCGGTTCCCCTTTATTGGCACTCACCGGGTAGGTGCAGCCCCATGAATTCCATCGACCTTGCGTTCTACACAGTTTCTATTTTTCCTGGGGATAGTAGCATGAAAGCAGTTGTAGCCAAATAATGCATAGCTGAACAAACAAGTGGTTAGTTTGCTTCTCAAAGAAACAAACATTGCAATGTCAAGCCCAGTTTGAATCCGAATAATTAAAGCGGAAGTACTTTAAACGTTGTTTAAGTTTGAGCAACGTAGTCCAAAAAATCACTGAATACCGCGCAATGACCAACCAACTGTCTTAAGGATACATATGATAAGATAGTACGAGAATAAGATGACGGTTGTCATGCAAAATACTCGAACCCGTCATCATTAATCATTCCAGGTAGTTCTACACGCCTCTAAAGCATATGTTGCGTGAACTTTCATAAACCTGGACATCCGAACTTGCCTGAAGTTAAACCACATAAGCGTAAAGCCGTGAATTCGTATCATCTGAAGCAGGCTGGCAGAAGCAAAAAAGTTCCCACCAAATACCTCCACGACATTTGCTCCGTTATTGACGTCAAGTTGTTGATTGATTGCCTATGAACGCTGGCAATTATAACTTTACCGTGGCATTCCGAACGTTAACCTTTCAGGTTTTGTACACCGAGAATTAGAGTAACACTTTCCAGACGCTGCTAATCCGTACTTAGTTGCTTGTTCGGGAAATGATGGGATTATTTTTTCTATAATGTTTCGAATTGTCTAAATGATATTTCTAGTTTCTGTTGACTCGCATAAACAGCACAGTTGAAAGAAAACACCTGAATAACTTATAACTCCATGAGGTGATTAAGGGAACCAATCTTTGAGGAATCGATGAAACTCATTAGACTCTGGCATGAGTCTTGTTTTATACTTCACCGCACAGTTGGTTGTGAAAAAATTATTTTAAGTGAAATATTGATAAACTCAGTGATTGATCGCAAAGCGAATCTCTGAGGTTGCGAAAACGGCCCAAGCTTTGTAGAACGTTCCGTCACCGATTCGGTTAACCAGAACACCAAGTTACATGGATTGCTACATTTTGCTGCTGTCGCAATTACCACAAGGATCCAAAAAATACAAAAATCTGTCTTCTATGATGTTGTAGGGTGATCTTGGGGCGGCCTATGGGCTCCGCTCAGGCGGTATGTAGAGTGCTAGTTTCCTGACAGAGGACGGACAATTTTACTTGCGTTCTAAGCGACCCAATTAGGAAGCATATCAGACTGTGCGCGACTGGTTGTTGTCGGTTGTCAGTCACATGTCGAGTGTTCGCACTTGTGTATGCAGCCTAATTTGCAACAGATCGAGTAAATTCTGTCGGCTTCTGATCACATTGTTCCATAATTTCTGTTCATTTAGCAAAATTCTGCATCCCGTACACAGTGCTCTGAAAACAGCAGCTCATTAGTTCGACAAACAGCTGTATAATTCCTATGGGTACATTGCGAAACAACTCCGATTGTTCAGGGCCGCAATGCGCTGGCTTTGCCGGTCGTGATTCGCTCCCCAGATGGAACGAAGCAGTTAATTTGCGGCACACAAAGAGAGCCAAGAATGCACGCATGCAGCCACACACACACACACAAACACTCAAGACCGAGCGCCTTAGCTAAATTTCCGATAACTATGTAGCGCCACAAATGGCGACAAATTAGCACCATGAGACCAGATGGTTACTTCGGTTAACGGCTGTTAATAATCTTCGGCATAATTGTAGGCCACTGCTTTCCTTGACTGTGTGTGGTCAACGTTCGCCCCGTCGTTGTATGATCACACAGCCGGTTCGGATAGATAACAAAAAAAATCACGCGATATCAAATGCGGTTACACTGATACATCACTGTGACACGTTTTCTGTCTAACTATGGCCAGGCGTGGTTGTTTTCGGTAATTTCACATAGGGTAAATTAAGGGCTACACACGCCATACAGTTTCATAATCACGGAAAAACACGAACCTTAATCCAAAGGTCACTGTACAAGGTCACAAGGCTGGAAAGTATCTTGCAGACGAAATTCGAATTGGAACTGAACTAAAAGCTTATACAATATACACCGAAGTATCTGTATACAACAAACATATGCGAACATGTAAACTTCGATAGAATAGTCATTTAATGCCAACCGTCTGGAAAGGTAAAACGTAAACATGATGAGCGCTCGAATGACGAGCGGTACCGTGTGAAGCCATCTGCTTGCCTGAAGTGATTGCCTGACTTTCAGATAATAACCAAGTATGCTGGTTTTTACAGGACACAACCTTGAAACCCCCTAGACCATCAAACATCTTGGACTATTTACCAGCCGGATTGGAATACACGTTGCAAAGACTCGTTGTTACAATTTGTTTTGTTGAAGAAATTCATGCTTTTTACTCAGCTTTGGCCAAACAAAACAGCAACTTACGGAATATGTATGATTTTATCTTGTACGCGATATGACATTTCATCTAGCTCAACTGACTGAATAGTACCGGTAAACTATGCGAAAGCGAAAATTCAGGAAATTTTAATTATTTGCGGTCAAATCTCAATGTAAATTTGTCTTCTACTCTATCACCGTAATAACTGAAGCCTTTAAAAAAATGGATACTCAGGGACGGAACAACTTAAGCGAAAAATTTAATTTCCCTGAGTAAAAGGAGAGCAGTGTACTGGGGTTTCGGGGTGACTCGAGGTGAGGGTTTCGAGTGAATGTGTGTAGTTTCAAGTCACGGCATCTTTAGGTGTGTCCTGCGTTGGCTGATGAAAGGCTGGGTTGGAGTGTGTTGCTGACAATAAGGCTACAACAGCTTGATCTGCTATGTGTGCCTCAATACTGCATCAAAGTTTGAAGAGTCCAGCTCTGGATTCCACTTTCCAGTTTCGGTTCCGCTTTGTGCATCACACACATATCGATTAGTTGTGTTCTCGAAGTTGCCGTACAGTCCGCTACATAGATACTAGCATCCATGTTGTGCACAGGTAACTGATATCGCTGTTATCACATACTTGCAGGTACGCACACTTCCTGCGTCAAAGTTCGACGTCATGGCTATTAGGAGAATAGAATTTGTCTGTGAACGCACTCCCAGGTAAACAACGGCGGTGTGTGACTGAATTCAAGTGCAACTATATGCGGTCTGTTTTCTTACATCATTTCATTTTAAGTGAATTCAGTTTCCTACGGCTGACAAAGACGGTATCGAAACCAGGATTTGGACTCTTTTCGATAACGCAGGAACAGCAAGCAGGAAATCATAAAAGTTTTAAAAAAGCGGACTTGCGGTATGTATTGTGATGCTGACTTTTAGTCAGCGGCCATAGACTGTTTGCGTTGTCGTCTGAAAAGATTCCAACTTATTCAGTTGACCCAAAACCTCCTGGATAGAATTAATCCATCTTAGCAAGCAGCTAGGCAAATTTGAACACTGTGTTTATGCAGCAGGAAAACTGGCAAATCCAAAAAGAGCTAGTTTTTATCAGATGTGCTATTCATTCTGCAGCCAAGCAGGACGTTTTGTGTACTAGTGCCCATTAGTGTTCACAATCAGAACAAATAAGACGTTTATGTAGAAAGAACAATCACACCGGCGTAAAAAGAAACTATCCTTCTAGTATACCACGACTGGTCTCTGCCCGAAGTGATCCTTATAAAAGGAAGAGACTTCACCAAACATATTACTTATAAGGTTACTGAAAAATCTTCAACTGCTCATGAACGGCTTCACCCTTCTTAAAACTCTTCAGGTGGATACGGTCCCCGAGTTTCCCCCAAACGTACCATAAACGAGAAATCCGGCTGGGATTATGTTTAGTCTTCTGTTGAAATCAGGCCAGTTTGCAACTGAGTGCATTTCGCGAGAAGCAACTTCGTTGCTAGCTGAGTATTCCTCTTGGTTCAGTTTATTCAACTATTATACATGTGATGGTCCAACCATCTACCGTTTACAATCACTTATCACATGTTACTCTATAACACGCCTACAAAGTTCGTGCTGCGTCTTTCCGTAAAAAACTTACCAAACTCTGAGATGGACCCCTTTTCCTTGGATGCCATCTTTACAGGGGATTCCTCGTCTATTCTAATGCAAAGACCATACCCTGTGGGAGTATGCTCTTGATATGGGGCCCTTTTGTGAAAATGACTGCAATGATGGCGGCTAATGAGGTGATTGTTAGACGGAATGTATTTAAACATGCGCACATACACACACATCCATGCAGTTATACGTATGTTGACCAGCAGCTTCAATCCATATAGCAGACGTGAAATGTCTGAGCGGCCATCCTGTTGGGAAAATATTCTGTGTCATTAAATTTAACCAAACGCATTTCAGACATCTCATTGCTAAACTTGAGGAGCTCAGAATATGGTCTTTTACTCGGAGGGGTTTTCTTGTGCAGAATGTGCTCTATTCCCCGGAAACCAAATTGGGCAGTTCTCCACCGTTATGCACGTAAGAGTAGGGTGCATGTTTCTGTGGAGACTTGGCCACACATCTGATCGTTTGGGTAAGTTGAGTATCCTAATGAAGGTTCGTGTCACGCTAACCACAATGCTTTTTCGAATTATGAGCCTTGAAGCCATTTTGAGTACGGCCGAAGTCATATCATGGCAAAACCCCAAACAGATACTCTGTAAACTACGGTTTATCAACATGAATCACGTGACGTGCAGCGACACTATGTGAGCTAGGTTACTCACATAACTCGAATAGTACCACCTTTTAACTGAGTCCATGAACTCTGAAGGACGAAATTAAATGTGTAACACGTTACCGTCCAAGTGCATTCGCCCAATGGAAAGTGCCTAGCAGTTGGCTCACCTGACAAATCGACTTGAAGTTCCCACAACCGATTTCGTTGTCTCAACAGTAGTACGACTTTCATCTAAAGAATAGGGTTGTATTGTTTTTGGACTCAGCAGTGCTTGTGGCTGTGCTTAGCTTTGTACCCTTTCCGGCTTGCCGACATTGCCCTAAGTGGTAAAGTCAACTAAGCTGCTTGACGATGATGGTTTGGAATAACCTAATGATCCATACGGCGGACGTGTTTGACCACGCTGCAGGTAAGGGTTTCTTGGGGGGACTAGATCCTAGAGAGCTCTCAGCTAGATTGATAAACAATGTGAACGACCTGTGATAAATTAGCATCCCGTGGGTATGCACATGCATCCCACATCGATGTGCACTTCTGTAAATAGTGTAGATTTTTTATAGGAATGGTAGAGATTTATCTTAGCATTTTTCTATTCTTGTACCTGGGATGTTTCTTTCTTTTAGGTAGTCAAAAAAAAGTAAAAATCCGAATAATCCTTAAGCATAATATGCTACCAGGATCATCTTGTTCATTCCTCTCCTTGCATGAATTCGTTAGAATTAAACTGATTACGATTCTGGCCTTTTCGGAGCAATCGATCTCAGTGCTATCCTCGAGGGATTGGATTTATGAAGAATAGGCAGGGTATAACCCTGCAGTCTTGTGTGCTTTGAAAAAAAGATATACATATTCTATCGATGATATCGGATAATTCCCTGATGCTTGTGTGTCTAACCAATTTGAGTGCTTCTTGTCAAAACCTCATGAACAAAGCAAAAGTGTGTCCATATTCACGCTACTCATGAGGTTGCTGAAAATTCTTCGACAGTCCACGACCGGTCTCGCCCTACTTGGGGCTCATCTTGAAGGCACAGTCCCCGAGTTTCTGTGAACCTTACGTTCCACGTAAACCCAAATTGGGCAGACGTTGAGAGATACTAACACTTGCACACGAATTTGGTGTTTTGACAGGAGACGCAGCTGAATCCAGCTGAGTCTCCTGGGACTGCGCCTACCTGACAAGCCCCAAGAAGGACGGACCTGTCGTGGGTTGTCGAAATGTTTCTGCAACTGTATGAGTTTTGTGTTACGTCAAGAGAGTAACGTACTGCGATATCTCGAATATCGTAACAACCGAAACATGAAGTGGCCTGGTGCAACACATTCTGTTGAATCGGCAGGTCATAAACCAGAGTTTCGCTGGATTCAGTTGAGTCTACTGTCATAATCGTGTACAAATGATAGTAGTTGTCGAAAGGTACCCATATTCAGCTGAGAAATGTCATATCTTAGTACTATCTTATGGCATCTGTGTCAAGGACTGCTGAGACAAGACGGCTGGTATAAAAGACAAGTGGTGATAAATGTTACCACCGTAGCTCAAAACTGACTGCCACCAATGTCGTCAAAATTACTTTTAAGCTGATGCAAAACTGGTACAGTAGCAGTGTTCGCGCAGTGACATCAGAATCCGTGCATCGATACTATTGGTCAGAGGCTCGTCCACTTGATTCATTCGTAGAGTCCCGCCACACATTCAAGTAAAAACACGGAAAGTGTATACGGGTAACAAAAACCATAACTTGTTCCATCCTTCCTGAAGAGCTTTATCCTCAAGATAGAATGTTACCGACCAAATACTTCTTTGTAACTTTCCCAGGCCTCTTAGTTGTAATCTCAAGCTAAACTACTGGCAAGACAGACGTTTTCTGGATTGAAGGAAATCAAAGGTACAGTGTAATCCGTCAAGGAAACTGAGACGCAGGGTCAAAGAGTGGATTGACAATTGAAACAGCTATAAGATTGACTCATCACAAGTTTAGTCCATACTGACCATGAAAAAAGCTTGCAATCTGATATCAGCTGGGATACAAACGCGGTCTCTTCATTAAAAACACTTGGGCGCAACAATCCAAGGACGCACTAACTCGTGCCCATCACAAAAATTCATTCAGGATTACACATTTAACACGTGCTCAGCTATGGAATTGATACCAGATTATCAGCCCTTTCTGAAAAATTAGGAATCCTCATTTGACTGGAACATTTTGAAGTAATGGACTTTAGCAGGATGAGTAACTCTATGACCAACATTTTTTTGTCACCAGTTATGATAATGGGACTTTAATGACATCTTCTTGCTGCGTCAAACAGTCAAGAAAGTCTTCCAGTCTTGGTGAATGCAGCTTCAACAATGACTGAAATAAATGGTCAAAATACACGTGGCAGATTCAGATTTGTGCCCTGCCAAGAAAAGCTGGCGAAGATGCTGTTTCGCCTGAAATTTGTGCAATTCCACTGGCCCCTACATAAAAATTAGCATCCCTGATACATTAACACCAAACTAAAAATAGTTCCCTAACACCTTACGCCTCTAATCATTCTCCTATATTTTTAAAATACACTCTAGAAAGAATTTAAAGTAACGTTTAGATTTGTAAGCAACTCTACACGAAATTGTACACGAATGTAAAATTTTATCAAACCAAATGCAAGACACAGTAGAACCATAGTTATTGGTGCCTATTTTTTACCCTAATTAAGACGACATGGAAAAGGGAAGGGACTACTTTGATTTGCACTGTGCATCAAATCAGATTCTTCATACTTCTTTGGAGAGAGTCTTACCAGCAGGCAATACAAAACCCCGTCAGCAAACTTTGAAAAACAATGCTGTATTGATGAAACACACTCACCTAAGTAGTGCGTTGCGTTGGAAAATACGTAGTGTCTATTTTGTCAAGATGAACGTAACCGTACTATATTTAATATGATACTACAATCCTGCTGCGTTTTGACTAATTTGTGCACCCAGCAAATAATTAATCAAAGTTTCGTTGGCAAATCACCGTATTTACCCATGAAAATCCATCAAACCATTTCAAAACCAGTTTCTTGATGCTGCACGACGCAGGGGAAATCTCAAAAAAACTGTTTGCATTCCATAAAATAATCCGAAACATATCCGGAGAACAAATACCAATTGCGACATTGCATCAAAAACCGAAAGCTTGCAGTGCCATTATCGAAGCCTTTGTTTTATTTCTAAACCAGGTCAAGTAGTGATCTTTTTCGCATTTGGTTTGGAAGAGTGTAGAGTCAGGTATGCTGCCATGTAGAATAAGAAACCAGTGTGTACGCAAACTGAACGAAAAGGTAGACATACAGGGGTGAGGTGGAAACACTGATGAGGGGAGAAAACTCAGCGGTTGCAGTAATTTTGTTGCAAACAGTGAAGCTCAATTTGTGACTGATACACAACAGGGCGGCTTGTTATCTGAATTCCTTGGCCTCAATGGAGTTAGTTGCCAAAAGTATGATGAAATATCTTCATGTGTCCACTGGGTTTAAATACTGTTCTCACAAGTAGGGTCAGTCACTTCTTGCCGAATGCACACGTGGTATTTCACGAAGTCGTTATGATCGAACACAAATCCAGACGCGTGTTCGGGCTGGACAACCTTCCAGCCCTCAGTGACTCCATTACGGAATCGCTTCATGTTGACACGGCTTAATACACACATACACAGACAGGTATGCAGGCAAGAACACGATTGTCTGCTCGGCTGACAGTCAGAATTGTTCATTTTTCTGGCCTATGAATGTCAGTTCAGTGAGTTGTGAATGCTGTATACTAGTCGACGGAATTTATTACGTACTCGAGTCTTGGCATAAACAACATAAATCAACAGAAGTCTCTATCAGGGTACAATGAATCACGTACACACGCAGGCAAACATTTATGCACACACGAACATTTGGGTCGGCGAAATCGTGAACAATCCCAAGCCCAAAACAGCATAAACACAAGCCGCGGGATCGTGTGGACGTTATCGATTCAGGTCCGGATGATCAGTAATGTGCACGGGCCACCAGAAGCATTTCTGTGACACTTTCGTTCGGGGAGTATAAAAAGCCCACCCGAGATGGACTGGACCAATGTTCGGCAAAGCGCAACTTATCACTGACCCGTCAATGTGCGCAGTTACATAGGTTGCGATTGTCCCGAGAAACACGTCATGGAAAACAGGCTTAATTTCAGGCAGATGACTTTTTGCAAAAACCTGTTCAGCTAACTTACACACAGCTTCAGCCACAGAGATCTTGACTTCTTAATGTGATGTTCAAACGCTCGGTTCTGGGGTAGTCGATTGCTGAGACTGGTTACAGTAAGTCAGGCTGCTGAAACTCGAGCTCTTTGTGAAACCCTAATTCATATGTCCCCAAAGCCTTCGGGTAACTTTGAGCTTACTAAAAAGCAAATCTACAGGCTGGAAAATCTGGCGACGGAACGTTTTATTACTTCAAACGACAAACCGAAATTTAAGTGTCAGTCTCCTTAAGCATCGTCAAAGCGAACGGGAAACTGAAATACGCCTTCAGTCGTTGTTGTAATGAAGCCTAACGGAAGCCTAAGGAAAACGCTCACTACCTAAAGCTAAATGGCATGTGCCTTTCTGGGATTAACTGAGAGAAGGAACATGTGGCCCAATTCGTTTTTTCAAGCATTCATCGATTAGTTTCTTTTTCACACATGCAGCGCCTTTTTGAGGTATGATGTGAGCAAAAGGAAAAATTCAACGCAGATTCGGAGTTAACGGGAGGAGGGGTGTTATCAGTCGCTCTGTGACAAAGTGACCAGTTAGCAATTAGTTGTGGGTAATTGCGGGTCTTGTAGGATCCGCATCCACGTAAGTCTAATTTGAACAATCCTCTTCCCGTCCTTGAGCAATTATTCAGGCTAGTCAGCACCGGAGAGTGGAGTTTCGCTCGTACCAAATTTCAGTATCGGTGCATGACCTTGGCTGCGGTCGGATTTAAACCCCGAACAAAGCGCGTTAAGGTGCGCCTACTAGTTAGAACGCGATAAGTCAGGTGGAATGGTGGCTACAAGTTCGCCTGGCATATCAGATCTTTGGATCTCAAATCCCTGTGCATCGCTGATCAGTTCTAAACGGGACGAAACTCCTGTTCAGCACTGTTCCTCTTGGATACGCACTTAACTAAGTAATTGCGTCAGGACAGCATCACGACAGTTACATATGTTCTGATAAGTAGTCAATCAGCAGACATTGAAGTGATTGGCTGAGCGATGTTTTGATGCTTACAAAATTCCAATCCCAAGATAACCCATCAAGAGTTTAAGGTAGAATTGACACCTACTCTGAATGCCCCTCACTGAGGTGGGAAGGCGTAAGTTAGGTGACTTTAGTCTAGTAAGGAAAATATCTCATTTTCAAATAGCTGGCCTTCTAAGAGGAGTGACGAAGATCTACAGCAAAACATCCACTAAAATCACTTCTAGGTGTACACTTGCAGTATTTATGCTCTTCAACGAGTGTCTAAATTCAAGGAGCCAGAAACCTAAATTTTGCGCTAGGGAAGTTTTATTTCATGGATAAGAACACGAACCTCATGGGGAGTAGACTTCCCGTTATTGTTCATTTTCAACAGTAGACAAGGCTCCTAGCTGTTAGCTTTGAGGCAGGTGTGGCTCCGTATTTTTTCCCCTCAAAATTAAACTCGCTAAACGAAAGAACATTCCTCCATAAAGGAATCTCCCGGATTCCTGTCGGTTTTTATGGCCTGAATGTT
Organism: Clonorchis sinensis; assembly: GCA_003604175.2. Taxonomy (NCBI): domain Eukaryota; kingdom Metazoa; phylum Platyhelminthes; class Trematoda; order Opisthorchiida; family Opisthorchiidae; genus Clonorchis; species Clonorchis sinensis. The sequence goes on from CM030369.1 coordinate 137,036,080, forward strand.
TTGTTCAGTTTTAATTGAATCTGTCTCCGGATGCACAATAATCGTGTAGCCCAAACTCTGTAGTATGGGGCTCCGTGAAAAGTCACTTCGGCAGCCGTTTAAGCGCACCAAGAAATGACTTATCAAAATGACTTATCAAAATGTGCACAAAACCCGTTTTACAAAATGATTATTATCGTTATTTTTTTATAAGAAAATGTTTTTCTCGGTCACACGTATAGTGACTAATTGATGCATGACATTGCTATTTCAAAATATTTTTTGGTTGATTGCTAACCGCAAAAATGAATTACTTACAATTACCAACCGGTTGCACATCGTGCGCACAAGTATCGGGATACATGATGTAAATGCAAACGTTACGGCGCAACTTCACAAGGGAGACGACCAGGGGGCCTGAAGCATCCGGTTGAAGACCCTTCTTCAGCGGTCCTGTGCACTGTTATGTTTCAGATGAAAAGCTTGCTACGACATTTTTAGGGTAGTATCTGTCTTAGGGGCCCTTCAGTTTGAAGAAGATAACACCCACACACGGATTGCACTAGCTTATAAAAGAACAAATATGACATATGACCCTCGCCGCAAACCCACTGCAACCCACTGCGACCAGGAAGTAAATGGAGTGCCATTACCTTGATAAATATTGGCTTATATTAACAAAATACAGATTGTCGTTTCAGAAGGCTTTGGTAAACAATCGATACTTTTTAATTTGGTAACGTTTCGCTTTGGAACAAAAACTTCATCAGGCCAAGTGAACAGGTCATCAGGTTGGCCAGGTTTTAAAGCAGACAGATTAGTTAATATCAAAATTTTAATTTATCAGAAGATACCGAGGGGCCAAGGAAAACACTATTTGCTGCGTCAAGATACTGAGTATTCCGCGAATGTGTCTAAAATGAACAATCCACTCTTCTGACCGTCGAGGATTGTCCTCTTGAAGAAATGGGGACCCAAGTAAAGTGGAGGCCTAATCCGTTTAGCCTCCAACGGTGAGAGTCCAGTGCATCTTCAAGTAATTCATTGTAACAAGGCGTCTGTTGTGAGCTTATGCGTTTTGTCACCTCGGAACCCAAAATCTACCTGGCAGTTCGATTCATTCAATATCGAGTTGAAATGCATATAGAAAGACTTTTCTCATTTCTGTAAAATACATTAAAATTAGCACTTTCTATGAAACTGCTTCAATACAAATCTATTTAGGATTGTTTAGGGTAACATTTAATAGATGAGGTCTTTGTGAGGTGTTGTTGCTGAAGGATACGATAGCCACATCAGAGGTAGTTTTTTGCTGGATTGGAGCATCCAACTGTTTGGAGAACTATGTAAGGCAAGGCAGACTGACAGTGGATAAAATCGCTTCCAGAATCTAAAATACCAGGCCCGTGGCCGTCACAAACCGATATTTGTTACGTCACTGAAATATCAGTTTGGCCGTCAGTGATAGACCATCCACTGCAGCAGTGTTATCTATCCTATTTCACGGCTGAAAGACATGACCATTGCGAACAGACCATTTCTGTTGGACCATGCTTTCTTCTGAAGCATCGGGCTCGCTGGTTAGGAACATCTCATCAGCAATGCTGAGACACGCCATACGCTTCAGGAAAAGTACTTCTCTAGTGCTAGATCAACTGCTCACGAGTAAGATTGGTTAGGCAGAACACTTCGTACGCCAAGGGGCCGTTTGTTTCACTGTTTCACGGAAGTCCACCCAGGACTAGCCAGTACATGACTTAGCAGCGTGGTACGAGAACTCGTAACAGCCAACTCAGTCGAGCCGGCTGCTATCACCGTCCCGGATAGGAACTTCAGGACAGGAAAAACCAGTAGTTATTGTTTTTGATAATTAAGTCCCTTTCATGCAGATAATGATGGTGCCGTACCAGAACCACTGTCTCCAGTTTGTAGTTACCTTAGACTATTCACTAGCAAACAATCAAACAAAATTACCTTTATTGAACTAACTGTATCAACGCCTCCAATGCATGTCAGCACGCTATTCTCATCCAAGGTGGATGAAACTGTGGCGGCTGCAACAATCGTATACTGATACAGGATTTTCGGTTGAACAGATGCAGCCAAACCGGACTGTGTTGGTAACCTGCATTTGTAAATGTAGTCAGTATTTTCCCGACGTAAGCCAGTAACTGTACACGCAGCAGTATTCAGTCCTACCGGTGTTGTGCACATTTTAGCGTAAATCGATTGCCCATCTCTAGGATCAACTTTAATAACTATTCAAGTCCATGCGCCTTGGTTATTTTCATTTTCTATTTAAGTTCCTTCATCTTTGTCGCTTTCCTGCAAATCTCTGCTGAGATTACTGACTCTCTAGTGCAAACAATAACATCAGGCACAACGCATGCAAAAATGATACACACCTGTCAAATGATGCGAGATTTTGCACTGCTTGTTGTCATCTTCCGCAAGTGTCTCAAAACTCCGACTGAGAAATCCGAAGGACCACCTCATTTCGATTCACTACCAGCCAAATCACAGGTGTCTTCGTGCAATAAACTGCGCCTAATGTGCTAGCACTTACAAAAAAATTACGACGCAAAATCCGCAACTATTTGTACACGACAGGTGCGTGTGAGGGATCGTTGAACAACTCCAAAATATCGAACTACGCTGAAATTCAAACAGTACCTACCGAACGAGAATTGCATCCGGCGGCCGCGACAGTCAGTTGGTGAAACTTCAAGTTTCGCATTTTTCAGGTGCTCAAATAGTTTACTATCTACTTTATATACTTTGGAAACGATAGACTGCTTTGACAATTCATCAATCATTTGTATCATTTGTGAAGTTATTTCTTTTGTGAGTGAACTCATACGAAATTCGATTGTGTGCCGCAACCTGGATAAACATGACTTGTTATTTTGCAGGGTCGTGTATTTGACGGTTGTTCACCACACGGACAAGGAATGTCGGTTTGTATCAGACCTGAGGGTTAATCTTCCGGATGCTGCGGACCATACTTGGAATTCCGTTCACTGACATCTCTCGATGTGACCGCAATTCTCTGGGTTCTTCCTTCATGACATCCGCAATGCGCCGAAAATCTGAGGCGTGCTGGGCGGCTTACAGGTCGCCCAGAGGTACCATGCCTCTCGTCTTTACCGATTCAAAAAATATTCAAAAAATTTTTTTTCGCGTAGTTTCTGATCGGATGTTCAAGGGATATCGTACAACCCCGTCAGTTTTTGAACGGATGCCCTCTAGCTAGGCCATTTTCGTCAGGAATCCTAATACTCCCCGACCAGTTGGTAACGCTTTTGGATAGTGTGCAGACTTCTAAGGCACTTTATAGTAACAGGATGACCTCTGGACCTGGAATACGTATTCTGTGTGTGCACGTGTATAAGCTGTGCTGTCTGTTGCAGGAAGGCAACAGTCCAGGGGACTGGATTCCCACTTGTGTTACAGAAAATAAAGGACCGCCATGTACATACAAAATTAAATGTCTGCAGTGCCTCACAAGATCCTGAACAAGCATGCGAGGACTATATGCTCCCATACGTACATACTGTTTACCTAACAAAGGTCTCAACTTCCAGCTAAATCGTTAAATTTAATAACATGACCTTGAAACTTGTCAGCCCAATCACTGAGTAAGTTAAGTACATCTTCACTGTACCATCGGATTGTTTGTGATACGGAAACCTCCTCGGATCAAGTATGCATCTGTCTCACCGTAAAACTGCGTGCATCACGTTCAATCGTTTACCATACCAACATCGATTCCGCCCCTTCATACTACCTTCTAGCCTGTGGGTTGATGAAATCCGGTAGACATTTGGATATCAAATTTTGTCAGTGCAACATTAGGTTATGGACCCGAGAATGGCATTTTTTCCACACTAAATTGTGTCATAACCGATTACATTCATGGTTTGATCCACAAGATGGATAAGACTACAGAAAGTTTGTATACAGACATTCTCATTTATTTTGCAATAAATATTCAACATGCTCTTATTACAATGTGGAAGTAACTCGGTAGTGTGAGGTAGGTCGGTGGTGAACATGCAATTGACTCCTGATTCTCATTATTATGTCGGAATTTTTAGACTCGCTGGCTGCTTACGGCAAGCCTCCCCGCGTCTCACTGACCTCATTCCATCTAGTCTAGGGCTTATCTGCAACATCTCATTCTGCAGCCACCTACTATATGCAAACGTACACTGACTGGACTACTTTAACCGGCAAACCAGGTCCGAATGCCAGCCATTCCCATCTGAGTTAGTCGGTTATTTGAATTCACCTGTATGATGCGCTGCTCGCTTATTATGGGACGGAAGAAGTCTAGGGGTTACACACTACTGACACGGTTGCTGAAAACCCTTCGAACTGCTTCGATGCAGTGGGCTTGTTCGAATCTCCCGTTTGTCTACTGAATTATTTAAAAAAATCATTCTGGGAATCTAAAAGTTTACTTAGCTTCTGTCATATTGTCAGTGCGAAGATATATCTGCAAAGCTTTCTCGTGTCAGGTTAGCAATTTAACACATGCATGTTATGTAATTCTTCCTTTCAAACCTCACAATTTGAATTCTGTTATGTCCCCAGTCTTGATTGAGTCGTTATGGGCAGCATGACTGTAGCACTGTTGAGATCACTATTTTTTGGAATCGGGCTGTTCATATCGCTCGCAGTTTTTCCGGGGCTCCTGAATACCCACTAGAAACAAATTATTCTTTCAAGATACACTCGAGCGCAACAGAACACAGAGTATTTCTGATGTATAATACTAATAATATATAATCTGATATATATAATATGTATAGGCCAGTAGAACGACAGCCCTATGCCACCAAGACAGTCCACCATAAGAAAACAGGGGTGGTTTTCCTGTTCTGGGTTGACCACTTAAATATACCTCATGGTTAAAACTAGTTCAGAAAGCCCAGCAAATCAGCTTCTTCCTTCTGGGGAGCTCACTGTGTTTTCCCTTCTCAGGAGGCTAAAATCGCGAGAAAGCAGCGTCCTGGGAATGAGTTTGCTTCAGTAAGGTTCAATTATGCTATCGATTTAGAATGTGCTTCCCGTAGCAAGTTTCTCCGCCCGACCATCAAGTTCTCTAGCAAAGCACAAGAAGGTGGGCTTACAACCTTCAAGAAATGAGCCATCCCAATCCTGCTTTGCAGTGTCAAAGCTGAGTGTGTCAAACAACAGCAGCACAATAAAAAAAGCAACAGTCTAGATCGAATTGCAAAATAGGAAACAGGGAACACCTATTCAGAAAGCAAAACAACTTCGAGATACCATAAAGGACAGTCATCCCAATGACGCGAGTGGCCATTTCATTTGCTAAGCAAGCGGTTGCAAACCCAACTGATGCTATTTTTGTTCATGTAAGACAGGCACTTTTATGTACCGTAAATTATTTCCTGTGAATTCACCTCACAAATCCCACTGTCATTTATCCTAACCTTCATTCTGCTGAGTATGAACCCGGTATTCTATTGGCGGAACACACTTCTCATAAGGTTGTTGAAAGTGCCCCACTCCTGGTTTCATCCTTCTTTGGGTTCACCAGGTAGTTGCTGTTCCCGACTTTCAGTATTGATTACGGAATCTCAGAATACATTGTGTTAGTTCCCTTGAGTGAGTGCCGAGCAGGAGAAAAAATCTACAAAGTAAACGTAACTAAGTGGTCAGTTTCAATATAAACCCCTTGCCTAAGTTGATTGGCTTGTGTTCCACAAACCTGTGTGCAAGTTCCTTCAGGAAATCAGTCACTTGTGTCACCAGCAATCATAACTTAGCGATTTTTATCAGAATTGTGAAATAGGTCATTTCATGGAGTTATCGACTCGCTTGCTACCAGAACAGTATGTGTTGAACAGTGCTCAGAAGCAAAGGCTTTCCACAGGAGTGAATCAGCTCTTTATCTCTCAGCCGTTATTGAACACTCCACGATTACTGAGCTTTACACTTGCTTGAGCAACCTTAAATAGTAGTTATTGAATCGCGGTCTAAGGGACTTACTCATATCCTCATGGTCTCTGTCGTTTTCACAGGGAAGTTAAATGAGCCTCCACTGGGGTAGATGGGCCACAAAGAATTTGATTTGCACACTTAGTTTCGTATATTTTTACATTTTATGCCACTGATGTGGGTAGTTCGACGTCGGTATACTTTCTATTATTGTTGTTTCCACTTTGTTCTCCGCAAAAGTGTACAAGTAATATTCATCAGAAATGTAACCGCAATAGTTGTTTTGCATACCCCCATATTCAGTAAACGCTAAGTCGAATAGGTGAAGCAGTCGTGATATTTAGAGATCTTTTTTACTAAAGTGGATGGAAATGATCCATACTACACTAACTGAGACAACAAGAGTTCAACTTCTCATAAATTTAGAATACCATTAACTGTTTTTAACGGGCGTAAGTGGTCACAATACTCCCTTTTGGTGAATCAGTGTGGCTATCAAATTGCTCCGGGTTTCCAGACAATTCGCTTTAATCGCTCTAGAGCTTTGTGCCAAAACCAGCTGATATGATCACGAGCACTCTGATGCAAAATATTTCTAAGCCTTAGTGACCCTATCAGTGTAATTCTTCGTCAGTGCAGGCGTCCGTATGAGCAGAATGAATTATGAAAAGCATTCATTGACTTACAGCCACCGTATACCGTCTGCCTGATAGGGTGGGTATCCAGTGATGTGCACCAGCAGTACGGTAGCACAAAGCACAAATGTGGAAAATTCGAAACAACCAGATCGATGCGATGCAAACGTTCCAGCCTTTGGACGTGTAGCCATAGAAAGGGACATTGTTCTTTGAAGCAGTTCTAGTAGAATTCCGAGTATCCGGCGTATATTAGTTTTGTCCGAATTGAAAAACATATGACATCGCAGAGCAACTCTGTGGGATCCTATGATATAAGTATATGTTCCGTATTCCTACGCAGGCGTCTAAATTTGAACTGGTCCTGCCATAGACAGCGATTAATTCAGAAGTTGCAATGGAGAATCTGCGAGCTTCACACCTGTCACTACTGCTGGCCACATGTATGTGTTACCAGTTTGTTGAGTGAACGCGCGTTAATAAGTTGGTAACTGGAGATCGCATTTTATCGCCTTTCTATTCCTCCATTCGACCCCCTCAACCCCATGTGCCCGGCTGGGTACCAGCCAGGTTCGAGCAAAACTGGCATTCTGTGCTGTCTGTTGCTTGCTTCGGCAAAAGTGCGAACGATCGCCAGTGGTGGATACACCAAGCAGCTGCACACATTGCATTCACATTCGTGTATGAATTGGGCGCACCGGCAGACGCACAATGGTTTGCGCACGCACCTGAACGAATAGCGAGGCTTGTACAGTCACAACGTGCGCGAAGGGCCACGCATAAATGTGTGTACGCATGCATGCACACCTCGAAACATTGTGACCGGCGTGCAGTGCACATGCAAGGACCGATTTATCGGGTCTGGATGACCGTAAATCACACGGGCAACATCCTGTTCACAGCTGCTGTCTTGGTGCCATGCTGTCACCAAAATTGGGCTTTCAATATGGTGGGCACAGCCTCGACCAACTGTGCCCCACAAACAGGCAAACGCGCATCGTTTATGTGGTGTATCAAGTTACTGGCTCTGAACGAAAATTCTATGGTGGTGGTGGTGATGGTGCTTTTGGCGGTGGCTGCAGCACCGACGGCGGCGGCGGCGGGAGGTCTGGCGTGTACCACAGATGCTAGCAATATTTACGGGCTAGCGCCAGACGAGGTCAACAATCTGAACTACTTATGAATGTGTGTCTGTCCCAGGGGTCAACAATTCAGTGTACCAAGCCTTTGTTTCCGATCGGACATATTGCATGGAAGCACGCACCTACGCACATAATCTATAGTAACCCATCACCTAGTTGGCGTATTGGATTATATGATTGGTCAACTAAGCACATAAATTTCCCGCGAGACTTTTCAGGGGTAGGTATGACTTCTGAGGGAAGAATTCGTGTAGCTGACATGCCTAACTTTGCCCACACACCCCCAACCCCTGTATCCCACGAGAAGGATAGCATCTGGTTGGCAGCCGGTCGTAAAACGCGGGTGCGTACAAAACGACGCCAACCATGCAGCTGGAAACCGTTAGCCACTTCATGTTTCCCAGGATATATTTGAGCGTCCGTCTTTAGTTTACGACAACGATAACAAGTACATCAAATCTCATACGCATGGGTGCGATTGTGGGTGGAGCCTCTGTCTTCTTTCACCCTGGTTCTACATTCTAATCTCTATCTACATCAGTTGTTACCGAATAGCATAACAACTAGTAGATTGCAAGCAAACTTCTTGTGAACTGTAGGCGTACCATAATCTCATACCACTCAAACTGAACCGAAAATAACACAAAACCTAATTGGTTGACTTAAGCCCAGCGCAGTCTAATCATAGGTTGACTGTATTGAGAAAACTTTCACCAGGGTAGTAAATAGTGAGACCACCTGTACAAAGTGCAGTGTGGTGGGGCAGTTCATCTTGTGGGTTATTCCACTTTGAATTTTCAAGCTGATCTACTCAAGATTACCGTAATTAAAAAGTATGAAACTAAGTTCTTCAGTTTATTAGTTGACAACTGTTCCACAAAGCATGGATTTGTGCAAATTCCTCTGCAACTGGTTGAGAACATCGGGAATTAAATAGCAATGTATATCCCACTGGCTTTGATGAATCTAGGAAACAGGACATCGTTCCAAATAAACTACTTTCTCCCCGGAACTACAGTAGTATGTAGTAATTTATAGTAATTAGCTGCCCGCAAAAAAACTTGTAACAGAAGTGTCCTTGAGGTTAGGTTGCTATGTACGCACCTAAACGCCTATTAATCGTGCGACGACCCCTTTGAATCATTTGTGTTTGACCAAGCTTCAGCATGGTACTGCACTTTCTTGGGAGTTTAATTTTTTTTCAATTTCCATATATGAACAATTTTAATGCCTCGCCAATCCCTTGTCTCATCCTTCTAACTTGGTAAAAAGCACCTGATATATTCGAAGTATTTGCGCCAAAAGCACCGCACCTTTCTCTCGGCTGGCTCTTTCTCTCAGTTTTTTTTATGAATGGAGATGTTTAAAGTATGGAAAAAATAAACTAGAGTCTGGAATGATAAGTGAATGACCCTCACAAACATCTTGGGAAATAGGTCAAGAAAAAAGTTTTTGTAGTCTCGCAAAGGTTAAATCAGGGTCAGGTGATGTCTGTCTGTGCTTTAAGGATGTATTCTCAAACGAAAAGGAGGTGTAGAGACAATACCCCCAATGTTGATCAGCAAGCAATTTATTTTTATTTTCCAATGGTCTTTCACAGCTCCAAAGCGCTGAGTTACTCAAAATTTCAAAGATGGTCATCCGTAGCTACATGCAAAGGACTATACTAGCTGCATCAGATGGCATATTTCCGGAAGGAGATTCGCTGTTGACATTTCGCTGCTGTGAGTTAAAAGTACCTATCTATGCTTGGCGATCAAATCTCCCCAGAGTGGAAAATACCTAGCCAGTAGGATGAGCCTTCTTTCTGACAGCTCGATACGCAAGGAGTCAATCAGGTTGCCACTCCGTAGGCCGTCTGAAAAACAACCATACAGCCTCCAGCCACACAGGTGGCACTCTGACTCTCAACGGCCCGGATATGGTCAACGGTGGAGGTTCTGTCGGTGAGCCCGTTGCGGATGATGAATTTAACTCATTCGAATTGCTCCTGTTCAGCGGGTGTTTGATACAAGCATTCGTCTGGCGGATGAATTGCATGAAAGTCGGAATCAGGCATGAAGCAACCAAGCGCTGGCTATCGTTGGTGTCTTTGTTAACGGTCCTTACAATCGTCCTTCTACTCCAGCACTAACTTCGGAAAGCTGGATTATGGACGTTCCTTAAACGGAAATATGAACCACTTAACTTCCACCCACACGACCCCTGCCCAAAACCAACCGCATCAGCATCGCTGCCCGACCGGTGTTTCGGGCCCACGACGTCTGACCGGCAAATACCAGCGAAAACTCTGTCTGTGTCTTCCATATCCTTTCCGTCGTGACTGAAGACCAGCTGCTTTCACTCTATTGGAACTTTACGTCACGAGAGCATATCCACCTTCTCACTGTCCTCAACTACTCCGTGCAACATTTGGGATACCGCGGCAAAAGTGCATCCTAAATTGTGAACACATAAGTCGGACTGCCGTTGGTCGTTCAAATATATCTGGATCTTTGAAGCGGTCCGCTGCACGTTCAGTTGTGGAACACCGAAAAGCGTCTGTTGACACCACATTGAGTCTCACGAATCCGGACAGTTTGGAGTCCGAAAGTACTGAGTTCAAGTTCTCCTGGAAGCTAATCTGGCGACAAAAGCGGGGCTGTTTGTTTTGGACCTGCTGCATACTTTCAACATTGCGTCTCGGCAAGAACTGGAAACATGCAAACCCGGCGATCCCATTTTCAAAGGAATTCTGGAGTCGTACATTCCTCTGCTGGTGCACACGCCGTCTGACCATCTGATTCGTCACACATTTGCCACCTTGAGGATGTTTGTATGTCGGTCCGTAACGGTTTTGTTTTCCGAATCCACTGAAATCCCCAATGCACTTTGTGTGGCTGGATTACGTTGCGCCAATCAAAATCTGCCCCAGCCAGTTAGCTCCAACAGTACCTGTTATACTGAACGTCATCGGCGAAAGACATGGTAACCCAAACCGCCAACGTGACATGCCAGATCCAGGTAGAGGCCTGCAAGTTCTTGTGCCAGTTGTGGAAAACGAGCTCTGAGAATTAGGGACCTCGGGCTTTCATCGGGTACACCTTCAGTCCATCATCGCCGTATCGAAGCTGGTCAGCGAAATCCAACATGGCTTCGATGCAAGTTTGAGCCGACTTCACAGTCTAGTAGAGACGGACCTGGGACGTAATCCTCTAGGGCGACAGGAAAAGAAATTCCAGACCATGAGTAATCTTCTTGGATGACGTTAACGATTTGCCCCGACGAATTCAAGCCGTGCTCATGGCGACCTTGGAGATGCGTCAACATACTGAGGATCCGGAGCAGCCGGTCGATCTACACCATTGCCAGGCGAAGTCATATGGCAGTAATCCTGTTCTCCGGTACACCTGGCTGGAAGATTTGGCAAAACTCCGAGGTGAAGGGCGTTCCTCCTTACATTTGTGTGTCGCCACATGGTGTGAACTGCGTGATCAGTGAATAATCATTCGCAGTCGAATAACAAAATTCAATTCCTATCAAAAATTGCCTGAATTCAAATCTCTCTCTCTCTGAAGATTCGGGGAGTGCAATCTGCTGTCCGTTTCCAAAATCAAAACGTTCATTTGCAAACTGAGATAGCATGACTATGAAACGAAATAAATCTCTTGTTCGTTAAACACACCCTGTTACAAAATAAGTAACGTAAGACTCAACGGAATCCTAGCGGAATCTCCCACCTATTACATTCTGTCTCGTTTACGGTGTTCTACAACCAAATATGCTGCATACAAAAATTGCCAAACGAGTCATTTGGGCTAACATTTATGTTATCGAAGTGATTTTTCCGTTAAGATACTACGTATATGGCCAATGAAAACATATCAGCAGCCTTCTATCATTGTTACCCCGTTAAAGATTCATCGGATGAGCTTTGTTCCAGGACTTCCTTTGATTTTCGCGAAGAACGTTTGCGAACTAATTTGGTTCCAACCGGAGCTTCAACTGAGTTCCTTCGATTTTCTTCCGATTTCGAACCTAAAAGTAGACTTAAACTTTCAGGTACACATGCAGCTCAGGCTGTCAGTGAATTCAGTAGGCCTCACGGAAGAAAATCCTAACGCTGACCAGACTGCTATCCTTCCTAACCTCGACTGAGACCGTTCAAGGTACCAGCTGGAAGGAAGTCTCTGTCTGCCGATGAAACTGACCGCCACCTGTGAAGAAACTAATGTCGACTTGTACAAAACCTAGCTGTAATGGTGTCAGGCAGATCACAGACTTAAAAAACGGAAATAACGCGTAAACAATCCTTGTCATTGCAAGAGCTGCTGATTCATTGGGTGACCCCTTTGGTAGACAGGGTTTGGAGTAGCCAATGTGTTGGCCTACGTTTATTTCGGCACAAGGAATTGTAATATGCGGCAATCGCCTCTCGATGAATAATTTAGAAAATTGCGCAGTGCCATTTTAGAGCATACAAGTCATGGCGTAACATTACGGTCCGTCACTTCGTAGTGTGCGTGCTTGTTTGCGTGGTGTAAATGCATGCGCGAGTGCGCTTGTAAGGAAGTACGAATATACCGCACACAGCGATCACATTTTCATCAAGACTCTAAACGGCGAGAGTTCGAGTGATTGTAGTAAACTTTACTTCATCATATGCTCGTATAAAGTGTGAGAAGGCTGAATACATTGCTTTACGTGTGACCACTCACTGAGTGCAACCCAGCGTCCCTTATTCGTTAGTATCCCTGGTCGTTTAGAAGCTCTGCTGAGGGGTAAAATCATCTAAGTGAAGGACTGATTTTCCGCAAAGTGACGATTAAACAAGCGTATGATTTTCAACGTGAAATGTGATTGTTTTTTCACTCACCGAAATCAACTGTAAGAAACCCTCATAATAATGCTAATTCTGTATGGATGGTAAGACCCTTATGACATTTAAGGTCCAACAAATACCTTTGAAATAACTGGGAAGGATAATAAGAAATGAACCGAAACTTCTGTAAATAAAAGCTGTTGATTCCCCCTCCAAGACCAAAGCGTGATTAGTAGCGTGTGTTTTTCATATCACAGGGAAGAAGCAATAACCATTTGATTATTGTGCGTACGAAGTTGGATCAACCGTGGCGTCTGGCTGTATTTCCGGCTTTTTCAAAGCGCAGAAAGTGTGGATTTTCATACAAGACCATACTGTTGCAGCCCTAAGACAAGCACATTAAACAGATTTGAATGTTCATGGCAGTAAAACTCGGCCGGATAGGTACCTCACAACCTACTGCGTTGTGGAATACACTTTGGGGTGGGGCGTGTTCAATTGTTTTGAATGACCTCAAAAACACTGTTTCATGTTCTTGGAAATCAAAAAACAACATATTTTAGTGTCTTATAAATGACCTATTTCGTAAAGGCTTCATGAAGCAAGATAGTTTGACCAGATAAACAAAGGTTGAATGGGATTTTGTGGTTTTGTTTTGGGGCCCAGGACCGGGGTAGGGAATGAACTTATGTGGGCATCACATTGTTTACTGCTTTGTTTGGGTGGCAGATCCGGAAACTAATGCGGCAAACTAAGTCCCTCGCTAAGGCAGCTTCCATTCTTCGAAAACCATTGCGAGGATTACTAAAACTGCCAGGCAACATTGTTCTGCAAAACATGAAGTCTTCCGAAAAGACACGAGATGTTTGGTGCGGGATGCCTACCGCTCGTCAGGATGTTCTTAAAATGAAAAAAGATAATCAGGGGAAGGAAGATATGTGAGTGTTCGACGTGCTTGGAAAGCACACACTAAGCAGTGAGTGACTAGCATGCTGTTGCGGACTCGTCAGGGCAGTTGTCGTAGTGTTTTCAGGGAGGACATTCGGATACTACACGAGTGTATCTGTGGGCAAGGTCAAGTTTGACCTGAATTTTATCCCTCATGGCAACCAAAAGTTAACCCAGTTCTTTACTCAAAGATGCGGGTAAGTTATTCACAACTGATGTATACATGAAAGTAACTTGCAAGTTCCCAATCAAGGGTGGACATGTATCCGGTCAGTCACTTTTTCGTCTACCCTGCTGAAGACTGTGATCTTATCATATTAGAAATTAATTAGCTTATTTAATTTGTTCAATTAAATTATGATCTCTGAGACACGGAATCATACATATCATGTTTTTCAATTAACTGTTCCAATTCTGGATACCGTGAACTCCTGAGTCTCAGCAACCAACCGCATTTCAACATCTTATAATGCAACTGACAACGCAAACTAGACCTCAGCCACCTAAATTTTTGGGTATGGAAATACAATTAATCGATCTCCCGCGCAAATATTCGATTTGACAATAACACCAGTTGGTAGTTATTGAAGGTACAAGCCATGAATCTAACACAGAGGCTGAATTCATGGCCATAAGTCCTCCAGTAACCTAAAGGTTACGAACAAACGGAGGGCATGAGACCTTGAAAGCAAAACTGGTAGGAACTCCGATTAAATTGGACAGTATAACCAGCCGGGCTGGCCGGGCTAATGTCGACCGTCTTTCGGAGCCCGTGCATAGCAGATGCATGCATTTTTGCTTCGGATTGTCCTTGTTACGTTGTACTACTTCATAAGGAGATGCAGCTGGGTGGAATGCCTCAATAAAGTAGAACCACTTGGGTTGAAAGGATCGAGTAAATTATACGCGATAGTCCGGTACGTTCCGTCACCAGTAATTTAGAAATTTGAGTTCTTGGGGACGATGAGATTATAGGATGCCCTCAATTAAGCATTTAGCTGGAATAAATGGCCGGACACGTGCACAGGGACGTGGAGAATACCACAACCGAGGGAATCAGATGGGATTTAGTTCAGTCTCCCGTTGAAAGCAAATTAGTGTATAAAAGTGTGTTCCACGAATTCCGTACGATTTGAGTTCAAGTAGAACACAATGGTGAGGACTTGGAGACAACACCTATCTGTGAGCCTCAAGAAGGCCGAAATTGTAGTGCGCTGTCGAACATTCTTCAGCAGCCTTATAAGTAGTGCTCCTTCAGGACAGTATACCGCGGTGTCTCAGCTGTCGTGCCAGCACGGAAGCTAACTTAGCTGAGGAATGTCACAACCAAGAAATTCAGTTAAGTTTCAGGTTAGTCTCCCGTTGAAGCCGGATTATTTACAGATGAGTGTTTTTCATGAACGTGCAAATTACTTCACTGCGCATACTGCCGGCGAACGGACTATGTGCGTTTTTTTGGCGCGTGATGTAAACCAAACATAGGCCGAATCATATTGCCAATTACTGACGTCTCGGTGCGGTAAAGACCCCGTATATCAAATTCGGGCCGTTTGTGAACTTTGCATTATTCGGTCACGCATATCTACCGAGAATATTGATACAGCATCTGTTTCGATACTTTGCTGCCCTACGTAAACAAAGAGACGAACTGTAACGGAAAATTCACGATAGTGTGCAACACAGCTTTCCACCGATAGCCCCGGAAACAAGTTGGTTTTCTGGCCCTTATTATTCGCGTTTTCTGTAACAAGGTGCGCGCGGGCCATAAAATAAGAGGGTGGTGCAAGTTTCACCTAATCGGTTGCAGTGGCACTTCTCGAATGCTTTTTTTGTATGCGCACGTTTATCAAGGTTGCTCCGATTAACAGATGCCAAATACTCTGGAACCGTTTACCATCCCAAACAGGAGCAGGTCTCGAGTCCAATGCTTCCTGTGGTTCTAGCCGGGTGAACTACAATAATCTGTCGAAATGGGAGAAATGATTTATAGCTGGGAGGCGTGAAAGGGAATTTGACGAATCCTACCAATCTAGTGTATGAAATTATCGCATGGTATTGGGACAGGTAGGCAGGTATTTTGTGAATATCGAACATTTTGCTATCAATTTACTAGGTGAAGATCCCGTTGATCCTGACGGATGGCTGAACTAAAACTCGCAAGATTCCAATGATTGCGTTGGGAAAAGCAACTACGTTTTTTCTGGGCTTCACCAATCGGTTAAGCACTACGGCAACTATCCAGATATCCTATGAGATGCAATCTGCTTTCTTATCCGCATAGTTCGTGACCCGAAAAATCAAGTAGGCTGTCAACTGTTGCGATGCACATGGAGGTGCATCAAGTTTCAATACAGATATTTATGCGGCCACCTGGCCGTGCGTTTTACCTGACGGCTCTACTCAATGTCTTCTGTCATCTCGTCACTTAAGACACTCCTAGATCAGTATCTTTACCGCATATTCATGAATATTCCAAAAGTTCCTAGCCGTTATTGAAGGGACCGCTTTACTTAAATGTAATTTGACGAGAAGATGCGGCCTACAGTGAGGTTGGGCCGTCAACATCACCAGGCCGACCATCGTATTTCTTCATCCTTCAGCCAACAATGCATAGAATATGGATAACGTCGGTGCTCAAGTGAACCAGTCACCATTACTCGACTGTACTGCACAATCAGGGGCGTATTCATTGTAAGAAAATGGTTTATGACACTACCGAAATCTGACGCAACATGCTGCTTCCAATATGGGCATCATAAAGACCGATTTAACAAAGTTCTTTTTCAATACACCTATGGCCATCTTGATGGAGAAACCCGAAGCTGACAAACTAGGAAGAGCACTACTTGCAGAGACAGATATTCAAATGAAGAATTCAAGGCTTTTACTGTTGACACCTAGACATAGTTTGCGCATATCGGAGCTCAGATGGTCGCACCGGGCCGGGTATCGAGCAAAACAGCTCTCGTTTTGGGTGACGTTGATTGGTTGGTTTCCTTGCAGTCACATGGAACAGTGTAACCATGACGCCCAATAAGAAAGTCCAGGCCAAATGGATAAGGTGGGTCTCACTTGGTGCACATGATCGCCCTCACTCTAAAAGTGCGTAGCGTCTCTTTTGAAAAAAATGACAATAGATCTCCGTGGCGACTCTGTCGAATATACAACCAAATAGTGGCTCACAGCGGCGACCGAAAATTTAACTTAGCATTTTGGATAAGCAACATGTCCACTCTCGTGATAGATGTACAAATAAATGCGTATGTGTATGAATCCGATCCGATTAAACCAAATAATGAAGCAGATCTTAAAATACCATCTTAGTCAAAGCAAATATGAGGCAGCTTTCGACCGATGCGGGAACAGAATTACATTGGTGCGCAACCAGCTTAAACAAAAGCATGATAAACAAGCTGATGAGAAGCCCGATCGCTTATAGAATAACTAAGCAAAGGGCCGTATGCGGAAACCGCGACTAAGATGCATATATTAAACCTAGGAACATGGCGATCAAACGTTTTCCAACGAGCACTATGGATAGATATTCTTCCAAAAAGACCTGCATTTGGCTTGTCCGGGAGCGCATCCACAATGACGTAGACGGAACAAAATGACGTTTAGAGGAACCGAACGGATAGTTTCAGTGGCATTCAGGGTAATGCTACGTAATCCAGCTAGGCATCAAAACCATTGTCGCTTTGCTTTTTCTCCTGGTTGTTAAAGGTACAAATATCATTAACAATAAGACGTTAGCAATGTACTCCTGTCTAATAACGGAAACCTAAATCTGTATACATCCAGAATAGATTTTGAATTGTAAAGTGTGAGGCTTCACCTACAAACTATCTGCCTGCGGACGCTATCTAAAGCTTAGCTCAGCAAAGCTCGAAAACTGATTAGCTCAGGCAGTGAGCAATTGGACAGGATCCGAAAAAGCTTGTTGTGAAAATGAGTGAACTTATTTTCACATTTAAGTCAAACATCGTAGTAACGTATTTTAATGAAGTTGAAAAGTTCCAAAGCGCTTTTCTGAAACTTCGGATAGTTTGATTCTCAGTATGTGCCTGATGAATGGATGCATGGTTAAGGAGAATTTACCAACTTGCGACTTCCGCGCTTCTGTGAAAGCTAACACATTCTCAGTAGTAAAAGAGATTAGGCTCATGGGCAAAAACACCACAAGTAACTAGGAACTGGTGTTAACATTGAGGAAGCGCAGTAGTTTATCTTTCGGTTATGTCAAGAGAGTGTGCAGCACACTCATTTGAAATCTGTCATAAATGAGCTTTAGTAGACGTGCTCAGTATTTGATATTGATTTGAATCATCGGACTAGTAAAAATCTCTTGCTGGATAGTTGCTTTTTTCGTATGTTGAATCACAATAGTTCCCCAAGCTAGACTTTACGCAGTCAGATGGTAAATTCATCCTCAAGAATGCCAAAAATTTAGGAGAAAATTCCATCCTACAGGTAAGGCCAGTCTATCCTTAGAAGCCGAGAAGTACTGTGCAACTGTTTCATCCTTATTCGGAAAAATCATCAGTGCTTATTTCACGAAACTCAGAGAGTCTAGAATCAACGACCTCGAGGCTAGTAGCAGAACAATTGACTGTTCAACCATGAGTGGCTCATCAGCATTGTGGTTGGCTCTCACTCGCACAGCATAGATTGGTTTCACCTACCGGACGAAATCTACAGCAAACTTCTCAGATCTTCTCACATAACCATTAATCAATAGGTGCCTTAAAGGTTTGTTCTTGGATAGACTTGTGTTGAGTGAATCCAGCAAGCATGGTGGACACCACAGATGCATTTTGTAATCAGTAGGTAAGTAAAAAATTAAACTTTATATAAATTTTAAAGGATGAGAGTGCGATGTGAATAGCTGAAATTCTATTTTAGGCTAACATTTGTCCAAGTATCCGGACACCTATCAAGTCTTTAACTGTATGCTCCACGCAGAAATTTGTAGCTCACTTCCCTCTAAACTTGCGTCCTATAGAAGAATTCTGAATGCCTACCATGATGCCTTCTGCTGAATCGAAGTTAAACTAACCTCTTCCGAATTGCTGGATTAGACACTGCTATCAATTAAACCATTTTTGCTTTTGGGCGCCCCGTGAAGTTACTTTCCCTCTACTAAGATTTGGAATTAGGGGCTCTAACACGACGAAAGTGCCTTTAGGTTTACCACCCCTTTAAAGTTCCTCTAGTTTGTGAGAAAAATTGAAACCACTCTTTTCAGGTATGAGCGAAAAAACAGCCCACTTGTGGCAACATAAACCACACATTCCTTGATTTACACATATGGGCTCTGAACCGGCGTCTGTACGTGCAAAGGGCGAGTTCTCAGACTATTCAACTTCATATGAATTCGGTCGTTTTGGCGCCAAAATGGCATAAAACTTCAGGTCATAAATCACAAAATTCTGCTGCTATTTACGTCCAGCGGAACTTACAAAACGATGCCGTGTATCTGGCAACGGTTGCTGGGTGAAGCAGTGTTAAATGCTTTGCAAAACTTGAAATAAGTGTAGGCGAATAAGTTCGTTGGAACGGATGTTTTAATATGTTTGATTGCAACATCTAGGAGTGCCAAACATTTTTGGGAGAAATTACTTTGAACTAGCCTGCCAACATTTCAGTTTTATGGGGTTGTGAGCCCTTCAAACAAAGCAGAGGATACCATCAGATACTTTTACCCATGAGGCAAATAAGTGTTTTATGTATTGTGAGCTTACTACCAATTAGTGCAGTATGGATAAGTCATTTTGGCAATAGAAGTAGGCATTTTCAGGACTGTTTAGCTCTCGGTAACGAATGTGCCCCCGAAAGGAATCAGACCTGCCTAGCTTGATATTTTCAACTCTTGCAGAAATCATTCTGTGCAAGCCGCTGTTCGATGTATTTTTGGTAGTGGCTTCAAGACCTGTTCAATGGTCGTGTTCAGTCTGAATAGAAATACAGTAATAGTTACAGTAAAATGCAGAAACCGGAAAAGTTTTTGGCAGTGTGCCTGAAATCCCATTATCTAGGGTGAGGTATAATATAGAGGTAGTTCAACTGGAATCTGCATAACGTACAAGATTTTGACGAATGCTTTCAACTTTACACTTTAAAAAGTCAGAGAGCTGGATGCAGGATAGAAAAGCAGTTCGATGAAGCACTTGTGATATTCGTTTATTGAGACTTAATTTGCTCGTCAGTCAGTTCAACGGTCCACCAGTCGAATTTGCCAACATATACATCTTACGTGTTACCAGCAGTCCTATTTGTGCTTCGGAAGGTAGCCGAAACAGAGATCATACCTGTGTGGACCTTATTTGGTTTTGTTTTCAAAGTTGTTTAATAGATCTCTAAATAACAAATCTCCATCAATTGACATCGCACACAAAACTGGTGAGCTTGTGAAATCCATGTGTGAAAACCTAGTGATTAGTAGCACGTAACCATCCTTTCAGCCGAAAATCAGACTGTTGCATAAACACTGGTCGTTGATTTCTACAGTGCATCGCGCAAACGGGGGGATGTAACCTCACCACCGGCTCACCCTACGATTGCTACCACTGCAACTTTCTACGTATTTAGTCGAAACTTTGAGCAAATTTCCTTAGGTGTACGGACAACCATGCCTTCAAGAAGGACCTTAAGAATAAATCCCGAGGAAGGTAGTCACATCTCCGTTTTTCACCACTTCAACTCAAATACTGATTGTTGAGCCGAAAACAAGATCCGATTTCTTCATTGCGATCAGTACTTTGTAACTGTTAAACAACAACTTCTTGTTTCTCTCCCTGCGGAAAAAGGTCAAGTGAATTCCGAATACCCTTCTTCATTACTGATCACACTACTCACTGGTGTTATTGTATGCTCTGCGTTTCACATGATCTCGAAGCCAAAACAGGGTACAACAGCAACCGGGGATAGTCAGTGATCTCGCCAAAAGTGAAAAAGAAGAACCACAGAAAGCTTGCACGCGTGACTGTAACGTCGCGAGAATGAGCCAATTTTTTAAAAGAACTAAAATGAATGTAGTTATCCAAAGACGCACAATTTCGTGTTCCAGTAGAACGTAGAGTCAACGGAGCTGAGCTTTCAGGAGCTGAGCTTTGCTAATGATCCCTGAGAAGTGCAAAATTGTTAGAGTTTTCCACAACCCTATGAGTAGTGTATTTTAGAAGTAATAGTGTATGAGTAGTGTAGATTAAGAAATTAAACCCTCTTCGCTAATTCAAACATTTTGTCTGCAACTCCCATTGCATAGGGAAGGAAAAAGGGCCAGTTTCCAATGCAAGGCACGGCACTTTTTTAACTGGTAGGTACCTGCATTCCGTTCGTACATCCTTCCAAGTGGGATCAACTCATAGGATGTCAAAGCATTTTCGGTGGTTTCTTATGTACGGTAAATTTAGAATATGGGCGAAAAATTGGTATCGATGACGTCATAACGGCTGCAGCTAATACCAAACTACATGTATACCAGCGAGTTTTTGGGAACACCAGTGGTGATGGTCGTCGGTATATCTACCACAAAATTCATACAGATATGCCGTTGTTAATCAACAAATGATCTCACAACCCAGTGGATAAATGGTATATCTGGCCCAAACGGAAACAAACCGTGCGTAGCCCGTAGTCTTACACAAATATTACACATTTGCTGTAATCATGTAATAAAACAACAAGGTTATGTTCGCTCAAAAAAAAGAGTTTACGTTGGCATCTAAAAGACCCAAATCTGTCCATAAAGGTAAGTATTGTATTCAGGTTCGTAATAGAGTATAGAAGAGTTAATTCGAAAAATAAAACATCGCTGACATAATGAAAATACTAACAAGCGTTCAGCTGTAAAACTGTTTCAGGGCCTAGCTGCTATGCCACCCGAATGAAGCACAAGGACTGAGTTACAACCAGGTTGCCCAAGCCGGAATAAGAGCAGTCGAAATGCCAAGGTTGTGTTCGAACCACGGACCTTTCGGCTGTTGGTACGTTGGCACTTAACTAACGACCGACAGCTGACAAATAGTTAGAACTAAACAGCTAAAATGCTCACAATTTCGCTACCCCAACAAATGACATTCCCGAGGCGTTCACTCATTTGTCACTATTCTTATGAGTGCCAAAATATGACTTCAGTAAGTTGACCAGTGGCCAGAGTGAGGTCGGAACTTCCACAACAGCAGTAGGAGTTTGATCATGAGCGGGCGTCGAACGAAGTTAGACCACCCTGTTTTCTTGTGGTGTGGTTATTGTTACAATTGATGACTACTTCATTAGTCATCCTGACGAATCACAGGCTGTTAATCATCAAGAAAGCCAGAGTCTCGGCTATCGGACAAAGTTGGCTAACTCCCAAGCATAATGCAGCTAGTCGGGACCACAGTTAACCATTATCTCCCCTTCCAAAGCATTACGTAAGTTACGCTATCTGCATAAAACTAGGCTTCACGTACATCATGAGTCAACTTCTGTGGGCAATTTGTCCCCAAGAATAACGTTCTTCTAAACCAATTTACTGCATTAGCATTATGGAAGCACACCATTCCCCATCACCAATTGCTCTCGTACCTTTGTTGTGCGTTAGAGTATACAAGGGTGAGACCAAAGGGAATAATAGCATTAGAGACGGCGAATACTTAGTTCCGAAGCTAATTTAATGCAGACGAAGTGCTTACGTATGCTATAAATCTGATAACTCTGTGCGCGTTGATATAGCTTTTTTCTCAATCCAGATGACGACCCAACTTCATTTTCAGGTACAAACTATGACTCCCGCAACACCCGCAACGGACCGACGTAAGATAGTAACTTTATTTGGACAAACTGGTCGGGGTTGAAGTTGTATAAGGCAAGAATGAAAGGTACCATTTAAAACACACAATGGTGTGCTGCACTGTGCTACAACTTACCAAGCTACGCCACGTTATAAAAAATATATAATATAATGCAAATTAATCGATAATGGCTAGAGTGATACTGAAAGGAAAAAACAACGAGGATTTCCATGATGAATGTCATTTTTGAATTACACAAGAGGAACACTGGGATAAAAAATAATTCTGCAACCGCATGCTTGTTTTACAGGGAAAACTGCATACAGAAAATCTACGGAATATTTACGCAGTTCAGTAAGTCATCATGTAGCTATCTAGTGCTTAAAAAATCACGAAAGCACCATCAGTGTTTCTTTGTTAAATGAAGTCCATCGGCCCCCTTCTGCATCATGACACTCTAGTTTCTTAGTTTTGAGTATAATACCGTCAGTATTCACTAGTATGAGTTAAGTCTTCCGACTTATCGGTGTGTCTGTAACCCAGAATATATTGTAAGCAACTGGGAGCACAAATTTGTGACAAACTTTGCTGTGTGTCGTTAACAAGACTTTTCAGCAATGCATGTGTCCAAATGATTGCCGCCTTTTTACTATGTGCACTGAAATTTCCTAGGAGTCTGACCACCAGTGGATAATGGAAGCTGTTTACAAAAATTCTTTAAGCGACGATAGACCGGGTGCAATAATGGCTGCTGGTCCGTAACTAAAAGTTCTCGGTGGTTTCATGATCTTTATGAGGACCCGATATTTACCGAGTTGCGGACTTAAAATGTCTACAAGTGACACCTAGTAGAAGTTAATTTCACGCACCCCAATGAAAGCATCAAGCCCACTACCCGATAGCGATCAGACCCTCCTTAAGGATATCAGAAAAGTGCTAAGGTCCAACAACTCACTAGTGGTGAAATTCTTAAAAACTTTTGGCTCACTTCAATTCGCAAACAACGCTGAATTATGTTTCAGTTACTTTTGATTATAAAGATCCATCCGTTCACCAAACAGCGCTTAAAAAGACGCTCAGTTTTTTCCGGTTAAAACCAACACAATTCAAAAATGTATTCCACACCAAAGACGTCCGATATGGTGTCTAGTTTACAAAATAAGATTGAGTGAAAATGAGCAAACAGACCTATTTAATGCACAGCAAAATGGGTGACGAACCGCCAAAAAGTTATCGCCAACATCCTAAACATTGTCATATAAACGAAAGTCCAGGCCAGGCTTCTGCAGGTTCCCCTACTTATGGAGGGACAACTTCAACCTTCCAAGAAAGCCTACGGATTGGTGGTAAGGTGATACAAACCGGTGATACCCAATTTAGTGACATAGCTCTGTGTCACTGGGACACCATTGGTTGATCGGTAGATCTCTTATACTTACTTAATGTATAGAACCAATATCCTTCGATTCCCTGCTTAAAATTACTTGATCCGTCAACTTCGGGATCACCGAGAAACGCTGTGAGGTTAAATGTCCATAGGACCAACAGAATGTTTCATTTCGCATACCGTTCGAAACACTATTAAAGTCACTTGCTGATTCGCCGCCGTTTGACGTATGACGTTTAAGCATTCAGAACAGATTGCCTAACGGAGCCACACACTGGGTTCATAACTGTTTCCTCTTTTATACGCACAGAGCTCATAAACCGTATGCTGGGTGGGTCAGAAATGCAGGGTTTTTCCTACGAATGTCACACGCTGGTGGGTTCTACATCCTATCAAACAGAAACGTCAGTTTCACCGATCTTACTAAGGAACGTAGAGAAGAAAACACTTCCGATCCTCAGAGACTCAAGTTGTCTGACGTGAAACATTACTAATGTATTAATAGACAATTCACTTTAAGACTGTCTAAAAATCCATTTTGCAAACCCACACAGATGTTTCTAAATGCTTTGATCCAGCTATAAATTGTTACTCAAGAGGACGAATGCATCCCTAGGTAACTATTTAGACATCAAATCTGTAAGTACCAGGTACGACGAGGGTCTTCACTTTTAAAACACACAGTTTGCAGGAGGGTCCCTTGGTTACATACACTGCACAAGCAACAAAGCAACTTGTGGGGAGAAGGTAACCTGTTGTGATGTCATAAATAACAGAAAGCAACATAAGGAAACGGATTCCAAACCGCTGGGCTGGCTGAGCTTGTCACTACGAGGACAGAATAAAACATAAAAAGAACTAGCAGTATCCTGTCCTAGGGGAGGTTGGTTTATTAAACCATGAGCAATTTTATGCGGAATACTGAAGTGGTTTGACCATATAACAAATAGAAAGGGTAATCGATTCCATCTCTTCGCCCCTAAAGAACAACATTTCCGATGGTTCAACCACAGGAAAGTCAAAAATGTGATAATTCAACATGAAAAAATGAGCTGTGATTGCAACTTTTCTCATTTTAAATAAACACCTAAAGGAGTGTGAACATATGGTTTTGGCAGCGTTCCTCTTACAAAATGCAGCCATAAAATATGGAATAGGATTACACAGTTCATATTTAAGAGAGATTTAATCCTGTCAGTGAAGCCAATCTATTCTGAAAATCATCCTTGTTGGGACTAATCAGCGGTGCTCATCTTCAGAAACTGATAGAGTTACGAACCGGCAACTTTCCGGATAGTGGTTGAACACTTGACCGTTTGGCCATGAGTGGCTGATCGGTATAGTCAGTAACCTTCATTTAGAGAGGACGTAGCACCACTCATTCTCCAATCATGGAAACCACATCACCTGGTCACGTATTGATTGGTTATTCGAGTGACGACTTCTCAGGAAGAAGCTCCAGTGGAAGTATCCTTCCTCTAAGCGGCTTACTGATTCATGCTAATGTGATTACACAAGATAGATTTGAAGCAGGGCACTGCCCAATTAGCTTGTTTGTTGGGTACTGTAATCCCTGGGTCAAGGCAATATCAAGGCTTTCAAGTGCTTTCTTTGGCGATACAGATAGGAGTCATGCAACCGAATGGCTATCGCCCCACCTTCTCCAATGCTCTTTGGTGCAGGGCCTTAAGAAGATTTGATGGCACTTGATGAATTATTCTGAACGATTCCGCCGGGTTAGTGTGGTTCAGGTGAGGGGCGAGTGTAATCGTCACATGCCTAGCCAGACAAGTTTACAAGCATGTGGCCACGTATTCTTTCGAATAGGTGCCAATCCGCACGACCCATACGTCTGGCTGAACACCGGTGAAAAATAGGTAAACGACCATTGTTGACTTCCAGGTTGCCAAATTATCCTCGAGGTTGTTGTTGAGCAGCGAACTGCTATTTAATTGAGCTGCATGTAACAGGTATTTCAAGGCAGTGGATAGACTTGTTATTCCCAATCGACAGGTGGATGTAGATAGGGTTTTCGCGACCGATGAGTGTCCTAAGGGTTCAAATTCAATCCTTGGCTAAGGTTGCCCTTTTATAACCGGTCCGATTTTTGTAAGGTTCCCACGGGTTAGCTGCATTTTGGCTCCAGGATTACCACCGTCGCAAACTCTACAGTTTGTAAATTAGCCTTGGAATAAACATTTATTGCAGTTCAATTAGATACACTCCTCAAAACTCATGTGCCTAATTTTGCTTAACCTTAATGACATTTACCACACAACACATCAGGAAACTCATTTCGTTGGAAACCGTTGAGCAGCTGAAGGTCCTACGTTGAGTAGGTGTAAACAGAATGTTAGTTTTCATAGCGTTCCGCTCACCACAGATAGGATAGTCTGTAAGCGGCATAAAATGTGATCCAGCTACCATCAAACTACTGTAATGATTACGACCAACAGAAGATTAATCCAGATTACCGATTGCGACTGGACATTATGGACGTGTGTCCTATTAGTGAGTGACAGTTGGTTTCTATGTCTTTGAACACCAGTGAAAAAAGGAACTTTAGTCCATCAAATGTCCACACTGCGGAGATTCAAACATGAAAGAAAACAGTGACTGAAAATGGACCACTATCGAAGTTGCCTAATCGAATCCTCGCAGCCTTAGCAATCGATGACACTCCAAGTCATACAGTTTGTCATCAACTTGAGGGTACCAAGCAGGTCACTTGGGAGGCGTTTTATTTTTATGTAGAGTGGTTCATCTAGAACAAATACAATGCAACAGCCCTTGAGCTATAATTCGTAGTTCCACGCTAGAATAAGGTAGGGTTGTGTTCTCATACTCTGTTGGAAAAGTGCCAGGTCGTAAAAGCAACGTACAACGCTCCACAAGGGTGGACGATTCCGTAGACGCAGAAGCTGATGAGGGAACCCGAAGGAACGGTTGGAAGAGAGACTCAATCATAGACGAAAAGTGTTTTATGTAAGATCAAAAACATCATTTTGTCGTTTCTTGACACGAAACCAGCGAAGTTAGTTGAAGAATATCATAAACAAGTGGTTCATCTAGGATTGAGTTGTCTCCCATTGACACCGACTTAAATTGCAAATTAGCGTATTCTGCCAGTTACTTATTCTTAATGTAATCAGAGTTTAAAATGAAGTCTAGTTAGACAAAACAGTGATGTACTCTGTTCAGTGCGCTCACACTCTTGGCAACGTATACTAACAGCAATTTCTGAGTAGCCCAAAGCAAGTTCCCAGGTTGATAATGCGTCGAAATATTGGTCGCTCGGGTGAGTTTATTGGTTGCTGATCTGTTGACCGAGCTTGGCAATTGGCTTGTAAATTTTATGCACACGTTAACCATATCCTCTGACCCTCAGATTGACATCCAAATGTGGGAATCGCCAACTAGTCCCTTTAGTAGTATTTTTCGGTTAGAAAGATACAAGCGTGGTCGTCTTACGAATTACTTGACATTCTAATTCTCTCAACACTGCAATAATTCTGCGATGGAAGTGCGAG
Organism: Clonorchis sinensis; assembly: GCA_003604175.2. NCBI lineage: Eukaryota > Metazoa > Platyhelminthes > Trematoda > Opisthorchiida > Opisthorchiidae > Clonorchis > Clonorchis sinensis. The sequence continues at coordinate 137,063,243 of CM030369.1, forward strand.
TGAAGGTAAGCCAAGAAACTATTTTGTATTTGTGGCTTTATTCCTCAGGAATGAAAAATTACGGTTTAACCTTTGGTGGCCACATTTTTCAAAAGTCGCCAAATAGTAAGTCGGAACAAATTTCACGGTATTCCCAGACCAGCAGTAATCACCAAATGACGCCAAATGGTCGGACAAACGACGCCGTTGGCGGCGGTGGCGTCTCTGGGATGCTTTTGGGGTGTCGTTGCGGCAAGGGATGAGAACATTTGCCATTTTTATTTGAAAATCCCGTTTTTTACACATGTGCATGTTCTCCCGGCATTTTGGTGGCTAGGTGCATTTCACTCCCCTCAAATAATGCGGTTTGGGCATCGGGAGAGAGCGTGACATTTTCATAAGTCGCATTTGGCCAATGAGTCTCAACCGACAGTTCAAGCCACTCGCTTCCCAAAGTGGTGTAGGAAAACGGCCTCATAAATCAGTGTGTAGGCCATTCAAATAGCACGCTATTTTCCGTCTAATACACGAAAAGACTGGGAAATCTTACCGTAGCTTTGACTCCCCTGTAGTCTGTCTGGAGCCATCAAATTATTTTCGAAGAACAGTTGAACTACACTGCCCACACACGACCTTTTGTAGACTTCGAAATGAGATATATGTGATCATCAAACAGGGGTGACCATGCAGGCTTCTGTTACCAGTCAGCTGTTTTGGCGTTCTAAAGGTCTGTGAGCAGATAACTGAACAAAAGTTTTCTAACATTCTTACCCATACTTCGTACTCTTGCACTTATAATCTCTCTGGTCAGTGCATTTTTAAAAGAAATAACTAACTCGGGTTTCGCTTTTGCTAGAGTTCAGCAGGCATTTGTGTATATTTCTCCCTATTCAGGCTCGAAATCCAAGTATTCAATGTGACATACATGTTGAAGTCCCATATAATGCCCCCTTGGCTAGACCAACGTAAGAGAATTTGAGCATTATTCCTAGTTTTCTTGAAGCTCTATCTGTAACATGCTTGCGAGAAATTTCTATGAAAGTGGCATTATGGAGATGATGAATCTATCAGGAATACTGTTCAGGAGTAGGTAGATATCAATCAGATTTCAGAAAATTTCAAAGTTGCTTAAAGGTAGACAAAAAGACATACCTGCAGTAGATTTAGGTAGGACCAGCCACTCAATATACCATATTCTCAGGTAATACACCAACAAACTTCATGCTACGTTACGATAAAATTCTTAAGATGAATCGATAAGGATCCTGAACTGCTTTGATGGAAATTAAAAGAGAGCCTGGTGTCAAACTAAGCTCTCCCAATGAGTTCAAACTAATAGCCGGGTAGTCGCGGGAGCGAGACTCCCCGGGCGCTTCGTGAGATGCGCACTGCTGATGATTCCCGATAAGGATGGAACAGCCGCATGGTACTTCTGTGCTTGCAGGAAGAAATCTCCAATAAAATTTCCAACTCTCCTCACACTGGACACATATCCAAAGTGTGCCTAATCTCTGCATGCAGCAAAAGGATCAGACTGCCCTGTGAATATCTTGGGAAAATATATCAATCTTACCCTGAGAGAATAGCTTAATTGAGATACTTTTAGATTTCATATTTTTGGGCCGTTTGAAGTACTTCACATTTTCGTGTTTAAAAAAAAGGAAGGAACCAACCTCTATTTCGACGGACATCACATACCGCGTCATATCAAAGCAAACTGCCCTCTTAGGAATTTAAGTTTTTGGATGATAGCATAAAAATCCCGATGTGCAAGGGAGCATTGTGCAGAGGAAGTTATTTCCATGGCATTTATCTCCGAAAGAAAGCAGCTACTGATCCCCAAAACAGAGGTTTAACGCATTTTAACGACACTTTTTATTTGCATCGGTGAAGTCTAGAGATTGACTACCGCACTAAACGGCTGATAGGCCACATTATACCACTAGAGTACCTCTATAAAATAGCAAAAAGACTTCGAAGATTATTCAGCCGTTTGGACAATATGACTCGCATCGTGACGTACTTTGCCATACAGCTACCATGATCCCTTTTGAGAAATGGCAAAATCTTGCGCTTACTGAATACAGTCCATTCAACCAGTAAATCCAGTTGGATTGAAGAAATGCATCTCAAACAATGAATCCCAGATCCATACCATGCTGACTCTGGGGAGGCAGAAGAATACAGGAGAATTTACTGTTTTGTGCCTTATCAGAGAATCAGACTATTTCGAATGTATAGGAACGCCTCTAACCAAAAATCAACAACGTCTAGAGTATTCAGGATCAGACTTATTGATAAAACATATTCATTTCAGCTTGAAATGTCCGTATCGGATTCCTGTAACGTGCATACGGTCAGACCACATGATGAGACGATGAACTATATTGTCCAGAGAAGTCTTTTGAGCCTAAACGGAGCATCCTTTTGTAACTCAATGTCACCTAGTTTTGCGTCAGACAAACAGTATGGGTGGCCGAAATTCTGAGGAAGAGTTTGAGTGACAAGTTACTCGTTGCTCGATTTGAACAAATTTTTCTTCATGGTCCCCAAACTTAACCAATAGTTTTGCGGGTACTGTCTTCCTAGGATGGTCTCTCCACAGGGACCTAATGGTATCCCTTCCGAACCTGGCACTGAATAATTTGGAAGGAACATACGACCAAATCCATATAAGTACTGATGATGAGCTGTATATTGCATTCACATGCGAGTAGAGACATTTAGATGCAGTCACTTCTCTAAAAGAAGGGAAGCTTCCTTTGTAGACGTCCTGTTCGCGGTTTCATACACTGTATTTTTGGCGAAAAAGACGCTTAATGCTTGAAAGGGGGAGTGCTAAATCTCTGTATTCCATTCAAATTTACGTGAATTCATGTTGAAAGCATTTTGGTTTTCAATGGACCATCCAAAAAGAAATCAGCTGGTCAATGAGATCCCCTTAGGTGTTCCCAGGTGCGGCAGAATTCAACTTGGTTATAAGTGAGCACTGTTGGCTAATAATATATTTGTAACGCTGTTCAACTGCTAGTATCAGGGAGCTGTGTGACTAGAGCAGTCTATCTTGGACTTTTGCAACAGAAAGCTAATTCTTCACTAGGTAACTTTACGCTTGTGTGTGCGTACGCACAAAAATGTGCTCACGGGGTGGACAAGATTGGGTAGAAAAAATTTCCGGTATGTAATAGGAAGAGTTATACAGGTCGGTTAATACGTTATGTATTTCTGACTGCTTTAGCCCAGCCTGGTCTCATTTGGGCCAGTCTTGTGCCTGTATGTAACAGGTGAATCTGACAGCTAAAGTCTGAAAATACAACACATTCGCCGCCTAATTCTATCAATCGAAGGCGGGTAAGACAAGCGAACCAATCCAGACACGTTCTCCAAGTGTTGATCGGATAAAATAGTGCTACGTTGAAACTTACACTGTCCACAGACGCTGGCCAGCGAATGGAAACCAAGGCGTGATAGAACTCTAGGACATTATTCAGATTATGCTTTTGACAGAGTAGTTATTAAACTGCCCCTCATTCAGGGCCAATAACACAGTAGAACCAGTCTGCACAGAGGGTGCGGAATTTTGTACCCATTACAGTGCTTAGTGCACCAGGATAAAGCGGCTAGCATGCAGCATGCTCTATCCGTCGAAACGTCCTACCAGCTGTTGAAAATAAACAGACACACAGTGGCAAAATATTTTGTTGTGAATCTTGCCAATGCTGAAGGGGCTTACCAGGCAACTCTACATGACCGTTGTAAAATTGGCCACTTACACCAAGAAAGCCGCTCTTGAGAAGCCATCGAAAATGTAGATCATCGAATTCTCCTAGTCGTAATGAGATAAACATTAAACGTGGCATGAAAAAAGCAAACCCGTTTTGAATCTCCGTCGAGCGGACTGAAAGTGAAAATATCTCGAATTCACTGGACCAAGTTGGAGCTCGCCTTAGCTTCGCACATAACGCGGTTTCGTAACAGCAAGCAGAAACGATTTGCCACTCCTTGGTGATTAGTTGCTGTCCGAAAGAACACATATCTTCGAAAGGTTAAAGTATCACTCTGATGGTTTAGACTGAATCTCCTTCGGGCCTAGTTGACAGGTTTGAGTAAAATCAGCGACCCATAGGCATGGTTAGTTCTCCTGAGGCTGACTGGAATTACTGTACTCTTTTGCTACTAGCAAACACGTAAGTAGTCAGGTTATTACAAACAGACTGTCATCGTCTCCCACAAATCACAACCACAGAATAGAGGGGACTGCTGCGAGCAAGCATGAGTAATCTGGCCTTTTGTTTTACCAGCGAACGAAGCAGAGTTGCTGTGTTTATAGAAATATGCACTGGTTGGCAATGTGAACCATCACCGTCGGTTAACAGAGACGCGGCGAGTTGTGATGGAACGTGCTAAATGCACCATAAATTAAATTGAGCAAACCCAGTTGGTGTATCACTATCAGGGAACATTTTTGAGCTAGGTGAGTACCTTCCCGTCTGTGTTCACTGATTCCCTCTCCGAAGAACAGACAGACTAAGGTGCAAAGCTACCAACCGGTATTGTCCATGGTTCACACCCGAACTCGAAGCTTTTCGGTTGCCTCTGTCGAGCCTGGAGTAACCAGCAGTAGCCCAGGCCTTATACTCTCTTAGAGTAGTGTCGTATAGATATCATGGCTAGACCATTATTCTTAATTATTCTGAAATACAGGTTGAAGAGACTTCTGAACTGGTTTCCTTCTTTAAATCAGTTTTGAAGACTTGGGGCGAGACCTGAAAACTGGTGTCAAGTCAAGACTTGCAGTTCATCTCAAATCAAGTTTTGTGTTCTTGACGGTATGTGGCTGTGCCTTCTGGGTCCACAGAAGAACGGTTAGAGGCAAAGTTCAAGTGTCTTCAGTCTGGTAGTGAGTCCTTGTCAGTCTTAGGCTTGCCAAAATCACATACATTTGCCTGGTACACAACGCAGCAGTTTCAGTAACTCATTCACTGTTATTCTGGGTGACAGTTACGTTGCATAGATTAGTTTGCCTGGCATAAAGCTAATAAAGAGGACTCTTCCGTGGTATTTGTGGTGTTTTTTCCAAATCTTCTTCAGTTTATTCCACGTAGCAAATTCGGCAAGTTTTCAAAACCTCATCGGCTGTTGTATAGAGCTTGTTTGGTCTTTAGAGTTCCTACAGGATCATAATGAGGAAAACAGTTGAGTAGAAGGCTTTCTGGAATTGTTCACCATTAGGAAACTGATCTTGAAATATGGATCCGGTTCCAGTAAATGATAAAAGCATCAATTTTTTGGTGGAAAAGTTGCTCTTCTTGTGCGATCGGATTCTGCAAACGCAGAATTAGTGATTTCACTTGACATTCCTGATGGAATGTTGACGTAATTTAATGGTGATCACGTCGGCTCTCGCGAGTGTGTTTTGATGGATGGCTTTGGATTGATTGCGTGGCAGTTGGTTAATGATGTTAAGCACTTCATCCGGGGCCGCGATTGTCACGTGGTCGATTTCGTTGGATACACTACACAGTGGTAGATGCTCAGTCCGTCTCTTAGACAGGCGCTTGTGTAGCCTGCTCCATTTTCAAAAACGAAAGAATAGATATTAAAAGCAGTCTTCACTGAGGTAAATCTTACACTGTGAGACAAACATTGCTTTTTAAGGGAAGGTGTAGCTTTCGTGTGACTGCTTCGGAAATCATATCGCTTATCATAGGAAGCTTAAAGTAGGTGGACTGACGGAATTCTCATCCTTTCTTTCGTGCTGATCTGTCTTAGACGTTTCAACACGAATTTATGTGGAGTTCCGTTTTTCACTAGGGGCCAGGAAATATAATTCATTTTGTCCTCAACCATTTCAACTTTTTGGGACCCTGTTTGCCGCACACTTCATTGGGTTACGCCTATGTAGCTTATTAATAAAGCTGTGGGAGTTTGTCTACTGGCCCGTCAGCTTCTCCGCAGCGTAGCGTCCAGTCTCCGAGTTAAGGAAACTTAAATATATTAGAACCTGTTACTGAATCCAACCTCCGCAGTAACTAAGATCGCCGAGTGGAACAAATTAAAAGCGCGAAGTAGCATGAAAATTCTTCAGCAACCTTATGAGTAGTGCATACATGTGTCACGATATCTCGAATATCGTAGCAACTGGAACATGAGGCGGCCTGGTGCAGCACATTCAGTTGCCTGAAGACATCACAAACGAGAGATTCAGCTGGGTTCCAGGTGTGTCTTTCGCAAAAACCAAATTGATTTGCAAATGAGTGTATTTCTCGCGAAGTAGCATCTTTGTAGCAGTTTGGCGAAAGGTTATAAAAAAACTAACTTCCAATTTTTATCATATTAGCTGGAAGAGAGCTCTGTCAGGATTCCATTGCCATGACTTCTCTTGGTCCCAAAATAGAGCTGTTAAACAAGGATTGTATTGAATTTGACCCTTTAAAATCGAAGACGGGGTAAATATAATGATATTGACTTGATTAATGAAGTTACAGATAAAAGGTGCGCATTTGTTTTTGGACAGGTTCTAGCGCATTCTTCACTTGGGAGGAAATTCACATGCGGAGCAGAGGACTTGGAGAACACTTACTTGTAGCTCTGTACGACGGTGCACACGAGAACTAAACGTTACTTTTGGTATCTGCTTTTCTCACTGGGACTTTTTGATATGGCCATTTTCCGTTTCGATTAGTCCGTTGTCCGTTTCGTCCCTCTCCTGTGTTCACAAAAGCTTAGTCTCCTCGGAGTGCAACCTGGACATCTTTTGTTTATGTAATCAGACCCATTAATATGTAGGTCTCTCAGGGCCAGTAGGTGCTTTGGAGTTATGACTTCCATGGGATACTGGGTTCCGTCGTTATTCATGAAGCACATTAACTACGTTGGTTTTCACATGACTTGTCTATCAAGTGGTGTGGGCACTAATGATTGGTCTGAGTTCAAAAACCTTCAAATTGGACTTGATCTCTAGTGTGTCCGGTGTACCACGGAAAAAGTTCTGAAATCAAAAACCGCTTGTTTGATTAATGAACTCTTCGCTCAGGGCAGTTTTCCCTTTATAGTGGAGTAACCGAAGGTATTCAGTTGGTCAGTTGACTTCATTGGCCATCAAGCTGCATCAAGTGCCCATTGATGACCGAATGGAGGACTAGAAGCTTGATGCTCCAATACCGCTAGACCAATCTATTCCCAAGACGCGATCAAGCACCAAAAATGATAAACCTCAAAATCTCCTTTCGCTATTGAACCGTATACGCCTATGTGTGTCAATCATTACATAGACAAAACAGCACGCTTCGATCTAACAAGTAACTGATCTAGCCAGACGAATTGCCCATTGATGAAACTCATCTGATCAAATTAACAGAGATATCATTTGACTATGTCTCTCTGGATCCATCTTAATGCTTGCTATAGGCGTATTGTAACAAGGATTAGCTATGCAACTGATCTAAATTTGTACCTAAGTTTTGAGTAGTTGGTTGATATTCTCTGACTTCCCGAAAGTACTTCAACTCGATTTTCACTATGAATTTTGGGGCATCAAGCAGATCATGAAAAATAACTTTTGTCCGAATGCGCAATCTTGATAATGAAATCCATCGAGGAGAATTTTAAACTCAAGAGGTGAGTATTCGTCAGCGTAAAAGAGACCTTGTTTTGACACACTTAGGTCGTTGGGCTATTCCCAACCTACTCTGGCTGACCATGGGATATTTCCCCGAAGTGTCGTAATGAGCACTGTTATCCAAACACAATTGGCCAGAAGCATTCTCATGAACTCCAGTCATGCATAAAACATAGTTACATGCGCTCGGTGCTTCGTTTCATATATTTGACTGCGTTTTTCCCGGACTGGCTGTGGATTGCTCACGCATTCCAATTGTATCTCCTGGCCAGTTCTTGGTCACATTACTTATAACTTACAAGTAGCAGGAGTTTGTGGCTAAACTTATAGACTGCGGGTGACCAACGAATGTGGCTAAAGTGAGGAGCTGCACCGTTTTTCTCCCCGGACCACCAAGGATTAGGGTAGTATTCGATATTTCGGTTTCAGCTATAGAAGCTGATGGGACAACTTATTTTTTATTTCAAACCAAAGCATGCAATCTCTGGCCGAAACACAAAGCGACAGGAATTAAATGTCCTTGTGTAAAAACGCTAGTGCATGTGTTCACTGCAGCTTACGCGTTGAGAACTGAACCACTGCCTTCAGGGACATAATCCAAATCGTACTATGATAGGACATGAAGACAACTGCATCCAAAATTGAATGTAGCCTCTCAGAACTGAACCACTGCCTTCAGGGACATAACCCAAATCGTACTATGACAGGACATGAAGACAACTGCGCCAAAAATTGAATGTAGCCTCTTTAATTTTCCTTCATAATAGTTGGCCGGTGAAGGCATCTTCCCAAATACATCACCTCAAAACCCAGCCCATTCACCATGGTCTTTCGGAAACTATAAATCAAAATTCCAATGAATGGCTTATCAGTATGTGTGTGCGAAAATTCAGGTAAATATCTTGAAAAATTGAGCAAAAGTATAGAGGGAAAGTAGAAAAGCAGCTCATGGTACTAAAAAAAGCACCCCTCGGAAGGGGGCAGCATCTGAGAGAGTTGTGCCAACACTACATGCGTCAAAGTTAATTCTAAGTGGTGGGATTTACAAGGGCGAATGAAGATGACGTTGTGCCAACACTACATGCGTCAAAGTTAACTCTAAGTGATGGGATTTACAAGGGCGAATAAAGATGACAGATAATTGGGGTGGCGCTGTCAAACAGTGATATTATCATGCACAAAGGAGCTAATATGAGGTGATACACACCGGTTGTTTAAATTGTCTGAAATCATTGAGACAGTAACGCTTAGATCACAGCGGTGCAAATGTGAACATATGCAGAAACACATAAGGCAAAAGGTCGATAAAATCTGCTCTCCGACGATTGACTCAGACATTAACTCATTGCTTTGGTACTGATGTTAGGTTGAAAGCAAGTAAGGAAATCGAATTTACTTGTTATCACAGGTGAGTTAGACACATCAGCATAACCCCATGCTACAGAGAATGTGAAGAAACACTGTTGGCATTCGCGCGTGTTATAGTCGGGATAGACACGACGTGGGATAACTAGGGTTCCTGAGTACGTGGGTGTGTATGGAGAACACCAGTAAGTCTATCCACAAGCAATCATATCAGCGTGATTGATCATCAAGTGTCGACCTAGATAACTCAAAGCTCTGAACAGAAATACTTCTATCAGATGATCAAATTGTTGAAAATGTTGGTCACAATGCTCTTGCAAGCGACGGATGTCCCGGAAATCTTTTTAAATCGAATCCCGTTTACATTAAGTCGTGGGACTCCACATATTTCCAGCTCCCAACTGACTGGTCGAGTGGCACATGAATGCGATTTGTCTTCGCACAGTAGCAAATACCGATGTTGTTGATCATAGGAATAGCCGAACTTGTCCAGAACTCGCTTTACTTCTTGTAGAATTTCATCCGCGGGCCGTTTACTTGTAGCCTTCATTGACCAAGTGAAACGAAAGACTCGCGGCTTGATTTGATCATTTGTTTGCGAGCCAGCCGGAGGAACATCCACAGGGTCTGTTTCCTGTTTGGGTTTATGCCAGGAAACGGAACGACGAACGTGAGGTGACGGTGTATCGGCGTTGCTTCTAAACTTTGGTGGAGCCTGGCGGACGGAGTCTAGAATTGACTGTGGCATCGCGGTCGAATTGAGTGCAGAATCTTTGCTTTTCAAGGACACATTGGAGGTCCGGCTCCCCGGATAGTCAGACGGTGTACTTCCAGCAGATCCGTTAGTATGGTACTTCCTGTATTGGAAGCAAAACGACACATGTAAGATGTTTCCAAAAGATTGTGACGAACTGATCAAATGTGAGACAAGAAGCTGTGCCCCATCAAGTGAAATTGTTATGTAATCAAATGGTTAGCGATTTCTGGTGGAGCTGGTTATCATGTTCGGTCAGTCAGATAGTTACTGCACGATTCTAATCTAGCAAGACACCAATTTATTTTTTGGTTATTATGTGGTCAGGTGAGGAAGGATCACAATAGGCTATCCGCCTCAGTTCCGATTGCCCGTTAGTAGCCATTCAGTTGGATATTTTTGCGCACTCTCTTCTGTTGGTGAAATTATTCAGGCCAACTCAGTCGAAAACATTTTGCCTGAGGTTTTCTTTTGTTGAAGCTAACAAGCAGCACTAATCCCGGATTCGAACTCCGGACATCTGACACAGAATGGATTTGTCACTAGTGTGTCAGCAGCCAGCGCCGGTAGCGTTCGCAAGTCGATTGATGTGACTGGTCCTAGGGAAAAACCACCCAACAGTCGTCGTGATTTTGTCGACCGAATAACTAGCTCTTTCAACTATCAGATGCATTGGTGATAATACACGCTGGCGTTGTACTGCCACTGAGCTCTGATGTGAAAGAAAACCGAAACCGCTGCCTCCTACTTTCATGTGGCCCTACCAGAACTATCACGCCAGAGGGTAAGCGAAACCTCTCAAACTAGTGTGATATAAATACGGCTTGCTGACAGCTTAACCAAGCTTTGTCTTAGATATATATATCCACATGCCCCATCCCTCAACTGCAGAACCTTTGTCGATGTGACTTCAATCGATGCAGCTGTTCCACTCAACATAGATCATTTTGCGGACGTCCGACCATTGAAGATCTTTAGTGAGACCGAAAGCTTGTTCTCGAAAAACGACCAATACCGTTATACTGGTGTGAATAAGACTGGTCCATAATGGTCAGAAATCAGGTGATACGATCATACTTGACAAAGCCTCTTTACTCAACGTAAAGGTATGCTTCGTATGATGTCATTTCCAATCAAATATAACGGTGGAGTCGAGTATGAAAAAAGATGATGTAGGATGAACAGTATAGAGTGTACCGGCATTCGGTAAAGGAACTGAACGATGGATAGGCTGCTTCAGTCAGTCTCACACGATGAACGTGACCCAGTTTCAGAAACGCGTTGAGTCAGGGAAATCGACTCTAGGCAATCCTTGGGTAAGGCTCTCAAGATTACTAGTGTCGAGTCGGTTGTCATTTCTGACCCGTGATTGTGTGTGCTTACGTGTTCCAATTGTCCCCGACCTAAGTCTGCAAAATTCACTTGGCTCTGTTACTCACCGTACTCCATCTGTTCTGTGAATACTACTCAGTTCACCTGATCTAAAGTAATGCAATGCTTTCAGCCGCCGTTCACAAACCCTTGTATTCTTCCCAGTTGGTCCTCGAACATTTCGGTTGCTGCTACTAACTGCGTGTGATTCTTTGGAAAAAAAACACTACATGAGAATAAACGAAACTCTGAATCGATATGATCTGAGCTGAGTTTGCGGCTCATAAGAAATGATCTATTGCAAATATGCTCGTCTTAGTTAAAACTCTGACGTAATGAAACCATTCAAGGTGGGCTGATGAGAGTTGGTGTATGTAACAGGTGGACTGTTGCATGTCTAAAAGTAATGTAAAGACCTTAATCCGTCATTAAGAAACAACCCACAGCCCTAAAGAAGTGAACGTTGGTAATGATTGAGTTATTCAGGTAACATTTGGTGTTTCTGCCATCCATATGCTTATTGAAGGAACTATAGTGATTTATGAACCGCATGGCTCGCATGTCAACTCATACTGTCAGGACTACCGTTGGTGCTCGATAGTTTAAACAGTTTTATTCAGAATACTTGGCGTGTGAGTCCCAATATTTGCACGATGAAATGATCAGCAGTATTGTGGTATTATGGATAATTTTTACTCAAACTATTCACTTATTCAGTGGGCTCCACTGACCCTGGAGACACGCATGTACGGGGTTGTGAGCATGGAAGTACGAAACGTGCCAATGAGACCAGAGGTTTTTCACTGCGTACAATTTGCACTGTTTACATCTTGGTGTCAGATCATCTACCATCCTATGCAGTTGTCTTATCCACTCAAATTCTCTCTTCCTGCTGCCTACTGACAGACTGCAGTGACCGGATTATCAATAATGCAGATTGTATACGGAAAGTATTAGTTTCTCAGTTTGTATAAGGGTATTTTGTTTGTGGTCAAATGTTCAATTTACAGCAATAGGTACTCCATTTCGTCCAATCGTAACATTCGTTCGTATCCGACACTGAAGCCCGGTTTGTTATATGTTCTAAAGAGAATGGTAAAAAGTGTCAAACTGAGGGGTCTCCATATGATTATGAAGCTTTAGTCTGAAATTATGAGTATTTTTTTGTATGCAGGACGAAAATCAAAAAAGGATTCTTCATGTGTCGTATTCTAAACCTTAAGTTTTCTGGGTTGTATGGACACATAAGGCCAAGGAAGTGGGGGAGGCCCAGAAATCCGGGAATGCCCGAAGATTATTTCCGTTGATCCGTGCGATCGGTCCCCGGAAGCCACTGGTGAGCGAAACCATCAAGGATCGGAATGGAGTGACCATCTTGAATAAAGGAGAACACCTCAACTGTTCGGCCGAATACTTCGAACAACAATTGTCGCGGCCATCAGCTGCCACTTATTTGGAGCCCTGGACGGTGAACGTGGAACCACCTACGGCCTCAGAGGTTTATGACTGCATATGTTCTCTCAAGCACCACTGAGGATGACCTCCCACCCGCATTGTTCAAAAACGGGGGTGAAGTCCTCAGTCAGCGCTTGTCTGATCTGTTTGCTTGCATTTGGGAAAGGAGTCTGCCCCAGACAACTGGGGAGAGTCGGTGATAGTGTTGGTTCTCAAAAAAGAGGCTGGTAGTGATTGTGGTAACCACAAGGAGATCAGCTTGACCCCGGTCGTAAGCATTGGTCGAATCATAGTTTTTCATGTCTTGATGTCATGCTACCCATGATGATAATGATGATGATGATGACATAGACCAAGCGTTGGTATGTCTACTTGCCACGACCGGTTTGGATGGCTGATTTAAACAGAATGCATCTATCATAGTACAAGTTAGACATTTGAAATAGTGGTGTAGTTTGGTCACCTTCCCCCAAAGTCCAACTATACCCAAGAGACACAGTAGAAATTCGCGTTCCTCGCCTTTATTCGGTTGAAATATTTTTGATAATAGAAAGCGAAGAAAGTAGGTTTCTGACTCTGCAGTTGAGCCAAAGGATATTTTGCTTTGGAGGTTTTTTAAAACCCACATATTTTATATTGGCTGCTTAATTTATTAGCAACATTGGCAGAATAATATGGCCATCAAGTAAACCCCTCTCCTCGAAAAGGCGACCACAACTAGAACGAATGTTAAAATGTTGCCCCATCATCAACAGAAGAATAAGCTAGGTTGATCGCAGATCATACCAAGCTTAATGGTCTTGGTAAGAACAACAAGGTGGTATCCCCAAGTTTAATAGCACCCTGTGAGAGATACAGACCTAAATTAAGACCGTTGGCGTAGGATGATAGTGGGGTAAGAAACCAGTTGGCTTTTTATATGGTGACTGGCAAAGCACGATTGGCCGCGTGTGTGTATCTGTCAGACGCCGCAAGTTATAAGAGTGAATTCTTTTTTAGAAGGGTGACCAATAGGAACTGTGTCCAACAACCTACGCAGGGTTACCCAAAACTCAGATGCTCCGTGGTGCTATTAACAGTCCCGCCAGAGTTAAAGGTAATATTCACCGAGACGGAAATGAAAGCATATTTGTGGATCAGACCTGGACCAAACCATCAGGAAGCTAACTTGGATGATGGCTATCAGATTCTGTTATTAGCGTAACTACAAACCGATAAAATTTTTATGCCTCTTAGCTAGGTTACAACACCAAGTATAGAGAAAAATAATCAGAAAGTATTGCATTGTCTCAAAACGTCAACCAATCAAATCGATTGAGAGCACTGTAAACTTAATACATCAAGCTCGGCCTCAGCGTACCTGTCAGGTCCACCATAATTTGTTAGTGTTTCCAAAGTACAGTATGTTCTGAAGTGCTTTCTGATTTAATTGTTGGATAAGTCGTTCAGAGATAGTCCAAGTAAATCCGGTGATGTGGGTTAATCTAAAGACTGTACCTTTGTCACTGGTCCTCCTGGTCCGATAAATAATTGTGTCGCTGGCTGCGGGCGCTGTTATCCCGACATTTCCCCTTAGGAACTACATCAGTCGTTGTCCGATCAATAACTGTAGCCGGAAACCACTTGTCTAGAATATTCTACTCTCGGTTGAATTACCCTTTTTTCACGCGGACTGACTGACCAATTTGTCTTTTAAAAAAATCGCCCGGTGGTCCGAGCAAATAATATCTCCGTCAATCGTATAAGCAAGGTGGTTGTAGAACGTTCGCAGTGTCCAATACTGATCACACTTCTACTCTAGCGAAAACTGGGCTAGCATAAAAGGGTGAAGAAATCTCTTCTTCAAAGAATCGCTATACATATAAGTGCCAAAAAGCAATTATGCGTTGAGGTTTGCTAATAACTGAAAAAGGGGGATTACTAGATGACCATGCTGAGATACTCTACCCTCAATTCATTACAGCATCAAAAGAGTCTAATATGAAATCGGTGGTATTGAGGAATTGGTTGCATCATAAAGCGAAGGAAACCTGGTGATGCTGAATGAAAAGGGTTTTAAATCGATTTAGGAAAAGGAATTGGTCCCAAAATTAGGGAATGGTCGGCGGCTCTATATTTCTTCGTATAATCCTGTACTACTGGAACTCAAATGAACCAGTAATTATAACCTGAGATTCGGTGTTCAATAAAAGGTGGTATGTAACGCAAGGTGAGACAAGTGACCAATCGCATCATATTTGCAACGGCTGGAAGAGCTTTGAGTAAACAGTTAAATTTACCTCCTACTGAAGCGTTGGGCTACCGAACGGAAAAATCCAGCCGGTGTGCGATCATGTGGTTCTCGAGAATCGCGAATAGCTGAACTATGATCCGAGACCGTATAAGTCGGGATATCGGAAGGGAGTTCGTGTTGTGTGGGCTGGGACGATTCAGTATAGTTAATATCGCACTCTGTCTGTCGTCCACCAACGTAAGCCACCCGCTGAGAAGTGGAATTCGGCCATTCGTGTTCAGTGACATAAGCCATTTCTGACCTTCTCTGATCTGGAGCATCCTGTTTCGGGGGCATTTCAGAATCCTCTTCTGTCTCAATATCTATACGATAGGGCGAATGTCTAGTAATGAAAAAAGAGACCATTGCGACTAGTGAGGCTGTAGTGGAGTGATCAACACAAAATTTTAACCCTAGCCACAACCAGTTAGACGTGATAGATTGGACCTCCCCTAGAAGTGACACAGAGGAAAGTGCCTCCAAATAAGAACTGAGTGTTTTCTCTCTCTGTCTTCGCTAAATAGATGAAACAAGAACACTAAATATATGCTTATCCCAAGACGGAATAACAAAAGAGAAGATATTCGACCAGGAAGACAGTTTCATAATTTTACCCTATGACTAAGTTTGAGCGGGTAAATTTGCAGTTAGATATCACTTTATCGGCATGAGTGTTTTCGGTAGACTTTTGCTCCATCTAGACGGTTGTTTAATACACCGTGAACCACAAGGTTGCCAAGCTCCACGTCATTTCTGAGCTACCAAATTGAGAACCCATCCTAGTAACACTGTCGAATATAACTAGTTTTCTACCGAAAGCGGTGCACTACTAATTTTTTCAAGGTGCCCGAGGGAAGAAGCACCTCTGGTGGAAAAGAGACAATGCAAGTTCACACTAGCTTTGTCCCTCTCTGTACAGATAAACTTGATTTGCTACATGAGTTATTCGATTTTCTTAATTTTGTTATTGTGGCCTCGGCGACCTAAAGAAAATGTGTGCAAAATTGTTCCCCTTCGTCTGTTCGTCTCATTTTAAAGGTGTTCCAATAAAATTCCCAAGATGATTTGATAGAAATCGTCAAGTACCTCCCTAAAAGTCTGACGATGATGATAGTCTGATGATGACAGTCGAACGAGTGCTAATGGCTGCCTGCAATAGAAGATGATCAAAACGGCCGTGTGATCTGTACGGAGGATTCTGAAATACCTGTAGAGCCTTCACTTATTCTGTGCAGTTTGACATCCATCAAAACAACGGGTCACTTGTTAGAAGCTCTGAATGGACGCAAAGACTGAGTTTTCGTGGTAAGTAATTCTTCTCTTAAGAACTCTACAGATAGAACACCAACCTGAACGTGTTCTACTATCCAAAAACAGGATGTTCCATCAGCCAGTCCTGTTTAGGCCACAACACAAACTGCAGCAAATCGCTACCTTCCATATACCGAATGCTGTTCAACGGGACAGTGGCAAAACACGCTGAAACATATGCAACAGACAAAAACCAATAAATCTCCAACTGCGACGAAGGTGGCAACCAGGAAAAACCTTGGACAAGCTGATTAACCCTATAACTATTTTCAGGATTAAGGCGATCTGTCGTCTCATCGGAAAACTACCTGCCGAAACTCCTGGAGATCTACACCGTGAATGAACTCTTTAACTAATAAAACTATTGTTCGAACTTCCTGTACCGACAACATTGTGCTGATGGCCATTTTATCCGCATCACGAAGTTCCATCTGCAAGTCACATAATCAATTATCAAACGTTTTGTTTTATTTGACATGTTCAGAATAAATTACACACATAAACATCACAAGCCTCCGGGTGGAAGGTCTGGTAATAACAGAAAACTTGGAACTGCAGTGCAGTACCACTTCGGTCGTGGTCAGGTGGTCCTCATCTGACATAAATTGATTGTGTTATCAGTGCTGTTTTTTTCCTAATAAAAAGGATTTTTTGAAAATGGATCAAGCACTGGAATACCCTAGGAGATTCAGCGACCCAGTCCGTATAAGGGAGTGCGCTGTGTAGAGAGGTTACCCTTCCTTCATAGGTTTGTCAAAACCACACTGGAATGGCCAGGCGGTGTCGATGAAAATCTCGTAAACAACCTTCGGTTGAAAAAGGCCATACATTCATAGACATTCATGACGGAAGTCAATACGGTCAGTCTTCAGCTTCACAAGTGCTAATGCTATCCAATCCCCTTATCCGAACAACCTTGTTCTGATTTGAAGGAATTACCCCTGCCTGTTTCAGATTTGTTCTGTTGTTGGTCTTAGAAAGTTACAGTTTTCTGACAATACCACTTGGGCACGGTCAGCTTAGCAGGTAAATCGTGGTTCTTGGGATAGAAATATCTCTTCTGGTAAAATGCATATGGCAATGAAATAAGTGTAGCTACCCGAGTAATTTGGGCGAAGCAATTTCTACTCCGGTAAGAGCCATCAGGCCAGCTGATTACCGGAACAGCTGACAAGGTGACCAGTTTATCCGAGAAAAATGACGTGGTCTGCGTGTAGCTTGCACAGATGAGCACTTGTATTTGAAGTTCTTGTTGCGGTAGTATCACGGTAGAGACAAAAAACGGTATAGGGTGAATAGCAGGGATTTTGTTGTGGGCGTCTTGGTTAAATGAGCGTAGGTAACTGCATCTTCTAGGTTTCCATAATAAGAGTTCACTCACACTGTTGTGTTTACCATTCTCATTTGAAGAATTGGTCGGCAGGGTGGAAATAACGTCTCCCTGTAAAATGCCTGCACATAAAAATTTCACCAGGATAGTGGAACCCCTAAGCGTAAGCTTCTTTCATTCAGCTTATCTCAGCTAGCCGTTTTTTGCAAAACACGCGAAAGCGAAGTGAACACAACTGCGTGTATGAAAACTGGTGCACCCTATTTTCATGTCAGTACGATCGTTTTCTCCGGCTAACTTATGTTCTATAGGAGGATCCGACAAAGCTTACCTCTTGGTAAACCGTGATGTTAAAGAGCGTAGTAAGCCTTTCGATTTCGGAGAGTCATGTACCTCTTCGAGGGCCGACGACTCCTCAGCATCGATCTTCGACAAATTGATCCTAGGTTGTACGGCCGGCGAGTCCTTTGATTCGGCCACGCCGGGTGATTCTGGTCGAATTTCGATTTCCGGACGGTAGGCATGAATGGTCTGACGCATCGGAGCAAAGCGACCAAAGCTCGTAACGTTGGGCAGATACTCTGGCAACCGGTGTTGAACTGCACTGGACGGGAACATCTTGGTATTTTGCTGGTCTCTGGGCATGGCATTAGGAACCGCACTTCTAAATGCCAAAGACAATACACAGGAGTAAAATTTACCTTTAATTTCAATTCCAGTACAAAAACTGACTGCAACATACTGATTTGTGCCCAAGTTATTGAACTTAAAGCACGCATCTGTTCTGCTTGTCAGCAAGAAGACTTTAAAGCTAGCACACAAACGCGTAAAATTTGGTTGCGTATGCATGCTTATAATTCCGTATGGGACCGTGTCTGTCTACAATCATTTAGACACTTTTGGAAAAAGGTGCTGGGTAATGAGCCTAACAGATGCTCATGGCCACGAGAGGATTCTAGTAAAATACTGTCTAGCAAAGCCCCATTCTCTCAAACATCTACCCGATTTCCCAAGTGTAAACTTTGGAAACACCTTTTATCCCAGAAAAATAAATTAGCACGCGGATCTACGCACCATCGCAGTTCGGTTTCAAAACTTACTTGTAAACGCATTCGACTGGTTTGTTTTCAGCAACAGGAGGGGTTTGACCAAACTTAGGTCTCGGGTTCTCCGTTCCTAGTTTGGAAGAGTATGCGTGCTCGATAATCAAGTCATTTTGAATACTGCCATTGCGGACGGCTCCATTTGGAGCTGTTGACTGAATGGTTCCGTTTCGTAATAAGTGACCACCGGAAGGATACCAGTGTTTAGGGCTGGGTTCAACGGGTCGTTCTCTCGTGGGACCACCAAGGGGTGAGAGATGAAGCTCGTAGGTTGTCACAGGACGTGGAGCTAAAAACAGTGTGAGGTGAGCAGCTAGATTAATCGAAACATTCAACATTCATTCTTCATCCCAAGTTAACAATTTTTGTGTAAGATATTTACGTATAACACCCATCTGAACACATGAAGTTGCGTTGCTGATATTTTGGTCTCAAAAACACTTGGATACTTCAAGTATGAGATTCCAGTTTATTTTGAAGCCGTAGTAATACTGATTATCAGCGACCAATGAAGTTGAACACCTGATGTGAAGTTGATCAGTCTTGTTGTTTTTCCTGGTGCGTGTACTCTATGAATATTCAAGCAATAGAATAACTTGGCTGTAAAAAAGTCAACTGCAGCCTGCAAGTCCCCCAGAAAGTTGCCGATCTCAGAGCACGTTTCGGTTTCCTAATCAGGGGAGTTTCGAAGTATCCTTAAAAACCTGAAAACTTCGACTGTTTTGGCACTCGCAAAATGATTTATAGATTTGCAGCAGCTTCTTGGGAAATGCCTCTTTGAGAGAATGACTCGAAGCCATGTGAGAGGCAGTGCCTCCGGAGAAAAGGAGCCGGAAAAGGAACACAGTGAAATAATAAGTGTGGTCTGTTTCAAATGCTGATCTAGCTAGAAGGTGACCTTTACACAAGGAAAAGCGCAGCACCGCAATGGGCATTATCCAGGCCGTTTGCATAATCCGTACCTTGTAATAGAGACGAACGAGTGAGAGATTATTCGTGTTCCAAAAACCAGCAGGTTCTTAAATCCATCCAGTTTTTTATTTATTTTCAGGCAGCTCGGAGGATTCAGCTTTAGGGAAGCCTGAAACTGAGATCTACAGGTCAGTGGATTACAGAGGCGAGTCGTCGGCGTTACAGCCAGACTAGGACTTGGAGGTAGAATAACTCAACAAATTTAAAGGTCACGCAGATGGTTGTTGATCAGATGACTGTTGCTGCACTTCACAATTAGTTTGCAAAGTTTCATCATCATCGGAGGGGACTAAGCCAATCGTTGTGTGAGCAGTTCTTCCTTATTTGTATGCGTTTATATTGTCTCCAAAGGTTACCTGGTATCTACAAATGTGATTGGCCAACCGGAAATCACATTCCTCACAATGTCACAGGTTTTCTTTGAACAGACAATTCCGGTTTTATTGGCCAGATTTCTGTGACCTTTGGGGTATACAGCAATCTGAATCGTACTAAATTCTGTTTACAGGAGCAGCCTGACTGTGGCTTAATCCATTTGACCCTGTGGCCAATCGACTCATCTACTACTTTCCTCTCCGTGAAGGTATCTAATCAAGCAGGTGGTTTCTATGGTCCCCGTGGATATACCCAATCTTGTACGATTCCCGCCTGATTGCATGCACAGTTGTGGTGGCATGGACAATCACGGGAAGCTAGGTTTGCTCATCCGCTTCATTCTTCTAGTGACTTTCACAGGGATCCTGGGCCACTGAAAACATTAGGAGGAAGTCAAAGCGAAGTGAACGTGTGAGACGCTTTTGAATCACCCCCAATCTCTTGATTCTCTTCACGTTTGTTCAACTTGGAACACAAAATATTGGCCCAATTCTCAAAACACTATGCCAAGTGCTGAAAGTTCAAACTACTTGCAAGTTCCATCCAAATTAAGGAAGAAATCGTCTCAATCCGGGGCCTTTGAACTATTTTGCTACTCATACTGAAAGGTTCTCCTTTGTCGCCACACGTTCACTATTTCTTTCCAGGCTGGCAACGAATATGTTTCGGTCACTATGTGTGACAAGCTTCCAGTGGGTTAATGACCTTATTCATGATAACAGTCTGATAAACACAATCGTGGGAGTATCACCTACCTCGTTGACTAGATGGTACCTAGCGTAACTCTCTAACGTTAAACCACAATTTTTCGCACCCACGTTTCATGAAACTTAAGAAAAAATTATCTCCAAGTGTGCTGAAGTCAAAATAATCAAGATTTTTTGTTCAATTTAACCAATGCAGCTAAGACGTCTCCAACCAGTGGAAATTGGTTTGGTATAACTTCAGATACTTCACATACTGTAGCAGAAGGCAATCAAGTCACCTGGCCTGTCTACCCCACATTTTATCAACAGTGAACACCATTTCCTCCCATTGGTGATTTTACAAGATATGAACATCGGCACGCCTGTTCATTCTGCTCACTCAAGGGACCTTTCTCATAGTCACGTGGTCCGAACGCGGAGGATCGCACAGCAGTTACTCAGCTTGCGTTATTCTCGTCTTGACAAGCTTTATTGGCTTCGTAAGTGGTTATACGCCCAGCTTCGCAAGACCCTCACATAAACCTGAAAAAACGTGTGGCTAATCTTTGGTTTTCTTATAATCCTATCCAGATAAAATGTCCAGCAAACTTCAACCAAAATTTTCAACCAAGCGCATCTCGATACAATGCATTTGGTATCTGCTTCGGCATCCTTGTTGACCATAATGGTTTTCTAAGTTGTGAGTGGCTGTGGAATTTCTAAAATTCATGTCCACATCATTCTTGTTTGAACAGTCTTCCTGCTGTCCCCGGACAAGTATTCTCGTGAGTCCACACCAAAGTGGAGGAAGCACTGGACCCTAGTTTCGCTCTTGCTGGAGATCATCACTAGTGCACATCCTTAGCCGTGCCGCGGTTTGAACTCCGCAAATCAGACAGTCGAGGCCAGCTTGTTCCCACTACCCCACCAGCGCAGGCTGGACGCACGCCTGGACAGGCGAAGAGAAAATGAATTCCCTGACTAGCAACGCTGGTAAACAACTGCGTGATATTCATCGATTGATACTAATGAATTCTTGTTTTGTTTGTATCCACGCGTCCGTCAGTGCGAATAATAATCAAGAACATTGTAATCACGGCCTTGAGGCATTGGTGATTGGATCCACAAACGCCACGCACGTCGAGTGCAGTCCATGGATAATTGTAAGATCATAAAACTGGTTTTCATACTGTTTCGCTATTTCACAGATGCCTAATTGTTGCTCCACGAATGATCGATGTACTGTTTCAAAACTCAACAAGAATTCAGAGGGCAGCTGTTTGAGTAATGCAGAATATAAAACTCTGTTAATGAGATTACTTTTTACTATCTTTTCTGTTCCTTATCTTATCTTTTCTTCTCCTGCTCGCCGGGAAAATCGGAAGGTTCCGCATACCATTGAAGGAACATTCACGGTTTTAGGGTCGTTTGGAATAAGTAAACAGAAACAAACAAGTCAATAACGGATATACTGGAAAAAGAGGAAATTTGAGTGAAAATCCGACAGAATTAACTGCCAGCCCGTTCAATTTACCCGTCACGAAAATGAAACGTAAGTCTATCTTCAAATGTTGGTTATCCCTTAATTCCCTGATTTGAACATATGAATAATCGGAGACAGCTGCATCTGAACGATACTGCACAACGGTTGCACCTGCCCAGGGCAAATGTGGGCATGTTATGAGTTCTGAGTTCACTGAGTAAACGGCCTTGATGGACTAAGTTAGTGGAGTTAAGTAAGTACAGTAAGAATGGTTATAAATCACTTAGAACAAGGCTTCTGCTTTGTATCGGAATAAAGTGACATTGGATGCCGTAGAGTAATGTGGATTTTGAATCTAGTATGTTATTCTCCTCTGAAAGATTTCAGATGGCCGATGCAAGTTTATGTTACAGTATCAGGCAAATGGTCAGGTTTTCACACCACAGAAAAACCCGAGCTACCGTTTCACGGTTTCACTGTGGGCTCAAACTCTTATTGACTGTGAGCATTGATGAAATAAGCTTCTTACGTGGGCGAAAGCTTACTGTTGCCTGATACCTAGTGCTAAGCTTTGTGGTTCAAAAGGAAGCCGCAGTTTGCAGCAGCGAATTAACCTATTTACAAAGCTGAGTAGATGCAACCTTGAAGGCCGTATAGGAGTGGACAGATAAAACCGACTGGTAAAGGTAAAACGACTGCTGTAAACTGCATCATCTAAACTGTTCTTAGACAACGATCTCAACCACATACATACATACAGTGTTTTGGGGAGAATTCAGTAAAATGTCCATCCCTTGTGTTTCAAGAAGAGACTTGACAGAATAAGACAATAATGTTTGAAAAACACGGACTGACAGAAGTGCCTCCACTAACCCGAAGGTAAACATTTACCTAAAGCCCAAAGAAGTTTCTTAGGGATGGCTGACAAATGCAGTATGGGGTACTGAGTAGCTGTTCACGAAGAATTTGGAAACAGGATTCGTGACGCTGTTGATCAGGCGGCAGTTGGCTTGTTCGCCGAGCTTCGCAGTTTGTTGGCAGATATTTCGTCAGCAGGGGATGGGACATCATCATAGGTTGAGTAATTCCCCCACTTCTACTTTCTTCGATGTGGTTATTAAATGGCGCATAATATACAAACTGCTACTGGGTAGTACGTGATTTGCTCTGTCTTTCGGGATTTGGATTGTGTCATGGTTTGACTGTTACGCATCTGGTCAGTCCACTGAGTAACTGCCTCTATTGCACTAGTTTCGTTCCTTCACTCAAACCGGTTTATTTTCGACTTTCATGTGTGTTGCTTTCCAGCCAGTCTTCCTGTCACTGGATTGGTCGACCGAACACCTACTTTTAGTAATTTCCTTTGATTTAGTTAACCCGTTTGCCATTTTTGTTGTTTCTTGTCTCTTGCCCTGTTCATAAGGTATTCTTTTGTTTCATGCCATTTCCATCTGTCATTTTTCTAGGTTTCCTGGCTTACCGCTTCATCTTCGGTCAGGATGGGAGTTTATCCAGGGTTTTGTGTCCTCTTAGTGGCCTCTGTTGCTTTTTTCTCCGGCTTTTGTTTTGAGCTCGGATGTTCGGAATTCATTTGTTTTTGAGAGTTTGATAGATTTTGGTCTATCGCAACGTGTCCGTTGATGGCTTTCTCAGTTGGATACCACACCATCATAAATTCACTTTTGTTCTTTGTTCTTGCTTGGGTTTGTATATCAACACTGTCTCAGTTAAACTTGTGTCCCTCCTGATCTTCGTGTACGGAGAGGGATGAACATTAATGTTTTCTGGATTTCGTCATCAGGTCAGTACAAGTCTAATTTTTAAAATAGGGGTAAATAATGAAAGAAACAGCTAAAATTGGTTCGAAAAATGAAACCGTGGAGACGAACGAGTTGTTGTCGTTGCACCCCACGTCGCATCTATTTGGATGTTGTGAGACAGTCTAGAAGGCCATTGAGCGACTTGGTCGGGTGATCGGTGTCATATGATCAAGACAGACTCACTGTTCGTAAGATTCGTTTTTGACATCACAGTACCGGATTTCGCAAACTTATTGCGAGTGGTTTAGCTGTAGTCAAGCCACGCCGTCGGATCGATACTGACAGTCGATTGGATACTCAGTAGACGTCGTGAAACGACTCGTTCCGATTGATCTAACTAGTACCCAGTACACTGTCACTAACGATCCAACGGCGCCCCTTGACTACGGCCGAAGCAGTCCCGATACTTTTACGAAACCCAGTACTATGTTGTTAAAATCGATTCTTACGAACAGTGAGTCTGCTTTGCCATGTGACACAGATCAACTGGCCAAGTCCCTCAAGGACCCTCTGGACTGTCTGGCAGCATCCAACTAGATGAGATGTGTGATCAGCCGAAAACTAATCGTTCCTGTCGCCATGTTTTCATTTCTCTAACCAATGTTAGCTACTTCTATCATTACTTTCACCAGTAGATATGTACTGACCTGATGACAAGATCCAGGAAGCATTATTGTGTTCCTCACTGTGTTCTTATTCAAACCATGAGAACATTTAAGAATTGTTCATGCCGCTTAGCGAATGGCTTCCTTCCAACGTTGTGTTTTCCACAATTCTTTTCTTGGATTTTGTAGGTAACGACTGTCTTCCTCGGTGTTTCCACTTTTGTTTTTGGCTTTGATAGTGCTCCTTGAAGTGTGTTGGTCGGTTCACTTGCAACTGTTATGTACTGTCATAGTATTCTTGTAGGCAATTTCGAAAGGTCTCTGATGTACAGAATTGTAATTTGTTTGTCTTCTCTTGCGTTCTTGAGTTAGTCGGGTTATATCTGCTCAAAGATCTCCAAATAAAGTTTCTCGAGTAACCAGCGCTTTGGAATGCTTTGTATGGGCGTTTTTCTTCCCTAACTCTGGACTTGGTGATAACGCTGTTCGTTTCAGTCTGTTTCTAGCAGCTTGGGTGCCCATTATGGTAGATCAGGGTTTCCTCTGTCTAGGTCACTTTCCCATCATTGTCTGTTGGGCAGTGTGGTGAAGAGTGCGTCCAAGAATACCTCGCAAATCTGATGATGTTGAAAACGTTGTTCAACAATTACCTTGTTCGTTGAAGTTCACTCCTATTTAAAGATGGAAAAGGTATCCTCCAAGTAACGATCCATAACTTTGAACTTATGTCCTGAAGTACAGCTCGTTCCAGCTTTTACACTACCATGGTCACGACCAATCATGCAATTAGCGATGTTATCCGTTTGTATAAAGTATTCCAGGTTAAATTCGAAATGTGTTTTCAGACAGATTTCGTGCAATTCACAGCTCTCTTCTTTTTTGGCTCAATGGTTAGAGCGCAAATTTACTGACCCGACACCTGCCTCTCGACTTCCCCTATCTAGGATTGGGCAACCTGGCAGTATCCCAGCCCTCGTTATTCCTTCAAGTGGCATGACAGCTAGGCATCCAAATGGTGTTACAGCTGACCGGTCATCTTTTTTATTCGGAAGTCTACAACTATCCAATGAATCACTCAAACCCACTTAGGCTGAACCGAAGCCCACACCTGTGAACAGTGAGCTCATATAGGATGACTTCATTCTTTCGGCTTTTTCGACCTGGTTGTCCTTCGGTTTC
The DNA here is from genome assembly GCA_003604175.2 of Clonorchis sinensis. Lineage (NCBI taxonomy): Eukaryota > Metazoa > Platyhelminthes > Trematoda > Opisthorchiida > Opisthorchiidae > Clonorchis > Clonorchis sinensis. The sequence continues at coordinate 137,088,924 of CM030369.1, forward strand.
ACACTGTTCATTGTACGAATGGATCCAGTAGCACTATACTTCAACTCTCTCCACAGTTCTTTTACGTTGGTGTTCTAGAGGGTGACACAATGGGTAGTACCGATCCTTTGTGCAACTTCAGGAGTCCGCAGAAGCAGGGACTATTAGAGCCGACAGCTCTAGTTCTCCAGCATTGCTCTGTTGTAATTCTTTGCATATCATGAAGTGTTTTGAGGGCTCCGTTGATTTTGCTTGTTATTTTTTACCAGCTTTTTCTACATACAGTGACAGGAGGTGGCATCTTCGAGTAAAACCTGCGCCTTATTCATGTAGTCCGGTTTTATTCATGACGACTAGCAGGCGTCCCTTGTCTACCTGTGGAATGACAATGGTTTGTCCCTCTTTCAGTTATTCGTTGAATTCCTCTGGCAACAGGAGAATGTATTGTGTTTTGTTCAGTGTGATGGCTGGAACGAAGATTTGATGGAGTCGTTCTTCTGAGTTCTCGAGGCTAGTAGAATTCATCGCTGCCATAAGTACTCCAGTTCCGTGACATCTGTGAAGCTGAAGTTAATTCCTTCCATGTGGATGCTCTACCCCGGCTGTGTGCGCTGCGTACTAGAAAGGTTCTTGAGCCATGAATTGTGTAAATAGTTTATGATTGGTCCCGATATTTACTTTCAAGTGTATTCTTGCTTGTGGTGGTGGATTTGATTGTTCGTTGCAACGTTGATTGCACGTTGAGCTGGTGCAAGAGTGCCGGTCCTGCCAGGCGAAGCTTCAAACAACCAGTCATATTTGGATACAATCCATTCATCATAAACCTCATAAACGCAAAGAGAAATAGGGGAAGTACCCAACCAGCTGTGCAACGACGATGTCTCCCGACATGGTGACGAGACGTTTGCAACCAATTTAACAAGCTTGATGAGCAGATCAACCGTCACTTGATCAACAGCTCACTCAAGCTACCAGTGAACGGGAGAATGCTTTTTGTTGTAAAGTTGCTTTTAACGGCAAACAAGAACTAAGCAGTGACATGCCATTAGGCAGGAAATTAAGTATCTCATCGGCAGTTATTGGGAAGTAGAACTAAGCAGTGACATGCCATTAGGCAGAAAATTAAGTATCTCATCGGCAGTTATTAGGAAGCGAACATTCTCAAGCATCTTGCTGTACTTTCCTCGACGTTCTTTGAATAGTAAACAATAAGAAACGAACGCTACAAAGAGGTCGCATAGTTTTCTTAGTAACCTTGATCTTCCAGCAAATGAGGAGGTGGAGCTTGGAGATCAGACCATTTGCTACTCGCATGCTTCATCAGTAGCATACATCATTACACCAGTGTTTAGATATCTTTCCGATTTCTAAAGCGACATCATCATCATCAAGGACAGCAACATCAGTATTGACACTGATGCTTCACTGCCGTACAACCATATGGTTCATATATATATATATATATATATATATCGTCTCTCTGTGTATATGTACTTGCTATTGAATAGACAAGCGCTTGGTGCGTGGACGTCTGTCTGTAACACGGGGCATCACGATTGCAATTATTTGAATCAATATGGTCGTGCAAAAAAGGATACTAAATAGACCACAGCTCCCATGAGAATGAAAAGCAGTTATTTTTGGTCCGAAAAGAAACAAAATGCGGTGGTGCTTCAGCTTCGAAAAGACCTAATTCAATGCGTGATCCTTCGAAGCTTTGCCGAGAAGTTTTGCCGTTACGATTTCTATAAAATGGTAGGATTCTGGGGAATACTACGGAAACGGTAGTTTTGCTCGCTCTAATTCAGTCCTACAAAAGACCATTATGTTGTCACATGCTTTGCGATTTCATTTTTTACTTGAGCCTCTGTTTGCCTGCTGCGCGCCTCTGGGCTTACCATTAGTTTTGACAGCAGCATCCGCTGTTTTTTCCACACTCTTCTTGTTCTCCGCATACTCGCGCTTTATGCTGATTTTCCTTTCAAATGGATGAGCAGATGGTTCTTCCTCTGACGGCAGTCTGGGAGCAGCCAGTGGCTGAATCAGTTTGGGCGAAGGCGGACTACCTGGTGCCTCCAGCGAGGCCACTGATGAGGGTGTTTGTTTCTCAATTAAATCCAGAGTTGGAGAGCTGTTTCCCGGAGAAGGAGGAGGAGACTGGGATGGGTTCGAAACAAACGTAGCATCAAGCTTTGAAATCGTGGGTTTTGGTGGAGTCGGGGTACGCGAGCCGTTGTGTAATCTAGGTAGAAAGAAGGCATTTAGTAGTAGTAGAAGTTTTGTTTCATGGTTCAGTGAAAAGGGAGAAATTGACATAGGCCGGCGGAACTAGAAAACAGGAAGTAATATGATATCCTCTAACAAAGATAATCTCCACCAGATTCGGCACAGTAGGACTTTAATAAGAACACCAAGGTTTTTCGCATGGCTTGATTACGAAACCTGACGGTAGACAATGAGTTGGGTGTTTCTTGATTAAAACAAGTGAAGAAAAAACTGTTTCAACAATAAGGTGATAGACACTCTATTGAAGCTACGAAAAAACGCAAGAAAAATTGCGGTTTGTTGTGCCAGAGCTAAACAGGAGTTTGGCAACTGGTCACTGACCTGCTTACAAAGAAGTGGTTTTTCTCATAACACCTCAGTTGACAACAATGTTTGCTTGAAACAAGAAAAGAGTCGATTCTTTTATGAAACTGAGATATATCCTATTGGGATTGAGCCATCAGCCTACAGGTGAGGTCAGTCTACCCTGAAAATCCAAGAACCACTTTATGGCTCATTATCCGCACTGCGCATCTAACACACCTCTCGTTCGAACTCCTGGTCAGTGGCTGAACACCGTACCAATTAGTCAGAAGCGGTTTATCAGTAGTGTGAATAAGTGGCACTTACGCAGCCTAAATCACGTGAGCACTTACAAACGTGCACCGCAGTAGCCACATTTCTGATTAAAAATCAAAGCAACTTCCTGGATTTTTCTTCCTTATACATATTGCCTAATGACTTAAGTCAAGGGAGCTCAGTTTAATGGGGTATTGCTCAAAAGTGAACATTCCCAACCTATTCCCCAGCACTGCCCACGGATCTTGGTTGCCCTTCACATCAGAGAACTTCCTCGGACAGATCGTGTCATCTCCCTTCGTTCTAGACAGAGCAACAAACTCTGGCCATGAGTGCAATTACTGTTGCTGAAAATCAGTTAGCTTTACTCTTCTCGCAATTTTCATATTTCCTAATACTACTACTGATGGTAATAATGGTAATAATAATAATAATAAATTTAGCCCACTTCACGTGATTTGTGCATTTGCAAAACATGTGGTCGATGTGAACCAACAAGTCTAACGGGCACAAATTGATTCGGCGTGAATTGTCGACTGCCACTTAGTATTTCGAAGTTCATCTAGGGAAACGAACGAAACAGGCGATTGCAGTCCAGTTACACCAGAAATTAGTCTGTCATCAGAGGAGAAAAATGGAGGCACTCGCTTTACCTTGGCGAACTGCTGACCCCTCTCAGAAAAGGATGCAAGGATTCATCTGAAGGTATGTGAGTTCGAGGTTTCAATCACCAAGATTCAGCCATTTATTATACCCTCAGCCTTTTAAAATACTTTAAAATTTGTCTGGTGAGACCCTATAGAAAGTACCCGCCACAACAGTTGTGTTCTGAAAGTTGGATAAAATCGTCAGAATTTTCAGGGATCGACACTACTCGGACCCGTAACGGATGATTTTCTGCTGAATCGGAATCTCAAATTTGGACGTGGATGGAAATTAAAACAGCTGAAAGGAACATCCGACATCGCGCAAAAACGTATGAGCAATATGGTGGTAGAGTCGGGGTGGGCTGAAAAGAATACTCAAACAAGGCCCATTACCACGAAAGCTCATCAGGCAAAAGGGTTGTCTGGTGGAGTACATCGGTCCTAAAGACGCATCCAGACGAAAAAACCTACCACTTGAGCACGAAGTCTGATAACCTGGTAGACGTCGCTTTCGATAATCCAGAAATACAATGCTCGAGTGACTTATTTCGAAAGTACCCATATATTATTGGGTACAATTGAAACTAGTTGTGTTTCGGTTATCAGAACGTGATCTGTCATCGGAGTTTACTGTTTTCAAAAAAGAAGACCGGCATAATATGGAATTCGTGTTTTGCCAACGTCTTGATCTTCAATGCCCCCAAATGTTTAGGTGTCATTAAGTTCAAGAAATTATCCTAATGAATTACAGCAGCCGGGTGTAGCCATCCGTCAGACCTATTTCATGCCTCAGGATGAAAGACATGCTTTTCTCATACAAAACTGAGTGGAAACGCAAGAGCCAGTTCTTGTGATTTTTTGTCTGAGTACTCGCTCTTTGTGCTATACCATCTACACTAACACCACACAACACGTTTGAAAAATTGCCACCTTGCATTGTCGGGTTAACATATCAAGCCTAGAAGAATACGGGGATCCTTTTGGAGCGGTATGATTCCACGATGACGTGGTAAGTGACATCAGGCAACATTCCTCGTAGAGAAAGCTTGCGAGGTGATTTGGGGCTAGTTTAGAAGGGGGGTAGATAAAATGGTAGTGAAAGCAGGGAACCGACTCCCGCGCTTGGAGTGGAAAGTTTCCATGTTTTACAAAACACGGACAAGAGGCTGGTAAGAACATATAGATTATTCATGTGTGCTTCAACCGACAACACGGTTTGCAGTGGCGAGCTACATAGGGTGATCACAGGCTTCATGGTGACATCTCCCCGAATTGGCGGCGAAAGATGCTGCTACTGCAGCTTCCCATTATTCATGAAGGAATCATGTCAAAATCCCATCCAGTTATAGCCAATCGCTTACATTTGGGTAGAAATTTCATGCCTCCTAGGGGAAATCTGCCAGCAGGCTTTTTACTATAGAAATCCTAGTTACATGGAAATGTAATGCTTATCCGCAAAAGTATACCTTAGGCTGACTCACTATGTGGAATATGTATCACATTATATTGCTACTTGTGGTTTCGCGATAAACATTTAAAAACACCTGGCAAATCTGCTACATTATCAACCTAAAAGTGCTGATTTCCTAAAATGAGGGATCTGGACATGCAGTTACACCTACTTATGAGGCGGTTCGTGACCGTTTTCGGATCTCTGTTCGTCTACGCTGCACCGTCTTTCAAGTAGGTTGTAGGTTGCTGTAATCTCATCAAAGTTGTTGTTTTTCAGAGACGATACAATGGCATTCAGACCGAACCCCATGCTCATCAGCTGTTCAATTCGGTTTGGGTCCGTTGTCTCCGATTTTGTTTCTACGTACGGAGTCAAGGGGTTGTCATCGTAGTTGAGGTTCACCCAGGGATCGTTCATTATAGACTAAAAAAAATAGACAAAATAAATGACATTGCAAGAGAGAAGAATGTCATTTTCAACAACCTGGACAGTAAGTTCACGCTGTCGTTGCCACACACCCGTCAATAAAGAATAAACTCAAAAGATGTAAGATTTGACCGGAGCTTCCGAACAAAAATCCACGAACCAATTTTCATTATTGTTTCAGGCACGCAACTGTCTAAAATGACCGAATTGTCCCTGCGGACCTCTATTCATGCAAATAATGATCTAATAACGCTTTTCTCTGCTTGGAATCAAACGGAATTCTTTCCAGGCATTCCGGTGAAAAATAAAGTCTCTACAGGTTAGATCATTCGACACTGAGTATCAGTAAGAGAAGTAGAATTCACTACTGGCTGGTTTGGTAGATTTGGGTCGGAAACATCGGATCTTGACGGGAATCGCACTCTCACTTAGCAATTTCCTCGTACAAATGTAAAATGTACAAATCCAGTCGTTCTCCCCTAGGAAGGGTCGCACACTCTCCATTCGGGTAGAGATGGGTTCTTCTGCAGTTAGGAAGTAATATATGGTCGTTGGTTTGTTCGCTGATCTGGGCAATTTGATTGCAAACGTTTCACCACCAGTCGAGGTGACATCCTCAGTGTGTTATTGGGGAGCGTAGTGGTGCGTAGCGATGGGTTGGTGGTTGTGCCACGCATCATCAAATTGCCCAGCTCAGCGAACAAGCCAGCGACCATCTACGCTACCTGAGCTACCAACATTTTCCCCTATAGGAGTAATATGTCATCAGGTATCGATTTTGTATTGGTTCCAGTAGGTATGAAGGCCAACGCTTTTGGAAGCTCATCTATCTGGAAAAAATGCAAGGAAATTACCTTGGTAGGCCGTCACTCTGACTGTTTCCAAGCCATTTTATTGATATCTGATTGTATGAAAAATTAGTATGGAACGCAGTGTATGCACATCGTTTCCATAATACTGAAAGAATTTGCTCCAGATCCAAAACTTATGTGGGCAAAATAACCGTTGTGAGCAACCCCCTGCAAATTTTCTGCAGGCAGGTACATTTCCCAACAGAGTAAAAGTTGAAAGAGTGAAACTTATGATTTCGTTAGATGAGGGGGACAAGTGAAATCATACTTCTAAAACGAAGCCAATTTAGTTGGGCAAAGTAGTGGTCTGAAATGGATGGTCGAATGTAGCGAAGTGTTCAGTAGGCTGACTGTGCGAACTAGGCGTGCTGTCGACTATCAGACATTACGTCTACATAATTTCACTGGGCGTAAATCCTCTTGCGTCATTTCGAATTGCCCGTTTCTTTTCCAACGCATGGTAAACTCGGATTCCGCTGAAGTAAACACAGTACAGGGCCTGGTCAGCAGCCAACTTCTTTGTAACAAGAAATCCAAATAGTTCGCTCATCCGTCCAATGCATACTCCCTCCTCATTTTCTCTCAGGATCCATTCTACCATCCTTGTTGCAACTCACGAACCGTAGAGTTTCAGTTAGTTTTCCGATTTTCCTAGGATGGTGAACCGAACCGAAACACGAATGGGCCGCATGTTCTCTTTCAGTAAGTGATGGAAGAACACCAGAACCTTTGTGGGAGTCTAGCGACTTGATAAACTACTAACTTTCTCATTAGATGCTCTGACAAACCAATTGAGATCGTCTAATGTGAATTCTTAATTGACCCGTTAAAAATCAGTGGCTTTCGGGAGACCATAGGTTTCACAACCCTTCGGCTTGAGCAATCCTGCTTTGCACATTCTGACTTTGTATTTAGTTGTCATTATGTTTCTATCCATATATTCTTGAGTTCCTGACGGTTTACTTTATTAGTTTTATAAGTATACCTCACAATAGACTTAATGACATCGTCCTTGCACATACCGAAATATGAGCTGATTTTCAAGTGGAATAAATGCACACTGAGACAAGTGACTACGAAAACAGTGTGGTGCTCGTCAAAGTCATCTGAAGCTCCTGTCAGCCTGGAATGTACTTAATACGGGTCATCTAACACTTAACTTGACACAACCATTATTGAGTGCATCTGCCTAGCAGCTTTTCACATCTCGCCTGACACTTGACGGATTATCCATGAAGGGTATTTAATTTCATATTTTTGAGAAAATATCTTGTCTCTAGGAGGGGATTTGTTCTCGAAGGGGGTCAACAAAAAGCCGCACAGAAATTCCGGATGCTTTTTTGTCGGTCCAGACCGGCCGTCTATTTTCAAAACACTATTTTCGAAACACTGCATCGCCAACTTGGCTTGCATTTCTCATCAAGTATAAACAGTCAAATCCGCAACATGGGGACACTTTTTAGTGCACAAAGATGCTATCACTCAGCAAACTGCGCCTGGTCAAGGAAACACTTCCCAATACATGATAAAAAACGTTACAAAATCCAATAGTCTTTCATGTTTTCCTCTACTGCTGTTCAACCTGGCGCAACAACAAATGTTGTCAAAGAAACCTTTCCATCTAACCCATAAATAAATTTTGATTTTTGGACGCATATCGTTAAAAGGGCGAGAAACATTAGTGAGACCAAACCGAGCAAAATAATTATAACAATGTTATATAATATGTAATGTGTATTATGTATAATCTATATAAATTATATATTATGTATAAAAGTATAATATAATATTGTTATAATTATAATAAAAAAGGGTGTATCCCTTATTGCCCGCGATAAAATACGCAGACTCCACAAGCCTCTCACCGAATTTCACGGGAGCCTTGCGTCAAAATTTTAGTACGCATCCAAGACTTTTCTTCTCTGTGTTTCTACTACCCAGCTTTCTTGTCATGTATAAACCTTGTTATTTATCCATTTTTGAAGGGAAGCATGCGCACAATTGCGTATCACGCAATTTGACACAAACATCTGGGAAAGAAACAATGACTTCCTTAACTGGTTAGTACAAGTGGAAGCGTTGAATAGCACTCATTCTGCTACTCTTGATAGAGAAACGAGAGTCGGGGAGAGCTGTGTCCTAAAGTAGGAACTGGCCGTAATTTGTTCGCCTACTTTAGTCGTGTATTTCTCGTGCGTTGAGTAAAAGCATGTCGATTACTATCATGGGAAGTGTACTAAGGCTTGTACCGACTTTGATAGCTGACTCCAATAGAAGATTCCCGATCGACCCATTTCCAGCTACATAGTGGCAAATTGCCCCAAAACGTAACATACCATCCAAGTTCAAAAAATTATCGGTTCGTTAATAACGAGTGGTGGAATTTAGCGGCACGTCAAAAATGTAATCTGGGGGATCTGTTTTTAGACTGATCAGCTTCCCGCCCCCAAACGATTTTTTTGTTCTCGGCCAATCCCCATGTGTCATATATCGCTTCTGTCCAATCATCGATCGTGGTGGAGAATTATTCTCGGACGGGATTCTCCAATGATTTCTTGTGGACCTGTGGAACTGACATGGAAAGACTCGGATTTATCTTCGAAACTATCCCAGAAGCCAAAAGTCAGTCTGATTAATTATGGCTTTTTAATCATCATTTTTCTCATGCACTAACACATGCGTCAAAGGTCACCTTCTTACACATTACTAAGAATTATTACAGCTAACTATAATACTGACAAACCACATGCAGAGCATTCACTGTCATCCGCAAGGTCATTGGTTGAAATCTCCCCCGAAAATCAAAAGACACGTAGCGCGATAATTCCTAAGATGATTGAAAAAATTTGCACATCTCTGTCGGTTTTATTTCCTACCGTAACTATTCATATACTGATAAAACCAAAGGTCTAAAAATTCTCAGGGCAAGAACCTGAAGTGAAAATTGCAAGAGGATCACCAGAGTGTTCACCGGTGAGCAGAATCTAACATCTAACATCCTCAGATGAGATCCGTCCACCAGCCTTAGAAAGCGCGAAGTGTGACATCCTTATAGGGGTGATACCAGTCCAACTATCTTGCAAGAGAACTTCGTTCAATCATTCTCATAGATATACGAGTGAATGTAATCTACTGACAGACATGGGTTCTTTCGACCATACACAGTCAAGGTTGTTGGTAAATAATGCGGCACACTTCATGCACTGTGCTTCTTAATGAAACCGAATAGCGAATAGCCGGACTGAACATCACTTGAAACAAACTGCGAAGAAACCACGTGTTTAACTCTGGGTGGATAAATGCCACACCTGCAAGGTAGCAGTACGTGCAACGTGGCGCAATTACACAGGAAGGTCTACGTCATTTCCACACAAAAAACACTGGTGCGCGCAGTGCGAACGTCGCAGTGTACGCGCCTCTGAAGAACCTGAAAACAGGTAGACCGCCTCGTGACAAACCCCTTAAATGCACGCATTGAAACGCGGTGATGCGAGCACATTCTCACATGTCCATAAACAAAACAAGCTGGCTGTGACGAACTCATCGTGCAAAGGTCTGCTGGAACCCGATCAAGTGGTAACAAGTGTTATTTAGTTTCAGAATGGATTGGTAAACAATCAGTAGTTTTTAATTGGACACTGTTTCACTTTTGACACAAAAGCTTCATCAGACAAAGTGAGCAGGTTACCAATTTGGCCAGCGGAACCAATCAATAAGATCCCTTCAGATTAGCATAATAGATCAGTGTTGAATGTCAATTAAAGGGTCCTATCGGTTAGTGTGATTATCCAAACCTTGCGGTTAACGGGTTGGGGGAGTTTCAAGTTATTTTTGATCGATTTCGGTTGCTTAATCTTCCACTTCAAGGTGCTTCAATTGATGATTCACCTTGGGTGCCATTGGTAGATTTTGTTGGTCTGTGTGGGATTGTGAGTGCTACAACAATTTAGTTGGAACGAAGGTGGGTGGGGTTAAGTGCAGTTCAGATCTAAGCTACTTGTGTTGATGACTCTTTCTGAGAACCTCACACCGAGCGTAATTTAGATGATCTGATAGCGGCGTGCTGGCTTGAGAAGCCTAAGAAAAAGCCTAAAATATCGCCCACTCTGTATGTGGGTTAGACAGCTGATGTGACATGTGCAACACGGTCAATGAGTACCGGAAAACAAAACTGATACTATCGCATCCGTAGCTGGAGATGAGCAATTTCCTGCAACAGCTCTGAGAACCCAACGACGGTCCGGTTTATTATGACACTGGGACACCACGTGCAGATAGTGACGACTTGGGTGGGCGCATTTAGAGCGAAATCGAGGCTACGAGTTAGTTTGATGCAGTTACCGGTGGGGCGCGGCCGGCCAGGTAAGAGCAGGTGCGGGAACTTGTAGCAATTTATCCATGCACTCAGTTGGTGGACAACACTGGTAATGCATTGCCGAGGATGTGGGTTTCGCCTCTGAGGTTGTCCAAGATGTGGATTCGCAATTCGGAGACAGCATACGGTAAACTGTCCAGCAGAGCAACATCTTGCCACATGCGCAGAACAGTCGAATTTAAGAGTTCGCCAACATTCATCACTTGCAGCCGTTGTAGTAAGACACTGTAGAAACTTGACAGATTCACTGCGCTGGTTTTTAACCATGGAAACTCATTTTCCACCCTGTCAACCCACGAGGTCACGTTTCATTTGAGTAGCACAACTAGGTTTTAGATTAGATATAGGTCCCGTCATAACAGACCTTACATTGAACACGAGGTCACTCTAATCGTTTGAGCAGTTAGTTTACAAAAGGACTAGTGATTCATTTATATTCCCCAGGAAAGTGACTAACGGGTACATTTGTTGGAACCCCTTGTTGCTATTCTTCGTAGCCTAATCGCCCAAACATGCAACACAAATTAATGCCATATCTGTTAACAATAAATCCAAACATCACACTCCGCTCGTACTCTACATCACCATCGGAATAAAAAATTTGGAAGTGGACGGATCAGAAGACGAAGGCAGTTTGTCTAGCAGTCAGCAACGTCCAAATCAGTTCCAGTAGACTACTTCCCCAAAGTGTATTTGAAACGTCTGTCACCAAGGAAAGATCAAGGAAACTTTGAGGGTCACAAATGAACAACAAGCGTGAGTGTGAGACCATCCATTCGACTGGAGAGGGACTGATAGCCAGTTGCACTAGAAGCGCATTTTCGTGCAAACAGAATGCTGGAAGGTAGTCTGAATAAATATACGACCAGGATTTTACAGATATGAATATCTTATAGCTGTTACTATTCGTTTAAAAGAATCGTTTAAAAGAACTATTTTTGAAGAGGCCAAGATATTGTCACTGTACACGCAAGCTGAATGTTTGCATGAGCTGAAGGATAGGATGCGTGAAGATTTACCTTCATGATGAAATTGGGTGTAACAATGGTACTTCTGCGCGGTCACTGATTGTAGGGGTTGAACCACTTCCCAAATGAATACTGAACACACTATTTCTAGTAGTTAGACAATGCCTGGGCAACGGAGAACCCATTAACGAGCTTGTTATGCTTAACTACGAAAAAGGTGTCGTCCCGAGTGTCTAAACACCACCCAGTCTTTCCCATTCTGGCCTCTAAAATCAACATGGTCTAAATCACCAATCATAAGTAGCTGCGGATTCCGAATGCACATTGGGACCCTAGCGAGTCTAGTGCTAAAAACGTTAATAAGGCTCAATTTTTTTTAATTTTCCCGCTTGCATTCTCAAATTTTAATTATATCACTCAAGAAAGCTCTTTCTACTTGGTTTAGGATTGGCGTTATTTCGGCATGCATGGAACTCGCATAAAGTGACGTTGTAACCTGAGAAAATTTGGAACGCCCATTCGATAATTGTAGTTGAGCTGCATTCGACATACGCGAGACGCCATGGTCAGAACTGCAGTGTTTTTGTTCTTTACTGTCAATCGATAAAGAACAAATTGTTCGTTCATTTGACTTAACTGGGAAACGGTACTTGTCGTTACCGTTGCTGGATAGAGGAATCACTGATGCCTACAAAGATGGACTGCAGTGAAATTAGAGCTTTTGTCTAAGAACCCGGTGTCAGTTTCCAGGTTGAAACAAATGTCAGCGTAAACTGTGTATAGTAATACAAAACGGAAGGATTTGAAGATACGAAGTAACCGGGGAAGGCGCAGGTCGATTAGAAAATGCCACCCAATTCGCATTTCAGTGTTAGGCATGTCTAACATAATCTGAGATCATTCACTTTGGAAACACGTGGAAATGAGAAAGGCCCTCTAGCTTACCAAAATACAAGTGAAGTCACGAATGGGCGAAGATTATGTTCAGTAATTAAAAAAAAATTGGAACTGAGTGGTCCAGATGTCTGAGTTTGCTATCTGCATGGTGGAAGAGCTGAAGAGCAAACTCAAAGTTCGGTTTGGTTGTTTCACGTGGTTTTATTCACATTTACACGCTGTCCGAGAAGCTGTTAGGACCTCAGAAGTTTGCAGTGCGACTTTTCTTGTTGGAATACATATTCAAAATACTTAAATTTTGCGTGCAGTTTACCACGAAAATTTTCCGATCTAGTGGTTACCCGCGGAACTCTACGCTTGGAGGTAGCTAAGCGATGTCCTGGAGTTAAATCCATTAGTACCGTTACATAGACCTCTTAAACAATGTCAGGCTTGCATGAGTTGTAAATGGTTGGCTCACGTTCGATATAAAACTGCCCCTCAGCAGTATCCGGACCAGTAATTGCGTTCAGATGTAATGACACGAGTATTTTATGCATAGCCGGAAATGTAACTATCTGTGAGCCTTTGAATCCCACGAAGACCGGAAGAGGTGTGATCGACGGGGAATTTTACAAAAGCTCACTGTGACCCAAAAGGGGCATGACGGTTTTGCAATGAAACTAGAACCACGTTAAACGATTACACGCCAATGACACCCGTCGATTCCCTCAAGTTTCGTCAAATAGCACGTTGCCTAAAAATATCATTACATAATCATCCCACCAGAAGCATCCAAAGACGAACAGTATAGGTTGTGATGGAGGATAGATGATACACGTGTAGTGGCAGTAGACTTTCATTGTTAGAATTCTTATCTCGGATTGCTCATCACCACTTTCCCGCTAATACAGCATGTAAAACTGGCATCCTACGAGCTTGAGTCCACTCATGCAGATAAGTGGCGTTGACGCGTTTGCCGAAGGGCGTTCACGAAATTATTTTCAAGGTTCGAGTATCGAAACAGGCTGGGTTTTGAAGTGCACCACACCCAAACATATGGCATTTTGCCAGGAGCTGCTGACCGAAACCAGGTTTCCTCACAATCAAATACCAGGACTGATGATTACAGACGCATCTGAAGTCTGAATGTGTGCCTTAGTTTTGCTCTCTCCTGTTTACACAACAGTTTGTTGGGAACAGGGTCTGCTGGACTGTGTCTTAAATGACCTAACCAGTGCAGTTGGTTGCGGACCAAATCAATTTGGATTCCGTGTATTTCCTGAGGAATTTGGGTGGTCGGTGCCCGGTTGGACCAGGGAATGCGCATGATTATCTGCAGACATTACAGATGGAATCGCTCAAATGTCGGGTAGACTGCCTATATGCAGTCCATGTCCCACTACCATATAAAACTGCAAACAGTCTGACAACATGGTGGTTTTTGTCTCCACACCCAGAAGATAAATCTTCCAAATGTACCGCTATCCCTCTCGGTGTTTAAGATCTCAACTAGAATCGTTGGTGCTCAGCGTGCTGCCGAAATGACAGAAATCCGGGCAAAACGCCATCCCTAATTCGGCCACTCCCGTGTTTGTTGGGACTACATGTCCCTAAGTAACGACCTGTAGAAAGCAAATGATTTGTACACAACGGAATCTTCTATCCACCGCTCGCCCTTTAGTTTACTTAAATATCGCATGAATCTGGTTGTTGCAGTTCAGAGTTTTTTCTGAGATGAATTGGTTCGGTAGGTTTTTAGTGCCTTGATAACGGCTGCATTCCTATGCGCAACCATGACTGAGATCGCCGAACTAATCTTTTGTAGGGACTCATCAAGCCAAACTTTCTCCCGCACAGCTCCACGCATATGTACAAATTACAGTCCGTTATTTGTCCACTGAGGGTCGTTTGAATGAGACCCAACAAAATGTCACAATTGTGTAGCCCTCCAGCATACCAACGTCTCACTCCATAGTTGAACAGGTTTCCCGTCGGTACACATGAATGTGTTTCTCCTTGAGGTGCTGGCAAATCAGCCATATCATCAAAGAGTGAACAAGTTCACTCATTCAGATATAATAATTTGCACGCATCCAAAGTGTGCCAGTGGAGTAGTTGTCATCGACAGTAATACATCAGTAGCTTGATCGTTTAGCCGCCACACAACTAAGGGGATAAAGTAACCTAGCGATGCGTTGAACATATCGTTCAGCTGTAACACCGTTTCGGTGCTTAACTACCATGCCACGAGGGCTGAGATACTGCCGGGTCGCCAAAGCCTAGACAAAGAAAGTCGAGAAGCGGAGGCCGGGTTCGCGTTAAATTCGCGCTCTAACCACTGGGCGATCTCGGCCCCGAGGCGTTGGAAAAAAAAACAAAAAAAGGAATTTAGTGAAGAATTTGCGAATAAAACCAAGGTGCCAACAACGTGGAACGGCAAAGAAACAAACATACATGAGCACCATAGCGGAGTAGGATGCCATCAGTGAGATTGGTCCAACCTCATCAACAAAAACAGACAGCGGCAGACAAAATTTAACCAGGTAGTCCGACTGGACAGTGACAACGTGAACGTCATCGGACTCGGATGACTGACATTTCTTGGGGGGTTTCCAACCACGTGCAGGGACCACGTGGACCCCGTCCAGAAAGAAGCTAAAGTCCCACAGCCAATATAATTTGCGTTTTCCCCAAGGCATCCACCTGAATAGGTTAGGATGGTGGTTGGCCACGCGTAATAATTGCAATCGAAATGCAGTATGGTCCTCAGCGAGGCCATCAGAGTAGTCTAACTTCTTACAGAACAAATTCTCAATCCCAAAAATGGAGAACCAGGGGAGTGTTTGTCAGGTTTCGGTCCGTTGATGAACCCGATGAAGGAAACTCTGCGAAGGCTGAACTTGCACCCTGTTCTGATGAGTTGCCGAGGCCTGTAAATCGTCGCACCAAGACAGGGTCCTGCTTCATCAATCCGATTGAAAGCTCGTATAATGATGAGTTTTTTTTGATAACCTAGCTTAAACCGACTTCAATTCATACGTTCGGATCACAATCCAAAGTTAGGTCGAATCCTGAGCTATTCTAAAACAACTTTTCAATTGCTAAAACACGAACATAACACCTACCTTCGTTAGAAAATCTGCATCTACTGACAAAGGTAACGGTCGATCAACTGAGTTTTATCCTGAGTTCATTCTACTTACCGACAGCAGGAGAGGACAAACGAGTATAAACCCGCAAATCACACAATAAACCGATTTGATCGATTACTACAGACAAAGATGACTTATTCGAATTATAGATATATACCAGATTTGCGACCAACTCACAGTTGATAGTACCATTTGCTATGGATGGATGTTATCAGGCTAGGAGTAGAAAAGGAGTCTTATATTCGCAATTCAGTACAACTGCTGGAAGCGACGCATGTGTCTCGATACGTCAGTTATGCTATATCAAGGAAGATGTCAGATGCGCGCCATAATCTTGATAGCCTTCGCGTCAATTGAATCACTGATGACAAAATTCACTCACTCTCGTACAAGAAGTTGATCATCTACAGTTGGTGCTTGGTCTTTTGCATAGTTTCGGTCAATGAGGAGCGTAAAAATACAAGCTTCGTTTCATGTCAAGAAGAGGTACAAGGGTAGACAGAAAAAGGATAACGAGTGTGGTTCGACGAGGTGTTTTGAGAGGTTATCATATTTTAAGATCACAGGCAGTCAGGAATTAGAACCAAACTATTACCAAAGTGTAATCCGTTGAGACGCCTGACTCTGAGTGAGGACCTGTTCTGCATTTGGTGTTCGATTCAGAGTGGTTGGTTCAACAGACCACCTATTCTACCCCGTCGGAACGGCCCCAGAAATTCCATGATGTGTGGACCACATCTTTTAGTGAGTCTCAATCTACCATTAACAGTTGGAGCGTATGTCATGTAGCCGCACGGAATTCCTGATCTCAGTCCTCAGAACTAAGGGATGACTCGATATCAAAGAACTAACCTGCCCAATTAGTCACTGGACCGATGCTAATACGTCAAAGACTATGTCTAAAGCTTGTAGCATTAATCTCAAAAGCTGAAAGCTGGAACCGATTTATGGTTCTAGAACAATTGGTTCATGTTAGTTACCCACTGCTAAATCATCGGCTTCTCATTTTAAAGCATACTATCGGCATCAGGTACCAGTCTGGATTGAGTGCCTCAACATTCTGTGGATGTTTATGCGATACGGATGTACGAGCAACCAAAGTCTCGCATGGTCAAACGGACGTGTGTGAAGGGTATACCCCGTCTATATGGACAACACGTACAAAATACTTTTGGAACTCAACTGGTGCCAAGTAATGTCTGCTCGCTCGTTGTTCGTCTTATCGAATAGTTGAAGTAAATGAGCAGCGGTCGATAAACTGACTGCGAGAACCGATCAACTGATTTTTTGGAGGTTGGGTGATTACGTCTCGCGGATTCGGAAACCTTGACTTTGACTTCTCCCACACATATAATGGATTATTTGCAATAAAAAGGTGGACAGACAGACCATTAACCTGTTTCTCGTGCGCCACTTTAATTGGCCCCACCAATTACTAACCGTTCATGAAAATGGAAAATCACCCTTTCAAAACAGGCCTAAATCAACGAACTCCTCCCCTGTTGCAAAGCGTAAGATTATTCGGGGTGACAGGGGTCATGGTGTAACTGATACACCCGTCTATCCCAGTTGTCGCATTGACGGATGCCAGGCTAGTTTTTGATAACGTTGATTAATGACAGTCCATTCTCTAGTGACTATTCCTTCCTACGACTACTTCCTGTCCGATCATCCGTCGTACAACTCAGAAGTAGTGGTGAAGGTGGCCTGATCAAGTTTGTTTCTAATCTTCCTGTTCCACTACTGGTGCATCATTACTGCCTGCTGCAAACGTAGAATTGCCCCCCCCCCCAAAAAAAATTCGTTCATTCACTGCCTTCCAAGGTTAACCCAGTAGGTTGGCCAAATTGCCAGACGATTTTTTTGCTACATTTGTTTCTAACATCACCGACGAAAGGTTTACCGTAGCAGGCAATTTTAACCACGTTGTCTTTCTGGTCTCCTTAATCTGGTTCACGAACCAACCGGAACTGGGGTCCGACTTGATTATATACTCAGAAACCGTCTCAATTTGTATCGCTCCAAACTTTGTGCACCTTCTGCAACGTCCGGTCACTTTGTTGTGTGTGTCCAAGTAGTGATATACAAAAAGCAACCCATTCGGATTGGGATTTTCCCGCAAAACTTGAAATATTTCGTAGGTAAGCAGGTGAACTCGGATGTGTTAAATCAGATTGTTGGATAGAGACTGAACTCTAAAAAACATACATACTTTGGCTTAATCGATTTACTGGGACACTATCTTCAACAAATGAATAGACAAACCGGAGCAGTTTTTAATCCACTAATAACGCACCCTTTCGCTAAATGTAGGAGAAATAATCAATCATTTTCTGAGGTTACGGATCAATACATTGTTTATGCACAATGCCATAGCTCATGATCTGTATATGCTGTCTAATCAGCTTACCAGCTTTACCTCGTTTACAAGTAACATGATACTCAGGAAGATGTGTGGAACGCCGGTTGGATAAGCTTAATGGAGAACTTTCCATTTAAAAACTGCCCTGAAATGTGAATGCCAAACACGTAAAGCACGCCAGTTACACCGCAAAGGTCAGAGCATAAATCTGAAAATTAAGCATGTAAGCGTGCGTGTAAGTAATTCGGTAGATGTGTGGACAGCTGGGTAAGGAAATACACAGTTAAAATAAATAGGGACTAGGGACTGCGTGTATAAAATTAACTGCAACGATTGCACTAAGGTTTGCACAGGACAAACCGCCAGGCGGTGGAAATCACCAAGCATCACAGCGTGAACAGAATCGAGGGTGTGGAATTGACGAGCATATGAAAAGCGGTCTTAGATAAGCGGAGTTGACACATGACTGCGTGCGGGTGTCAATGCACGTAGAATCATAAGCAAATCAGAGGGTGGAACTCCCAACCCGACCAAAGTTCAAGAGGGATCTTCACGTGAACCGAACCGTAAGAACTAGACCCTAGGCTGGACCCAACTCCATGTAGGTTCCCCATCGGCCTAAAACTTGGTCACCCACCCGAACACAAAAAATCCCTCGGCCGAAACCCAACAGAGATTTAGCTTGACTTAACTGATTGGTTCTCTTCCGCCTTAAATCTCGACCAACCTCGTAACCTAGTCACTTGACCTGACGAAGCTTTTGTGTCAAAAGCGCAACGTTGCCCAGCAATAAATCTACCTATTGTTATCAAACTTTTCCGAAAAATAAGGAACCACTTTCTCAAAGCTGCAAGCCCCGATTTTGATTGTTGGAAGCTGCGTCCCCAAAAGATCAGACCTGATTTGCTCGACAGTCAAGGAGCCAGCGCGTGACAAAAAATCAAGCCCACCATGTATGCCACGTGTGACGACATTTACTTCTCAGCACAACACTGCTTTAATCAGCCTCTGCCTGTTAACGCCCCCAGTTGACTGTACTCAAGTCGGATCCCAGCAGACAAAGTTGAGTTGCTAGTCTGCTAAGTTTTCAACGTCCTGTGTAACCATGGATCTTATGCGGAAAGATATCCGGTTCGTCGAATGAGACACCCTTAAGCGTTCAGCTGCTACAGACCGCCAGGGCTCAAAGAATTCCTTATCATTTCCACAAAACACTACAACCCTGTCGTTTTGAGTAAGTTACTTTAAAAGAACCTAACGTATCTTAGCGAAATCAGCCGTTTTTTCGAGTGCAATTAGCGGTCAGTGGGCTACTTCTCAGAACAAGTTAGTTGCGAGGCTGATTTTTTTGGGTCTCTGTGTTTGACCGTCGAAGCATCGCCCGAGTTTGGTGGGAACGTCAGTATGAACGCCAAAGGGTTCTCGGAAGAACTAACTCGTCCATGATAAATGAACTGATCACACTTCATAGGTTGCGCTGGCTTGAGCACTTGCTCCCTAGACCAGTCAATCGACTTTGTCGGACAGCCCTTTTCGCAGAACCACGCGAGGGGATAGAGACAAACAAGAGGAGGTCAAGCAGTGACTAGGCAGCTAAGTATGGAAGCCATCACCGACAAACTTAGCCGCACTGATCACTGTCGTCCCCTTGGGCATGGACTCTAAGGCTTGACACACCAATTGTTAGAGACATGGACAGACATGGATCAGTGGTACGCTCATTAGTGTGCATGTGTCCAAGCTGTTACCTACATTGCATAGCTTGCCCCCGACCCCAATGAATAGTCTACTGAACCGCTGTATTCACACGCCTCCAATGCGTAGCTATCCATCTCCATACCTCCGGATCATCGGCGAAAGAACCTGTGGCAGCTAAAACCATTGTACAACACTCACACGGTTTGTACAAGCTGAAGGCGGTGACAATGATTCTTTTGCAGGTGCACCGTATAGTGCAATATGGTAAACCGTAGAAGGTTTCCTTCAATGTGCAACAGTTCGTCCTGAACTTCGCTTTACACTATATGCTCAGTTACCACCAGTCCTAAACTGTTGTGCAAGGTTTGGTTCTGATTTCTGCACAGTGCTGTTGCATACTGAGAATGTTCCGAAATTATATGACTATTTAGAGTGAAAACGTCCATATTGGGTTAATGCATGGATGTCAAGAATCCTGTCCACTTTTAATACTGTTTGAAACCTCGTATAACTAACTCCGTATAACTAATGTACAATGTACACAAGAAACTTGCAGACTTGAAGGAAAATAGGGAATCTGAGTGTTTAAAAATCCGTTTGGTTGCATGCCGAGGACAGCGCAAATGGACTTCTGATTTCAGTTTCACCTACCTTATTAATAAATCACTCTGTGTCCATCATATAATACCCTGGTGGTTCATGCATGTTCAAGCTAGTGTTCCATTTTCTACCATGAAAGTTAAATTCGTCATATCGACTCGGTTCAACTGTAATTTTCATCCGTGCCTCAAGATTGTATTATGCTAATTGATCGGCTCAAAATGCAATTGCCCGAAGACCTCTAATCCAGTCGTTAGTTTTTTTCGCTTTTGAATCCGCCCTGTCACATGAGGCCACTCATTCAGCCAAATCAATCACACTGTTTCTGAATCAGCGTTACCAAGGGTCCCTCGTAAATGTCACTTATTCTCAATGTCGACTTTACGCAGACACTCGATTATGATCCTTTTACACATCTTAGGAACCACACAGCTCGCTGAGTTGAATTTAAAATTACCACTAATTTGCTATCAGAAAGAATCGGCCAAACCCTTTGCCATTTCTTGGCGGTTTACGTACCGGAACATCTTGGTGGTAGAAATGTGTTCTGACTTATCTATCCTGTATAATTTTGCATGTAATGTCTGAAGAGATATGGCACGCGGTATACCCTTCAACAGTTTATATCCCTTTGCTCTCGTCGAAATTGAGGGAACTGAGCAAAACCCAAAAGTGAATCAGAGTTGTGTACCGTGTGCGTTGGCCTCTAGGTTACCACATGACATCAAAAGAGAAATCGTTTGACGAGGTTATCTAGCATTACACGACCTCGATCTTGTTCGTAAATGACCTTGTTCAACTCTACTGTTTGATCAGAAAAGTAGAAAATTGCACAGTTTATAGATGAATGTTCATCTGACGACAGATGAGACTCGGATTCTGGATCTAAAACTGTCGTCTGTTGTCAGTACAACCTTTAAGTTTTCATAAAGTGTACAAAGGAACCTTTTAAATAATCTGGGTCAGTTTTCCGTACATCGATTTACAGGAGGGGGTCAGCCTAACCCCTTTTAACCTTGACTGCAGAAAAATATCTTTGCCAATTGATCTTAGTAGAGTCTCTTTGCCCAGCAATATGTCAAAACTATAGAAACCCTGGAATTGTTGTTTCCAACACGGACCAATCAGTTCCTTAGACAATTTTTTGTTCGAAATAACACTGTCTGTCCTTAAATGGTTCGTTTTTTACGGGTTCTTCTGCATGAACCAAACTGACAAATAGCATTATTTCATATTTGCCATACGACTAAATGTGACCGTTGGCCCTAAAGCGCTGCTATCACAGTGCGAATCGTTACTTAGATGGATAAGAGACTAAACCCACTACGTCCATCCAATCATTCCTAACAAGAACGAAACAACATTATTTCATAAGCAACTCCTTCAAATCCAAGTCTCATGGGCTTTGTACTCAAATGATCATTCAGGAAAATTAACTGTTCTCAGTTAGCCAAACTTCCAGAAAGCCTTTATTGCATCGACTGAGTCTTTAGTTTACTTTGAGAACAAGGACGTAGTGTTCATGAACTATGCTGGGTCTAGCACGTATGAAGATCCCGTTCAGTAGTTAGTTGCTGAAGGTTTGCTTGTATGGTCCTATGTAAATAAAGGTAAGATCTTTTCACCCCAATACAATGTTTGCAATAGACTTTTCAGCTAGTGAACTCGCTTTGCAAGTTCCACACCATGCACCAAAACTCACACTGCCCTATTCTATCTTCTCCGTTCAGTTTGCGTAGGCAAAGTGCCGAAATACGTGGCATTGAATTGGTGACGCAGTGTAACTTCAAAAAGAAAGCACTAACCTGTAAAGTGTGCCGCTTACTGGGATTCAAGACGAGCATTTTCTTCAACAGTTTTTCACATTCCGTCGACATGTAAAAAGGAATTCGGTATCGACCACGCAGAACACGCTCCCGTAACTCGGATAAACTGTGGCCATCAAACGGGAGGGTACCACTAACCAATTTGAACAGAATGACGCCCAGTGACCAAACATCCACCTCAGGTCCAGTATATTCCTTTCCCTGTGTGTAAAAACAGCCAGACACTATGATTAGGCAGGCGAAATGCAAAGAAATCCTGGTATCATGATTAAAAACACG